>CM038145.1:27444617-28111200 GCA_021437245.1 Aegilops speltoides
AATTAGATAAGCTAGACTCTGATTGGTGGAACCACCTGTCACACGGATCGATGACATGGCAGACATCCTACCATCCATTGCTAGCAATCTCACCATCCATCCATCCATCCATCTGAAGAAACCCACCGCACCAAACCCTATCCAGATCGACTCACTCACCTCTCCTCCCTTCCTTCCGCCCGCCGCCTCCCCTCTCTCCCCGATCCAAATCGACGCCGCCACCCCTCTCTAACCCTAGCTTCTCGTTGCTGGCGGCGGAGCCCTCCCTCCCTCGCCCTCTCCTCCTTCCCTCCTCACGGCCGCCTCCACCACGCCACAAACCCCGGCAACGGCCTTGTGTAGATCCCATCCTGCTCCGCATCGCCGCTCTCCCAGCCATCACTCCGTTCCCCCACAGCCACACCTCATCCTCCTCCCCCTCCCCCCATCCCGTCCCCAGCCCCGCTGCTCGGTGCCACCTCATCACCTTAAGCCGCCGCAACCTGCTACCTCTTGAGCACTGCGTTGGATTTCCCCGAAGAGGAGAGGATGATGCAGCAAAGTAGCATAAGTATTTCCCTCAGTTTTGAGAACCAAGGTATCAATCCAAGAGGAGACCACGACAAGTCCCTCGTACCTACACAAAGCGATAGCAACTCGCAACCAACGCTTAGGGGTTGTCAATCCCTTCACGGTCACTTACGAGTGAGATCGATAGATAATATTTTGGTATTTTTGATAGATAGATGCAAAGTAAAAAAGTAAAGGCAAAGTAAAAACAAAGCAAGTAAATAAAGTGATAGAGATTGATATGATGAAAATAGACCCGGGGGCCATAGGTTTCACTAGTGGCTTCTCTCAAGAGCATAAGTATTCTACGGTGGGTGAACAAATTCTTGTTGAGCAATTGATGAATCGAGCATAGTTATGAGTATATCTAGGCAATGATCATGTATATGGGCATCACGTCCAAGACAAGTAGATCGAAACGATTCTGCATCTACTACTATTACTCCACTCATCGACCGCTATCCAGCATGCATCAGAGTATTAATCAAAAACAGAGTAACACTTTAAGCAAGATGACATGATGTAGAGGGATAAATTCATGCAATACGATAAAAAAACCATCTTGTTATCCTCGATGGCAACAATACAATACGTGCCTTGCAACCCTTTCTGTCACTGGGTAAGGACACCGCAGGATTGAACCCAAAGCTAAGCACTTCTCCCATTGCAAGAACTACCAATCTAGTTGGCCAAACCAAAAAGGATAATTCTAAGAGACTTGCAAAGATAACTCAGTCATACATAAAAGAATTCAGAGAAGAATCAAATATTTTCCATAGATAATACTGGATCATAAACCCACAATTCATCGTCTCAACAAACACACCGCAAAAAGAAGATTACATCGAATAGATCTCCACGAGAGAGGGGGAGTGAGGGAGTCCCGAACTAGGGGGTGTCTGGATAGCCGAACTATCATCATTGGCCGGACTCCAAGACTATGAAGATACAAGATTGAAGACTTCGTCCCGTGTCCGGATGGGACTTTCCTTGGCATGGAAGGCAAGCTTGGCAATACGGATATGTAGATCTCGTACCATTGTAACCGACTCTGTGTAACCCTAGCCCTCTCCGGTGTCTATATAAACCGGAGGGTTTTAGTCCGTAGGACGAAAAAAACAATCATACCATAGGCTAGCTTCTACGGTTTAGCCTCCTTGATCTTGTGGTAGATCTACTCTTGTACTACCCATATCATCAATATCAATCAAGCAGGAGTAGGGTTTTACCTCCATTGAGAGGGCCCGAACCTGGGTAAAAACATCGTGTCCCTTGTCTCCTGTTACCATCCGCCTAGACGCACAGTTCGGGACCCCCTGGCCGAGATCCCCCGGTTTTGACACCGGCATTGGTGCTTTCATTGAGAGTTCCTCTGTGTCGTCGCTCATAGGCCCGATGGCTCCTTCGATCATCAACAACGACGCGGTCCAGGGTGAGACTTTTCTCCCCGGACAGATCTTTGTATTCGGCGGCTTTGCACTGCGGGCCAATTCGCTTGGCCATCTGGAGCAGATCGAAAGCTATGCCCCTGGCCATCAGGTCAGATTTGGAAGTTTGAACTATACGGCCGACATCCGCGGAGACTTGATCTTCCACGGATTCGAGCCACAGCCGAGTGCGCCACACTGTCACGATGGGCATGATTTAGCTCTGCTGCCGGACAGTGCCCTGGAGGCCGCACGAGAGTCCGCTCCGACCCTTAACTCGGAGCCGACTGCGCCGATCGAGGATGGGTGACTAGACACCGCCTCAGGGGCTGCCACGGCGATGGAGCCGAATACCGACCCTGTCCCTTGCGAAGCTCGTGACTCCAAGGTGCCGGACTCCTCGCCGGACTCCGAACCTCCTGCGCCTCTACCAATCGAATCCAATTGGGCGCCCATCATGGAGTTCACCGCTGCGGACATCTTTCAGCACTCGCCTTTTGGCGACATCCTGAATTCGCTAAGATATCTCTCTTTATCTGGAGAGCCCTGGCCAGACCACGGTCAGGACGGTTGGGATGCGGACGACGAAAAAATTCAAAACCCACCCACCACCCACTTAATAGCCACTGTCGACGACCTAACCGATATGCTAGGCTTTGACTCCGAAGACATCGACGGTATGGACGACGATGCCGGAGACGACCAAGAACCAGCGCCTACAGGGCACTGGAAAGCCACCTCGTCATACGACATATACATGGTGGACATCCCAAAGGATGGGAATGCTGATGGAACAGCGGAGGACGACCCCTCCAAAAAACAGCCCAAGCGCCGGCGTCAGCGGCGCCGTTCAAAATCCCGCCACAGCAAGAATGGAGATTCCGGCACCGGAGATAATAACACCCCGGACAGTGCTGAAGATAATCCCCTCCAGCAAGATTCAGCACAGGAGGATGAAGAAGCCATCCCTCATGAGAGAGCGGCATACAAAGAGGTAGAGGACGATAATTACATGCCTCCCTCCGGAGACGAGGCAAGCCTCGATGACGACGAATTCGTCGTGCCTGACGATCCCGTCGAACAAGAGCGTTTTAAACGTAGGCTTATGGCCACGGCTAGCAGCCTCAAGAAAAAGGAGCAACAGCTTAGAGCTGACCAAGATTTGCTAGCTGACAGATGGACTGAAGTCCTTGCGGCCGAAGAGTACGAGCTCGAACACCCCTCCAAAAGCTACCCCAAACGCAAGTTGCTGCCACGATTAGAGGAGGAAGCATATAAACCTACATCACCAGCACACAATACGGCCGACTGGCCACCTCGTGGCCGCGACAGAGAGGCCTCTAGGCCTTCCACTAAAGCCGTACCCTGGCATCGCTCGAAAAGTACAAAGCTACGGGGGAATGCGCCGGACTTGCGAGACATATTGGAGGATAAGGCAAGACAATCAAGATCGATCTACGGATCGCACGGGCGCCCCATGATGCGCGACGACGACCGTCGTGCCGGATACAGCAATTCCGGCCGGACCGAACACAGTAGACAAAGCTCGCTCGAGCTACATCGTGATATAGCCCAATACAGAGGCGCCGCACACCCACTATGCTTCACAGACGAAGTAATGGATCATCAAATCCCCGAAGGGTTCAAACCCGTGAACATTGAATCCTATGATGGCACAACAGACCCCGCGGTTTGGATCAAAGACTATCTCCTTCATATCCACATGGCCCGCGGTGATGATCCTCACGCCATCAAATACCTCCCACTAAAGCTTAAAGGACCAGCTAGGCATTGGCTTAACAGCTTGCCAGCAGAATCAATTGGGTGTTGGGAGGACCTGGAAGCTACATTCCTTGATAACTTCCAGGGCACATATGTGCGGCCACCAGACGCTGATGACCTAAGCCACATAATTCTGCAGCCAGACGAATCGGCCAGACAATTCTGGACACGGTTCTTAACCAAGAAAAATCAAATCATCGACTGTCCGGATGCAGAGGCCCTCGCAGCCTTCAAACATAACATCCGCGACGAGTGGCTTGCCCGACACCTAGGACAGGACAAGCCGAAATCTATGGCAGCCATCACATCACTCATGACCCGCTTTTGCGCGGGAGTGGACAGCTGGCTAGCCCACAGTAACAACCTCAACAAAAATTCTGGCAGTCCAGATACCAAGGACAGTAATGACAGGTCGCATCACAACAAGCACAAACGCCGCATTAACGACGATAATACTGAAGATACGGCAGTCAATGCCGGATTCAGAGGCTCCAAACCCGGTCAACGGAAAAAGCCATTCAAAAGAACTACTCCGGGTCCATCCAATTTGGACCGAATACTCGACCGCTCGTGCCAGATACACGGCACCCCCGAAAAGCCAGCTAATCACACCAATAGGGATTGTTGGGTATTCAAGCAGGCAGGCAAGTTAATTGCCGAAAACAATGACAAGGGGCTGCATAGCGTTGACGAGGAAGAGACCCGGCTGCCGAACAATAGAGGATAGAAGGGTTTCCCCCCCCCCACAAGTGCGGACGGTGAACATGATATACGCAACCCACATACCCAAAAGGGAGCGGAAGCGTGCACTCGAGGGACGATACGCGATGGAGCGATCGCCCAAAGTTCAATCCATGGTCCTCCTGCCCAATCACTTTTGATCGAAGGACCACCCACCAAAGCATCCGCCATGGCGGATTCGCCGCATTGGTTCTAGACCCAATCGTCGACGGGTTTCACCTCACTAGAGTCCCGATGGGCGGCGGCGGCAGCTTGAACCTGCTTTATCGGGATACGGTCGCAAGATGGGCATAGACCCCTCAAGGATTAAACCCACAAAGACGACCTTCAAAGGCGTCATACCAGGTGTAGAGGCCAATTGTACAGGCTCAGTCACACTTGAAGTGGTCTTCGGATCCCCGGATAACTTCCAAAGCGAGGAGTTAATCTTCGACATAGTCCCGTTCCGCAGCGGCTATCACGCACTGCTTGGACGAACTGCGTTTGCAAAATTCAATGCGGTGCCGCACTACGCATACCTCAAGCTGAAGATGCCAGGCCCTCGAGGAGTCATCACGGTCAACGGAAACACCGAACGCTCTCTCCGAACGGAGGAGCATACAGCGGCCCTCGCGGCGGAGGTTCAGAGTAGCCTCAAGTCCGGCTGCTAAGCGACCGGACACCGTCAAGCGCACCCGGAGTAACCTACAACAAGACCACCTAGCACGTTCTGAGCACGCGTAGCAATGCGGCCCCAACCCCAGCCCTTGCACATTTGCAAAACCAGTACTCCGGGTACATCACTACGCTCTGGAAATACCATGGGCAAAGGGGGAGGGGCACGACCACGGCAGGCCCAGAGTGCGGCTCAACCACACCAGGGCTCCCAAAAAAGGTCATCATCTTTCTTTTTTCTTTTTTTCCTCAGGACTCCGTTTACCAGAGGCCCTGTCCGGCAGTAGACCCGCCGGACTCACGATACAATAGCCAGGGAGGAAGAAAGGCCACGACAAATATCCAGGTGGTCTCCATTACGAGCATTATACCTATTTTATACATCATCCCGCAGCCTACCCCTGGAGGGGGACATGTTAAATAGTTCCACCCCTTGCTTATTGCACTATTTGTATCGTTCTGCATTCATGGCAGTATTTTTTGAATAAACAATGCATCGCTTTTTGCCTATAATTGCATCCCTTTCTTACACATATGTTCACTTATGACATGTTGCATCCGTACACTTTGGTATGGCTAAATACACCAGGGGCTTAAAGTTCCCCATACTATGTGTGATAAGTCCGAACACTTTCACAAGTGCGGCACCCCGAACTTATAGCATTATATGCATCGGCTCCGAATCATGTCTTCGGTCAATAGTTGGGTTTGCCCGGCTCCCATGTTTTGGTACCTTAAGTTTCGTTATATATGCTAAGGTAGCGCTGGGAGAACCACTGCGATTGTGCCCCAGTTGAGCTGGGCGAGCACCTCAGTGGAGAAAGCTAAAACTGACCGTCATGATGAGGCGAGAGTTGGTCGCTGTTCGAGAGGTTTTTTCGAGTCCCTAAAGACTTATGCCGCTTAGAGCGAGGAACCGGCTTTGTCGGCCCAGCATGGATAGCGCCCAATTCGCCTTCCGAACACTAGGGGCTTCACCAAATTTAAAATTATAGAATTCTATGGCTAAGGAGAGTGTTCAAGCATTATAAGTCCGGTTGCCTCGTTCGTTGTGATGAGCGCCTCCCTAGATGGACCCAAAAATGGGAACAAGAGCGCTCAAGTTTATCCCGAACACCCCAGCACTCGTGGCATGGGGGCGGAAGCCAACGACCTGCCATCTCTCAGATTTGATAAACGGCCGCACAGAAGGTAATATTTTAAATTAACAAGCGTTGCTTAGCGCATATGAACAAAGTTTTCAGCGCACAGGATAACAAAATGCGAGTCTACTCAGATATTACATCTTTGGAGCACTCACCCGCAATAATGCAGGCACCCTTCAGGACACCCTTATAATACATCTCGGGCGTGCGATACTCCTTGCCCGGCGGTGGCGCGTCCGTCACAAGCTTCTCAAGATCCATCTTGCCCAGTGCACTTTAGCACGGGCAAGGCCCGACGGCACCTTCAATGCAAAGCGGAGTGCTTGATGACTTCAACCCATGGACAAGCATCCACCACCCGAGACCAGCCGAAGTAGCTCCTGTGCATGGCCTCTTTGGGCCACGGCCGAACTATGAGGCCTTTCATGGCCTGTTCGCCACCTTGGAGCTCGACCAGCTGCTTCACCTGGTCGCTATAAGCACTGGATGTCCGCCTCAAAGATACTAAGACCAGAACACCTTCTCCGCCGAGCTCCCTCCTCGGCTCAGAGAAAGCGGCAGATCGGACACGCCACGGGCAGATCTGCAAGCGCTCTGGAGAGCTCGACGGGTAAGTAACAGGTAATTCACTTTTACATGCTTGCTTTGCATGAAGAATGCCTTACCCGCCACTATCTTCTTTAATGCCTCGATTTCCTGGAGGGCCTTGTGGGCTTCGGCCTTAGCGGCTTTGGCACTCTCAAGAGCCGATGCAAGCTCGGACTCTCGAGTCTTCGAGTCACGCTCCAAACTCTCGTGCTTTTCCACGAGAGCCTGGAGCTCTTGTCGTACCTCCGCCACCCACGCCTCCCGCTTCTCTCGCTCGGCAAGATTCGGCGTCAGATTATGTTCGGCTGGACACCGCCTCCTTGTGGTCGCCACCTCGTTCAGAGCCTGAGTACCCACATTATCCTGGTCATTCCTCTTGCAACCAAATCCTTTTCTATAAGGTACAACTTTAATAAGGTGTTACTGTAACACCCCGGATGTATCTTTCCATATTTGTAACTTCAACTCTTGCCATTTTCGGATATGTGCTATGATATTCCCCGTGGTTGGGTTTTGTTTTCTTTTGCATTTTGTCCATGTCATGCATCTCATATCATGTCATCATGTGCATCTCATTTGCATACGTGTTTGTCTCATGATTAGAGCATTTTCCCGTTGTCCGTTTTGCAATCCGCACTCCTATGTTCCCGGCGCACCCTCTTGTCCTTTTTCCGTGTGTGGGTGTTGAACATTCTCGGAATGGACCGAGCCTTGCCAAGTGGCCCTGGTATAGCACCGGTAGACCACCTGTCAAGTTTCGGGTCATTTGGAGTTCGTTTGGTACTCCAACGGTTAACCGCACCCTCGCAAAGGCCTCTTTTAAGTTGCAGCCCAACAACCCTCCAAAACAGCCCAATAACCCATCTAAGTCACCTCCATGCTATCGGTCGTTCGATCACGATCGTGTGGGCAAAAACTACACCCCATTTGGACTCTCCTAGCTCCCTCTATGCCTATTTAAAGACCCTCCCGAAATTCGGATGAAACCCTAGCCCTCTTCTTCTCATCACACGGACACGTCCGCCCGCGCCGGACAAGTCCGCCGCGCCGCCGGACGAGTCGCTTCGCCACGTGGCCGCGCCGCCCGCCCATGCGCCAGAACCCCCTGGCCAGCCCCCTGGCCCCGCATGCCCATGCGCCATGCGCCGCCAGGCCGCCCCCCGGTCCCCTCTCCTCGCCGCCGCCGCCGCCTGCCACCTGGCGCGTCTGCGCCGTCTGCCCCGCCGCCGGCGCCACACGCTGCCTCGCCACACACGCACAGACTGCCATGCCTGCCGCGCCTTGGCCGCCTCCGGCGCAAGGCCGCCCGCCCTCCTCCGGCCGCCGCAGCCCCGCCGGCCACCTCCCCTCCTCCGGCGCCGCTCCTCCGGCGAGCAACCGCGCCGCCGTCCTCGACCCCGGCCAGATCCGATCGAGCTCACGAACCCTAGGTTGACTTCTCCCCCCCCCCAAATCTCACTAAGTCCCTTTTCTGCATAATTTCGTGGCATTTTCAACGCATCACATCTCCGCAACGGTGGCTCCGTTTTGGGTGTATAATATGTCAAATTGTTCGCCTCGAAGAGTACATCATTTCATTCCATTGCATCATTTGCATTTGAGCTCATCTTGATGCCCGAAATGCTGTTGGAAGAAGGCTTCAGACCGTTAGTTTCAGAATCTTATCAGTTCGAGCTCTTTTGTCATTTTTGCCATGAATTATGTGTGCACCCTATGAACTTGAGTCCTACATGTGAGTTGAACATTGCCATGCCATCTTTCCAGGGGTGTTGGCCATGTATTTTTTGTGAGCTATGTGTTGACTAGAACAAGCATGCAAAGTAGGGATGATGATGTTGCTGATTTCAGGAACTTGGTGATTTCACAAAGTCTTGTCCTGCTGTTAATTTTATGCCATATGTTCATGTTGTTACAGAGAGATCCATGCCCTTTTTGAGCATGATCAGTAAGGGTGTTTTGAACATATGGATGTGCTCTATCCATCCATGCCTTTGTTGGCATTTATGGAGTAGTCTAGCATGTCATTTTCGTGCTCTACTTTTGCTTGAAAATGTTTCCTGGCAGATTGTTTGCATGAGATTCAATTTTCACGAGGTCGTTGTAGTTGATCCGTGTATCCTATGATGTTGTTCTTGCCATGTATAGCTCCTATGCCATGTCTTCTTGATGGGTGTATGCTTAGTTTATCATGAGATGCTCTGTAGTGAGTGCATCGAGCTCACGAACATGCCATGTTGAATCTGTTTTTGCCATGTCCTGTTATTTCACCAAGTCTGAAATCTGTAATAAAACTTGCAATGTTTACATGGGTGCCATCATTTCTTAGAGTCCTTTTTGGCTTATGGTCAGTAAGGGACTATTGAAATATGCTTTGAGTAGAATCATGTCATGCCTTGCTTTGCTATTATAAGTTCCTGTAGCATGTTGTTTGCTTGCTCTAAACATGCCTTCCTGATGTTAATTCCTGGCATGTTAGTATTTTCACCAAGTCTGTGAACCTGATATTTTGAGCACTTTCTCCATGCTTGTTTGAACATGTTATGATGTGATTTAGCCGTAGCTCAGTGATCCTCTTTTGTTAAGCATCTCCTGTAGTTCGCTGCCATATGCTTTGTTTTTATGTTGGGGTGCTGTAGCATAGTTTCGTGTTGCGTGCTAAGTAGCATCGGGCTGTTAAACGCAGATTTGCGTCATTCTTGTTTTGCTTGTCATTTGCAAACCGTGCATCCGATTCCGGTGATCTTTATATCGATTTCAACCGAAATCACCCCATCTTTCCAGCGGCATACTTGGTTTGCCAAGTTGATGCCCGGTTCATCATTTTCCTTCCGGAGCATACATATGCATTGCATATCACATCTCGCATAGCATGTCATGTATTGCATCATTTTGCTTGTGCATTGTTCCTTGTTTGATTGTGGTTCCGTTGCTTGTGTTCTTGCGTTGGGTAGAGCCGGGAGACGAGTACGTGAACGAGGAGCCTGTTGAGAACGCCTACGAAGATCAAGCCTTCGACAACTCTGAGAACCTTACAGGCAAGATGACCATACCTTCGATATCACTTCTATCTTTGCTTGCTAGATGCTCGCTCTTTTGCTATGCCTATGCTGCGATACCTACCACTTGTTATATCTTGTCACCCATATTGCCATGTCAACCTCTAACCATCCATGTCCTAGCAAACCGTTGATTGGCTATGTTACCGCTTTGCTCAGCCCCTCTTATAGCGTTGTTAGTTGCAGGTGAAGATGAAGTTTGTTCCTTGTTGGAACACGGATATTTTGGGATATCACAATATCTATTGTTTTAATTAATGCATCTATATACTTGGTAAAGGGTGGAAGGCTCGGCCTTATGCCTGGTGATTTGTTCCACTCTTGCCACCCTAGTTTCCGTTATACGGTGTTATGTTCCTTGATTTTGCGTTCCTTACGCGGTCGGGTGATTTATGGGACCCCTTGATAGTTCGCTTTGAATAAAACTCCTCCAGAAGGCCCAACCTTGGTTTTACCATTTGCCACCTACACCCCTTTTTCCCTTGGGTTTCGCGAGCCCGAGGGTCATCTTTATTTAGCCCCGGGCCAATGCTCCTCGAGTGTTGGTCCAAACTAGAGCCACTTGCGGTGCCGCCCCGAGGCAACTTGGGGTATCTTCGTTGTTGCCGACGTAGTGTTCATCCGGTGTGCCACGAGAACGAGATATGTGCAGCTCCTATCGGGATTTGTCGGCACATTCGGGAGGCTTTGCTGGTTTAGTTTTACCATTGTCGAAATGTCTTGATGTACGGGATACCGAGTCGATCGGAGTGTCTTGGGTGAAGGTTTATTCCTTCGTTGATCGCGAGAGCTTGTTATGGGCTAAGTTGGGACACCCTGCAGGTATTATCTTTCAAAGCCGTGCCGCGGTTATGAGGCAGATGGGAATTTGTTAATGTCGGTTGTAAAAACCGAAGTTGACCTTAATTAAAATACATCAACCGTGTATGTAACCGTGATGGTCTCTTCGCGGCGGAGTCCGGGAAGTGAACACGGTGTTGGAGTTATGCTTGACGTAAGTAGTCAGGATCACTTCTTGATCGCTACTAGTTTCACGACCGTGCTTTGCTTCTCTTCTCGCTCTCTTTTGCGATAGTAGCCACCATATATGCTAGTCGCTGTCGCAGCCCTCCTTTTACACCAGCCTTCCCTTGCTTAAATAGTCTTGATCTCGGGTGTGAGATTGTTGAGTCCCCGTGGCTCATGATTCTACCAAAACAGATGTGTGTACCGGTGATGCGGTGCTGATGGCACAACCGAGCTGAAGTGGGAATATGATGAGGCCCTTGGTCGATACTATGTTTCCTTTCAGACGATTAGTAGTGGAGCCAGCTTAGGCGATCGGGATCTGCGTTGCATGTGGGGTATTCTTCTTTTATTTTGGTTCCGTAGTCGGACCTTGAGTGTAAACTGAATGATGTATGTTTAATTATGTATTGTGTGAAGTGGCATCGTAAGCCAACTATGTATCTTTTCCTTATGTATTACATGGATTGTGCTAAGATTACCTCACTTGCGACATTGCTTTCAATGCGGTTATGCCTCTAAGTCGTGCTTCGACACGTGGGAGCTATAGCCGCATCGAGGGCGCTAAGTTGGTAACGAGCCATCCCGACCTTAGGAGCCCCCAACGCTTGATCGCTTTTAGTGGCCGAGTTGTGTCTAGAAAATGTTTTGAGTCATTTAGGATTATATATATCGGAGTGTTTAGGAATTCTTTTTACTCCCAGTCCTTCGACCTTACGGTGAGGTATCCCGACGAGAGTTTTGACTCTTCTCTTCTCAAATTTCACTAAATTTTTTTAGGATCACGCTGGTATCTTAGAATCGTTCGATGGTTTTATGATGACAACATTGTCTTGGTTGCCTCGACATTTAGGGGTTGTGGCGGTGTCCCGGGAGTTGAGCTCGAGGTGTTGTCGTCATAATTTTATCGTTGCGTTCGGAATACCGAGTTTAGTACGCCGACATCGAAAATCTCTTTTATGCGTTGTTGGTGAGATAACCCGCTAACCCAAAGATCTTGTGGTGAGTACGGAGTATTGCCATGACTCGTATAACGGATGCTTTTCGAAGGTTGAGGTACACGATTTCCGAAGGTTTCTTGGTTATGTGTTGAAGGATGGATACAGCTGGATGTAGGGATTGTTAGCTTGGGTGAGATATATATTGCTCCCCTGTATCCCCAACACCTGATTGCATAACCGGAAAGTTTCGGGAGTTTATAGGTGGGATTCAAGTAGCTCTAGCATTTCTTCCGCAGATATTTGGTTTGTGATTGGGTAATCCTTACCACATATTTGTTCCATTCATACCTTGTTTTTATTTTCATTCATCAATATCTCTTATCAAGTGGCTTCTCACCTTAATGGACGTGATGTTTACTTTGGAATTCATTCGTTCATCCCTGTTCGAATGTTTATTGTGAAGACTATATGTTGCAATTTCTATCCGTTGATTCAACTTGTCTATCTGTCAATCAAGATGCTAACGGATGTCACCCTCTTCAGATGGCTCCGCCAACGTCGTAATCCGGACGCAGTGATGGGAGTCGAGCGAACCCTCCACCTCCACCTCCGCCTCCGGAGGCATGGCAAACTTTGATGGCAACCACTAACGCCAACTTCGATTGTTGATCCAGGTGATGCAAGAGCGTAACCAAGGCCAAGGCAACCAAGGAATCAAGGTCAAGGGCAGTTCTTCCATCAGCCACGATTTCCTACACTCAACCAATTCCTTGCAGACCAGCCAAAGTCTTTCACCATCGTGTCGAGGCCATAGACGCCGACGATTGGCTCGTGGATATCAACAAGCATTTTGAATGCAGCAATGTCGACACGAGGACTACGTCAAGTTCGCGTCTTTTCAGCTCAAGGATCGAGCACTGATTGGTTCCAACAATACAAGGATTCTAGAGGTGGTCGGTGATTACTTGGACTGATTTACGCCGGGACTTTAAAGCTCACCATATTCCTACCGGTGTTGTTGAGAGCAAGCGTGAGGAGTTCTCGCAATCTCAAGCAAGGAAACATGTCGATGTCTGAATACAACATACAGATTTGAAACTTGCTCGATTCGCTAAACAAGGCGTTCTGATGAGAAAAGTATGATCTATCGATTCAGAGGTGGCCTTAGAGAGGATCTGCAGTTATCTCTTGTTCTTTCCGAGCCTACTCGGTTTGATCAATTCTATAATATGGCACTCAAGCTAGAAGGTGCTCAGCTCAAGTGTGAGGCTTCAAAGAAGAGAAACAGGATGCGATTCAGTCTTCTTCTTCCTCTCAAGTGGCGACAAAGCAGCAAAAGTTATACCTTCCTCCTCCTCCGTTCCGTCGGCCTTATCGCGAGAAGAACTCGGTGGTCGTGGATCTTCCCACCCACCCAACCCAAGCTACCAGAACAAGTCTCAGCCTCAAGCTCCAAGGTCAAATGCTCCTTATCACCGTCCGCTCTCAGAGGTGACCTGCAACAAGTGCCAGCAGAAGGGTCACTATGCGAACAAATGCCATAACCAAAAGCGCCTTCCTCCTCCTCCTCCTGTGAGGTCTTCAAGCAATGCAGTGGTCAAGCATAATCCCAAGTATGCAAAGGTGAATATGATGAATGCATCTCAAGCAGAGGATTCTTCAGATGTGATCATGGGTAACCTTCCAGTTAACTCTTTTCCTGCAAAAGTCTTATTTGATACTGGTGCATCGCTTCCTTTCATTTCAAGACCTTTTGTTGCAAAGCATGAGTTTGTGACAGAAAAGATTCCTTTTCCGTTGAAGATTGTGTCTCCGGGTAAGCAAATGACATCTAATAATTGTGTCCCGGATGTTTCTATCAAGATGGGAGACTATAGATTTCTATCTTCTCCAATGGTTCTTGGCGACTCTGATATTGATCTAATTCTTGGGATGGACTGGCTTTCTCAGCACAAAGCTCAACTTCATTGTGCTGCTAGGCAAATTCAATTGACACACCCTTCTGAGGATGTTATCATCTATGCCGCTCGTGATGAAACCATTCGGTTGTTTTCTCTCAATGAGAAGGGCGAATTGATGCTATCTCTCGATTCCGATCGTTTGTGAGTACCAAGATGTCTTCCGGAAGAGCTTCGGGTATGCCTCCTCATCGGCGGTCGAATTCGTTATCGATCTTGAGCCCGCATCGAACCCGTTTGCAAGCGTCCTTACAAGCTTGGACCCAAGGAGCTGAAAGAATTGAAGAAGCAGCTCGATGAACAAGAGCGTCTGGTTTGATCGGATCGAGTTCATCTCCATGGGGATGTGGAGTTCTTTTGTCCGGAAGAAGGATGGCACGGATCGACTTTGTGTTGATTACCGTCCATTGAATAAGAAGACAATCAAGAACAAGTATCCACTTCCCAACATCAATGAGCTATTCGAGCAACTCAAAGGTGCTAAAGTATTCTCCAAGCTTGACCTCCGTATGGGTTATCATCGATTCGCATTCGTGAACAAGATATTCCCAAGACAAAGATTCGAACAAGCTTTGGTTCTTATGAATACACCGTCATGTCTTTCGCCTTGTCAATGCTCCTCCAACTTTCTCTCGCATGATGAACTTTATCTTCAACCCTACACCAATGATTTCGTCTTGGTGTATCTCGATGATATTTTGGTCTTCTCCAAGAACAAGCGTGATCATGCCAAACATTTGCGATTGGTGCTCGACAAGCTCAGAGAGCATCAATTCTATCTGAAGTTTTCCAAATGTGAGTTCGGCTTGATGAAGTTCTTTATCTTGGTCATATCATCTCAGCCAAGGGCATCGCTGTTAATCCCGAGAAGGTGTCTTCAATTGTGAATTGGGAACCTCCTCGAATGTCAAGCAGACTCCATGATTTTCTCGGTCTTGCAAGCTATTGTCAAAGATTCGTTGAGAACTTCTCCAAGATTGCAAAGCCTCTTTCCAACCTCCTCCGAAGCATGTCAAGTATGTCGGGACTTTGAGTGTGATGTCGCTTTCAACACCCTCAAAGAGAAGCTAGTTACAGCTCTGTGTTGACTCCTCTGATGAATCCAAGCCATTCAAGTTTTCGTGATGCTTCCTTGCAAGGTCTCGGTCTGTGTTAATGCAAGAGAAGAAAGTTGTGGCCTATACCTCTCGTCGGTTGAAGCCCAACGAAAAGAACTACCCCACTCACGATCTCGAGTTGGCGGCGATTGTCCATGCATTGATAACATGGAGACATCTCTTGTTGGGAAGGAAAGTGGACATTTTCACCGATCACAAGAGTCTCAAGTATATCTTCACTCAACCAAACCTCAACCTCGAGCAAACTCGATGGGTCGAAATGATTCAAGAGTACAATCCAAGTATTGAATATACTCCGGCAAGGCGAATGTGATTGCAGATGCCTTGAGCGAAAGGCTTATTGCACATGACTTAATTCTCAAGCCCTTCCAACCGGATCTTTGTGAAGCTTTCGCAAGCTGAATCTTCAAGTTGTTCCTCAAGGATTTCTTGCCAACCTCATAGTCTCTCCTACTTTGGAAGATCAAATTCGTGAGGCACAACTCTGGATACCATGGTGAAGAAGGTGAAACGTGGTATTGACAAGGGCATTTCAAATACAAGTGCTATCGCTTGGATGACAAAGACACTCTTTTCTTCGAGGACGGATTGTGGTTCCTAAAGGCGATCTGAGAAAAGTCATCATGAATGAGGCACACAATTCCCTCCTATCCATTCATCCCGGAAATACGAAGATGTACCATGACCTCAAGCAGTCATATTGGTGGACTCGAATGAAGCGAGAAATTGCTCAATTCGTGAATGAATGTGATGTCTGCAGAAGGGTGAAAGCGAGAACAGCAAAGACCAGCTGGTCTCCTCCAACCTCTTGCTATTCCGGAATGGAAGTTTGATCATATCGAGATGGACTTCGTGGATGGATTTCCTAAGTCCAAGCGTGGAAATGATGCTATCTTCGTTGTCATTGACAAGCTTACTAAAGTGGCTCATTTTCTTCTGTCAAAGAATCTATCACAGCAGCTCGGGCAGAGCTATACACCTCGAATTGTCTCCTTGCACGGTATTCCGCAATTGATCTCTTGAGACCGTGGAAGCATCTTCACTTCTAAGTTCGGGACTCTTTTGAAGGCCATGGGCACCAACATTCGTTTCAAAGACAGCTTTTCATCCTCAAACAAGTGGTCAAGTCGGCGAGTCAATCAAATCCTTGAAGATATGCTCGGGGCTTGTGTCATTTCTTTGGCATGAAGTGGGAAGAGTGTCTCCCATATGCCGAAGTTCTCCTACAACAACAGCTTCCAAGCGAGTTGAGGCAAGGCCCCATTCGAAATTCTTTATGGCGTAAAGTGTCGTACTCCTCTCAATTGGTCCGAGGCGGTGAACGCCAACTTCTTGGCAACGACTTGATCACGAAGTCAAGAAATGTGCAAAGTCATTCGTGAGAATCTCAAAGCCGCATAATCGCGCGGAAGGGCTATTATGATGACAAGCACCGTGATGTGGCTTTTGAAATCGGAGACCATGTCTACCTCCGCGTCTCTCCAATGAAAGGTACTCGTCGCTTTGGTATCAAAGGGAAGCTTGCCCCTAGATACGTGGGTCCTTTCAAGATCATTGGCAAAAGAGGCGATCTCGCCTATCAACTTGAGCTTCCATCCAACTTTGCAAATGTGCACGATGTGTTTCACGTGTCACAGCTCCGCAAGTGCTTCAAGATTCCTGAGCGCACTATCAACTTTGAAGAAATTGACCTCCAATAAGATCTCTCTTATCATGAGCACCCCGTTGCTATTCTTGAAGAAACCGAGCGCAAGACTCGCAACAAGTCAATCAAATTCCTGAAAGTAAAGTGGTCACACCATTCCGATCGAGAAGCCACCTGGGAGCGCGAGGATCACCTCCGTTCCGAATATCCGGAGTTCTTTCAGTCCTAGATCTCGGGACGAGATCCTCTTGTAGTGGTGGAGTGTTGTAACACCCCGGATGTATCTTTCCATATTTGTAACTTCAACTCTTGCCATTTTCGGATATGTGCTATGATATTCCCCCCGTGGTTGGGTTTTGTTTTCGTTTTGCATTTTGTCCATGTCAAGCATCTCATATCATGTCATCATGTGCATCTCATTTGCATATGTGTTTGTCTCATGATTCCGAGCATTTTCCCCGTTGTCCGTTTTGCAATCCGGCACTCCTATGTTCCCCGGCGCACCCCTCTTGTCCTTTTTCCGTGTGCGGGTGTTGAACATTCTCGGAATGGACCGAGCCTTGCCAAGTGGCCCTGGTATAGCACCGTAGACCACCTGTCAAGTTTCGGGTCATTTGGAGTTCGTTTGGTACTCCAACGGTTAACCGCACCCTCGCAAAGGCCTCTTTTAAGTTGCAGCCCAACAACCCTCCAAAACAGCCCAATAACCCATCTAAGTCACCTCCATGCCCTCGGTCGTTCGATCACGATCGTGTGGGCGAAAACTACACCCCATTTGGACTCTCCTAGCTCCCTCTATGCCTATTTAAAGACCCTCCCCGAAATTCGGATGAAACCCTAGCCCTCTTCTCTCGCGCACGGACCGTCCGCCCGGCGCCGGACACGTCGCCCGCCGCCGGGCGAATCGCGCTTCGCCACGTGGCGCGCCGCGCCGCGCCGCCGCACACTTGAGCCCTTGAGCCTGGCCCGCTGGCCCATCTCCATGGCCGCCGCCTGCGCCGCCGCCTCCGCCGCCCCCCGCCGCCGCCGCCGCCGCCGCCTGCTGAGCGCCCTTGCTGCCGCCCTGCCCGCCGCCGCCGCCGCCGCCATACCCATGCCGCCGCCATGGCCACACACTGCCACGCCGCACCGCCTCGGCCGCCGCCCGCCGCGCCGCCTCCTCCGGCCAGAGCCCAGCCCGCCCGGCCACCTCCCCTCCTCGGCGCCGCTCCTCCGGCGAACAACAAGCGCCGCCGTCCTCGACCCCGGCCAGATCCGATCGAGCTCACGAACCCTAGGTTGACTTCTTCCCCCAAATCTCACTAAGTCCCTTTTCTGCATAATTTCGTTGCATTTTCAACGCATCACATCTCCGCAACCGTGGCTCCGTTTTGGGCGTATAATATGTCAAATTGTTCGCCTCGAAGAGTACATCATTTCATTCCATTGCATCATTTGCATTTGAGCTCATCTTGATGCCCGAAATGCTGTTGGAAGAAGGCTTCAGACCGTTAGTTTCAGAATCTTATCGATTCGAGCTCTTTTGTCATTTTGCCATGAATTATGTGTGCACCCTATGAACTTGAGTCCTACATGTGAGTTGAACATTGCCATGCCATCTTTCCAGGGGTGTTGGCCATGTATTTTTTGTGAGCTATGTGTTGACTAGAACAAGCATGCATAGTAGGGATGATGATGTTGCTGATTTCAGAAACTTAGTGATTTCACTAAGTCTTGTCCTGCTGTTAATTTTATGCCATATGTTCATGTTGTTACAGAGAGATCCATGCCCTTTTTGAGCATGATCAGTAAGGGTGTTTTGAACATATGGATGTGCTCTATCCATCCATGCATTTGTTGGCATTTATGGAGTAGTCTAGCATGTCATTTTCGTGCTCTACTTTTGCTTGAAAATGTTTCCTGGCAGATTGTTTGCATGAGATTCAATTTTCACGAGGTCGTTGTAGTTGATCCGTGTATCCTATGATGTTGTTCTTGCCATGTATAGCTCCTATGCCATGTCTTCTTGATGGGTGTATGCTTAGTTTATCATGAGATGCTCTGTAGTGAGTGCATCGAGCTCACGAACATGCCATGTTGAATCTGTTTTTGCCATGTCTTGTTATTTCACTGTCTGAAATCTGTAATAAAACTTGCAATGTTTACATGGGTGCCATCATTTCTTAGAGTCCTTTTTGGCTTATGGTCAGTAAGGGACTATTGAAATATGCTTTGAGTAGAATCATGTCATGCCTTGCTTTGCTATTATAAGTTCCTGTAGCATGTTGTTTGCTTGCTCTAAACATGCCTTCCGATGTTAATTCTGGCATGTTAGTATTTTCACCAAGTCTGTGAACCTGATATTTTGAGCACTTTCTCCATGCTTGTTTGAACATGTTATGATGTGATTTAGCCGTAGCTCAGTGCTCCTCTTTTGTTAAGCATCTCCTGTAGTTCGCTGCCATATGCTTTGTTTTTATGTTGGGGTGCTGTAGCATAGTTTCGTGTTGCGTGCTAAGTAGCATCGGGCTGTTAAACGCAGATTTGCGTCATTCTTGTTTTGCTTGTCATTTGCAAACCGTGCATCCGATTCCGTGATCTTTATATCGATTTCAACCAAATCACCCCATCTTTCAGCGGCATACTTGGTTTGCCAAGTTGATGCCAGTTCATCATTTTCCTTCCGAGCATACATATGCATTGCATATCACATCTCGCATAGCATGTCATGTATTGCATCATTTTGCTTGTGCATTGTTCCTTGTTTGATTGTGGTTCCGTTGCTTGTGTTCTTGCTTTGGGTAGAGCCGGGAGACGAGTACGTGAACGAGGAGCCTGTTGAGAACGCCTACGAAGATCAAGCCTTCGACAACTCTGAGAACCTTACAGGCAAGATGACCATACCTTCGATATCACTTCTATCTTTGCTTGCTAGATGCTCGCTCTTTTGCTATGCCTATGCTGCGATACCTACCACTTGTTATATCTTGTCACCCATATTGCCATGTCAACCTCTAACCATCCATGTCCTAGCAAACCGTTGATTGGCTATGTTACCGCTTTGCTCGGCCCTCTTATAGCGTTGTTAGTTGCGGTGAAGATGAAGTTTGTTCCTTGTTGGAACACGGATATTTTGGGATATCACAATATCTATTGTTTTAATTAATGCATCTATATACTTGGTAAAGGGTGGAAGGCTCGGCCTTATGCCCGGTGATTTGTTCCACTCTTGCCACCCTAGTTTCCGTTATACGGTGTTATGTTCCTTGATTTTGCGTTCCTTACGCGGTCGGGTGATTTATGGGACCCCTTGACGGTTCGCTTTGAATAAAACTCCTTCAAAGAAGGCCCAACCTTGGTTTTACCATTTGCCACCTACACCCCTTTTTCCCTTGGGTTTCGCGAGCCGAGGGTCATCTTTATTTTAGCCCCCGGGCCAATGCTCCTCGAGTGTTGGTCCAAACTAGAGCCACTTGCGGTGCCATACGAGGCAACTTGGGGTATCTTCGGTTGCCAGACGTAGTGTTCATCCGGTGTGCCACGAGAACGAGATATGTGCAGCTCCTATCGGGATTTGTCGGCACATTCGGGAGGCTTTGCTGGTTTCGTTTTACCATTGTCGAAATGTCTTGATGTCTTTGGGATACCGAGTCGATCGGAGTGTCTTGGGTGAAGGTTTATTCCTTCGTTGATCGCGAGAGCTTGTTATGGGCTATGTTGGGACACCCCGCAGGTATTATCTTTCAAAGCCGTGCCCGCGGTTATGAGGCAGATGGGAATTTGTTAATGTCCGGTTGTAGAAAACCCGAAGTTGACCTTAATTAAAATACATCAACCGTGTATGTAACCGTGATGGTCTCTTCGCGGCGGAGTCCGGGAAGTGAACACGGTGTTGGAGTTATGCTTGACGTAAGTAGTCAGGATCACTTCTTGATCGCTACTAGTTTCACGACCGTGCTTTGCTTCTCTTCTCGCTCTCTTTTGCGATAGTAGCCACCATATATGCTAGTCGCTTGCTGCAGCCCCTCCTTTTTACACCAGCCTTCCCTTAAGCTTAAATAGTCTTGATCTCGCGGGTGTGAGATTGCTGAGTCCCTGTGGCTCACAGATTCTACCAAAACAGATGCGGTACGGTGATGCGGCGCTGATGGCACAACTGAGCTGAAGTGGGAATATGATGAGGCCCTTGGTCGATACTATGTTTCCTTTCCAGACGATTAGTAGTGGAGCCCAGTTGGGGCGATCGGGGATCTGCGTTGCATGTGGGGTATTCTTCTTTTATTTTGGTTCCGTAGTCGGACCTTGAGTGTAAACTGAATGATGTATGTTTAATTATGTATTGTGTGAAGTGGCGACTGTAAGCCAACTATGTATCTTTTCCCTTATGTATTACATGGATTGTGCTAAGATTACCTCACTTGCGACATTGCTTTCAATGCGGTTATGCCTCTAAGTCGTGCTTCGACACGTGGGAGCTATAGCCGCATCGAGGGCGTTACAGTTACTCACCTTCCTTGTCCTCGAGCTGCTTCTTGGCATGGCCGAGCTCGCTCTCGGATCGCTCGAGGCTCTGCTTCAAGGCATTGACCTCCGCAGTCAATGCGGCAGAGGTCAGCAGCGCAGCCTGCATTCCCATATTGACATATTTTTGTTAAGACTCCTGCGTATATCTTTTTAGATCCTCGGTCCGGCCTTTCTTTCCGAACACCGAACCGAGCATCAGGGGCTACTGTCTATGCGGTACTATTTTACATATCTTAAAATTCTTACCTCAAAGCCTGTTAGAAGGCTGCTGCAGGCTTCGGTCAGCCTGCTTTTGGCGAGCTGAACCTTCTGAATCACCGCACTCATGACGGTGCGGTGTTCCTCATTGATGAAAGCGCCGTTGAGCGCCTCCAGCAAGTTATCCGGCGCCTCCGGTTGGACGGAGGCCGCCGGCATCACAGTCTTGCCCTTCTTACGAAGGGGCCGCTCGCCGGACTCCGGAACCACTGAAGGTTTTGGTGCAGAGTTCGGTCCAAAGTCCAGGAGGTTGCCCTGCGGCACCTCCGGGGTCTCCTCCTCCTGGTGGGTCCCTTTCTGGGATCCCACCTCGGCGTCGTCGGCGTCACGGGGGGAGGAGGCGGTCGGAAGTGAAGTGCTATTCACATCCGACGTACCCAAGGACCCGCTCGACGAAGCAGGAAGATCGCCCTTGGGCGGACTACAGGGTTGTATGCGGTGTTAAAAGATGCTATGCGACAAAAAGAAAATTATGAGTTATTCAGGAGTGCGGATACTTATGATCTTGCCAGTGGCTTGGCCCTTGAGGGCCACTCCTCGTCGCCGTCATCGGTGTTGGTGGAACAGTCCGGGGGAAGGGTCCTTCCCTTCTTGGACCCTTCGGCCTCCCCCGTTGGGGAGGCCTTCCTCTTCTTCTCTCTCACTGGGAGAGGCCTCTTCTTCTCCTCCTCATCCTCGTGGGAGGAGTCCGCCTCGAGTCATCGGACAATGAACCGATAACACTCGACAGGGAACTCCTTCGGGTTCCGTGGCCTTCTTCTTGTCCTTCTTCTCCAAAGACCACGTAAGGCGCGGGACTAGCAGCCACATCAAACGGGCATCCGCTGGGTCTTCTGGAAGGGGAGCCGGACAGTTAACCTGTCCGGACGTCTTCTGCCAGGCCTGTTAAAGGTATTGGGAGTTTAGATCCCACATAGAGTCAAACTATGAAAAGCAAGTGTCCCATAAAGGATAACATAGCTTACCTCGCTAGCCGGACGCTGCGAGCTGAATCCGCGATCTTTGGTAGTAGATGCGAGAGCCTCGGCGCCCTTGAACAACACCCTCCAGGCCTCTTCGTAAGTAGTGTCGAAGAGCCCGCTCAAGGTCTGGTGCTATGCCGGATCGAACTCCCACAAGTTGAAGTCCCGCTGTTGGCAGGGGAGAATCCGGTGGATGAGCATGACCTGGATTACATTGACAAGCTTGAGCTTCTTGTTCACCAGGGTTTGGAGGCGATTGGATTCGGTCGGCTCTTGAATCACCCCACAGCAGGCCCTTCTCTTTCCAGAAGTGAGCGCATGGGGATGCAGATCTGAATCGGGAGCCGTTGCCCATCTGTGGTCCGCGCGGCTCGGTGATGTAGAACCACCCCGATTGCCACCCTTTGATGGTTTCCACGAAGGCGCCCTCGAGCCAAGTGATGTTGGGCATCTTACCCACCATGGCGCCTCCGCACTCCGCTTGGCTGCCCTTCACAACCTTCGGCTTGACATTAAAGGTCTTTAGCCATAAGCCGAAGTGGGGCTGGATGCAGAGGAAGGCCTCGCACACAACGATAAACGCCGAGATGTTGAGGATGAAATTCGGGGCCAGATCATGGAAATCCAGGCCATAGTAGAACATGAGCCCCCGGACAAAGGGGTGGAGTGGGAAGCCCAGTCCGCGGAGGAAATGGGGAAGGGATACCACCCTCTCATGGGGCCCGGGAGTGGGGATGAGCTGCCCCTCGTCGGAGAGCCAGTGCACGATATCGCTGGACAAATATCCGGCATTGCGCAGCTTCTTGATGTGCCCCTCCGTAACGGAGGAGGCCATGCACTTGCCTCCCTCTCCGGACATGGTTGGAGAAGGTGGAGGTGAGATGTGCGGACTTGGGTGCTGGAGCTCGAGTGCGCAGAGATGGATAAGCAAAGGAGGAAGAAGGCGTAGGTAAAAAGATGGATCCTTATCCCCTTATATATGGGCGGACGAAACTATGCGTCCCCACCAGCCTGGTAAAACTCGCTTATCTCCCAAGTGCCACAATCAATGGTGCGATTGGGTTACCCACGTCCGTATGAGAATCCCGGAATAAGGGGACACGATCTCTGCTTCGACAAGACGTGCCAAGGAAACCTTTTCGCTAAACGCGCTGAGGTGGTATGACAAAAACGATTCGAGTAAAGGCTTGGCCGTGGTGTGACGTCATGCCACAAAATACGTCAGCAGATTGAACTTGTGTAAATGTTATTCTCTCTACGGTGGTAGGTGGAATTTATTTTGCAGAGCCGGACACTATCCTGGTGTTCACAATCTTCTATGAATTATTTGGAGGAGGAACCCGCCTTGCAATGCGAAGACAATATGTGCGCTGGACTCGTCGCCATTGAACCCTGGTTCAGGGGCTACTGAGGGAGTCCCGGACTAGGGGGTGTCCGGATAGCCGAACTATCATCATTGGCCGGACTCCAAGACTATGAAGATACAAGATTGAAGACTTCGTCCCGTGTCCAGATGGGACTTTCCTTGGCGTGGAAGGCAAGCTTGGCAATACGGATATGTAGATCTCCTACCATTGTAACCGACTCTGTGTAACCCTAGCCCTCTCCAGTGTCTATATAAACTGGAGGGTTTTAGTCCGTAGGACAAAAAAATCATACCATAGGCTAGCTTCTAGGTTTTAGCCTCCTTGATCTCGTGGTAGATCTACTCTTGTGCTACCCATATCATCAATATCAATCAAGCAGGAGTAGGGTTTTACCTCCATCGAGAGGGCCCAAACCTGGGTAAAAACATCGTGTCCCTTGTCTCCTATTACCATCCGCCTAGACGCACAGTACGGGACCCCCTACCCGAGATCCGCCGGTTTTGACACCGATAGGGAGAACATTGTATTGAGATCCAAAAAGAGAGAATAAGCCATCTAGCTACTAGCTATGGACCCGAAGGTCTGAAGTAAACTACTCACACTTCATCGGAGGGGCTATGGTGTTGATGTAGAAGCCCTCCGTGGTGGATGCCCCCCCGTGAGCTCGAGCAGGCCCCAAGATGGGATCTCGTGGATCTGAAGGTTGCGGCGGTGGAATTAGGTTTTGGCTCCTGTTACGATCATTCGGGATACGAGGTATATATAGGAGGAAGGAGTATGTCGGTTGGCGCCGAGGGCCCACAAGGTAGGGGCGCGCCAGGCGCCTCCACCTCGTGATCCGCCTCGCTTTGCTTGGAGTAGGGTCCAAGTCTCTGGATCACGTTCGGTTGGAAAATCACGATCCGAAGGTTTCATTCCGTTTGGACTCCGTTTGATATTCTTTCTTGAAATCTTGAAAAAGGCAAAAACAGCAATTACAGGCTGGGCCTCCGGTTAATAGGTTAGTCCCAAAAATAATATAAAAGTGGAAAATAAAGCCCAATATAGTCCAAAACAGTAGATAAAGTAGCATGGAGCAATCAAAAATTATAGATACGTTGGAGACGTATCAAGCATCCCCAAGCTTAATTCCTGCTCGTCTTCGAGTAGGTAAATGATAAAAAAGAATTTTTGATGCGGAGTGCTACTTGGCATAATTTCAATGTAATTCTTCTTACTTGTGATATGAGTATTCAGATCCGAATGATTCAAAATAAAAGTTCATATTGATAAAAGAAATAGTAACACTTCAGGCATACTAATCAAAGCAATCATGTCTTCTCAAAATAACATGGCAGAAGAAAGTTCATCCCTACAAAATCATATAGTTAGGCTATGCTTCATTTTCATCACACAAAGATGTTCCCAACTTCTATACCCCCGATGACAAGCCAAGCAATTGTTTCATACTTCAATAATCTCAAACTTTTTCAACCTTCACGCAATACATGAGCGTGAGCCATGGATATAGCACTATGGGTGGAATAGAATATGATGATGGGGATTGTGTGGAGAAGACAAAACAGGAGAAAGTCTCACATTGACTAGGATAATCAACGGGCTATGGAGATGACCATCAATTGATGTCAACATGAGTAGTAGGGATTTCCATGCAACGGATGCACTAGAGCTATAAATGAACGCTCAACAAAAGAAAACTAGTGGGTGTGCATCCAACTTGCTTGCTCACGAAGACCTAGGGCATTTGAGGGAGCCCAGCGTAGGAATATACAAGCCAAGTTCTGTAATGAAAAATTCTCACTAGTATGAAAAAGACAACTTATGAGACTCACTATATGAAAAACGTGGTGCTACTTTGAAGCACAATATATGAGACTCACTACATGAAGAACAAGGTGCTACTTTGAAGCACAAGTGTGGAAAAAGAGATAGTAACATTGCCCCTTTTTATTTATTTTTTATTTTTTTGGGCCTTTCTTTTTTTCTTTTTGGCCTTTCTTCTTTTTTTTCTTTTTTTTCTTTTTGGGCAATGCTCTAATAATGATGATCATCACACTTTCATTGATTACAACATATGAATTACAACTCGAAACTAGAACAAGATATGACTCTATATGAATGCCTCCGGCGGTGTACCGGGATGGTGCAATGAATCAAGAGTGACATGTATGAATTATGCATGGTGGCTATGCCACAAATACGAAGTCAACTACATGATCATGCAATGGCAATATGACAAAAGTAAAGTATGTCATGATGATGATGAACGGAACGGTGGAAAGTTGCATGGCAATATATCTCGGAATGACTATGGAAATGTCATAATGGGTAGGTATGGTGGCTGTTTTGAGGAAGATATAGGGAGGTTTATGTGTGATAGAGCGTATCATATCACGGGGTTTGGATGCACCGGCGAAGTTTGCACCAACTCTCAAGGTGAGAAAGGGCAATGCATGGTACCGAAGAGGCTAGCAAAGGTGGAAAGGTAAAAGTGTGTATAATCCATAGACTCAACATTAGTCAAAAGAACTCATATACTTATTGCAAAAATTTAGAAGTCATCAAAAACCAAGTACTACGCGCATGCTCCTAGGGCGATAGATTGGTAGGAAAAGACCATCGCTCGTCCCCGAGCACCACTCATAAGGATGCACAAGCCAGGTACACTTCATGTTTCAAATTTGTTACACAACTTTAACCATACGTGCATGCTACGGAACCTGCTAACTTCAACACAGCATTCTTTGAATTCATAATCACCCAACTAGCATGACTTTAATATAACTACCTCCATATCTCAAAACAATTATCAAGCATCACACTTATCTTAGTATTGAACACACTCAAAAGAAAGGTTCACATATCTTGAATACCAAGTATATATTAACATTAAGCAAATTACCATGCTATTAACGACTCTCAAAATAATCTAAGTGAAGCATGAGAGATCAATAGTTTCTTTAAAACAAATCCACCACCGTGCTCTAAAAGGTATAAGTGAAGCACTAGAGCAAAAAGTATCACGCTCAAAAGATATAAGTGAAGTACTATGAGCAAAACTATCAAGCTCAAAAGATATAAGTGAAGCACATAGAGTATTCTAACAAATTGCAATTCATGTATGGCTCTCTCAAAAGGTGTGTACAGCAAGGATGATTGTGGTAAACTAACAAGCAAAGACGCAAATAATACAAGACGCTCCAAGCAAAACACATATCATGTGGTGAATAAAAATATAGCTCCAAGTAAATTACCGATGGAAGTGGACGAAAGAGGGGATGCCTTCCGGGGCATCCCCAAGATTTGACTTTTTGGTGTTCTTGGATTATCTTGGGGGTGCCATGGGCATCCCCAAGCTTAGGCTCTTTCCACTCCTTGTTCCATAATCCATCAAAAGAATTCACCCAAAACTTGAAAACTTCACAACACAAAACTCAACAGAAATCTCGTGAGCTCCGTTAGAGAAAGAAAACAAAAGACTACTTCAGGGTACTGTAATGAACTCATTCTTTATTTATTTTGGTGTTAAACCTACTGTATTCCAACTTCTTTATGGTTTATAAACTATTTTACTAGCCATAGATTCATCAAAATAAGCAAACAACACACGAAAAACAGAATCTGTCAAAAACAGAACAGTCTGTAGCAATCTGTAACTACCACAAACTTCTGGTAATCTAAAAATTCTAAAAAAAATAGGAAGTCCTAGACAATTTGTCTATTGA
The DNA here is from genome assembly GCA_021437245.1 of Aegilops speltoides. NCBI lineage: Eukaryota > Viridiplantae > Streptophyta > Magnoliopsida > Poales > Poaceae > Aegilops > Aegilops speltoides. The sequence goes on from CM038145.1 coordinate 27,472,042, forward strand.
ACAGCAGCAAAAAGAATAAACGCAAAAGCACGTTCCTGTTATTTAACATAACTATATTCGTGCGTGCAAAGTTTCTGTTTTTCAGCAGAATCAAATCAACTATCATCGTAGGTTATCCTATAGGTTCTACTTGGCACAAACACTAATTAAAAGATAAAACCACATCAAAAAAGAGGCTAGATGGATTATTTATTCCTAAACATAAGCAAAAACAAAAAACACAAAATAAAATTGGGTTGCCTCCCAACAAGCGCTATCGTTTAACGCCCCTAGCTAGGCATAAAAGCAAGGATAGATCTAGGTATTGCCATCTTTGGTAGGCAATTCTTCAATGAGGCATATGCCTCCTTTAGAATTTTCTTTCTTCCTAGTAATTGTCAAATTTTCAGGCAAAAGATCGAAAAATTCATCTATAGCAAATGGTTACTTAATGATGGTAAAAAGATTGGGATGAACACTTATAGATTTAAGATCCGCGGTTTCCATACTAGATGATTCACCCTTATTCTTAGGAACATACATAAGCTTAGTATTTTTAGTAGAAGAACTTGGAGAGTTTTGAATGGAAGAAAAAGCGGTTCCCAAGTTGGTAATGATACCCTCTAGTTTATCGATTCTTGTAGAGTCTAGATTTATTTTTTCATTAACTATGGGTTCTTTTTCTTTTATATTTTTCAAAGTCATTCCTACCTTAGATCCATATTGGGTAATTTGATTGTGGATATTTTTATCAAGATTTTCACTTGATTCAACGGTACCAACTTTATTTTCAATAGCTTCAAGCGTTTGCATAACATGCTCCAAAGTTAACGTAGTTCCATTAATCAAAAGGGGTGGTGAGCCAAATATATCTATTAAAGCATTATAAGAATCAAAATTATGGCTACCCAAAAAATTCCCTCCGGTAATGGTATCAAGGATATATCTATACCAAGGATTAGCACCTATGTAAAAATTGCAAAGAAGAACTGAAGTAGATTACTTCCTGGTAGATCTATTTTGAGCATTGCAAATTCTATACCAAGCATCTTTTAGATTCTCTCCCTCCCTTTGCTTAAAATTTAGAACTTCATTCTCGGGAGATAATGGAGAAGATAAGAGACTAGTCATGATGACAAGCAAGCAAACTAGCACACGAGCAAACAGAAAGGCAACGGGAAAAAGGCAAACGGAAAAGAGAGAAGGAGATTGGAAAAGAGAGGGTGAATAAAACGGCAAGGGTGAAGTGGGGGAGAGGAAAACGAGAGGCAAATGGCAAATAATGTAATGCAAGAGATAGGGATTGCGATGGGTACTTGGTATTGTTGACTTGCTTGCGTGAGCCTCCCCGGCAACGGCGCCAGAAATTCTTCTTGCTACCTCTTGAGCACTGCATTTGATTTCCCCGAAGATGAGAGGATGATGCAGGAAAGTAGCGTAAGTATTTCCCTCAGTTTTTGAGAACCAAGGTATCAATCCAGTAGGAAACCACGCACAAGTCCCTCGTACCTACACAAAGCGATAGCAACTCGCAACCAACGCTTAGGGTTGTCAATCCCTTCATGGTCACTTACGAGAGTGAGATCTGATAGATAATATTTTTGGTATTTTTGATAGATAGATGCAAAGTAAAAAAGTAAAGGCAAAGTAAAAACAAAGCAAGTAAATAAAGTGATGAGATTGATATGATGAGAATAGACTCGGGGGCCATAGGTTTCACTAGTGGCTTCTCTCAAGAGCATAAGTATTCTACGGTGGGTGAACAAATTACTGTTGTGCAATTGACAGAATTGAGCATAGTTATGAGTATATCTAGGCAATGATCATGTATATGGGCATCACGTCCAAGACAAGTAGATCGAAACGATTCTGCATCTACTACTATTACTCCACTCATTGATCGCTATCCAGCATGCATCTAGAGTATTAAGTAAAAACAGAGTAACGCTTTAAGCAAGATGACATGATGTAGAGGGATAAATTCATGGAATATGGTAAAAACCCCATGTTGTTATCCTCGATGGCAACAATACAATACGTGCCTTGCAACCCTTTCTGTCACTGGGTAAGGACACCGCAGGATTGACCCAAAGCTAAGCACTTCTCCCATTGCAAGAACTACCAATCTAGTTGGCCAAACCAAAAAGGATAATTCGAAGAGACTTGCAAAGATAACTCAATCATACATAAAAGAATTCAGAGAAGAATCAAATATTTTCCATAGATAATACTGGATCATAAACCCACAATTCATCGGTCTCAACAAACACACCGCAAAAAGAAGATTACATCGAATAGATCTCCACGAGAGGGGAGAACATTGTATTGAGATCCAAAAGAGAGAAGAAGCCATCTAGCTACTAGCTATGGACCCGAAGGTCTGAAGTAAACTACTCACACTTCATCGGAGGGGCTATGGTGTTGATGTAGAAGCCCTCCATGGTGGATGCCCCCTCCGGTGGAGCTCCGGAACAGGCCCCAAGATGGGATCTCGTGGATACAGAAGGTTGCGGCGGTGGAATTAGGTTTTTGGCTCCTTAACTGATCGTTCGGGGATACGTAGGTACATATAGGAGGAAGGAGTACGTTGGTGGAGCGTCGAGGGGCCCACGAGGTAGGGGGCGCGCCCGGGAGGGGGGGCGCCCTCCACCCTCGTGACCTCCTCGGAAGCTTCTTGGAGTAGGGTCCAAGTCTCCTGGATCACGTTCGGTGAGAAGATCACATTCCCGAAGGTTTCATTCCGTTTGGACTCCGTTTGATATTCTGTTTCTTCGTAATACTGAAAAAGGCAAAAAAAAACAGCAATTCTGGGCTGCGCCTCCGATTAGTAGGTTAGTCCCAAAAATAATATAAAAGTGGAAAATAAAGCCCAATATAGTCCAAAACAATAGATAAAGTAGCATGGAGCAATCAAAAATTATAGATACGTTGGAGACGTATCACAACCCATGCTTTCACCCGTCCTCCGCCTCCGCGGCAGCCTCCTCGTTCTACATCGACTGGATCTTGCTGCCCAGTAGCTTCTCGCATTCGCTCTCGACTTCCTCCCAGGACAAGGACAAGGAGGATAGCCTCCCGCCCGCGCCGCCGGCGTCGTGGGTGGAGAGGTGGCTCCCGGCCGGTGAGGCGGGGAATTTCACTAGGTTGGTTGTCCTTGACTTGATCTGCCATGGTTAATCGCGACCTCTGGTAGCCTCTTCTCTTCTAATTGGTCCTCTCGTTGTCCTGTGGTTGCCGTGTGTTTGAGGCCGAGCTCTCCGACACCGTCCCGGTGGTGAAGGCATCCATCGGCGGCATGAGGATCCTCGGGACATTGTGCGTGGGCAACAAGAACGGCCTTCTTCTACCACAAACCACCAACGACCAAGGTAAGAAAGAAAGAGGTCCTTCCTTGTCCACTGAGTCAACAGTGACCTGACCTGACTTGGGTTTCAAATGCCTGCCATAGAGCTCCAGCACCTCAAGAATAGCCTACCTGATAAGGTGGTCGTCCAGAGTGTCGACGAGCGGCTCTCCACCCTCGGCAACTGCGTCGTGGGTGGAGAGGTGGTACGCTTATTTCTACCGACATCGCCATCTCTGAACACCAATGCGTAGAGATTGGATCAACTGCTCTGAAGGGCCAGCTCGGTACAGATTAGAGACAGCATCCTGATCTCAAAGTTTCTGATTTGTTGTGTGCACAAACAGATAATTAATAGGTCCAGTCATGGTTAAAATTTCGACTTCATATTGGATCTTGTGATCTAGCAAGAAAACAGAGCATGTTTGTTAGCAACAGAGCAACTTTTATTACCCTGTTACTTGTATGCCTTACCAAGCACAGTACCAACTTACTCAAAGAGCTCCTTTGAACCTTGCTTCGTAGGTCGATCACGATAGCGGCGATGCCGGGGGAGCTCCCTGACTTGAAAATGCTGGCGCTCTTCGGATGCGGAGCCGTCCTCCATAGGGGCGCTGGTTGCATGGTGAATGATCTTGTCGACCGCGACATCGATAACAAGGTGATTCTGCTTCTTCTTTTTTCCTGGTTGGAGACAACACATCAGATCTTGCGTGTTAGTAAAAATGCCCTTCAGATTCTTGCAACCGTAAACAAAGGGATCAGCTCCAATTTTAAATCTGTCAATATGGCATATGCTTACAGCTTACCATTTGGATCAGGAATATACCAAATTAAGTGCCAAATGTCCTGACCATAGTATACCAGTAGCAGCTAAAACTAACAGTATAGTGGAACCATGGAATGAAATATTCACTAACCATGGTTCCAGACAAGTTGATGTATGATCTGCTGGCTGAGATGTGCATGATTTGGGTGATGAATAAAATCGTTCGGATTCCCACTAATTTTTCATGATTATTACAACCAGGTACTTCTGACGGATCATGCCATCTCTTGGACTACATATGTACTCCTTTATTATTGAGCAAATACTTTCCTTTGATTTTTTGCAAACCTCTTAGCAGTACTTTTTGTATCCTCTTTTTATGTTCTGCTAGCTGATGAGATGTGCATTACCTGGGTGATGAAGAAAATCGACGGGTCACGCCATCTCATGAAGTACATTTGCACATTTTTACTGCTTTAGACTGACTGTACATGCATTCCTTCATTGGTTATGAACCTTATTGCTCATTGTGTTCTGTTGGGTTGAACTGCATGATTCCGGGTGATGAAGAAAATTGTTCGGATTCCCACTGATATTTCATGATTAGTGTAACCAGCTACTTCTGATGGATGATGGCATCTCCTGTATTACATTTGCATTGCTTTATGACTGGCCGTAAATGCACTCCTTGTGTTGGTCGCAACCTTATTGCTCTTTGTGTTATATTGGGTCTTTTGCATGCTTCTGCGTGATGAAGAAAATCGTTCGGATTCCCACTGATACTTCATGATTATCACAACCAGCTCCTTGTGACAGACCATGCCATTTTGTGCTCTTTAAGAGATTTTGCTCTGTTTTGGGTTTTAATTCATTCAACAGTTTGCTGGTGTTTATTTTCATTTGAGCCTGTGATGTTATCAAAATATTTGCTACTCTTAATGGGTTTATCCCACTTGATGATCTTAACCACCAAGATCTCTGAGGCTCTTAGTTCTAGTCTAATGTTATCAGTACAGTACATCCGTTGTTGCCAGTTTTTGTTCATTATGAGCTGATGTTTGTGCATACCGTTTCTCATCACTCTCTGGCCTGGTATTTAGGAGCTGGAGGAAAAGAGGAAGGAGAAGGCCAAGATCTCCTACGACAGGAGAAAGCAACTGGCGAAGCTCCGCGTCAAGGCCGAGAAGGCAGCCGAAGAGAAGTTAGGATCTCAGCTGGAGATCCTGGCCCGTATCAAATACTAAAGCTATCGTGCGCCATCAGTTTTGGGAAACCTCTGTTGTATTTTAAGTAGTTTGGTAACTTTGATAGTACAATCTGGTTGGTAAACCTTTGTTATGCATGCAGTTCTGCGACACTCATTTAAAATTTTCTACATGGTGAACTGTTTCTTTTATCAAATGTGTGCATTTGGAAATTCTAGTGAACGTCGTTTTTCTCTTTGCTACGGCCTTTGCAGTCCCTTGTTATGACCTATCGTGGGAAATTTTTAAGCGTGTTTTCCCATTGTACATGTCGTTTTGGGCCATCATAGTTGTCTCTACACCAAGTTGGTAAAGTCTACTATCACTGCGGCAAGTTCCATCAACAGAGCGGGTCTAGTAATGTGTTTTTGCTGGGTATTCCTCGGCTTGAGCTCTGTATGTTTAATGTACGTCGTCTGTGTGTGTTTGCTATTGATGTCGCTTGTGGTTTTGCAGGGTTCTGAGGCTGCAGCCTGGGCACAGGTACTGCCTCCTCGGCCAGCTCTCCAAGGAGGTCGGATTGAACTACGCTCACACCATCAGGTTGAGCTATTTCATTGTGCTGTTTCTTGTTGTTTCTTCAGTGCTCACTAGTTGCTAGTGTTAGACTGCAACCAGTGGGTTAAGATTAGTCTTCGGTGCTCACTAGTTGCTAGTGTAATCATTCTATGAAACTTCAATCTGATTTGCTACAAATCATTGTGTGTCGGCCGGCTACATGCAACGCTGTATGGTCTTCTGACCGCTGAGCTAGGAAGTTGCAGACGTGATCGACAGTAGCTAATTACAAAGAGTAGAAATTAGTATCCTATTTTAATTAGGGTCGTGCATGCCATTGAAAGGATCTTGATGATACGTCTCCAACGTCTATAATTTTTGATTGCTCCATGCTACTTTATCTACTATTTTGGACTATATTGGGCTTTATTTTCCACTTTTATATTATGTTTGGGACTAACCTATTAACCGGAGGCCCATCCCAGAATTGCTGTTTTTTGCCTATTTCAGTGTTTCGAAGAAACGGAATATCAAACGGAGTCCAAACGGAATGAAACCTTCGGGAATGTGATCTTCTCACCGAACGTGATCCAGGAGACTTGGACCCTACTCCAAGAAGCTTCCGAGGAGGTCACGAGGGTGGAGGGCACCCCCTGGGTGCGCCCCCTACCTCGTGGGCCCCTCGGAGCTCCACCGATGTACTCCTTCCTCCTATATATACCTACGTATCCCGATGATCGAGAGAGGAGCCAAAACCTAATTCCACCGCCGCAACCTTCTCAGATCCACGAGATCCCATCTTGGGGCCTGTTCAAGCTCACGGGGGGCATCCACCGTGGAGGGCTTTACATCATCACCATAGCCCTCCGATGAAGTGTGAGTAGTTTACTTCAGACCTTGGTCCATAGCTAGTAGCTAGATGGCTTCTTCTCTCTTTTGGATCTTGATACAATGTTCTCCCCTCTCTTGTGGAGATCTATTCGATGTAATCTTCTTTTTATGTGTGTTTGTTGAGACCGATGAATTGTGGGTTTATGATCCAAGATTATCTATGGAAAATATTTGATTCTTCTCTGAATTCTTTTATGTATGATTGAGTTATCTTTGCAAGTCTCTTCGAATTATCTGTTTGGTTTGGCCAACTAGATTGGTAGTTCTTGCAATGGGAGAAGTGCATGGCTTTGGGTTCAATCTTGCGGTGTCCTTACTCAGTGACAGAAAGAGTTGCAAGGCACATATTGTATTGTTGCCATCGAGGATAACAAGATGGGGTTTTTATCATATTGCATGAATTTATCCATCTACATCATGTCATCTTGCTTAAGGCATTACTCTGTTTTTAACTTAATACTCTAGATGCATCTTTGGATAGCGGTCGATGAGTGGAGTAATAGTAGTAGATGCGTAATCGCTTCGATCTACTTGTCACGGACGTGATGCCTATATACATGATCATTGCCTAGATATACTCATAACTATGCTCAATTCTATCAATTGCTCAACAGTAATTTGTTCACCCACCGTAGAATACTTATGCTCTTGAGTGAAGCCACTAGTGAAACCTATGGCCCCGGGGTCTATTCTCATCATATCAATCTATATCACTTTATTTACTTGCTTTGCTTTTACTTTGCCTTTACTTTTTACTGTACATCTATCTATCAAAAATACCAAAATATTATCTCTATCGATCTCACTCTCGTAAGTGACCGTGAAGGGATTGACAACCCCTAAGCGTTGGTTGCGAGTTGCTATCGTGTTGTGCAGGTACGAGGGACTTGCGCGTGACCTCTATTGGATTGATACCTTTGTTCTCAAAAACTGAGGGAAATACTTACGCTACTGTGTTGCATCATCCTCTCCTCTTCGGGGAAAACCAACACAAGCTCGAGACATAGCACCTGACATGTGGTTAGTTATGCTTGTGAACCAAGCTGCACGTTATGTACTGCCATCATATAAATGCCTGCCATGTTCTTCATCTCTCCTCTCTCTGATTCCTCATGCCTGCGTTTTGTTTTGTGTCTCAGATCTGTAGAAGTTGCCGCCGCCGCCGCTGCCGCTGCCGCTGTTCCAGGTGGAACAGGAAGAAGCCCTCATGGCTGCTGCACATCCGAAGTGGCGAGCGCCACCCCATTTTTTTGGTACTATGAAGTGTTAGTTGGTACCGTGAAGTGTTAGTTGATGGTTGATTAGTCTGTTAATCCAAGTGTTCTTACATGCTATGAATATATACTACAATCCTATTTTTTGTGTGAAAACTGTACTAGTTATTTGCAATACAAGCTAGACATGAACCAGCTCTTGCTACTAAAGGAACACAATATAAATTTAGACCTCGTGTGTGATGCTATAAATTCAGACATATTACCTTTGTGATCTGAGAAGTTGATGCCATATTTAAGGTTTTGGAGATGTACTACTGTTTATTTACTTATGTGATCAGCACCCCAATCCCAGGGTCCTCTATTTGGAGCAGCAAATCAAAGCTTGTTTGCTGCAGTTTGTTTTATACACTTCCTTTTGTAACATCAACAAATAAAATCAGTTGTTTGCATCAGATTTGATCATTGTAACTTATTAGTTGAGTTCTAAGTATGTAGTATCTTTAGTTCTCTTGTTATATTATAGTCAGAATTATACCGTGTGACTGAATCATGTGTTATTTAGTTGGCTGAGCAATATCTTTAGTTTTCTGATGATTGTTCAACTCTCAATTCTAAATAAATAAGTAGCTGACTCTATTGGTTCTTTCTTTCTTCAGGGTTGCGACTTGATGGTCATGCTGCTGTTTTGCTCTGCTTGATAATTCCAATCAGATCATTGTCAACACTATCATCATCAGGTCTTGATTCCCTTTATTCTCTTCTGTCTTGTGATGTTAGTCCATGTGGGCTTACTAGTATTGTTATATGCTCTCAGTTGAATGGATGGTCGTGGTAGTAGAATAGTACAATACTTTTCTTCAGGTGAATGTGTTACAGTGACGTCCATTGCATGACATGCACTTGTACCAATATACCATCTTGATACCTGTAGGTTAGTATTGTTGCTGCCTAACATGAGCTTGAATGTTGTAGTGGAAGTGTAGAACAATAGGTTAACGTGTTGCTGTCAAGTTGTTGGAATTTTTGCTATGGCTTGCTTAATGTTTAATGAACTGAAGCATTTGGGCATGTACCTATAATTGTCTCAATATTTTTATTGGCAATAATTTAACTCCCAATGTATCTCACTAATAGTTTATGTACATCAGGATCTAATGTGGTTGAGGATGCTGGTGCTATGACAGAAGATCAAGGAAGCCTCAAGATGCGCACCACAGTTTTAGTTGATGTTGCTAGTTTGCCACCATGTTTTGAATATTTAATGTTGTTGATGTTGCTAGTTTGCCATAGTGTATATGCTGTTGGACATGCAAACATGTATGTGATGTTGTGAATATTTGAGCGAATGATTCTGTATTTAATAATTTAATGGAGAATTATTTATTTTTTGTGTTGAAATGTGTAAAATTGAAATCTGTGAATGAAAAAGACCGAACATGTTCTACTGGACCAAGTAATATTTCGGGTTTAAAAAGGCTATGGCCCAAACAATAATGGACTGGAATGTTGTGCAATAGAATGCAAAATGGCCTAGGCCCAAAAAATAAAAAGGCTGAATAGTAGGCTTGGCCCATATAGCTGACCAAAATTAATAAGAAAAAATATATAAAAAGGCTGAATTGTTGGGCTCAGCCCATCTAAAACACCAAATTGGACCGGGCCGATTCTAATTTATGACCTTTCCAATTGGTCGCAACTTTGCCACGTCGGATCCGACGTGGCCTGGGCAGACAGCCAGTGACCAAAACAAAAGGTCATGGGTTTAACGACCTTCTGTTTTGGTCGTAAATGTCTACGACCTTATCCCAAAGAAGGTTGTTAATTTCAGTTTACGACCAACAACTTTTGACCTTCTGTTTTTGGTCACAAAAAGGTCGCAAATGAAAAACAATGACCTTTCAGTGACCAATAGTGATGGTCGCTAGTTGACATATTTCTTGTAGTGAGTAGTCATGTGAATTTGGTATTCGTTCGATATTTTGATGAGATGTATGTTGTCTCTCCTCTAGTGGTGTTATGTGAATGTCGACTACATGATACTTCACCATTATTGGGGCCTAGAGGAAGGCATTGGGAAGTAATAAGTAGATGATGGGTTGCTAGAGTGACAGAAGCTTAAACCCTAGTTTATAAGTTGCTTCGTAAGGGGCTGATTTGGATCCACTTGTTTCATGCTATGGTTAGGTTTACCTTAATACTTATTTTGTAGTTGCGGATGCTTGCAATAGGGGTTAATCATAAGTAGGATGCTTGTCCAAGAAACGGCAGTACCCAAGCACCGGTCCACCCAAATATCAAATTATCAAAGCAACGAACGCGAATCATATGAGCGTGATGAAAACTAGCTTGACAATAATTCCCATGTGTCCTCGGGAGCGCTTTTCTCTATATAATAATTTGTCTAGGCTTGTCCTTTGATACAAAAAGGATTGGGCCACCTTGCTGCACCTTATTTACTTTCATTGCTTGTTACCCATTACAAATTATCTTATCACAAAACTATCTGTTACCTACAATTTCAGTGCTTGCAGAGAATACCTTACTGAAAACCGCTTGTCATTTCCTTCTGCTCCTCGTTGGGTTCGACATTCTTACTTATCTAAAGGACTACGATAGATCCCCTACACTTTTGGGTCATCAAGACTCTTTTCTGGCGCCATTGCCGGGGAGTGAAGCGCCTTTGGTAAGTGGAACTTGGTAAGGAAACATTCATATAGTGTGCTGAAATTTACTGTATCTTGTTACTATGAAAACTAATCCTTTGAGGGGCTTGTTCGGGGTATCTTCACCCCAACCAGTAGAGCACAGAGTTTCTCCACAACCTACTGAACCTACTGAAAATGTTTACTTTGAAATTCCTTTGGGTATGGTAGAGAAACTGCTAGTTAATCCCTTTGCAGGAGATGGAACATTGCATCCCGATTTACATCTTATCTATGTGGATGAAGTTTGTGGATTATTTAAGCTTGCAGGTATGCCCGATGATGTTATCAAGAAGAAGGTCTTCCCTTTATCTTTGAAGGGAGATTCATTGACATGGTATAGGTTATGTGATGACATGGGATCCTGGGACTATAAACGATTGAAATTGGAATTTCATGAGAAGTTTTATCCTATGCATCTTGTTCATCGTGATCGTAATTATATATATAATTTTTGGCCACGCGAAGGATAAAGCATCGCTCAAGCTTGGGGGAGGCTTAAGTCAATGTTATATTCATGCCCCCATCATGAGCTCTCAAGGGAAATGATTATTGAAAAAATTTATGCCCGGCTTTCTCTCAATATCGCTCCATGCTCGATACTTCTTGTGTTGGTTCTTATATGATGAAGACTATTGAATTCAAGTGGGATTTAATGGAAAGAATTGAACGCAACTCTGAAGATTGGGATTCCAACGATGGTAAGGAGTCAGGTATGACACCTAAGTTTAATTGTGTTAAATCTTTTATGGATACCGTTTCGTGGATTTAGCACTAAATATGGACTTGACTATGAGATAGTAGCTTCCTTCTGTGAATCATTTGCTACTCATGTTGATATCCCTAAGGAGAAGTGGTTTAAATATAATCCTCCCACTGAAGTAAAAGTAGCTGCACCTATTCAGTTGAAGAAAAAACTATCACTTATAATGATCCTATTGTTCCTACTACTTATGTCGAGAAACAACCGCTCCCTGTTAGGATAAAGGATCATGCTAAAGCTTCAACTGTGGTTCGTAAGAGTAATACTAGAACATATACACCTCCTGAGCAAATTAAAGTTGAACCTAGTATTGCTATGGTTAAAGATCTCTTGGCCGATAACATTGAAGGGCATGTTATTTACTTCTGTGATGAAGCTGCTAGAATTGCTAGACCCGATGCTAAGAAACATAGACCCGTTGTAGGCATGCCTGTTATTTCTGTTAAAATAGGAGATCATTGTTATCATGGCTTGTGTGATATGGGTGCTAGTGCTAGTGCAATACCTTATTCCTTATATGAAGAAATTATGCATGATATTGCACCTGCTGAGGTAGAAGAAATTGATGTACAATTAAGCTTGCAAATAGAGATACTATTTCACCAATTGGGATTGTTAGAGATGTTGAAGTCTTGTGTGGGAAAGTTAAATATCCTACTGATTTTCTTGTTCTTGGTTCCCCACAAGATGACTTTTGTCCCATTATATTTGGTAGACCCTTCTTGAACACTGTTAATGCTAAGATAGATTGCGAAAAGGATGTAGTTGCAATTGGCTTAGGGGATATGTCTCATGAGTTTAATTTTGCTAAGTTTCGTAGACAACCCCATGATAAAGAATTTCCTAGTAAGGATGAAATTATCGGTCTTGCTTCTATTGCTGTGCCTCCTACTGATCTTTAGAATAATATTTGCTAGACCATGAAAATGATATGTTTATGAATGAAAGAAGGAAAATAGATGAAGTATTCTTTAAACAGGGACCTATTTTGAAACACAACATGCCTGTTGAAATCCTAGGGGATCCTCCTCCACCCAAGGGTGATCCCGTGTTTGATCTTAAACCATTACCTGATACTCTTAAATATGCTTATCTTGACGAAAAGAAGACATATCTTGTTATTATTAGTGCTAACCTTTCAAAGAAGGAAGAGGAAAGATTATTGAAAACTCTAAAGAAGCACTGTACTGCTATTGGATATACTCTTGATGATCTTAAGGGCATTAGTCCCACTCTATGCCAACACAAAATAAAGTTGGAGGAAGACGCCAAACCAGTTATTGATCACCAATGATGGTTACATCCTAAGATTAAAGAAGTGGTAAGAAAGGAAATACTAAAGCTCCTCGATGTAGGTATAATTTATCCCGTTGCTGATAGTCAGTGGGTAAGTATTGTCCATTGTGTCCCTAAGAAGGGAGGTATTACTGTCGTTCCTAATGATAAAGATGCATTGATCCCGCAAAGAATTATTACAGGTTATAGGATGGTAATTGATTTCCACAAATTAAATAAAGCTACTAAAAAAGATCATTACCCTTTACATTTTATTGATCAAATGCTAGAAATACTATCCAAACATACACATTTTTGCTTTCTAGATGGTTACTCTGGTTTCTCTCAAATACCTGTGTTAGCGGAGGATCAAGAAAAGACTACCTTTACTTGCCCTTTCGGTACTTTTGCTTATAGACGTATGCCTTTTGGTTTATGCAATGCACCTGCCACCTTTCAATGATGCATGATGGCTATATTCTCTGACTTTTGTGAAAAGATTTGTGAGGTATTCATGGATGATTTCTCCGTTTATGGATCCTCTTTTGATGATTGCTTGAGCAACCTTGAACGAGTTTTGCAGAGATGCGAAGATACTAGCCTTGTTTTGAATTGGGAGAAGTGCCACTTTATGGTTAATGAAGGCATTGTCTTGGGGCATAAAATTTCTGAAAGAGGTATTGAAGTTGATAGAGCTAAAGTTGATGCTATCGAGAAGATTCCGTGTCCCAAGGACATTAAAGGTATAAGAAGTTTCCTTGGTCATGCCGGTTTTTATAGGAGGTTCATTAAGGACTCTTCTAAAATTTCTAGGCCTCTGACTAATCTATTACAAAAAGATATTCCTTTTGTCTTCGATGATGATTGTGTAGAAGCATTTGAAATACTTAAGAAAGCTTTGGTTTCTGCACCTATTGTTCAGCCACCTGATTGGAATTTACCCTTTGAAATTATGTGTGATGCTAGAGATTATGTTGTAGGTGCTGTTCTAGGACAAAGATTTGATAAGAAATTAAATGTTATCCAGTATGCTAGTAAGACTCTAGACACTACCCAGAGAAATTATGCCACTACTGAAAAAGAATTCTTAGCAGTTGTATTTGCTTGTGATAAGTTCAGACCTTATATTGTTGATTCTAAAGTAACTATTCACACTGATCATGCTGCTATCAAATATCTTATGGAAAAGAAAGATGCTAAACCTAGACTTATTAGATGGGTTCTCTTGCTACAAGAATTTGATTTGCATGTTATTGATAGAAAGGGAGCTGAGAACCCCATTGTAGACAACTTGTCTAGGTTAGAGAATGTTCTTGATGATCCACTACCTATTGATGATAGCTTTCCTCATGAACAATTAGCTGTCATAAATGCTTCTCGTACTGCTCCATGGTATGCTGATTATGCTAATTGCATTGTTGCCAAATTTATACCACCTAGTTTCACATACCAGCAAAAGAAAAAGTTCTTTTATGATTTAAAACATTACTTTTGGGATGACCCACACCTTTATAAAGAAGGAGTAGATGGTGTTATTAGACATTGTGTACCTGAGCATGAACAGGAATAGATCCTATGCAAGTGTCATTCCGAGGCATATGGAGGACACCACGCTGGAGATAGAACTGCACATAAGGTATTGCAATCCGGTTTTTATTGGCCTACTCTCTTCAAAGATGTCCATAAGTTTGTCTTGTCTTGTGATAATGTCAAAGAATTGGTAATATTAGTAGACGTCAAGAAATGCCTATGAACTATTCTCTTGTTATTGAACCATTTGATGTTTGGGGCTTTGATTATATGGGACCGTTTCCTGCCTCTAATGGTTATACACATATTTTAGTTGCTGTTGATTATGTTACTAAGTGGGTAGAAGCTATTCCAACTAGTAGTGTTGATCATAAAACCTCTATTAAGATGCTTAAAGAAGTTATTTTCTGAGGTTTGGAGTCCCTAGATACTTAATGACGGATGGTGGTTCACATTTTATTCATGGTGCTTTCCGTAAAATGCTGGCTAAGTATGATGTTAATCATAGAATTGCATCTCCATATCACCCACAGTCTAGTGGTCAAGTAGAATTGAGTAATAAAAAGCTCAAATTAATTTTGCAAAAGACTGTTAATACATCTAGAAAGAATTGGTCCAAGAAACTCGATGATGCATTATGGGCTTATAGAACTGCATTTAAAAATCCTATGGGTATGTCTCTATATAAAATGGTTTGTGGAAAAGCATGTCACTTACCTCTCGAACTAGAACATAAGGCATATTGGGCTATTAAAGAGCTCAATTATGATTTCAAACTTGCCGGTGAGAAGAGGTTATTTGACATTAGCTCTATTGATGAATGGAGAACCCAGGATTACGAGAATGCCAAACTATTTAAAGAAAAAGTTAAAAGTGTTGGGGAACGTAGTAATTTGAAATAATTTCCTACGCACACGCAAGATCATGGTGATGCATAGCAAAAAGAGGGGAGAGTGTTGTCCACGTACCCTCATAGACCGAAAGCGAAAGCGTTAGCACAACGCGGTTGATGTAGTCGTACTTCTTCATGATCCGACCGATCAAGTACCGAACGTACGGCACCTCTGAGTTCAGCACACGTTCAGCTCGATGACGTCCCTCGAACTCTGATCCAGCCGATCTTTGAGGGAGAGTTCCTTCAGCACGACGGCGTGGTGACAATGATGATGATCAATATACCGACACAGGGCTTCGCCTAAGCACCGCTACGATATTATCGAGGTGGATTATGGTGGAGGGGGGCATCGCACACGGCTAAGAGATCCAAGGGATCAATTGTTGTGTCTTCAAGGGGTGCCTCCCTCCCCGTATATAAAGGAGTGGAGGAGGGGGAGGGAGCCGGCCACCCTAGGCGCGCCCCATGAGGAGTCCTACTCCCACCGGGAGTAGGACTCCCCTTTTCTAAGTGGGAGTAGGAGAGGAGAGGGAAGGAGAGAGAGGGGGAAAGGAAAGGGGGGGCGCCCCCCTCCTTGTCCAATTTGGACTAGGGGAAGGGGCCGCGCGGCTGCCCTTGGCCGCCCCTCCTTTTCTCCACTAGGGCCCAATAAGCCCATTAGTCTCCCCAGGGGGGGGGTTTGGTAACCCCCCGGTACTCTGGTATATGCCTGATACTCCCCGAAACCATTCCGGTGTCCGAACATAGTCGTCCAATATATCAATCTTTATGTCTCGACCATTTCGAGACTCCTCGTCATGTCCGTGATCACATCCGAGACTCCGAACTACCTTCGGTACATCAAAACACATAAACTCATAATATAACCATCATCGAACTTTAAGCGTGTGGACCCTACGGGTTCGAGAACTATGTAGACATGACCAAGACACGTCTCCGGTCAATAACCAATAGCGGAACCTGAATGCTCATATTGGCTCCCACATATTCTACGAAGATCTTTATCAGTCAAACCGCATAACAACATACGTTGTTCCCTTTGTCATCGGTATGTTACTTGCCCGAGATTCGATCGTCGGTATCTCAATACCTAGTTCAGTCTCGTTACCGGCAAGTCTCTTTACTCGTTACGTAATACATCATCCCATAACTAACTCATTAGCTACATTGCTTGCAATGCTTATAGTGATGTGCATTACCGAGAGGGCCCAGAGATACCTCTTCGACAATCAAAGTGACAAATCCTAATCTCGAAATACGTCAACTCAACAAGTACCTTTGGATACACCTGTAGAGCACCTTTATAATCACCCAGTTACATTGTGATGTTTGGTAGCACACAAAGTGTTCCTCCGGTAAGCGGCAGTTACATAATCTCATAGTCATAGGAACATGTATAAGTCATGAAGAAAGCAATAGCAACATACTAAACGATCAAGTGCTAAGCTAACGAAATGGGTCAAGTCAATCACATCATTCTTCTAATGATGTGATCCCACTGATCAAATGATAACTCATATCCATGGTTAGGAAACTCAACCATCTTTGATCAATGAGCTAGTCAAGTAGAGGCATACTAGTGACACTATGTTTGTCTATGTATTCACAAATGTATTATGTTTCCAGTTAATACAGTTCTCGCATGAATAATAAACATTTATCATGATATGAGGAAATAAATAATAACTTTACTATTGCCTCTAGGGCATATTTCCTTCAAAAAGATGGCATGACAAAAGGATACAAAGGCGTGAGTTTAATGTAGGTGACTATGTTTTGCTTTTCAACTCTCGTTTAAGATTTTTTGTAGGAAAACTTCTCTCTAAATGGGAAGGCCCTTACGTTATCGAGGAGGTCTATCATTCTGGTGCCATAAAAATCAACAACTTCGAAAGCACAAATCCGAAGGTGGTGAAGGTCAAAGAATCAAACATTATATCTCAGGTAATCCTATAAATGTTGAAACTAATGTTATTGAAACCGTAACCCCAGAGGAATACATAAGGGACACTATCCAGAACGCTTCAGACTCCGAAAAGGAATAGATATGTGGTATGGTAAGTAAACAGACTCCAAAATAGTTCTAATAGTAATTTTTCTCCGTTTTGGAATATTTAAGAAAATTGAAAAATAAGAAGTAGTCCTAGAAGGACACGAGGCATCTACGAGGGTGGAGGGCGCGCCCTACCCCCTGGGCGCGCCCCCTGCCTCGTGGGCACCTCATGTACTCTCCGGACTCCGTTTTCTTGCATGATACTTCTTTTGGTCGGTAAAAATTCATTATATAATCTCCCGTAGGTTTTGACCACCGTATCATGCAAATATCTTTTGTCTTTGTTTCGAGCTGTTTTCCTGACAGATCTAGAGCACCATGACGTCTTCAAGCGCCCACAAGGACAAGTTTTTTGAGAGGGTCAGCAACCCCTACCTCGCGGAGGTGCTGCATCACCGTCAAACCTTTGAGATGCGTGAGGGGGTGCTGCACATCTGCGATGTTGAGGGACCAAGAAGTACCGGAAGCGTGGAGACAAAGCTCGAGACAATGGAACAACAAGTTTTCAAGTGCCAAGGGATGGTGGAGCGCAGACTCAATGCCAACCAGATGATGATCGCGGAGTTCACCAACAACCACAAGTTGGATGCCAAGAACATTGGGGAGACCATCTTCAAGCTTTATGAGAAAATCGAGCATCTCCAAGCCCAGATCTATGACCTGCAGAACCAAAACTGTGAGTATGAATATAGATTCAAGAGGATGAGCTTGGCTGCAGATTTGAGGATCCCGGAGACTCGATCATCCTTCTATGATGGTGAGCCTATACCTTGGAAGATGGACGACAAACCTACATCATCAACAACTCCATCATCACCACCTTCGAGGACATAATCAAATGGGTATGGGCACTCCCCTTGGCAACTGCCAAGCTTGGGGGAGTGCCCCAGTATCGTATCACCATCACACTCCTATCTTTACCGTTTTATTTAGTTCGATCCTTTTGGTAATATCTTGATCTAGTAGAATAAAGTTTTGGTATGAATTAGTTTTGAGTTTTTCTTTATGACCCCTCTATGTAATCGAGTCCGTGAGCTATATATATTAAAGATTAGTGTTGAGTCAAGGGCTTTGCTATCTTGCTATGATCTTGAGAAAGAATAAAAAGAAATAAGAGACCATATAGATCTTGTGGTTAGTAATGACTTCACACATAAAGAGTATAATACATAAAAGTTGTGAGAGTTGGCAACCATAGTTTTGGTCATCATTGCAATTAATATGAAGTAATAAAGAAAGAGAGGTTCTCACATATAAATATACTATCTTGGACATCTTTTATGATTGTGAGCACTCATTAAAGTATGAGATGCTAAAGAGTTGAGGTTGGACAAGGAAGATAACGTAATGGGTTATATTTTCTCACATCTTAGTTAAAGTCTATTGTCATGGATCGTCCAACATGTTGAGTTTGCCTTTCCCCCTCATGCTAGCCAAATTCCTTGCACCAAGTAGAGATACTACTTGTGCTTCCAAATATCCTTAAACCCTGTTTTTCCATTAGAGTCCACCATGTCTACCTATGGATTCAGTAAGATCCTTCAAGTAAGTTGTCATGTTGTATGCAATAAAAATTGCTTCTAAATATGTATGACTTAGTAGTGTGGAGAAAATAAGCTTTATACGATCTTGTGATATGGAAGTAATAAAAACGACGGACCGCATAATAAAGGTTCGTATCAGAAGTGGCAATATAAAGTGACGTTCTTTTGCATTAAGATTCCATGCATCCAACCATAAAAGCACATGACAACCTCTGCTTCCCTCTGCAAAGGGCATATCTTTTACTTTTACATTATGCAAGAGTCATCGTGATCTTCACCTTTCCTTTTTATTTTATCCTTTGGCAAGCACCTCGTGTTGGAAAGATCCTGATAATATATACAATTGGATGTAAGTTAGCATGAACTATTATTGTTGACATTACCCTTGAGGTAAAAGGTTGGGAGGCAACACTATAAGCCCCTATCTTTCTCTGTGTCCGATTAAAACTCCATAACCATAAGTATTGCATGAGTGTTAGCAATTGTGAAAGACTAAATGATAGTTGAGTATGTGGACTTGCTGAAAAGTTTTTATATTGACTCTTCCTACGTTACGATAAATTGCAATTGCTTCAATGACTGAGATTATAGTTTGTTAGTTCTCAACGAAGTTTCTGATTCATACTTGACATTGTGAATAGATTGTTACTTGAGCATAAGAAATTATATGACAAATATATATATATATATATATATATATATATATATATATATATATATATGTTGTTGTTATAAGAATGATCATGATGCCCTCATGTCCGTATTTTATTTTTATCGACACCTCTATCTCTAAACATGTGGACATATTTTTTGATATCGGCTTCCGCTTGAGGACAAGCGAGGTCTAAGCTTGGGGGAGTTGATACATCCATTTTGCATCATGCTTTTATATCGATATTTATTGCATTATGGACTATTATTACACGTTATGTCACAATACTTATGGCTATTCTCTCTTATTTTACAAGGTTTACACGAAGAGGGAGAATGCCGGCTGCTGGGATTCTGGGCTAGAAAAGGAGCAAATATTGGAGACCTATTCTGCACAGCTCCAAAAGTCTTGAAACTCCACGAAAGTCATTTTGGGAATTAATAAAAAATATTTAGAGGAAGAAATACCTTAGGGGGGCCACCCACCACCCACGAGGGTGGGGGCGTGCCCTACCCCCTTGGCGCGCTCCCCTGCCTCGTGGGCCACCTGGCAGCCCTCCGGTGCCCATCTTTTGCTATATGAAGTATTTTACCCTGGAAAAATTGATAAGCAAGCTTACGGGACGAAACTCCACCGCCACGAGGTGGAACCTTGGCGGAACCAATCTAGGGCTCTGGCAAAGCTGTTCTGCCGGGGAAACTTCCCTTCGGGAGGGGGAAATCATCACCATCATCATCACCAACGATCCTCTCATCGGGAGGGGGTCAATCTCCATTAACATCTTCACCAGCACCATCTCCTCTCAAACCCTAGTTCATCTCTTGTATCCAATATTCGTACCAAAACCTCAGATTGGTACCTGTGGGTTTCTAGTAGTGTTGATTACTCCTTGTAGATGCTAGTTGGTTTATTTGGTGGAAGATCATATGTTCAGATCCTTAATGCATATTAATACCCCCTCTGATTATGAACATGAGTATGCTTTGTGAGTAGTTACGTTTGTTCTTGAGGACATGGGTGAAGTCTTGCTATTAGTAGTCATGTGAATTTGGTATTCGTTCGATATTTTCATGAGATGTATGTTGTCTCTCCTCTAGTGGTGTTATGTGAACGTTGACTACATGACACTTCACCATTATTTGGGCCTAGAGGAAGGCATTGGGAAGTAATAAGTAGATGATGGGTTGCTAGAGTGACAGAAGCTTAAACGCTAGTTTATAAGTTGCTTCGTAAGGGGCTGATTTGGATTCACTTGTTTCATGCTTCGTAAGGGGCATATTAATACTTCTTTTGTAGTTGCGGATGCTTGCAATAGGGGTTAATCATAAGTGGGATGCTTGTCCAAGAAAGGGCAGTACCCAAGAACCGGTCCACCCACATATCAAATTATCAAAGTAACGAATGCGAATCATATGAGCGTGATGAAAACTAGCTTGACAATAATTCCCATGTGTCCTCGGGAGCGCTTTTCTCTATAAAAGAATTTGTCCAGGCTTTTCCTTTGCTACAAAAAGGATTGGGCCACCTTGCTGCACCTTATTTACTTTCATTGCTTGTTACCCGTTACAAATTATCTTATCACAAAACTATTTGTTACCTACAATTTCAGTGCTTGCAGAGAATACCTTACTGAAAACAGCTTGTCATTTCCTTCTGCTCCTCGTTGGGTTCTACACTCTTACTTATCGAAAGAACTACGATAGATCCCCTACACTTGTGGGTCATCACTCCATGGCGTTCAAAACATTTTTGAAGTCCTGGTTCTAAGCCGTAAAGCATGGTGCACTAAACTATCAAGTAGTCATCATACCGAGCTTGTCAAATGTTCATAACATCCGCATCTGCTCCTGCAATAGGTCTGTCACCTAGCGGAGCATCAAGAACATAATTCTTCTGTGCAGCAATGAGGATAATCCTCAGATCACGGACCAAGTCCGCATCATTGCTACTATCATCTTTCAACTTATTTTTCTCTAGGAACATATCAAAATTAAAAACGGGGAGCTACATCGCGAACTATTGATCTACAACATAGTTATGCAAATACTATCAGGACTAAGTTCATGATAAATTAAAGTTCAATTAATCATATTACTTAAGAACTCCCACTTAGATAGACATCCCTCTAGTCATCTAAATGATCACGTGATCCATATCAACTAAACCATGTCCGATCATCACATGAGATGGAGAAGTTTTCAATGGTGAACATCACTATGTTGATCATATCTACTATATTATTCACGCTCGACCTTTCGGTCTCAGTGTTTCGAGGCCATATCTGCATATGCTAGGCTCGTCAATTTTAGCCCGAGTATTCTGCGTGTGCAAAACTGGCTTGCACTCGTTGTATGTGAACATAGAGCTTATCACACCCGATCATCACGTGGTGTCTCGGCACGACGAACTGTCGCAATGGTGCATACTCAGGGAGAACACTTATACCTTGAAATTTAGTGAGAGATCATCTTATAATGCTACCGCCGTACTGAGCAAAATAAGATGCATAAAGGATAAACATCACATGCAATCAATATAAGTGACATGATATGGCCATCACCATCTTGTGCCTTTGATCTCCATCTCCAAAGCACTGTCATGATCACCATCGTCACTGGCTTGACACCTTGATCTCCATCGTAGCATCATTGTCATCTCGCCAACTATTGTTTATACGACTATCGCTACTTCTTAGTGATAAATTAAAGCAATTACATGGCGATTGCATTTCATACAATAAAGCGACAACTATAAGGCTCCTGCCAGTTGCCGATAACTTTTACAAAACATGATCATCTCATACAACAATTTATATATCATCACGTCTTGACCATATCACATCACAACATGCCCTGCAAAAACAAGTTAGACGTCTTCCACTTTGTTGTTGCAAGTTTTACGTGGCTGCTACGGGCTTAGCAAGAACCGTTCTTACCTATGCATCAGAAACCACAACGATTTTTTGTCAAGTGTGTTGTTTTAACCTTCAACAAGGACCGGACATAGTCACACTTGATTCAACTAAAGTTGGAGAAACAGACACCCACTAGCCACCTGTGTGCGAAGCATGGCGGTAGAACCAGTCTCATGAACGCGGTCATGTAATGTCGGTCTGGACCGCTTCATCCAACAATACCTCTGAATCAAAGTATGACATGCTGGTAAGCAGTATGACTATTATCGCCCACAACTCTTTGTGTTCTACTCGTGCTAACATCTATGCATAGACCTGGCTTGGATGCCACTATTGGGGAATGTAGTATTTCAAAAAAAATCATACGATCACGCAAGATCTATCTAGGAGAAGCATAGCAATGAGCGGGGAGAGTGTGTCTACGTACCCTCGTAGACCAAAAGCGGAAGCGTTTAGTAACGTGATTGATGTAGTCGAACATCTTTGCGATCCAACCGATCAAGTACCGAATGCACGGCACGTCCGCGATCTGCACACGTTCAGCTTGGTGACGTCCCTCAAACTATAGATCCAACTGAGGCCGAGGGAGAGTTTCGTCAGCACGACGGTGTGGTGACGATGATGATGAAGTTACCAGCGCAGGGCTTCGCCTAAGCACTACGACGATATGACCGAGGTGTAAAACTGTGGAGGGGGGCACCGCACACGTCTAAGAGATTGTCTATTGTGCCTTTGGGGTGCCCCCTCCCCCGTATATAAAGGAGGGGAGGAGGAGGCCGGCCAACAAGGGGCGGGCCAGGGAGAGGGGAGTCCTACTAGTTCTCCAGTCCTATTAGGATTCGGCCCCACCCTTTTTTTCCCTTCTACCGGAGGGGGGAAAGGCGAAGGAGAGGGAGTAGGAGAAGGAAAGGGGGGTGGCACCCTCTTCCCAAGTCCAATTCGGCCTCCTCCCTTGTGGGGGGCGCACCAGCCCCTTGTGGGCTGGTTAGCCTCCCTCCTATGGCCCATAAGGCCCATATCTTTCCCCGGGGGGTTCCCGTAACCTCCCGGTACTCTGGAAAAATGCCCGAATCACTCGGAACCATTCCGATGTCCGAATGCAACCTTCCAATATATGAATCTTTACCTCTCGACCATTTCGAGACTCCTCGTCATGTCCGTGATCTCATCCGGGACTCCGAACAAACTTCGGTCATCAAATCACATAACTCATAATACAAATTGTCATCGAACGTTAAGCGTGCGGACCCTACGGGTTCGAGAACTATGTAGACATGACTGAGACACATCTTTGGTCAATAACCAATACTGGAACCTGGATGCTCATATTGGCTCCTACGTATTCTACGAAGATCTTTATCAGTCAAACCGCATAACAACATACGTTGTTCTCTTTGTCATCGGTATGTTACTTGCCCGAGACTTAATCATCGGTATCATCATACCTAGTTCAATCTCGTTACCAGCAAGTCTCTTTACTCGTTCCGTAATGCATCATCCCATGATTAACTCATTAGTCACATTGCTTGCAAGGCTTATAGTGATGTGCATTACCGAGAGGGCCCAGAGATACCTCTCCGATACACGGAGTGACAAATCCTAATCTCAATCTATGCCAACCCAACAAGCACCTTCAGAGACACCTGTAGAGCATCTTTATAATCACTCAGTTACGTTGTGACGTTTGATAGCACACAAGGTGTTCCTCCGGTATTCGGGAGTTGCATAATCTCATAGTCAGAGGAACATGTATAAGTCATGAAGAAAGCAATAGCAATAAAACTAAACGATTATTATGCTAAGCTAACGGATGGGTCTTGTCCATCACATCATTCTCTAATGATGTGATCCCGTTCATCAAATGACAACACATGTCTATGGCTAGGAAACTTAGCCATCTTTGATTAACGAGCTAGTCAAGTAGAGGCATACTAGGGACACTCTATTTTGTCTATGTATTCACACATGTATCAAGTTTCCGGTTAATACAATTCTAGCATGAATAATAAACATTTATCATGATATAAGGAAATATAAATAATAACTTTATTGTTGCCTCTAGGGCATATTTCCTTCAGTTGGTGACAGTTCACCTTTCAACTATGTTGTCAATGGCAATGAGTACAACATGGTCTACTACCTTACCAGTGGCATCTATCCTCCATGGGCCACAATTTTTAAGACTATTCACAAACCAAAAGGTAAAAAGAGATATCACTAAATCTGCTAGAAAGTATGTTGAGCAACCTTTTGGTGTGCGTCAACGATAATTTGTGATTGTATGTGTCCCTACTGAGTATTGGAAGCCCGAGACCCTATGAAAGATCATGACAACATGTATTACCTTGAACAACGTGGTCATCGAGGATGAGAGAGAGGACTTGGAGAACTTTTGGTATCTGTTCAATGGCCAACAAGTTGAGCCAACGTGTAACCCTCACATGATTGAAGTCTTCCTCCAAGCACACCAAAGGATCAAGAACAGTCAAGCTTACAACCGGCTGCAAGAAGATCCTATTGAGCATCATTGGCGGCTCCGAAGCACTTGGTTTTTGTGCTTTAATCATGTTTATATGAATTCTTAGTTCATTTGAAATGTATGCTCTGTTTGAATTTGAATGATTTATGTTCCTTGTTTTTTAGATAGCTTACCATCCATGTCAAATGGTTTATGTTCGAGAGCGTTAAAGTGTTATGTATTCAAATTGTGTGCACTTCGTTGTACAAGTTTTTCATTTTTATGTTCCCTAAGTTTGGAAATTTTTGAAACCAATTTTTTCAGCATAGGGGATCTGCTAGCCGCAGAACAGTGATTTCCCTAAAAGAATTGGCAAAGTAGAATTTTTGATAAATGGTGGATTTTATTCGCTTAAAGTGAAGCACCAAGAGGATACAAAGATAATGTGCACACTACTGGGATGCACACGGCCAACACCAAAGCATACACATAAAAACACGCCCGGTAACTACTAGTTAAATTATATAAGAATTGATAAAGTAGGATGGTGAGCAATTTTGTCAGTTTTAGTATAGGAGATATGCCACAAATGCCCCAACAAAAATGTCCTTTATTATAAAGAAAAAAAGCTAACGATTTTGTCATCCGAATGCAAATTGCAGGTGCTTGGCCCTGCGGGAGATGTGTGATGTTCATTGCAACCTAGAGCCTTTTCGGCAACACTCCAGCTCCGAACTCCACGACCGGAGCGGGTGGAGCGGTGCCGAACGCACCAGGTCTCAAAATCTAATACTAGGAGCGGAGTGGCGCACAATGCAATTTCGCGGAGCAGCATAACCCTCGCTCCTCGTTTCAGTGGAGTTGGTCGAAATTACAGAAAGTGCCACCGCCAAGTGCCACCAACGAAATGGTATGAGTCTATTTTCTCTCCTCTCTCTCTATCGCTAACCAGTCCAAAAAAAACAGAGACGAGAACCAGCGCTCTGCCAGAGAGCCAGCCGAACGGTCCTTCCACAAGGCGTTCGATTGGGAGAGCGCTTCGTGCGCGGTTCGTGCTTTCTCGGTTAAGTTGATGGTTGTTTCTTCGAGACCGTGTCATGGGTCATGACGGTCTTGTCAGAGATTACTTTTCGCCGGATGCAGTCTATTTTCTATGCTATTTTCTGCGCTGATCAGGATGCATCGGTCTCTCCTCAACACCATTGCAAGGCTATGGAGAGACATGATCCATGGTTTGGCACACATACTTTGATATGTCCCGCTCTCACAATGATATCAATGTCCTCCAGCGAGCTCCTGTTTTTGCAATGTTTGTTGTTGGTGACAGTTCACCCTTCAACTATGTTGTCAATGGCAATGAGTACAACATGGGCTACTACCTTACCGGTGGCATCTATCCTCCATGGGCCACAAATTTTAAGACTATGCACAAACCAAAAGGTAACTAGAGATCTCACTGAATCTGCTAGAAAGGATATTGAGAAAGGATATTGAGAGACCTTTTGGTGTGCGTCAACGATGATTTGTGATTGTGTGTGGCCCTGCTAAGTATTGAAGCCCGGGACCCTATGAAAGATCATGATAACATGTATTATCTTGAAGAACATGGTCATCGTGGATGAGAGAGAGGACTTGAGGAACTTTTAGTATTTGTTCAATGGCCAGCCAGTTAGTCTTCCTCCAAGCACATCAAAGGATCGAGAACCATCAAGCTTACAACCGACTTCAAGATCCTATTGAGCATCATTGGCGCCTCTGAAGCACTTGATTTTTGTGCTTTAATCATGTTTATATGAATTCATAGTTCATTTGGAACGTATGTTGTGTTTGAATTTTAATGGTTTATGTTCCTTGTTTTGAGATAGCTCACCATCCATATCGAATGGTTTATGTTCGAGAAAATGAAATTGTTATGTATTCAAATTGTGTGCACTTATTTTTTTACAAGTTTTTCATTTTATGTTCCGTAAGTTTGGAAATTTGTGAAACCAATTTTTTCAGCATAGGGGATTTGCTAGCCGCAGAAAAGTGATTTCCCTACAAGAATTGGGAAAGTGGAATTTTTGATAAATGTTGGATTTTATTCGCTTAAAATGAAGCAGCAAGAGGATATGAACACAATGTACACACACCCGGATTCTACATAGTTAGAATGCATACGGCCAACACCACTACCCATAAAACACGTCGGTAAATCTAGTAAAGTCATATAAGAATTGATAAAGTAGGACAGCGAGCAATTTTGTCGGTTTTAGTATAGGAGATATGCTACAAATGCCCCAACAAAAATGTCCCTTATTATAAATAAAAAAGCTAACCACTTTGTCGCCTGTTTGCTAATTGCAGGTGTTCGGTCCTGCGGGTGGTGCGTGATATTCATTGCAACTTAATTTGAAAGCGAGGACGGGCAAAGTCCCTGAATTTTAAAAGGAGCAGCTCAAGACTTCGTCAGTGGTACAGAGTATATGGCACGTCAGTATCCAACAATCGCAAAATTCAAAAACCCGTTTCAGAGACTGGACGGGGACGCTCCCATACAGCAGGCAAGACGAGGCCATTTCCGGGTTTTTCCTTTCTCTTTTGCACTCCAGTTTTCAGTTCTCTTTGTTAAACATATGCAGTCGGCGTATGACGCCAGTCGGCGGGACGTACTCTCGTGCACGCTCCTAACTAGGCAACTACTACCAGTACCTTTGGTCTGGTACCTCGTCATCAAGTGAGTCGGCATGGTGGTTATATTCATGGGTGCACGATAATTCCCTGGGACCAACCTATAATGATGCCCCTAATAATGATAACGAGGACCTAATTAAACCCAGTAAAAAAATTAGACCCAGTAAATAATGTGATCACAACTCAAATCCATGTCTGCAACTTCCACAATGGCATGGACGAATCCCTCCAATTCTATCGGTGTTTTTTCAGCCCTTAATTTGGGATTTGCTTCTCTTGATTCTGCGAGATCGTGTTCTCAGTTTGTTGCAGGAAACTCCTGAAAGAAGTTGCTATTGTGATACTACAATGTCAGGAAATCTTGACCCTATGAATCTGGGTTACGGATGTGACCCGTCCTAAAATTCACTGTGCTCCTTGAAGCATCTCTAAAAGCAGAAAGATAATTTAGCGACTAAAAATTGGTTTTAGCGATGAAGAGAGATGATTATTGTCGTGAGAAAAGTTTCAGCGTTTTTCAGCGGACCAAAAAATTGGACTTCTTCTTTTATCACACAATATATTTGTGCCATGCATCCTCGAAATTCGTCAAGCAAGCTGCTCCCGTTGCCACGTGTTTGCTCGGTGCCCATTTTCAGTTTCGTCACTAGTGTTAGGTGTAGTCCGTCTATGTCTGAATGTAACACTAGCTTGCATGGTAGGCTAGTTCTTCTAATCCAGTCATTGGGCTATGGTAATGTAATCGGCGCACTCTTATTTACTCCGATGAAAAACGCTTCCTACTCGATCATCTCCTGGAATGTGTTGGGCGAGCCAGAAAAATGCGCCGCTATCTTCTCTGAACTAAACAATTTGCCTCTGCAGGAGGCTTACTCTCCGCTACAAACTACTGTTTGTTCTTCCTACTTGACTACACTCATCATCGATTTGCCTCAAGCTTGACATTATCCTGCCCGCCCTCAAACAAATGTCCTAGTGACCAATGTCTATGCCCCCACATCCCCCACATCCACACAACTAGAAACTGAATTTCTAGATGAACTAAAAAACTGAGAGCCAACTATAGATACACACTGACTACGCATAGGAGATTCCAACCTAATCCGCTTCTCCCGCAAAAAAAACAACGCTAATTTTCACATGGCAAATGCGGATGCCTTCAACAACAGTATTGACCATCCTGAACTTATTGAACCGCCGCTCCTAAATAGACAATCCACATGGTCAAATAATCGGTCCTTGCCTACTCTGGGCCACACCTGGCCGCTACCTCAAATTCACATGTTCATCCTTTCTAGAAATGTTCGCTGATTTAAGATTTTTTTTAAAAAATGTTCACAATTTTTAAAAATCTTATGCAAATAGTATATAATTTTCTTGAATAAAAAAATATTCTTGATTTACAAAATGTCGAAAATTTGTAACAATGTTCATGAATTTAAAAAATGCTCATGATTCCAAATAAGTTCACAAGTTTTAAAAAATATTCATGATTTCATGAAATTCGATGATGCAGCAAAATGTGATCATGTCCATTGGAGATTAAGATTTTTTTTTCTCCCATTGCAATGCATGCGCCCTTTTGCTACTAACTCCAAATTAGTGATCCAACTTTTAGATCTCTACGAGGAATTCAAACCTTTACCCTCCTTATTAATAAAACTCAGGTCTATTTATTTCCCGCACCTTGCAACGGACCATTCGTGAATTATTTTCCTTTTGGAAACAAAGAGGCAAGGTACATACTGTAGTCGAAGCTACAGGAGAGTGTAACTAGATTTTTTTTTCTTTTTGTATTTTTTTCTGCTTGCAAAAAGACACCATCAATTTTGGGGTTTGGGGTTTGGGGTTTTTCTTGAACATTGTTAAAATTTATCAACAGTTATTAGATTTAATATTTTTTAAAAATATGGAGAGTTTTAATTTTTTTAATTATTCAAATATACTCCCTCCGTTCCATAATGTAGTGCCTATAGATTTTTATAAAAGTCAAACATTACAAACTTTGACCATGTTTATAGAGAAAAGTAGGTACATCTAGAATACCAAATGCACATCATTAGATACATCGTGAGTTATATTTTCAGAATCTACATGTTTGGTATTGTAGATGTAGACTGTTTTCTCTATACACTTGGTCAAAGTTGGCAAAGTTTGACTTTCACAAAAATCTATAGGCACTACATTGTGGAATGGAGGGAGTATTTTAAAGTTTGCTAAAAAAATTCCAGTGGCAACTTTCAACCGCGACCAACAATTATATTTCTGCCTCAGTTGGAAGGTCACTATTAACTTGCGACCGGGCCCAACTTTTTTCCTCCAGTTATAAGTTAACCCTCGACACGCGACTGGATTCGATGTTTCTACCATACAATAGAAATGCTGAAATATTCGTGCAAACTTTGATCGAGCTGAGTTCCGCGCGGAAGCTATATCTCGTATTAAGCGAGACGGAAGAAGCTCTCGCTGAAGAGTCCACAGTAATGGGCTAGCCCATTAGCGCATAGTAAAACATGAGAAATAGGGAGGAGAAGAGAGCTCCCACGAAATCAATCCCAGGTGCCCGGTGATGGCTGGTGCTTCTGAACATTGGGCAAGGTTAGGTTCGTGTCAAGAAAGGAGGCACGAACAATTTGAGGTAAAACATGCATGTTTTTTTCGTTTTCTCCAGTTTCTTTCCCTTTTTGTTTTTTGTTTGATTTTCTTATTTCTTCTCTGGTTATTTAGTCGTCATACTTTGTCTTTTTTTTTTCTTTCATATTTTCTATCCGTCCTTCTTTTATTTCTCATTTTTCTTCGGTTTTGTTTTCATTCTTGGTCTTCAGTGTTTTTTTTGTTTTCCTTTGTTTCTTTATTGGTTTTCATAGTTCTTCAATTCTTTTTGCATTATTTTCGTGTTCTTTTTTCTATGGTTTCTTTTACAATTTTCCTATTTTTTCGTTTTTGCTTATTTATTTTGGTTTGCATTCTACATTTTCGTATACATTAAAAACATTTTCCTAAAACACATTTAGAATTTTTCAAATACAGGATTAACATTTTTCTAATATGTGGTCAACATTTTTTCTATACATATTTCAAACATCCTCAAATGCTAATTAACATATTCCAAATACGAGGATGCTTGGCCTTTTTACTTGCTCACTAGTAGTAATATAATTTAAATTTGTTGGATGGAAACACAGGAAGGAAAACAAACAGAGCAATTTGTCTGGTTTCAGAGATAGACGGTTGCATATTTGAATTTGGTTTCTACTTGAATATTCTCTCCATTAAAAGGAAAAGAACCGAGTGAGACATGCTAATGTTAATTAGCTGCAAAACCTCATTGATGGCATGCACTAGGTACATACACAGCTGAGTTAGTCTGCTGCCAAACTTGAAAAATGCAGTATGTCTGCCCAGTTATGTATGTCCCTACTCTACCACTAGCAAATCCCCTTCTGTCCAGTCGACCGGCGAGATTAATTTTATCTCCCATGGCCGAATCACTAGTTGATTGGGTTTGTCGGTATATACATGCCCATTCTGTTTTTGTGCCATGAATGATTTTATCTCCTGTTTGCTGATGATTTCCTGCCCTGTGCCGTGTGATTGAATATATGGTCAGAGCTTACGACAAGGCCGCACCCAACCTAACTGCAGCGGCGAGGAGGCGGTGCCCACCTTCGACCCCAAGAGGGCGGTGTGTACCAGCTTTCGTCTCCACCGCCACTTGCGACTGTAATATGGAGTTCAACGGCGGCGACTACAACATTCGATAACACGTATGGTTTTGGACTCGTAGGTAGGAAAAAGCAGAGCAATTTCTTTGTTTGGTTCCAGAGATTTGGTTGCATCTTCAGTTTGGTTTCAACTTGAATATTCTCTCAACCAAAAAGAACCCAGTCCACCAAGCCATATATGCTAATTATGGTTAGCTGCAAAACCTGATGGATTTAGTCTGCTTGCATCGATTTAGTTTTCCTCTAGCTTTGCTTGTTTGATTTGGTTTGTTTTGGGGGAGCTCAAATCCAATCTGATCCATAAGGTTTTGAGATGGATTACTTCACTGGGACACACATGGATGGAAACGTATATATCCTTTAAAACACAGCCATATTGGTACTGTATTGTTTGACTGTTCTGCAAACTTATGGCTCCTAGTTGCTTGGTTTCCAGCTAGTAGGTATGTAGGTGGTATTTCTCTTGCAGGCTAAGCTCAACAGTTCGAAAGTTGAGACTGATAGGCAAAATGCTCAACCATTGCGTTATCGCCCAGATTCTGAGTAATTTCATTTCAGAGATAGACACATAGTTTAAATGCTCAACATGTTCAGTACTAGTATACACTTTTGGCTCTTGACACACCGCAAGCACTTCAATTATGGGAGATATGAATTTACTTTTTCATCTTTGACAGGCAAGGTGCATTGTGGTAGGCTCGGCCTCGGCGTCTTCCGTTGGGCGGACCCACTGCAGGTTCGGCATCGGCTACAAAACAACCACCGTGAGCTCCTCTCCTTCCTCCTCTGTTCAATCTAAAAAGAGGTTTTGTAGACACTCCAGCGAATGAAGTGCTAGTCGACTGAGAACTAGCCGCAGGAGCGATGGAGGACCTCGCGGGCGCTCACGCAGGCGACTGCGCCGCCGCCGCCGAGACGCCTCCGCCGCCGCCTCCTCGCTCCCCACTGCTGGTCCCCCCTGCTGCCCCGCCCCGCCCCACGCGGCCGCCCGAGCCGGATGCCGGCGCCGCCCGGTGGGCCGATCTGCGGATGACGCCCTTCCCCCCTCTCCGCTGCCCCCCACCTCTCCTTCCGGTGGCCCGCCTGCCGGCCGGCCCGGCTTTCCCCACGTGAGGGGTTCTGGGACCGGCAAAGGGTACTGGCGTCGTCCTCCCGGCGACCGATGCGGCTCGGCCTCCGCGCCAAGACCTGCCTTGGTGGCCCTCCCTCCGCCGCCGCCAGCGTGCTGGCGTGGGGTGTTCGCGGCGTGTCTGCGGCCGTAGCCTGCTCGCTCCTCTGGCGCCGGCCGGTGGTGGGGTCCCACCACGCCCCTCTTCCCCTGCTTTCCTCCTCCTGCCTCCTCCGGGCCCGGCTGATCGTCGCCGTTCCGCCCCTTCATCGCCTGATTCGGCTCCTCGGGGCTCCTCGTGCGGACTTCCCGCGCCGCCCCCCTGTCGCTTCGCCTCGCCGGCGTCGCCGGCGGGCGGCTTTCTCCCCGGCCGGTAGGGTTTCCCCATCCCAGCCCGCTCCCACCCTCGCCCCTGGCTCCCCGGCTGGGCCTGCTGGGATCCTGGGCCTCGGCCCATCCCACTCGGGGGCCCACGTGGAGCCTTCCCCGGCTCGCCCTCTCCCCTCCCCCACAGGCCGGCCCATCCAGACTGGGCCTCCCCCGTGCCCTAGGCCCAGGGTGGTGCCGGCCAGTTCCATCTGGCTCCCTCGAGGCCTCCTCCTCGCCCAACCCTCGCACGCCGCCACCTCCGCCTCGAGTCCCTCTCGTCCCGATCCTCCGCCCCCCTCCGCTCCCGCTCTCGCCCCGCCATCCCTCTCGCGCTCCCTCCTCGTCAGGCTACCGGCGGCCTGCCTGCACCAGTCGCCTCCTCGCCCTCCGCCTTCGTTCAGGCCATTCGCCATGCCTGCATGACCGATCGGACTGGCCCCGGGCTAAGCGCAAGGCGGGGTGGACTCGCGATTCGACCCGCCCTCCCGACTCCCTCCGGCTGGAGGAGGAGCTCGGCCTTGAGCTCGGGAGCCCGGGACAGCCGCCGCCCCCTCCCGTCGGGATGACCGGGCCAGTCACGCTTCGCCCGGCATCGTCAGGCGATCGGCGTCGCTGGCGCTCCCCTCGCCATCCGTCGTGAGGACGGTCCCCCCCCGCCCGGCCGGTTCGGCCGGCTCCCCGTCTGCGGGATGGCATCCTCCCCACCCCGGACACCCGCCGCTACGTCCCGCCGCACGCTACCTCGGGGACTACGGTCCCGGGTCCGACCCTTGGGGGTGCTCCCTCCCGCGGCCGCCCCGGCCCCACCAAGAAGAAGAAGCGTCGGGGCGCCCGCCCCACTTCGGCCATCCCTCCCTCTACGGGTCCGGGGGCCCCCTCCGCTCCGGGCCCCGTCTCCGGTCTTCCTTGTCCCCCTTGCTTCAACTGTGGGGTGAGGGGACACTCCCAGGTTGCCTGTGTCAACCCCCAATGCTGCTACCTCTGCAAGGATCCGGGCCACCCCGCCATTCTGTGCCCAGACAGACCGGTGGCCTCTGAGCTCATGATGTATGGCCACGGCATCGAGGGGCTGGGCTTCTTCCACCTTGAGGTCCCGGACGCCCCTCCACCTTCGCCCTCCCTTCAGGCGATCGTCACGGTCGTTGACGGGGTGGCCTCCCCGGAGATGATCGAGGCCGAGCTCAACCACCTCTACCGCCGCCAGTGGGACTGGGTGGTTACCCGCACCGCCGGTCACATCTTCTTCGTCGTCTTCCCCGACTCCGTCAGCTACGGCTACGCCACGCGTAGTGGCCGGATCACCCTCGCCCTCAACCAGCTGGTGGTTGAGATCTCCGAGCCTGTTCTCGACGCCCAGGCCGTGGCCGTCCTCGACACCGCCTGGATCCTCATCTCCGGTCTCCCTGACATCGCGCAGTCAGAGCTTGTCATCCGCCAGATGTCTCGCCTCTTGGGCAAGGTGGTGGTGGTCGATGAGCTCTCTCTGCGCAAGGAGGAGGAGGTCAGGGTCAAGGTCAAGTGTCTCGACTCCACCAGGCTGCACACCTCGGTCCGGGTCTTCTTCAACGACCAGGGCTTCGACCTCAGGATCGCCCCCGAGCCTCCCAACCACGTTGGGTGCCCCCGCTCCCTCGACGTCGGTCCCCCAGACGACTTCCGGAGGGCCGGCGGAGACTACCACGGCCGTCACCACTCGCTCCCACCGCTCGACGAGGAGGGGAGTCCGAGACTCCGCGCCCCACCCCTCGCCCCCCCGGCTCCGGGGGCAAGGCCGCCAGCCGCTCAGCCCCCTTCACGATGACCCACCAATCCTCGACGGGTCGTCGTCCGAGGGAGCGACATCTCCAAAGTGTCGGCCTGGTGGTCCGCCTGCCTCCTCACCGCTCCCCTTCTCTTCCCGGCCCGGAGGTGGCCCTGTCGACCTGTTGGTGGTCGGCCTCGGCCGGCAGCCCCCGAGGTGGGGCGCCGTCTCCTGTGGACGCCCCCACTCCGGCTTCGCCTCCCCCAGCCTCCGTCATCTCCTCGCCGCCTGACGCACCCCCGGCCCCGCCTTGCTCTACGGCCTCGGGTGCGCTCCCCCCCCTCGGGTCGATCCTCCACCCTCGACCCAGAGTCCCTTAGGCTGTGCTGGGCCGGGGTTGGTGGCCTCTCCCTCGTCGCCCCCTGGGGAGGAGGCGGCTCGGATCATCACCCCCCTGGCTGCCCAGCCTCCCCTCCTCGGTCCGCCGCCTACTCCCCGTGGCGGTCGGCTTCCTCCCGGTGGTCGCCGGGCCGGAGTCTTTCGGTTGACGCTGCCACCCCGAGGGCCGCCGGTGCTTCCCATCTCCGAGCTGGCTGAGCCACGCCGCCCGCAACTGGAGCAGTCGCCCTCCGCCCCCTTCTTCGTCGTCTTGTTCTTTTCTGCTCTTGAATTGTTCCTTTGGGCCATCTCGCCCAAGTGGCCGCCGATTCATGATCATATTCCGTGGGAGGTGGGTCCCCTCGCCAGATTGAGGCCATTCGGGCTGGGAGATTCTTGACGGGAAACTGGCAGAGGCCCGAGCGGCCCTTGCGGTTCCCCTGCCCAGCGCCCCTAGACCCCTCCCCCCTCGGGACGCTGCAGACGGTTCCCCCTCCTTCGGGGCCGAGCTGAGATCCGGGTCGCACCCGCTCCTCAAGACAATGGCTCTCAGCCTTCAGTGCTTCCCGTGTCTTGGGGTCAAGCAGCCCCCCAATGGCTCCTCGATGCGTGCCCTATTCTGGAACATCCGCGGCTTCGGCCATGATGGTCGCCGCCGCCAGTTAGTGGAGTACATGCGAGATGAACACATCGACCTCGTGGCTGTGCAGGAGACCATGCGCCGGGACTTTGCGCTCCCTGAGCTCGACCGGCTGAGCTCTCACCTCTTTGCGTGGCATTGGCTCCCTTCTAGTGGGAGTGCGGGCCACTCGGGCGGCATCCTCCTAGGTGTGAAGGATGCCACCTTTGAGGTGGGCAGCATGGACCGGGGCGAATTCTTCGTCAGCATGGAGGTCTTTGAGAGATCGCTAAATTTCAAATGGGAGATCATCATTGTCTATGGTCCGGCCGACCATAGTAGGTCGGCCTCCTTCCTGGAAGAGCTACACCGGAAAATCTCGGCCGCCTCCCTCCCCGTAGTTGTCGGGGGGGACTTCAACCTGCTGCGATGTGCGGAAGACAAGAACAATGGCAATGTTAGTTTTGCCCGGATGGACATGTTTAACGACTTCATTGCCGACCTTGCCCTCCGGGAGCTTGATCGGGTTGGGGCTCGTTTTACTTGGACCAACCGCCAAGCCTCCCCGACCCTCTCTGTCTTGGACAGGGTCCTAGTTTCCCCCGAGTGGGACCTCCGGTGCCCTTTAGCCTCTCTTCGTGCCATCACCCGGATTGGGTCGGATCACATCCCCCTGCTTCTCTCCTCCGCGGATGAGCGTCCCCCGATTCCCCCTCGGTTCCGTTTTGAGACTTTCTGGCTCTCCCAGGCCGGATTCTCCGACGCCGTTAGTACTCGTTGGATCGAGGCTCGTGGCCATCCCCACCCCCGCCCCCCTTCCGCCATTGACGCGTGGCACTTCTGTGCGAAGCATGCCCGGCAATTTATGAAGGGGTGGGGAGCCAACCTGGGACGGGACTCCAGGGAGCGGAAGAAGGCGCTGCTGACTGCGATCCAGGCCCTCGACTTCAGGGCTGACGCGGTCGGTCTCTCTCCGGACGAGTGGCTGTCCCGCTATGACCTCGAGGACCAGCTCTCCGTGATCTACTCTGATGAGGAGGCCTATTGGCGTATTCGGGGCGCCCAGCGTTGGGTCTTGAAGGGTGATGCGAATACGGCCTACTTCCAGGCGGTCGCCAATGGGCGCCGTAGACGCAACACCATCTCCTGCCTTTGGGAGGGAGCCACTCTCCTTCAGGATCCTCG
Organism: Aegilops speltoides; assembly: GCA_021437245.1. Lineage (NCBI taxonomy): Eukaryota > Viridiplantae > Streptophyta > Magnoliopsida > Poales > Poaceae > Aegilops > Aegilops speltoides. The sequence continues at coordinate 27,508,567 of CM038145.1, forward strand.
AGATATCCGCGCCCATGTTGATGGTTTCTATCGCTCCCTCTTCTCCCCCGCTCCTCGGAGCGGCCTCTCTCTTGCCTTTGACTACTGGACCGGCGACCGTCTGGTCTCTGACGAAGACAATGCTTCCTTGACGACCCCCTTCTCTGAACAAGAGGTCTGGGAGGCTATCAAGGGTATGAACCCCTCCTCGGCGCCGGGCCCGGACGGCCTCCCGGTTCTCTTCTTCCAAACCTTCTGGAACGTGGTTAAACCCGAGATCTTGGCCATCTTCGAGGAATTCTTCGTGGGCTCGATCGACCTTGGCCGCCTCAACTTTGGGACCATCTCCCTCATCCCCAAGGTCCCTGGGGCGACAGACATCCGCCAGTTCCGCCCGATTACGGTCATCAATGTGATCTTCCGGATCTTGGCCAAGGGGTACGCCAATAGGGTGACCCGGCTTGCAGACCGGATCACTCACCCTAACCAGTCGGCGTTCATTAAGGGCCGGTACATCCTTGATGGTGTCTTGGTCCTGCACGAGGTTCTTCATGAAGTCCGGGTCAAACACCTGAAGGCGGTCTTCCTGAAGATCGATTTTCACAAAGCTTATGACACGGTTAGCTGGCCCTTCCTTCGGGAAGTTCTTCTGCGAAAGGGCTTTGACGACCGGTGGATCACGAGAGTCATGCAAATGGTCTCTTGTGGTCGCACGACGGTCAATATTAACGGCGAAATTGGCCCCTTCTTCCCTACCCTTTGTGGGGTGCGCCAAGGCGACCCCTTCTCCCCGTTCCTCTTCAATACGGTCGTGGACGCTTTGGCCTCCATTCTAGATAAGGCGAAAGCTGCGGGCCACCTCCGAGGTATCACCCCCCATCTCTCCGGGGGCGCGGGGATTTCCATCCTCCAATATGCCGATGACACGATCATCATGGTCGAAGGCTCGGAGATGGACATCGCCAATCTCAAATTCCTCCTCCTTTGCTTTCAGCAGATGTCGGGCCTCAAGATCAACTTTGATAAGAGCGATGTTATGGTGATGGGATACTCTCCCGATGAGTCAGTGGCCATTGCCAATAGACTCAATTGCCGCTTGGGCTCGTTTCCCACTACCTATCTGGGGACGCCCATCAGTCACTCGCGCCTCTTGGCCGCCGATCTTCGCCCCTCCGTGACCAAGCTCCAGACTAGATGTGAGCCTTGGCAGGGGAGGTGGCTTTCCAAGGCGGCCAGGACTATTCTTATCAACTCCTCCCTCTCCAGCCTCCTCTTATTTCTTATGAGTTTCTACAGCCTTCACGAATCTCTACATAAGGAGATCGCCAAAATCCGATCCGCTTCTATTGGGCTGGGGAGCACGGCAAGCGTAGTATCACATGGTCGGTGGCACGACATCCGCAAGCCTAGGGAGCAGGGGGTTTGGGGATCATGTGCTCCAAACGGATGAATATTGCCCTCCTATCCCGATGGCTGTGGCGCATGTCGCAGGTCATGGGGCCTCTGGCTGGACATTATCTCGAATAAATACTGCTGCCAACCCTTGCCTTCGCCAAGTCGGGTGGCTCTCGATTCTGGCAGTCCTCGTCCGGCTCCTCCTCAGGCTCGCATTGGTACCTCTATCTCGGTAGGATCGCCGCCGACGTTATTCTCGGTATGACCGTTGGGCGGTGACTCCCCTCTTGCAGCTCGCTTCCCCATTCTCTTTGCTATCTCGGTCGACCCCATGATTTCGCTGATAGGGCCCTATTTGACTTAGGCGCCTCGCTTTCGTCGGCCATTTGGGCCTGCGGAATCCGCCGCCTGGCGTGAGCTACTTGAGTGCGTCGCTCTACATGAGCCGTTGGTTGACGGCGGCCAAGACCGTGTTCGGTGGCATTTGGAGCCGTCTGGCCAGTTCTCTACCAAATCGCTCTACGCGGCCATTGCCCCCTCCGCCCCCCCTCCCGATGGTTTGGTCCATCCGCCTCCCACTGAAGATCCGTATCTTCATGTGGCAGTGGATCCGGGGACGGATCCCTTCCGGTGTGGAGGTCCGCAGCGTAATGGCCCGGCTCGTCTCTGCCCCTCCGTGCCGCCCCCGAGGACTCTAACCACATCTTCTTCGCTTGCGCCCCGCCCATTCCTCGAGCTGTTTGCTGAGCTTGTCGGGGAAGTTGGACTCACACCAACTTCCCGACCTTTTTGTGAACTCAAGCGTCCCCTCGTCCTCTCGCCACATTAGGTGGCTGGAGGTTGGGGCCCTAGCCTCGACTCTTTGGACTGTTCGTAATAAGCTTGTGATCGAGCGTACTCCTCTTCGTCGTAGCATCGACGCTCTCTACAAATTCTCGGGTTTCGCAGCTTTGGCGGCCGCTTAGCCGTCTCCTGGAGCGCGACGCCATCTCTGCCTTCATCGCCGACCTCCGCTTGATGGCCGTCCGCCTTTCGCCGCCGCCGCCGCCGCCCCCGCCGGAGCCTGACTAGGTCCCCTGCGTGGGTCTCGCTCGGTTTTTTCTCTTCTTTGGGCTTGTTGAGCTGTGCCCTTAGCAGAACCTTATGACTTTGTTGTGGTACTTGGGTGTGTGTGTTTGAACATGTTGGGGTTGTATGTCTTGTGGCGGTTTGCTTTATCTATAAAGCGGGGCAAAAGCCTTTTTCGGTAATCTAAAAAGAACTCATCAATGATTAAAACAAGCCCATCAAGTTGAACAATCAAAGAGAGGCCTTTTCTCCTGTCTTCACTTTAAGTTCCAAAGTTTCGGATTGCACAGAGAGGTTTCCCTTGCTTGACAGTTGCCACCTATAGCACAATGCTAGAGCTAAACAACACAGTGCTGATAATAATGGCTATCTATCAAACAGAAGAAAATGCTTTCTGATTAATTGGTGTAGTGCTGCTGTGTACGTATAGATAGAACAAGTGCTATCCTTGTGTACTTTGGAGGCAGCCATCATGTGTTGGCAATATTACTTTTGTTTTATGAGTCTAGTCTTTGATTAAATCCAGATTGCATGTACTTGTAGATGTAGACTGTTTCTTTGTTTGCTGCATGATAACATCATGCTAGTTAGTATAAACTCCAGCGAGGTACCAGCTTATGCAATCGTCATTTCCCTTGCTGCTATGGTTTTGGTTGCTTTGCTCCAACTTGTTATCTCTCTTTTGTTGTGCACTGACGATATGACCATTGTCATTGCTGCTATGGAGAAACACTTTAATATATCTGTCCATTTACTTGTATATGAAATGTACTTACTTTAACATGCAACAAGTGTCGCTGCTTATGTTCCGAGAGCAGCTTGCCTCCAGCTTACATCACCTGGACCGTACCAGACACTGTCGGTACCTCAGTGAGCCCCGCTCTCTCTCTCTCTCTCTCTCTCTCTCTCTCTCTCTCTCCGCCCTTAGATGGTCCAGATATTGAGCCGTGGGGGATTGTAGTCGCCATGCTGTGTGTAGTGGTGGTGCTCTTCCGGCCACCCAAATGATCTTGTGGTGGTGGTCATATTTTCTTGTCGATTAAACATGTCATAATACTTGTGCTTTGCGAGCGTTATGTATGTATGTGGCTGCTACTATGCTGTGTGCCTATGCAAGATTCTTATGTGATTTAAATAATTGATGAGTAGATGGCACGACCTTGGTTAGATTGATTAATTTTCTTTTTTCTGTTATATGTTGTTGATTAATGTTGCCGAATTGAACAGTATCATATTTTTCTGGAGTTATGTTCATTGTTGTGTAAGTCTTCATCTTATAGGAGTTATTTTCATGGTAGCCCTGTGTTGCAAACTTGTATGATGGTTTGATCATTTAGCCAAAGTCTCACGATGGCTGTGAAAAACTGAATTGTTTCCAAGTTTTTTACAATGTAATTTTAAGAATTGACGTCAGCTAGTATTTCTCTAATTATTTATTGCGTTCTTATCATTGTCCGACATATGTTCCTTTCTGTTGTATACCCATTTCGCATTAACTATTGAGGGAAATGATGAATTGATATGGGAGCAAATTTGATTTTCGGTGGTGTCCTTGTTGTACAACTGAGTAAATGGCTAGATGAGGATTTGTTTCATTGCTAGAAAAATGTACTCCTAGCTAGTGCTTGAAAAATGTATGTTTCGGATTTGGCTTCAATTGGATCGGTAGATGATGCTCTAGTGGTTCCTGCTGGGTAGTCAAGTTTGCTCTTGCTACAGAAGGGCCTTGTTCTAGTATGGTCTAGTTTTATCAAAGGCTCTCTAAGTTTTAGCATTATTGGTAAACATACTTGCCTCCTTGTCAAGTAAATTACTTGCCCTCTTTTTTCTGAGTTGCCACCGGGCACTGTTCTTGTAGGAGCAAACTTCTCATTCTTTGCTGCTCAACTTGCTGCATAATATTTGCAGCTAAGCCACACACAGTTACATGTTTAATTTCATTCGGGTGATTTTCTTTCCTCATGGAATCGAATAAAACGTAACTATTGTGGTGCTGTTGATTTCTTAGTTTATTTATTTATTTAGGTGGTGCCAGTCCTCTGGTGTCACTCATTTGCTTCTAAATTATTTTTCTGGTCTCCTGCAATTTAGATAATCGGAAAGCACATGAATGAACTAGTGTTGCGGTGATGAGATTGAGCAATTTAGATAATAAAAAAGCACATCGGCTGAACTAGTGCTGCACTGATGGGATTGAACGATGCATGGCGTAATGGTCTTAATATGTTATTTTGTGGGATATATATATGGTCATTTTGAATTTCTGTTATTCCAGTTTGGTTCCTGAGGGAGTCCTGGACTAAGGGGTGTCCGGACAGCCGGACTATCATCGTCAGCCGGACTCCAAGACTATGAAGATACAAGATTGAAGACTTCGTCCCGTGTCCGGATGGGACTTTCCTTGGCATGGAAGGCAAGCTTGGCGATACGGATATGTAGACCTCCTACCATTGTAACCGACTCTGTGTAACCCTAGCCCTCTCCGGTGTCTATATAAACCGGAGGGTTTTAGTCCATAGGACAACACAACCATTACAACAATCATACCATAGGATAGCTTCTAGGGTTAGCCTCCTTGATCTCGTGGTAGATCCACTCTTGTACTACCAATATCATCAATATCAATCAAGCAGGAGTAGGGTTTTACCTCCATCGAGAGGGCCCGAACCTAGGTAAAAACATCATGTCCCTTGTCTCCTGTTACCATCCGCCTAGACGCACAGTTCGGGACCCCCTACCCGAGATCCGCTGGTTTTGACACCGACATTGGTGCTTTCGTTGAGAGTTCCTTTGTGTCGTCACCGATAGGAAGGATGCCTCTTCCCGTCTTTAAAGACGGTATCTTCGCCGAAGGAGCCTTGGCCGCCGGCCAAACTATCCGGCTGGGTGGTTTCTCATGACCGCTATTCGCCACCGCTTGACGGCGACCTCTCGGTCGTCAAAAGCAATCTTTGCGTCAACTCGAATTCGCCGAAAGCGCTTGATCTAATAGAGCTTTCGTCCAGAACGAGCTCTTGGATTGCATCGCCGCTCGAGTCGCCATGACTACAATCAGATTGGGCTTAAAACCGATCTGAGAGAGATTAACTCTCCCCAGGTTACCCACCACGTCGCGGTGGTAGAGGAACAACGCGGCGACTCTTCTCCTATATTGAAAACTAGTCATGTCCGGGCTTCCGAACCCTTCATGCCGGACTGCCGCAGGGGGACGGACTTCGATCAAGCACTGAACCTAAAGTCAGGCGTCGGACCGGACTCGTTGGACGACGTCCAACGACCCAAGCTTCCAAATTCAGAAACTTCTCGGCCCTTGAGCCTCGAGATGGGTAGGGTTCCGGACTTAATTCCAGCCTCGAGATGGTGCAAGAGCCCGCTGAAACAGTACATCATTACTGGACCCGATTCCTCCTGGTTATGGACAGGATAAAGGACTGCCGAGAGGAAAACGCAATTTCAATTTTTTGCAATAATTGCACGGACGAGGGAATCTTGAACGCCGTCAGTCGCCGTGAAATTACACGCTTCTCCGACCTGGCGTCCATAGTACGAAAGTACTGTGCGATGGAGAGTTTCCGGAAAACCGAAACTAAGTTTTGGGACAATCCGGCCCCGAATATAACCCTAGTCCGCAACAAAAGGGTGCAGCACACTCAGGCACCAGGTACAAAAACCAAAAAGCAAAAACCCCATAACGGGCAGGGAACCGTACTGGAGGGGTGGCTTAGCGGACCCTGTAAAATTCATAGTACAGAAGGCGCCACCCCAACACATAGCCTTCGAGCATGTTGGATATTGCGGCAGGTGGCCAAAAGTGGCGAGGAGCTTCTAGCCCCGGAGAACCACTCCAACAGTACCAGTACGGTGTCAACAGTCTTCGAGACTTTCACATCAAATAATGTGCGAAAACGAACAATCCGCAGCCTCACCGAAGTCTACCAAGTAGCAACAACAAATCCATGGAGCGACACGGCTATCACCTTCAACGCCAGCGACGAATCTAAATTCCGAACAGCCCGAGCACCAGCCGCATTGGTCCTCAGTCCAATAGTGGACGGCTTTCGTCTTACCAAGGTACTCATGGATGGCGGCAGAGGAATAAACCTCATCTACGAGGAAACTCTTCAAAAATGGAAATAGATGGAGCCGCATTGAGCGAAGCAGCACAACCTTTAGAGGAATAATCCCTAGCCGAGAAGCGCTGCACAGGAAAAATCACACTTGATGTGGTGTTCGCTCACGGACAATTACAGTCCAAGAAGTCACGTTCCAAGTGGCCCGCTCAAGAGCGGATATCACGCTATATTAGGACGGAGGCATTCACAATTTTCAAGCCATACCCCATTATGGGTACATGAAGCTTAAGATGCCTAGGCCCGCGGAACAATCACTCTCGCTAGTGATCCGCACATAGCACTCGCTACCGAAAACAAGACAAAGAAAGATTAGCCCCGAGGCACTATCCGAAGCCCTAGCAGCAGAAGAACTCACTACGCTGCGCTCTACGGTGAATAGGGACGATGTGATACTCGATAAGAGATCCAACTCCACCTCTTTCAAACCAGCGGACGAAATAGTCAAATTCCAGGTCCACCCAATGGACCCAACAAAGACGGCCTCCATCGGGGCGCAGTTGAACCCTGATGTAGATGCCACACTGCGAGAATTCCTTCGGGAAAATTGGGACATCTTCGCCTGGCACCCTTCAGATATGCCAGCAATCCCGCGCAGATTGGCAGAACACAGCCTAAACACCCTAAAAGGATTCAAGCCAGCCAAACAGGCTCTTCGGCGATTTTCCGAACCCAAAAGACAGGCAATGGGAGAAGAGCTAGCCAAACTACTGGAAGCCGGATTCATCAGAGACATCAAACATCCGGACTGGCTAGCAAACCTGGTAATGATACCAAAGAAGGACAAATCCTGGCGCCTATGTGTCGATTTCAAAGACCTCAACAAGGCCTACCCAAAGGATCCCTTCCCCCTCCCCCACATCGACCAAATAATCGATGCTACTACAGGGCACGATTCATTGTGTTTCCTTGACGCATATTCCGGCTACCATCAAATCAAGATGGCGGAAGCAGACCAAGCCGCAACGGCATTCATTACTCCATATGGACCATTTCGCTTCAACATGATGCCCTTCGGACTCAAAAACGCCGGCGCAACATATCGGCGCATGATTCGGACATGTCCGCTACCCAGATCGGCAAAACAAGAGAAGATACGAGACGACGAGTCGTCAAAACCAAACACGCCGAGACTCTAGTAGAAGATTTGAGGCTAACATTCGACAACCTCCGAGCATATGACATCAAGATGAATCCAGAAAATGCGTTTTGCGCATCCCGGAAAGCTCCTCGGCTTCATTGTATCCGTAGAGGAATTGAAGCAAACCCAGCTAAGATCCGAGCTCTGTCACAGCTAGATATTCCAAAAGACCTCAAACAAATACAAAAATTGACCGAATGTGTGGCGGTCCTAAGCCGCTTTATCTCCCGTTTGGGACAAAAGGCATTGCCCCTCTATCGCCTCCTCAGGCGCACCGAACACTTCGAGTGGAAGGATGCTGCCACTGCCGGACTCGAAGAAATCAAAGCCATATTGGCAACAAATCCGGTCCTGGCCGCGCCTAACCTGGGCGAACCAATGTTGTTATACATCGCGGCAACACATCAAGTTGTAAGCGCGGTACTCATCGTCGAATGAGAAGCGAAGGGCACAAATTCCTCTTCAAAACCAAAGGTACTACGATCCACCGCTCTAACTCCCCGCAAGTCCGTTACTCGCACTATCAAAAGATAGCGATGCGGTGTTCATGGCATCCCGAAGCTCGACACTACTTTCAAGAGTGTTCGATAACAATGGCCTCCGGTGCCCCTCAACGACATTATAAACAACCGCGACGCGACGGGCAGGATTGCAAAATGGGCCATTGAGCTCTTACCATTCGATATAACTTACAAACCTCGGCGAGCTATAAAGTCACAAGACATGGCCGACTTTATCGCCGAATGGACTGAAGCCGAACTCCCTAAAGAGTACGGTGCATACTCCAATTGGACTATGCATTTCGACGGCTCCAAAATGTTGGCCGGCTTGGGGGCTGGCGTCGTATTGACGCCCCGACCGGGATCTGATCCAATACGCATTTGAGATAATGTACACGGACTCCAACAACGCAGCCGAATATAAGGCCCTTTTACATGGCCTCCGGATGGCAATCTCCATGGGCATTCAACGTCTAGAGGTGCGCGATTCAAACCTCGCAATATCCCAAGTAAATGGAGACTTTGACGCCAAGGATCCGAAAATGGCAGCCTATCGTAACGCTGTCCTAAAATGTCATTTCGGTTCAAGGGCTCAATTCCACCATGTAGCCCGAGATAATAACCAAGCAGCCGACGATTGCACGATCGGCGCAAAACGAGACGCTGTCCTCCTAACATCTTCTCGAACGGCTCTTTAAGCCATCCGTACTATGGGAAGAGGAGTCCGAAATAACAACCGGAGGCAGCCGCACCACCCAACAAAGAACAATCGACATAATCAGCGACTCGGCCGATGAAATAACACCTTCACCCACGAAATAATGGCAGAATCGCCCGTGGATGAGCCGTTCCTAGCCTACTTACTTAGGCAGAGCTTCAAGACCAAAATGAGGCCCATCGCATAGTCCGCGATCCAAAGCCTACAAGGTCCACGAGGAGAACTCTATAAGAAAAGCACAACCGAGTCCTTCAACGGTGTATCTCCAAGAGGAAGGGCGAAACCTTCGGCTGAAATTCACGCCGGACTAGGCGGACACCACGCCGCAGCTCGGGCCCTTGTAGGCAAGGCATTTCAGACAGATTTTATTGGCCGACGGCCCGGCAGATGCTCGGGACTTAGTCCAAAGATGCGTTGGTTGTCATCTCTTTGCTAATCGAGCCATATGCCACCCATCGCCTCAAAACCATACCCATTACCCGGCCGTTCGCGGTCCGGGGCTTGACATGGTTGGACCCTTAAAGGGGAACCCACAAGCAAAGGTACCTATTGGTCATGGTGGACAAATGCACCAAATGGATAGAGGCCAAGCCGCTTAAAACGGCGAGTCCGCACCAGTGATAGACTTCATATCCGGGGTAGTACACCGTTATGGTGTCCCCCATAGCATCATTACCGATAACGGCACGAACTTCACGGCCGACGAGGTTAAATCATGGTGCAAAGATATGGGCATTAAGCTCGATTACGCTTCAGTCTATCATCCTCAAACCAACGGTCAAGTGGAACGAGCAAATGGTCTAATAATGAGCGGCATCAAACCCAGACTAGTGCGGTCTCTTACGAAATTTGACACGCACTGGGTAGAGGAGCTCGACTCCGTACTCTGGGGGCTGCGGACAACGCCCAACCGTACTACCGGATTCACACCATTTTTTATGGTATACGGTGCAGAGGCAGTTTTGCCCTGTGACATCATTCATGACTCACCTCGAGTGTGCATGTACGAAGAAAGAGAAGCCGAGCTGGATCGGCAGGACAGCTTGGATGCATTGGAGGAAGAACGCGACGTTGCCAAGGCTCGTTTCGCATTCTATCAGCAGCAGGCTCGGAGATATCAAAGCAGAGAAGTACGGGCTAAGACTTACAATGTTGGCGAACTAGTTCTACGCCTGCCGGACAAGAAAAAGGACAAGCTCAAACCCAAATGAGAAGGCCCCTTCATTATCGATCAAGTCCTGACCGGCGGAGCGTACCGTCTGCGAAATGCGTCGGACAACCGACTCGAGCCGAACCCATGGAACGCAGCCCGCCTCCGAAGATTCTATGCCTAGCGCCGGACTAAGAGTTCGTCCCTTTCCCCCGCCCAAACTTTTACACTTCAGCTGCCTTTTGTTTCTCTTTTTTATCTCACCCCTTTTCATAAAAGCCCTTGAAGGCCTACTTGCGCATTGTTCGCACACACTTGATGTGCTATCCGCACTTATTATACCTGGGGGCTTCTTTACCAGAAGCTTAATTATAAGGGCTTCATGCCCAGCACATGTGTCAAACTTCCACGTGTACCTTTTATTCACCATTATATGCATCGATATGACTTAAGTTTTGGCCAAGCTGGGTTGCCTGGCTCCTGTGCTTACCCCTACGTTCCCGATTGTTCGGCTAGGAGGTAAAGGGAGCACCTCTGCGATTATTATCGCTGGTCACCGGATGTGTACCTCAGACTGAGTGAAGCAGAAAGCTAGCGTTCTTAAGGGAATATTCGGTCGGGGACTTGAAAGATGATTTTTTACCTATTTATTTATGTGCCCCCAGATGTTTTCCTGCTCTTTTCGCAGTCCGGACATGCACTTTAGGGCATGCCTCCCAGGGAAAGGAACCCTTAACGGAACTATTCTCCCTGGAAGATGTTTCTTACTAACCATGTAATATAACATAACTAGTTGGGCACTTGTCTGATAAAGCACTTATGACCCCTACGCCTGGTCTCCATGCATGCCCCGGTTGTTTCTTAACTGAGAAGGTATTCGGACACACTCCGGACTCTAGGGTCCCGAGGTTGAAGCGAAAAGGTCGGCAAAGACAAACGATCTACAATCCGGCTAGAAGGCATTTTACATGTAATTTTAAAATACATTGTTAACTCGACTAACTGTATTCCTCCTCAATCCCGTCTAACAGGCTGTCTAATTTACAGTCTCGTTGGGAATATTTAGCGGCCAACTCTACTTGGCCGTACACTAAACTCCCAAGGATCTCCTTCCCATCGGGCCCAACAGGTCCGACCTCGGCCATGTGGTTGGGATCCGCCTTCTTGTACCGCGTCTTCACCATGGCTCAGCCTCCTCGGCACCTTGGCGGCAGTCGAAATCTTCCATAAATGGAAGCGCTGCGCGCTCCTCAAGCTTCTCCGCAAGCTCTCCAAGGCCCTCGGGTAGGGATAGGGACGGCCATAAGGCCGGACGACGCCGCCATTGCTCGCCGAACTCGTTCGAGCAGTTGCACCACTTCGAAGTTGATCACCCATTGATACGGGCATGTCCTCTGCAGGGCGACCTGTGAGCACACCTACAGACATATTTTTGTCAATTGACTTCCTCGCCGAACTCTTCTTTTCAAAAGGAGTTCGCTCGAGCACTTACTATAGATGACGCGATGAAGCCGCTGATTCTCCTTAACGGAGCCAGACAGCTCGGCCCGAACACCTTTCAGCTCTTCTCCAAGCTGGGCATGGGCATCCTGGAGCTTATTCCTTTCCTGCTGCACCCTCGTCAGCACCCTCTCGCCGGCCTTTAGTTGGCGCAGCAGTTCTTGCCTGTCCGGATCCTGTCCGGCACCACCTGCAATGTCATTGTCAGACTTACACGCATGCCACACACCGATTATCTTTTTGAAATAATGTGTTACCAGGAGGGATCTCTGTGTTTCCTCCTGCGGCAGCTTGTGCGGCCTCAAGTTGGGTCTTGCACTCTTGTAGCTCCTGGGACAATCGGGTATTCTTCTCTGTAAGATCCTGCATATCAAGTGATCCTTAAATCAGTTATTCCAACTACTTTACAACTATTAAAATCTCTTACCCGTATGTCCTTTACATACTGCTCCGTGGCTTTGGTCAAACCATCTTGAGCAGCACGGAGATGCATGTCCCCCGCGTTAAAGGCATTCAACGCCTCGGGGGAGAAGCACACGTCACGAAAAATTGTCCGGCGGCGCCTATGGTTCATGGCGCTCTCCACCTCGACACTGGTGGCGGAGCATATGCTGTCGGCATCCTCCGTTGAGGAGTATCCGGCTCGCGCCTTGCGCCGCCTTTCCCTCCGACCGGTGTTGGAGCACGGCCGGCAGAGGCTGGGTTGGCAACCTCACGCCCACAAATCCGTCGGCGCTCTTTCTCCGGAAAGGTCATGAGCATTCAAACACTTCCTAGGAACTTTGTCCTAAAATACAACCATGAGCTATACCGTTGCGGCGACGTTTCGATCCGCGCCGCACTCCTCTTCCGCTTCTTTGGGCGGTGACCCTTGTTGGCCGGCCGCCATGGTTCGCTTCCTACCATGAAGGTACCTCCTGCGAGACATCATTGTATACGGTGGTCAGAAATACGCAAGGGCGAAAATAATGGTGTCAAGACTTCGGTCACAATCACCTGGGGAGCCAGAGATAGGCCGGGGTAGTCAGCCGTAATGGCGACTAGAGCATTATCCATGCTGAGCTGGTGAAACACCCCATCAATTAGCTCCACCTTTATATTCGGATCCTCTTCGGAGGACGGATCAAGGGATCTTTCTGGGTCCTCGGGCTGTGGCGCCGGGCTATTAATGCTCTCCACAGTCCGGCGCAGATCCTGCATGAAAATCATAAAGTAAGGTACTTAACTTTGCAAACGTGGGTTGGATAAATGAACATTCGCTTACCCAGCTTCGAGGGTTGTTCATGGAGAACCCATTAAATGGGCTCGTCTGGAGGAAGTTCTCCTTCTCCCCCTTGTGCAGGCCGGACAGAATCTTCACCAGGTCTTCGGCCAATCCTGGCCCTTGGCGGCCATGACGAGTGGCATCGTTCTCTCCGTTGAAATCCCACATGGGTGGCCTCAGACAGCGGATGCACCCCTCAAGATGATGCACGTGGCCATGACTCCAATCATGGTCAGTCCGGAATGGTCCAGTAACCTTATCCGGCCTATCAAATAATGGACGCTCTTGTCTTCCTCTAGTTGGGGGTTCCGCGGACGCCAACTCAGGCTTTTCTTCAGAGGAGCATTGCTGAACTCCGAGAGGCCGATCCGAACAGGATCCGGTAACGGAGCGTCTTCTACATAAAACCATTCGGAAGGCCAGTCTTCGGACGCCTTCTTAGGGGTTCCGGATGGATATCCGGTCCCGGCGATGCGCCATATTTCGGCACCGCCCACTTGATATATGGACCCCTCGTGAGAGCGGGGTACGAGGCAAAATAACCTCTTCCACAACGCAAAATGGGGCTCGATGCCCGGAAATAGCTCGCAAAGAGCTACGAAGCCCGCTATATGCAGAATCGGGGCAGGCGTGAGGTGGTGGAGTTGGAGTCCGTGGAACTCCAGGAGCCCGCGGAGGAACGGATGTACAGGAAATCCGAGCCCCCTTATTAGATAGGTGACGAAGCATACCCGCTCCCCTTTGTTGGGACTTGGGGTAGCCTCCGCTTGCTTCCCACCTTTGTAGGTGGCCAGCCCGGCTCGAACCGGAACCATAAAGGCCGGAGGAAGATATCCCTCCGCTTGGAGCGTCACTAGCTCGTTGTGAGGGACAGAACATCTCCTCCAATCTCCTGGCAGAGGGCTGGGAGCGCGAGAGGAGGAGCCGCGTCGACGGTCCATGATGGAATGGATTTTTGGTCAGAGGCGCTCCGATGAGTACTTGCGGAAGGAAGATGGTGTGATTTGGATCTAGATTCTTGCCTCTCTTATAGGCAGATTATTTGCGCAGCTAGGGGGTAAAACATAAAAGATACCCTGGCTTTTCGCATTCGTGCGACGCGTGGAAGAAGGCCATTATTGGGTGTGGAATCCAAGAAGCACAACGTTTACAAAAGAGCCGGACACTGTTCGGCAGGTAAATGGAACTTAAAGGAGAACCCGCCTTGCAACGCCGAAGACTATATACGCTGAACTTATCGTCATTGAAGCCTGGTTCGGGGGCTACTAAGGGAGTCCTGGACTAGAGGGTGTCCGGACAGCCGGACTATCATCGTCAGCCGGATTCCAAGACTATGAAGATACAAGATTGAAGACTTCGTCCCGTGTCCGGATGGGACTTTCCTTGGCATGGAAGGCAAGCTTGGCGATACGGATATGTAGATCTCCTACCATTGTAACCGACTCTGTGTAACCCTAGCCCTCTCCGGTGTCTATATAAACCGGAGGGTTTTAGTCCGTAGGACAACACAACCATTACAACAATCATACCATAGGCTAGCTTCTAGGGTTAGCCTCCTTGATCACGTGGTAGATCCACTCTTGTACTACCCATATCATCAATATCAATCAAGCAGGAGTAGGGTTTTACATCCATCGAGAGGGCCCTAACCTGGGTAAAAACATCGTGTCCCTTGTCTCCTGTTACCATCCGCCTAGACGCACAGTTCGGGACCCCCTACCCGAGATCCGCCGGTTTTGACACCGACAGTTCCCGTGAGATTCAATGGTCTTCTTTCAAATTTATGTGTTCTGATTTAACCATGGCTCTGATGCTAAACACTTTCAAAAACATGCCAGCTCTGCTTCTGAAAATTCACTACTAAAAAAATTGTTATATAAAATCTGAAGCATTTTGAGAAAAAATTATGTTATCCTGGTAGAAAAATCTAAGCCATTTCATAATCGATGTAGCTGTTAAAATGATACGAGACTCTTTACCATGATCTCTTCCATATGTTTCGAATCTGATTCTGGTTTATTTGTGCTTCTCGACTTCTTTGCGCCTTTGAGATTCCTGCTCGGGTTTGTGTTTTCGACTAGAGAACTTAAGAGTATTAGCCTGCTTCTTTGATCTCCTGAATATAACCATGATTCTTTGCGCCTCAATTGTAGACCTGAAGACCTCTCCGTCCTTTTATTCGGCGGATTCGGTTCGTGCAAACAAGCACACCGAAGATGGCTGGTGAAACAGCTCTGCTTGCTCCGCCGATCACTTTGACGCCTCCTGTTCTACCCTTCTAGTGGTTGCTTCCTCTTTGGTTCTGGCATAGGTAAGCCGCTGGTTCCCCTCTCCTTTACTCTCCCTCATGCTCTATGTGCTCACGACAATCGAGCTGTGGTTGATGAAATGAATAAAGACCATATACACATATTCTTTTAGTACCTTAAATCTTGGATCTTTTTAATGAATAAGTATTGAAACACTTAAAGCTATAAACTTTATTTGTTTTTATGCCCTCAACGAGCCATGGGCTCATGGCTGATTGTCGTACTGTCAATAAATTCATTTTATCTCAACCAATCAGAGCTTGTTTCGGTGTGACTGATACATTGCTTTTCTGGTAATACAGCACACTTTGCTTCAACATCAAAATCATCTATATGACTGCATACTCCTGTATGTGGCTGCTACTATGTTGTCCGCCTATGCAAGATTTTGTTGTGCCTAGATGATTGCGCGTTCCACTTTCTGTAATTTTTGCACTGAATGCTACTCCCTCTGTAAAGAAATACGTACAAGGTTTGGTACTGCTCCATGTTATAGATAAAAAAGTGTGTTAGCAATATTTAGTCTGCCTAATCAAGGGTGGATGGTCATCCTGGCTCTGAAACATCCAACCTTTTTATCAGTCTATAAGTCTCGATCAAATCCAGATTGTATGTACTTGGAAATCTGGACTGGTTCTTTGGCCACTAATTTATTTGCTTTCTATCTCTGCCCAGGGCGGGGCCTGACTTGATGGTGAGGACGGGGAAGAAATATATGCCCTATAGCCCTCGGGAAGTTTGATTCTGTCGCGCGCTCAGAAGCAACCAACGGCTGGTAGGAGGTATTGACCTAGCATGTTCCATTGTTGTTGTTTTTGATTCCCCCCTTGAAACCGAGGTTTGCAGCGTATAATTGAAGGAATGATAAAATGAACACTGTTGTAGTGTAGTTGCACAATTGTATATCTTCTGAAACTTATTTTTCTTGTACTGCAAATCTCCAGTTCATAGTTGTTCACGCATGGTCTCGTTGTGCTTTCTTATGTGATATAAAGAATTGATGAGTAGAGGGGACGGCCTTGGTCAGATTGATTAATTTTCTCTTTTGTGGTATACGTGATGTTGTCTCTTAGTTGAAAACTAGTGTTTCCGAATTGTGATGTGGTCTCTTAGTTGTCAAATAGTGTTTCCGAATTGAATAGCACCATATTCTCTGGAGTTATTTTCATTGTAGTGTAAGTCTCCAGCTAATAGATGTTTATTTCATGGTAGCCTTGTGTTGCAAACTCGTATGATGGTTCGATCACTTAGCTCTAAGGTCTCATGATGGCTGTGAGCCTATGACAAATTGAATTGTTTCTAAATTGTTACAATGTGATTTTAAGAATTAACGTTGGCCAGTATTTCTCTGATTATTCGGTTGTGACTCACCGAGCATAGAATTTGGAATTCGGAATTCTGTGAGAAATAGATCATAGATGATTTTGTTGGCTCCCATGGCGTGATTTAATTTCCTCGTTTCTTTTGTCATATCCCTCTTGTTAAAAGTGGATATTTTTATCTGAAGTTATACTAGTTGGGGACTCGTCTGATCTTTTGGTTTTCCTAGCAGCCGCAACACTTGCTAGCATGGAGGGAGTTTGGAATTGGATGGTGTGTTTCTTGGTTTTGTATTCAGCACAAGTGATGCCTGCTCATCTGCGCGTGTGGATGCTTCGATGACCCATCGACATTCAACTAGTTGCTCAAGAAGGAAGATGGTGGCGAGTAGCAACATGATATCATCGACGGCTTAGTTAGTTTGTGGTGGTGTCAGATTGGCTTGAGTTTTGTTATGGAAATGGTTTGGTAGGATGATAATATGGAACCTTTCATCCAATGTATTGACTGTCTGGGCAGTGCATGAATGAATCTTTGAATGAAATATACGGTGATTTGGATTCTTCCCAACGTGTTATGCTGCCAAAATTTCTCACGAAAATCCTTCCGACTTGTCTAAATTTTGTCCTTGTTTGTAACAAAACCAAGACTTTTTGGTCTTGGCTGCAAGAATTTTGGCCTTGGGATTTGGAAGGATTCGAATTTAGGGTGTCGAATACAAATTGTGGGGATGGTGGCTCCTCGACCCACGCCGGCGCCGAAAACCAGCTCTCCCAGTTGGGAGAGCCTGGTGCGTAGGCACGCTTGACGACCATCAACCGTGATCCCTGTCAGTGCTAGGAAGTAGTCTTGATTGTCGATGAACATCCGTGCGAAGGCCAACCCGCCCTCATCATATGACCCCACTTGTATGTAACCTACGGAGCTCGGTGATGGCAGGTAGTAGGAGAATGCCCTGTATTGACGACATTTCTCCACGACTTGGGAGAGAAATGACACGTAGTCAGTTGCAAATCCGAATATGCCTGCGTACCTTCCGAACGTGCGCTCGTAGTGCCGGCTGCATCCAAACCCGCAGTCAGTTTCAACATTTTTTAATATATGGTCAACATTTTTTATGAACACATTTTTTTTTCAAATGTCTGATTGTTCCAGAGGCTTCCTTTTTAATTGTTCAACAATGAAGTTGTGGGAGATAAGCATAGAACGAGGGAAGACCCTTATCTACAAATGTGGAGAGAGGTGCAGGTATCAAAATTACCATAATTTGCTTTCTATCTGTCAGATATAGATCGGATGGTCTATATTGCAAGATAGAAGGCACACCATCATCACCAACTCGGTTTTTATAAGAGGAGAGACACATTTAACATTTGGCAAATACATGCTTAACATTTTTTAAATACATGGTCAATATGTTTTCTTTACGCATTTAACATTTTTCAAATACAAGTTCAACATCTTTATGAACACTTGGTCAACAATTTTTAAGTGCTTGTATTAAAAATTTTAAATACATGGGTCAATATTTTTTTCTATACAAATTTCACATTGTATATTATTTGTATACATGAAAAACAGTTTTTCTATACACATTTAATTTTTTTAGTGCTTGATTAACAATTTTTGAAATGTTTTGTGCAAAGTATTTTTTTTGTAACATAGAATATCTGGAAATATAAATGAAGTAAAAGGAAACAAAAAGAGAAACCAGAAACCTAAAAAAAAGAAAGAAAATACAAGTATATGGCATGCGTCAGTAGGCATTTACTATACGGTGCTTGCTGCGCTTGTTACTTCATTATTTGCAAACAGGCGCACACTCCCCCTAGCCATGGGCCGTCCCATTTTTCCCTTATTTTGGCTAACCTACGCAAAATAGGAACGCGCTCGATGTGATTCGAACTCGCGCCGTACTGAATGGGTATACACTGCAGTATGCTGGAACCAATAGGGAAACATCACATATTGTGATATTAACTTCTTTTTTATTCCTTTCTTGCTTCATGGAAACCAACAAGGAAGGACATCGTAATTCCCCTTTTCGTTTATTCTTTCTTTAAAAATGCGTAAATATTTTTCCGAATTTAAATATATTGTTTGAAATATATGAACATTTTTTAAAATTCATAAACTTTTCTAAAATCAATGAACTTTTTCCAAATTGCTGAATTTCTTTCAAAATTGATGATTAGTTATAAATGCACTGATTTTTTCTAAATCAATGATTTTTTTTCAAATAGATGAAATTATTCAAATTCGGTGTAACTTTTTCGAAATCGATGAACATTTTAGAAAATCATTGAACATTTTTCTAAATCAAGGATATTTTATTTCAAAATGAATGAACTATTTTCAAATTCTATTATTTTTTTCTCAAAATTGATGATCTTGTTTTTTCAAATTTATGAAAGTTTTTTCAAATCAATAAACTTTTTTTCAAGATTGAAGAAAATTTTCAAAATAATATATGGGTAATCGTTTTCAAGTATGCAAACTTTTTTTAAATCTGTGGTCCTTTCTTGAATCTGTAAAAAATTTAAAATACATTTTTCTTTTCAAATTCGTGACTTTTTACAATTTGAAAACAAAACGAGCAGTTTTTTTCCAGAGCTACGAAAAACAATAGCGACAAAATGTTGCGATCGAGCGAGCGCAGGCGAATGTCTTACTGGGCCGGTTCTTGCCCGGGGCGCAAAAGGGCAAAGAGCCTTGGTTTTTTCGGCTTTTTCTGATTTAACTATTTTTCCTTTTTAAAAATAATTCACGATTGCGAACGAAGTTGCAAATTGTGAAATGTTCATGAATTCAAAAAATGGCTCATGATTTTAAAAAATATTTCAAAAAATGCTCACCGAATACAAAAATATTTCTCCGACATGTGTGTGTCAAGATTTCTTAAACGTTCTAGGTCGGTCTTCGTAGGCCTTTTCCGAGCTCCCGTTATCGGGCGTTTCTTCACGTCGAGATGGTCTTGTGTGCTGCCTATGGAAGTCTGTGAAATCACTAAAGAATGGCGGAGGATCTTCCCCGACAACGATGACGACGACACAACGCCTGACCCCATGGGTGGAGTGGCTCGCCCTCGCAAAGTCCGACGATTAAGGTTTTAGTTTGAATATGCTTGGGTGTTTTTCAATGTAAATTATGTTTAGTTTTAAATTCAACTTCATGTTTAGGTTTAAACTAAGATTATATTTCGGCGGTTGTTATGTTGAACTTATGAAAAATTGCTTTTTTACTATGCTAAATTTAGGAGTTCGGCTAGGTCCGACCAAAACTTAGCCTTAGAGACCCTAAAGAAAACAATATACTATATGTATTAACCAGGGAAAAATTGGAGTTTCAGTTATTACAGACTTTAGATAACTTAACACAGAAAATAAACCCAAATTCCCTTACCAGAGCCAAAAGAAGAAGAAAAAGGAAAACAGTTTCTGATAACTTCCCTGACCAGAGCCAATTTCTCATAACTTCCCTGACCAGAGCCTATTTTCACCAATCTGTAACTAGTTTACAAAAGAAACAAAATATACTTCTACATGCGAGATGTGAGGAAAATAGCATAACATAGAGTACGTGTATATCATAAACTGTTATTATTACAGCAATACGTACGACAGAGAAGATTTCGAGGAGCGTCAATCTGCTAGTTGCGTTTCAACATGTTTCACAAACAAATGTATCCCAGACAGAAAGATTTGCATGGTGATGTGCTCGTGGCATCCAACTTGGCAAGGCAGCGCACCCATACTAAGCCCTTGATATCGTTGGCGAAGCTGAGATCAACCTCCAGTTCCACCCCGCCGTTCCTCCTGTCATGGTTGATACGCTCTTGCAGCGAAGCTGGCATAGCCAGCCAGCCCGATGAGGCAGTCGCCGTCATGGCGATCGAGCCCTTGGGCTCCACGCAGAAGGGCGGCACGTGGCCCATGGCGACGGTGATGCCCGAGTACACCGCCTGCACGTCCCCGCCTCTGTGGTCGCTGCAGAACCTGTGCTTGTAGGAGCTCCTGGCGTGCAGCGTGACGTTGAAAGCCGGCGACGAGTGGTTGTGATATATCCCGGCGTGGGACACGGGCTCCATGCTGAACTTTGCGCTCCCGAAATTCAGGTCGGGATCGACGACGAGCTGGCGAACGGCGACAGAGACAAAAGCTACCAAGGTCAGGCAGGCGACAATTATTAAAATGACACATAGGCATTGGTCGCCTCTGTCTCTGTGCTTGGACGGGGGCTTCAAACCAGCAGCTTCGGGATCCATGTCTAGGCCAAGGACCTTCATCAGGAACCCCTGGTTTGTTTTGTGGTTTAGGCAGACGATTGGACTAACGGCGGGGTATATTTATAATTTATTTGTAGGACCTCACGAGATACCCAATGCAACGTGTGTGAACCGACTTCCTCTCAGACTCCATGTAAAAACCGACTTGGATTCTTATGTTCTGAGCCGAATTCTTGTCTAACTCAAAGGATTCTTACGGCTTTTATATTTGGCCCTTGCCTTGTTCTGCTACACAACTGTTTGCGTAGCTAGACTAGATTCTTACGGCACATCTTGTAAGTTGTGACTCGCGGCGGCGCCGTCATGGCCACTGCAGCAGGCAGCGAGCAGCCCGAGCCGAAGCCTACGCTACGAGCTGCGATCCTTGCTATAATCCTCACACTATGCGTCGGATGTCTGATACTAGGGCTTCAAAACTGGGACTCAGGCATTCACCTTGATCCCAGTTATTCCGTGAGACTGACGGAGGTGCACGGCCTCGACCCAGCGCGCAGCCCGGTGATCCGCCCCGACTTCAACCTCCAGCTGCGTGTCGACAACAAGGGCGTCGACAGGACCTGCAAGGAGGAGATCACGGCCACCGTGTTCTACGGCGACATGGTTGTCGGATGGGCGGACGTGCCCGACTTCTGCGTCGGCGGGCGGTCGACGGCGGACGTTAACGTCAGGCTGTCTCACACGGACGTGCTGTTGACCGACACGCTGCGCCGCCGCTTGGCGTCGGAGCTGCGATCGGGGGAGTTGGAGTTCTCGGTGGAGATGAGGATGGTCATACCCGTGGGATCTGATCGGGAGTGCGGCGATGATTATTGCACGTCGAGTCAGTCTTTCCTATTCTGCCGTGCAAAGCCTGGCCAAGACTATGTACACCGTCATCTACTCCCAACGCGAAGAGTCTAGTCTAGGATGGCATGGCTTGCTTGCTTCTCCTTCGTTTACTACGTAATATATTAATGTTATTCCTTGAAGCTACTATTACATCTTGTAGGAGTACTTTTCTTGATTGCCACAATTGTAAGATGTTCATCTCGTCTTTCACTAGTAAGTATGCACATGCAACGCACGTCTCAAATTTTTATCAAGTGAGTTCAAATGGTATACTATTAAAATGATCCTTGCAAAAATAAAAAAAAGGCAGAAAATGTTTTAATGTCACTCAAATTGTATTTTCAAAAGTGTGACATATTATTTTGAAAGTGTGACATATTATTACTTTTAAAATCATCACATGATCATGACTAAACAAATTATTTTGTGAAATCCTTGTGATACAAGTCATGGTGATAAAAAAAATTAGACCCACGCAGCTCAATCGGACACGCCAGTTTAATAAAGAAAAAAAATCGCAAGCACACTCACTCCACCGCCCCCGCTAGGCATATCTCCCCGCCGTTCCCCATTTTTGTGGTCGCTAGCTACCCCTCTCCACCGCATCAAGCCGGCCCTCGCTACGCTCAGGCGCTCAGCCGTGGCCGCACCACGCCCAGCTGACTCTACCGTCAGCGCCGCGCCTGCTGCAGCTGTCGCCGCCGCCAAATCTCTGCCAGCAGGATGCGGAGGCGTGGGATTCGAATCCGGTCGCCGGATCCGCTCGAGCTCTATCGGGCGACCCAGCGCAAGCGCCGTCTGAGGCGGATGCGGAGGAGTGGGATTCGTCTCCAACGGATCGGTGGCCGCGGCCATCCCGCGCCGGCGTTGCCCGAGCAACGTGGGTCCCGCCGCCTCACCAGATGAGCGGTTCGGTGGCCGCGGCCATCCCGCGTCGTCCTGCCTAGGGGAGTAGTCGAAGAAGCGGGCGTCGCGCTCATCCTCGCCTTCGCCCGATGCGAGAACTCCCGCTGCGTGCGCCGCCAGCAGCTGGTAAGCTCACGCGCCGCCCTCCACATCCGCCTGATGCAGTAATCTAGTTCCCTGATGCAGTAATTTAGTTCCATGATGCAGTAATTTCCGCCTTTGCCTTAGTGAGTTCAGTAATTCAGTTGTGCTTTTTTTTTCTGGTTTTGTTTTTTGACAGCATTTCAGTTTGACAGATGTTGTCGCTACGACTGATTAAACAGACCAAAAGTATTGCTACCTACTGAATAAAAGCTTCACTAATGCGTGACCGCAATTGGCTGCGCACAATCTCCCTTTTAACCCAAGCCAACCGAAGAGCATCTGTAGAGAAGGATAAAAAAACTTCCCTGTTCTTCTTACTTTTGAAGATATCTGCTGCCACAAAAATATCACCTACTTGCAGACCTTGTAACTTTTCGATTGTTGTGATACACTTGGTAATGTTGCATGGATCATCCGTCATCTTCTCCTCAATTGCAGCAAACCGATCAATTTCTTCCCGCTTCAGTTTCTCAAGGAACACATCGTCATGGCCACGTTTCTTGGTTTCTCTATGATGTGCTCCATGTATCTCTGAAAATATTTGTGTGGGTCTTGGTGGGGCCTGCATATATTGCATAGGTGTAGATGAATGTGGGAGAGAATCCAAATTGCCTTCCTTGCTTAGTTTAGACTCGGCCAAAAAACGGAGAGTGTTGACAACTTAATGCAGAACCTAATAAGTTTCTCTTTTATAGAAGGGAAAGAGCATTGATGGGATGGTCATGGAAGATGAGGTCAAGAAGGTGCAGGATGAACGTTGATGGGATGCTCAGGGAAGATGAGGCCAAGGTGGATACGCCCATGATGCATGGATGCATGTATGAATTATACTTGCACAAACATACCGTGACAAGTATCTCATGCCAAGCTTTAGTTTTGCTAAGAGATCTTGTTGCTCGTATGAATTTTCTTTCTGATATAGTCGTACCACTAATTTACTGTGAGTAGTAATTGTGCCACTGAAATCTACAACTGCACTAATCTTTGGTCAACGATGAAAATGGACTCCACGATTTCAGTGATGTTTCTACATAAGAAATTTGGAATGCTAACAAGAGAAGATAAACATGCGCATAGCAATTAAAGTGATTTTGTTCCTGTCATCTTATATTTAAGCAGGATGCTAATTTTTGATGGTTTGCTACTGTAGTTAACATGATGGATGAATAGTGCTTTCGGTTGTTTGAAGAATGTGAGTTTGACATCATAGGTTTCCATTTTGTGAAGAAAACATCAAGGTGAGTTTCACACTTACATTTTATTATTATTGCTGCTCATGTGTGGTCAGAAAACTTTGCAATGACAAGATAGATGCTAGTATTTTCTGCCAGCTTAAATTTGCAATATCATGTCTGCTGCTGTGCTTTGTTTGCAATATTTCATTATCTGTGACTATGATTCCAGCCAGCTTAAATTTTGCTGGTAAAGCCAAATTCTGTCCTGGACGTATGTGTAATATAGTAGTAATAACACTCGACATTAACAAGAAGCAAGTCTGCTAAAACATGGAACCATGTAATCCAAGTGTTCTTCAGTTTTCTTATTATAAATAAGTAAGCATGTACGTGCAACGCACGTCTCAAATAAAACAAGTTTATATGCCATTTTACAAAATTTTCAGATTGATCCATCATGTTATTTTGTCTTTGAAATTCTATTTTCAAAAAGTGTGACATATTTCTGATCCAACACGTGCTAATTTTTATTTTAGTGAGTTATTTTACCAAGCCATTTAAATGTGTCTTATGCAGAACGATATGAGCGCGTGTGTAACACATGATCCAGAAACATGTTTTCGCATAAAATTCACTGTCACATAATAATTGTATAATCTGTTACAAAAATATATTTTAAAAACCGCAACTAAGCATGTCTTGAAGGTCCACCTTTTGAAGCAATGACGGTCCATCTATAGATGCGATCAATGATGCTTCGTTCAATGTATGGGATATTGTTTTGAGCTTCATTCTCATCATACTTTAAAAGATGCACCAAAAATTGCTTTCCTCAGCTGAAAACCATCCTACATATGCATTATACAACATTGTTGTAACAAGTTGCATGTGCAATGTGTATACAAATAAGCATAGTGTCAATACTTACGTTGGGTATGGGAAAATATAGTTTTCCATTGCACAATGAGTGCATGTAATTAAAAACCAAATAACCGGATAGGGCACTGCATGTATGAAACAAACACATAATGTGAGTCGAATGAATCAATTAATATTGTAATGCGTTTAAAAGATTCATACCAATGTGAATTTGTTGGAGCAACAGGAACTATGCATTCCCATTTAGAGATATCATCCTTGAATGCAGGGTTTGCAATTTCAAGCGCAAGGTTTAGGTTGTCAACCATAATTTTAAGTACATTCTTCCCCAAAGTAGGTATTGGTATCGGATCAAAAATTGAGACAACTTTTTTGTTTTGATCCAACACAAACAATAGAAATAGCCCAAACATATACCAAGGCAATAAAATCTGCAATGATGAGATAGTTTAGAAATAAATGGAATATTAATTAAGAACAAATAAAGCACCGTTAGAGATGAAAAATTCAAATCTTACCGTATTACATTGTGAGATATGATAATCATTACTGTCAGGCCAGCTATGAAACAACCGTTTCAATGTAGCAATTTCCACATTTTCACGATGACTTGAGTCTCGTGCATAGTGGAACATCGACTAAAATAAGAATGAGAAAATATTAGTGCAATGAGGAAAAATGTAATACATGATTATAGTAACTTACACAAAAGTTCAGATCCATATAGTGAGATGGAATGTCTCTGAGAAGCTGGACTTCGTGGCGCGCTAGTATCCGCACAGCCATATTAAAGCAATGTATATCCATGTATTCATCATTGCTCAATATGTTTTTTATTTGTCTCAAATTTAAGCTAATAGGGTACGGCTCAGAGCTTTTCACCCATTCGCTCCTGTAAAGTCGAAATACTTTCAATTATAATGACATCAGAGTAATTTATTGGAATACAAAATGAATTAAAAAAATATGGCTTACTCTAGTAGAGCGACATCATCAACCATGCTGATAAACAAGCATAGTTCATCTATTAAATCATCGTTTGTTGGATTGACAGACGGTGAAAGTATAAATGATTGCGAGATTAGCTCGACTTTTACTGATGTATTTGATGTTTTG
The DNA here is from genome assembly GCA_021437245.1 of Aegilops speltoides. Lineage (NCBI taxonomy): Eukaryota > Viridiplantae > Streptophyta > Magnoliopsida > Poales > Poaceae > Aegilops > Aegilops speltoides. The sequence continues at coordinate 27,534,374 of CM038145.1, forward strand.
AAATTCTCAGGAGGTCTATCCAGAATCATACATTCCGTGGGATCTGAGTTGTTGTCGTCATCTTCCATGTCTCGATTTCTTATGTTATCATCATTCAATTCCGAGTCCACTAAAATGACAGCTAGTTTTGTTCTAAAATCTGTCATATGTTCCTATTAAAATAGTAATAAGAGTTAAATAGTGATACAACATAGAATAAGTATAATGATACAGAGTGAAAAATACCTGTGTTGGAATGTCAGACAAAATATTTCCTGTGAAGTACTCCATAAAATTTATCATCCACAGACCACAAGATGACCTGCATGATTACAAAACTCAAATCGGTGCATATGTGTATACTTTCAGCTCGTATACTTTGACATATCCATGCTTTATTCTTGTTGTGCAGAAACTTCTTTTGTGATGCAACTAATGGGGAAATACAAAAATACAAATAATGTTGATTACTTTGAGCCTTTGAGTTAGAAGGTATACCCATCTCTTTGCATTCTCCTCTTAATATACTCTTCTCTTGGCCATGCTGAGATGTTTAAGTCAGGCCACTTATCAGTATTTAGTTCCATTTGAAGCGATGCATATTCGAATACATTTTCCAGTCCTTTGAGCTGTTGAATGAATAAATGACAGTATTAGCATGACAACCGAACAAGCCCAGAAATCGTCTTATCAAAAGATGGTGTAGTGGGACTAATGACTAACCATAGCGGTGAGGTCTTTGCGGCTCATTCCTAGGCCCAGCGAGTCGAGCACCTGGATGCATCGCTGCCTTGTATTTATAACAGCTAGGTACCAATGGAAGTGTTCAATGTTAACTGGAACGAATATCTGAAAATAGGGTTTTTGTTAGTTTAGGTCCCATATACAAACATTGGTCCTTGATTGAATTCATAGTAATATGTATGGAACTGAGACTCACCATATCATTTTCTAAATAAGTTTTAGCTCTGTTTAATTCCCACCTTGGCGCGTCATCCCGTATGGAGCTAAATTCCTTTATCATCTTAGAGATGCATGCATTTTCTAAGAACACACTTCCACCTGACCTCATCTGTAGATGCTCTTTAGCACTTATGCAATGTATGTATGCATCTATGATCTGCAATATTAAGTGCACACCTTGGTTATAGGAGAGAATAAAAACTCATGTTAAAATAGCATCGTCTTGTCTATATATACTTACTTCGTCGCCAAGAAATTCTTCGGGGAGTAATAGACGTTCTAAGTGTCGTCTTTTGAGATGTGAGTCGTCGATGCTCACTAAATTTCTTTTATCGTTTGGTTCAGACATGATACTTTCAATCACGGACCAATCATCGCCGGTGCAGACGTAATCTATCATGATGTAAGTAACAACATTTATTAAAAACAAAGAAAATAAATGTAGCAAAAGCAGGGCATAGAAATTAAATGTAGCAAAAATAGGCATAATCTATCATGATGTAAGTAACAAAATTTATTAATGATGACCACAAAAATAAATTTAGCAAAAGCAGGGCATAGAAGGATTTGTCCGTGCCTTCTGGAGCGACCACGTAGTCTTGTGCCTTCTTAGGTTTGTTATGCAGTCGGATAAGCTTCCCTATCTGCACAGGCATTGCCAGCTTGTGTACTATAATTTCTGCCCCTTCCCTGCTGGACGTTTGTTCTAATTCTTCGTCCTTAGGGGCCTCCATTTGTTCACTTGTTTCATTGTCGGTTAATTCCTGGGAGCAACATTACAAAGAATGATCCGTATGTAGGATTAATAAAGGATTAATAATATAATTAAGAATTAGAACTATCTGGGACATATTTGGAGAAGATGCCTGTGTCACTTCGGAGACTTCGGAATCAGTGTCCTGCGTGCTCTTCTCATTCTCCACTTCATCTATGTTGGCTAGCTCATTTGATTCTGCCAGCTTGCCCCCTATAGTTTCTGCCCCTTCGGTGCCGAATGTTTGTGCTAATTTGTCTTCATGAGCTGGCTGCATTTGTTTACTTGTTTCGTTTAAGGTTAATTCCTGAGAGCAACATTACAAACAATAATCCATATGCAGGATATAATTAGAATTATAACTATTTGGGACATAGTTGGAAAATAAAACACGCCTCTATCACCTCGGAATTAGTGGACTGTGTGCTTTTCTTTTTCTCCACTCCATATTTGTCGGCTATTCCAGTTGAATCTGCCAGCTTGTCCCCTATAGTTTCTGTCCCCTTGGTGCCGCATGTTTGTGCTAATTCCTCGTCATGATCTGGATGCATTTCTTCACTTGTTTTGTTGAAGGTTAATTCCTGTATGCAACATTACAAAGAATAATCCGTATGCAGGATATTATATAATTATAGTTAGAACTATTTGGGACATATAGTTGGAAAGTAATAGATGTCTTTGTCACCTCGGAATCTGTGGACTGCGTGCTCTTATTTTTCTCCACTTCATCTTTGTTTGCTATTCCATTTGATTCTCCCTCACTTAGTAACTGGAACACACAATAATACAATATTATCCAGTATTCATAAAAGAGAAGATATTCATCTTTGTTGGCTATTGAATTTGATTCTCCCTCACTTAGTAACTCGAACACACAATAATACAATATTATCCAGTATTTATAAAAGAGAAGATATTATTCACGTGAGTAAAGAATTGTATGTATGATAATCTAGTACAAAATACATATTATTTCGTCCTGCCAGAATAAGAATAATAATGACATGTGAAAATAAAAAGCGCCTTTGTTGCATTGGGGTTTGTATGCTTGTCTTAGGGTAGCACCTGATCAATCTGCATATTTTCCGTATCATCCATGATTTCTTGATCTTGTGATGCCTTTGTTGACTCGTGGTTCATGTCCTCGTCCTTGGGACACTTGTTGGTGTTTTCCTGAAAATCCAAGCATTTATTATTAGCACGCAGTTAACATTAGTCTCATTTTTATTTCTACATCACACCTGGATGCACATATCTGCATATGTTCTTAACATAGTGGTATGAGGACATTCTTTCCAATTAAATTTCAATATGTATTTGTTTGTTTTATTATCCAGTCAACTTTTTGAGAGTCACTTGGGTGACTATTCTCTCAAGCAATCAGGTGGATGTAGTAATAAGAATTTCCTTAGGCACACAGAGCATCTTGGTAATTTTGCGGGGGCAAACAAAGCATGTTGATTCACTTTGTTGGATCCCCTCTAGTGACCATATTGCCTTCTAGATGTGAAATCGCGAATATTGTGTAATCACAGAGAGATATCATTACCACGATGATGGCAGATTGATCCGCAGAGCTCACCAGGGATTGTGACGCAGACATGGAGGAAGATGGCAGTTCACCACGGAGAGATGTGTATGGGAGGCTGGAGAGACCTGCGGTGGAGGAGGCTGGCGCGGTGGAGGGGTGTGAGGATGCAGCTTGAGAGAGAGGATGGAGAGGTGGAAGAAAACCCTACGGTGCAAAACCTGTTGGTTCTTTGTGCTCCTGATCGAGAGATCATTAGTTGTAGGCAATATGTAAGGCGGAAATCACGGGAAGGATTTCCATAGCGTGAGGAGGAAAGGAATCGTGGTCGTTATCTCAGGGCCGACACCTTTCCTTTGATTTATCTCTGGGCCATTTTTTTTTGCTATTTTATACCCGACGCATATACAGATTAATGTAATCATTTTTCGTAATACATTTATATACTGTAATATTGGGTTCGGCTCATCGGATCGTTTATGTGATTTTGTGTGTGCTTTCTCTTACGTTTTAATATGCAGAAAGAAAATTTTACCTTTTTCTGTACAGAAGTATAATTCATTGAGATTAAACGATGTACCCTCGCAAACATTGTACTAAACCATCAAGATGAGTTTCGTACTTATGTTTTATTATTACTACTATTGCTGCCAACGTGTACAAGAATTTTTTTCAATATTTTTTGCACGCTAGTAATATAGCCTGGCCTGGAAAAACTTCATACATAATTTCTTATATGAAAGAAACCATCATCCATATACCACACCTGGGTTAACTGAACTACCTTGGTGGTATTTGCAGGGCTGAACCTCGGGATATTTTTATTGGTGCAGATAATGACAAATGGGATATTTAAAGGGCCAGTACCGGGTTGTAACAAATTTGGAGAAAGAGAGACATGATGAAGGTGAGTCTGCTTTCGTGCTACAATACCAGAAAGAAAAACGTATCATTTGTGAATTGTAATCACAATTTTGAAGAGAAGGTATTTGTGAATGAAATTGCTGCTCCTGTACACAGGATATACTATAGCTTTGTGACAATAATCCCAGCCAACAAGAATTTTGCTGGTAAAGAAAACTTCTGTCCTGGACGTATGTTCATATAGTAGTAATAAATAATAACTCTTGTCATTAACAAAAAGCCCATATAGTAGTAATAAGTAATAATGCTTGACATTAAGAAGAATCAAGCCCTCTCAAACATGAAACCATGTAATCCATCTGTATAAATCCTAGCTGATGCTGAAGTATACTCTATAGTAAAGCTTATGCTGAAGAATAGCAAAAGCCAATAACTTTGATAGATTCTTGTTATTACTACTGCAACATTTTAACTTTGGGTGCCTCTCTTCATGTGGCGACTCCTTTCTTTATCCTCTGTCTCACGGAGACCAACACACTCAGTTTGTCCTGCCGCTTCCAGAAGTTCTTTTTTGTTCATATATTTTACTTTGCACAGTTTGTCACCTGACATCCTGAAGCTCCCTGAAATATTTGAGAACGTAAGCAGAACAGCACATTCTCCAAAAAATTGATAAATAGTTTGCATGATAGCTCAAAAATATGCACAATAGCTCAAAACATTAGCAGAACAACACAGTTGCATACATTTTGCTCATTATATGAAAAAGGGGTGTAGCCATTGATCATTATATATGCGTACCCCATCTGATCATTACATAGCATGTGCATACCCCATGTGACATGTTATGTTATCAAAGGGTGATCATTACATAGCATGTGCATACCCCATGTGACATGTTATATTATCAAAGGGGGATCGAATAAGATACTCTTGTGTTCATCCACTTTACCTCCTCATCCGCTTCTTCTTCTCCTTCGATAAACTTGCAAATGAAAAACAAATAATGTTAGATGTAGGAGTATGTAAATATAAATTGACATAGTATTATGTGCAAATAAATATTGGAATAACACACCTACATCATCTCCCCAAAACATCTCTGTAGACAATGTTCTTTGTGCTTTTTCCGTATTGATCAACCTCCTTGTTTGGCTTGGCCAAAATCCGTGTCGTCTCTCTAGAGACTCCCCTTGACAATGCAACATATAGCTGACCATGTGAGAATACTGGCTCAGGAAGGTAAATACCGACGTTTGGGATAGTCTGGCCCTGCGCCTTGTTAATTGTCATGGCAAAACTCAAGCGGATGGGGAACTATTTTCTCTTAAGTTTGAAAGGAAGTGAGATGTCCTCCGAGGGCGACAATGGGATCCTAGGTATGAACACCCTCTTTCCAGCATGCTGACCACCAACAATCTCTGCGTCGATTGCATTATCCTAGAAGGCTCTAATCATAAGCCGTGTCCCATTGCATAGGCCATTATGAGGGTCGAGGTTCCGGAGCAGAATGACCGGGCAGTTGACCTTTAATCTCAATACATGCGGGGGCAAGCCATTTGGTGTGATTGAGTTTAGAAAATCAATTGCGTAATTATTCTGCAAGTCATCCTCGATTGAGTCGAAGCTATGTTATAACTTTTCTTCTCCTGGAAATCTGGAGATCATCTTGTCATTCAGGTCATCGACATGATCGTTCTTGGTCGAAAGAATAGCACGTGTGCTCATGTACTCTCTCGATATAGCATTGGCATGCAACGATGGGAAGACCTCTTCGATGAGCTTGTTAATAGCTTTTTCATCCTCGGTATAGCCGATCACAATGTCGTCAGGGAGGCGGACATAGTCATCTCCAATTGTCTCTTCCGTTCCATTGCCGATCCTTAGGAGGTATTCGGAGAACCAAGGATCAGACTGTGCTCGCATGTTGCGCGTGAGACTTATCTTGCGTGTCTTATCCCACAGATAGGATCTCAGAAGTGTAGCATCTGTGATCTGTGCTCTTGTCCCACGTGTCACAACAGGAAGGACCTGCCTGAAATCACCACCAAAAACGACAACCTTTCCCCCAAACGGCAAACGACTTTCCATTATATCCTGTAGTGATCTATCAAGCGTCTCAACTGCTTGACGTTTTGTCATAGCAACTTCATCCCAAATTATCAAGGACGCTTGCTTAAGCAACTCAATTGCACCACTGCTTTGTGAAACTACACATCTTTGTTGTCGATGAGCTTGATTGGAATTTTGAACACCGAGTGTGCGGTTCGTCCTCCGGCATTATCGACGCTGCAATACGATGTAGCGGTTGCGATGGCTATCGACCCATTGAACGCACCATTGCAAGCAATGCCTTGTACAAGTATGTCTTCCAGGTCGCTGGACCATCAACAAAGAATATCTGACTTTTTTGGTTGACCACATGATCCATTATGTCATTGAAACCAGCCGGCTGCTCACTGTTCAAACTTTTAAATAATTCTAGATGTTCTTTGTCCACGCTGATTTGCCTCTCCTCTGTTACTTCTCTATAGACACTGTCATAAGAATCATCGGTCTCAACCAATTCCGGGAGTCCATACTTTGTAATATCCTTTCCCATGGATTGCAACATATTACTGATATCTCTGAGGACCATCTGCTCAAGTATTGCCTCATTGGATTGATTACGCCGGTAGTCCTCGGACATCGCTGCCAGATGTTTATCCCACATCTGTCGAATTTCTGTTGCCTCACAGAATACCAGTATAGTCGCAAATAACTGTCTCAATGCACAAGGCATCTAAAATGTGGCAGCCTCCGTCATGCAATCATCAAGACTCCTGTCGTGCTCAATGAGGCCTAAGTGCTCACATGCCTCCCTGAAGGAACTGCATGGATTGCCATTTACTGTTTTCAAATCATCAAATGAAGTGGCACCTCGGACATGACTTAGGAGCACACGCAAGTAGTACCTCTCTCCTTCAGCGGGGTGTGCATACACAAGTCTTCCAATCTGTGCTCTCTTATTTCTTCTCATCTGCCACACCTTTTTACCAGCTATCCATCTATAGTGTTCTGGAAACTCTCTATACAACCATTTTCATGCCGCTGGAAACTTGTAACGCCCTCGATGCGGCTATATCTCCCACGTGTCGAAGCACGACTTAGAGGCATAACCGCATTGAAAGCAATGTCGCAAGTGAGGTAATCTTCACACAACCCAAGTAATACATAAGGGAAAGAGATACATAGTTGGCTTACAATCGCCACTTCACACAAATACATGAATAAAGCATTACATCATCCCGATACAATCAAGGTCCGACTACGGAACCAAAATAAAAGAAGAACCCCAAATGCGATAAAGGACCTCGATCGACCCAACTGGGCTCCACTCTTGATCAATCAAACGAAACAACACAAAGGGCAAGATCTTCATCGAGCTCCTCCTTGAGCTTGATAGCGCCATCGCCGATAACATCGGCACCGCAAACCGGTTTTGAAGTATCCGTGAGCCACGGGACTCAAAGAATCTCGCACCCACGAGATCAAGACTATTTAAGCTTATGGGTAAGGTAAAGGCATGAGGTGGAGCTGCAGACAGCGACTAGCATATATGGTGGCTAACATACGCAAATGAGAGCGAGAAGAGAAGGCAAAGCACGGTCAATAAAAGTATGATCAAGAAGTGATCCTATAGCAACCCACGTCAAGCATAACTCCAACATCAGTGTTCACTTCCGGACCACGGAAAGAGACCATCACGGTAACACACGCGTTGATGTATTTTAATTAAGGTCAACTTCAGTTGTCTACAACCGGACGTTAACAAATTCCCATCCGCCCATAACCGCGGGCACGGCTTTCGAAAGTTCAAATCCTGCAGGGTGTCCCAACTTAGCCCATGACAAGCTCTCACGGTCAATCGGAGGAATAGACCTCCACCCAAGACACTCCGATCGACTCGGTATCCCTAAGACAACAAGACATTTCGACGTGGTAAAACTAAACCAAAGAACACCGCCCGAATGTGCCGACAAATCCCGATAGGAGTCGCACATATCTCTTTCTCGTGGCACACTCAGATGAGTCTAGCTACGAGTAAAACCAACCTCGAGTTTCCCCGAGGTGGCCCCGCAGGCATCTCGGTTCGGACCAACACTCAGAGGAGCACTGGCCCGGGGGGGGGTTAAAATAAAGATGACCCTCGGGCTCCGGAAACCCAAGGGAAAAAGGGGTAGGTGAGGCAAATGGTAAAAGTCAATGTTGGGCATTGCTGGAGAAGCTTTACTTAAGGCGAACTGTCAAGGGGTTCCCATTATAGCCCAACCGTATAAGGAACGCAAAATCCGGGAACATAACACCGATATGACGGAAACTAGGGCGGCAAGAGTGGAACAAAACACCAGGCATAAGGCCGAGCCTTCCACCCTTTACCAAATATATAGATGCATTAATTAAATAAGATATATTGTGATATCCCAACAAGTAAACTTGTTCCAACAAGGAACAACATCTTCATGTTCCAACAAGGAACAACCTTCAATCTTCACCTGCAACTAACAACGCTATAAGAGGGGCTGAGCCAAGCGGTAACATAGCCAAACAACGGTTTGCTAGGAATGGTGTCAAAGGTTAGGGGTTTGACATGGCAATTTGGGAGGCTGACAAGCAAATGATAGGCATCGTGGCATTGGCATAGCAAAAGAGCGAGCAAACTAGCATAGCAAAGATAGAAGTGATTTCGAGGGTATGATCATCTTGCCTGAAAGGTTCTCAGAGTTGTCGAAGGCTTGATCCTCATAGGCGTTCTCAACAGGTTCCTCGTTCACGCACTCGTCTCCGGCTCTACCCAAAGCAAGAACACAAGCAACGGAACCACAATCAAACAAGGAACAATGCACAAGCAATATGATGCAAAACATGACATGCGATGCGAGATGTGATATGCAATGCGTATGTATGCTCCGGAAGGAAAATGATGAACTGGCATCAACTTGGCAAAACAAGTATGCATTTGGAAAGATGGGATGATTTCGGTGAAATCGATATAAAGATCACGGAATCGGATGCACGGTTTGCAAATGACAAGCGAAACAAGAATGATGCAAAGCTGCGTTTAACAGCCCGATGCTACTTAGCATGCAACAAGAAACTATGCTACAAAGACCCCAACATACCAACAAAGCATATGGCAACGAACTACGGAGATGCTTAACAAAAGAGGAACAACGAGCTACGGCTAAATCACATCATAACATGTTCAAACAAGCATGGAGAAAGTGCTCAAAATATCAGGTTCACAGACTTAGTGAAAATACTAACATGCCAGGAATTAACATCAGAAGGCATGTTTAGAGCAAGCAAACAACATGCTACAGGAACTTATAATAGCAAAGCAAGGCATGACATGATTCTACTCAAAGCATATTTCAATAGTCCCTCATCGACCATAAGCCAAAAGGACTCTAAGAAATGATGGCACCCATGTAAACACCGCAAGTTTTATTACAGATTTCAGACTTAGAGAAATATCGGGACATGGCAAAACAGATTCAACATAGCATGTTCGTGAGCTCGATGCACTCACTACAGAGCATTACATGGCATGGCAAGGCAACCAACAAAGAAGAAGGCATGATTATGAAGCTAAGCATGGCAAGAGCAAGGTCATAGCATACACGGATCAACTACAACGACCTCGTGAAAATTGAATCTCATGCAAACAATCTGTCAGAAACATTTTCAAGCAACTTTGGAGCAAGAAATGAACATGTTACTAAGAGGCTATAAATGCAACCAAGGGCATGAATGGATAGAGCAAGACATGTATATCAAATCATGTTTATAGAGCATCTCCAGATTATGCATAGAATGATTACTAGAAGCATGTTAACATGGCATCAAATTATAACAGAATCTGTCTAGCAAAACAACAACAAGAACTACCCTACTTTACAAGCTCAATGCACTCACTACAAGCATCACAAAATACAAGGTCAACACCTCGGAAAGATGGCATGGCCTAGTCCAACATTCATGTAGAGCTCATACTCATAGGGTGCACACATAAATCATGGCAAAAATGACAAAAGAGCTCGAGTGATAAGATTACGAAACTAACGATCTGAAGCTATCTTCCAACAAACATTTCGGCATCAAGATGAGCTCAAATGCAAATGATGCAATGGAATGAAATGATGTACTCTTGAGACGAACATTTTGACATATTATACGCCCAAAACGGAGCCACAGTTGCAGAGATGTGATGCTATGAAAATGCACGAAATTACGTAAGCGGGACTTAGTGGTTTCGGGAACAACCTCCAGAGTTGCACGGTTTTTCGCGAGGCGGATCTCGCGGAATCCCGCGGAGTTGGACGTGGGGACGCCGGAGACGCGGAGAGCTCGCCGCCGGAGGAGAATCGCCGGATCCGGCAGGGCCACCGGATCTGGCCGGAGAGGGCCGGCGGCGGCTCCGGTGGCCGGAGGCGGAGCCATGGCGTGGCGGGCGACGTGGCAGAGCCGCACGGCGAGATGCGGGCGCGCGCCGGCGGCGCGGGCGTGTGCTGAGGCTGTGGCGGCGCGGCGGCCGGGGACAGAGGAGGCATGGCAGCGACGGCTGTGATGGCATGAAGCGGCGGCGCGGTGGCGGCGCGGGCGGAGAATGACGGGCGGCGCTGAGTATGGGTCCGGCGAGCCGGACCGGGCTTGCGGCGCGCAAGCGCCGGCGACGGCGGCGGCGGCGGCAAGTGGCAGCATGCAAGTGGCAAAGGGCGAGGCGAGGCGGCGGCGGAAGGCGGGCGCTGGGCCATGAGGGCGGGCACGCCCAGGGCGGGCGGCGTGGGAGGCGGTGGCGCCACGTGGCGAGGCGATAGGTGAAGGGCGGCTTGGTGGCGTGGGCGCGTTCCTATTGGACGGGGCGGTGGCGGACAAACCGGTATGGACCGGACGTGTCCGGCACATGTGAGGAGGAGCGGGCTAGGTTAGGCTGCGAAAATTCGGAGGGATCATATATTTATAGGTAGAGGAGCTAGGAGAGTCCAAATGAGGCGGCAAGCTGCCACGCGATCGTGATCGAACGATCGAGAGCATGGAGGGAGTTTGGTGGGTTTTGGGCCACTTTGGAAGGGTGTTGGGCTGAAACAAAAGAGGCTTTGCGGTTACCTTGTTAACGTTGAGTACCAAACGACCTCCAAATGGCACGAAACTTGACAGCGATCTACCGGTGTTATACCAAGGTCGCTTGACAAACCTCGGTCCATTCCGAGAAAGTTTAATACCCGCTCACAACGAGAGAGAAGAAGGGGACGCCGGAGGACATAGGAGTGCCGGATTGCAAAACGGACAACGGGGAAAAGGCTCGAATGCATGAGACGAACATGTATGCAAAATGAAATGCACATGATGACAAGATAAAAATGCAGATGATGACATGGCAAAGTGCAACACGCAAGCAAATGACATGGCAACAACGACGAATAACTGGCGGACACCTGGCGCATCGGATCCGGGGTGTTACAACACTCCACCACTACGAGAGGATCTCGTCCCGAGATCTAGAATGGCGCCGGAGGGCAAACGGAAAAGGAAGAGAAGAGGTAAAACAAAGTTGCTTCTTGGACGAACGAGTGAAACCACGAACCTTGAGAGGTTGAGCAAAATGAAAGGAAGAAAATAACGAAGATGAGCAAAGTTGAAAACACTCCGTTAGGAAAGAGGAACAAGGGATACAACGAGAACCAAGAGGTTTAGTGATAAGATAGATATTGAAACCACTCCGGTTAAAACTAGATAGAGAAGGAATAAGATTGATATAATTTGGGCTGCACTCCGACTGTAAATGGAAGGAATTGAACATGAACTTGACAAGATGAGAGGATACAAGATGAAATCAACAACACACTGCCTTCGAAATTGAAAGAATGGCACAAGGGGTAAGAAACATTACAAACCACACTCCGGTTGAGAAAGGAGGCAAAACTTGATAAGATGAAAAGAAATTGAATAGATGACCCAACACTCCGGTTAAATGGGTAAGCACGAAAAGAATATGATCCTCACAATTCGAGATGATGAGTGGAGAGAGCGAGATCACAATGCCTCCTAAGAAAGAATAGAAGATAAATCATAGGAATAACAGAATGAAGGAGAAAATGCCAACTTCTGCCACAAATGAGCTTGGAAAACATCCTTGCAAATAAGAATTGAACGGAGTTGTTGGAAAACCAACAACGAAAATAATAAGCTTGAAGTGGACTTATGGAAACATCTCAACATTATGAGGTGACAACCGGCCACTAACGGAATCCATTGATTTGATTGAGAGCACCAAGAGATGAAAAACTGCTTTCGCCGAGAGGATAGGAGAAAACTCGGATCATTGATAAGCACCATGAAAAGCAACATTCCCAATGGAAGGCTTTAGGTGAAATCTATACCAAGATAACTCCAACGAAGAGATTGATGGATTTAAAATACCTCATTCTTGACAACATGTGAATCATGGAACATGAACTCAAATTATCAAGAATGACACAACACCATCTCAAAAGACAAGGTAGAAAGAATTGCCTTTGTGAAATGCAAGATGAAGAATACTTGAACTCCTCAGAAAAACATGTGTTGAGCACCTGCTTATTTTAGAGTATAGCTTGATGATCTTAACTTCAAGAGAAATCTTGAAGAACAATTGAAGAATGAAAAGAATCCTTGAGGAACCACCATGTAGAGCCTCCATGAAGAACTCCGGTAATAAAAGAATGATCAAACGAAAGGAAAGTTGAAAACACAATGTGAAGCCTTGCAATGATTTAGATGGATCTCCGTGATAATTAGAGCTCGGAACTCCGGGAAAAAGAGAAGATGAAACAAATGAAACCGAGAATTACTTCATCATGAACAATCTCCGGAAGAAAAGAATTAATCACTTGGATGAAGAAGAATAAGAATTATGTTATGCTTATCCTTCACCAATTAAATTGATGACAATCAACGGATTTGGCATACTACTTATTCTCATAGAAAGGATTAAAAAAAATATATGAAAACTTGAGAAGGTCTTCAACGAGCCACCAGTAGGATTGGAATAACAAATGAATTGATATGATGAACAAGGAAAAGAGATCTTGAAAGAACCACCGAAGAATTGAAAATGAAAGTAGCAAAGGCACAATTCGCCGGGAAGAATTGGAAAATGAATGAAGATACTTGAGGGGATTTAGATACATGAGAACGAAGAGATCATGAACTGATTAGAGGATATTTGAATGACGCACCGGAAGAATCAAAAGCGAAGAGGTTGAGCCAACTATGAAAAGAATTTGAAAGATCTTGGAGAAAAACATTTGACTGATGATAACTCATTCTTACGTGAAACTTGGAGAAGAATTTAGGATAGCTCTGGGAAAATAGAAGAGTCAGGTAAGATCCTGGGAAAAGACCTGTGGGTTAGGGCCCACTCAAAAGAAAACACCGATGAAAAGATTTAAAAGAGATGTTGCGCCGGTTGAATTAAATGACTTGAATGAGATACCAATCTCGAAAGAGCTTGAACGAATGCAGAGTGGAAACACGAATCTTCGAGATATCTTGAGCACTCCGGAATAACAAATAGCGAGAAGTAGAATGATAATGAGGTGTATCGGTATGAGAAGACATTGAAATGAGGAAAAAGATATGATCAACAAAACTTGACTTGAATCCACCGGAGAAGAAAAGAATGGCGAATGATGAACTAGTAGAACATCTTCTTGAGAACCACCGGGTAAGAACATTGACGGAAAAGAATGGAGAAACTTCACATGAATAAATGAATACTTGGTAAAGAAATCTTAGTCCTTGAGGAAAAGGGTGGGTGGGCGGGAAAAAACAAAGGCAACTTAGAGACGGGTGAAACAAACACCGTTGAGAAGAAATGATAATTGGTCTTGCTGATGTTGAAGTGATCGGATCCACTTGAAGAGAAACACGCCGGTTGAAAAGGATCGACATGACAATCTCGATTGTCGAGAAGGATTGGTATTCACATCGAGTATGAGAACACCATTTCGGAAAGGTATGGAATCAACACTTGACATTGAAGCAACTCGAATACCACAACTCAAAACAAAAACAAAGGATTGGCTTGCGAGAATAAGCGGAACAAACATATGATAGAGATTTCGTCCAAGTTTCGTAGTGGGGCCTACGGGCTCAATCGACAAAGACCATCATGTACAAGGCAAAGGCACATGACATACGAAGCGCCCCCGAAGTCGGCATAGCCAAGGACTCTTTAAGACGCAACGAGACCATGTAAAACCAACCGTGAATAGGCGGACCACTAGACGTCGAACCCCAATTTCATATCATACATCCATCGGAAAGATATCCTAAGAGCTACTTGAATTCCCACCTATGAAACTCCGAAACTTTACGGTTATGCAACGGTGTTGGGGATCTGAGGAGCAATATATCTCACTCAAACTAACAATCCCTACATCCATTTGTATCCATCCGTCAACACATAACCAAGAAACCTTCGAAATCGTCTACCTCAACCTTGAAAAGCATCCGTTATACGAGTCATGGCAATACTCCGTACTCACCTCGAGATTGGGTTAGCGGATTATCTCACCAACAACCGCATAAAAGAGATTTTCGATGTCGGTATTAAACTCGGTATTCGAATCGCAACGATAAAATTATGACGACAACACCTCGGAGCTCAACTCCCGGGACACCGCCACAACCCCTAAATGTCGAGGCACCAAGACAATGTTGTCATCATAAAACCATCGAACGATTCTAAGATACCCGCGTGATCCTAAAAAAAATTTTAGTGAAATTTGAGAAGAGAAGAGTCAAAACTCTCGTCGTGGTACCTCACCAGAAGGTCGAAGGGACTGAGGAGTAAAAAGAATTCCTAACTCTCCGATATATATAATCCTAAATGACTCAAAACATTTTTCTAGACACAACTCGGCCACTAAAAACGATCAAACAATGGGGCTCCTAAGGTCGGGGATGGCTCTGATTACCAACTTGTAACGCCCTCGATGCGGCTATATCCCACGATGTCGAAGCACGACTTAGAGGCATAACCGCATTGAAAGCAATGTCGCAAGTGAGGTAATCTTCACACAACCCAAGTAATACATAAGGGAAAGAGATACATAGTTGGCTTACAATCGCCACTTCACACAAATACATGAATAAAGCATTACATCATCCCGATACAATCAAGGTCCGACTACGGAACCAAAATAAAAGAAGAACCCCAAATGCGATAAAGGACTCGATCGACCCCAACCGGGCTCCACTCTCGATCAATCAAACGAAACAACACAAAGGGCAAGATCTTCATCGAGCTCCTCCTTGAGCTTGATAGCGCCATCCGCCGATAACATCGGCACCGCAAACCGGTTTTGGAAGTATCCGTGAGCCACGGGGACTCAAACAATCTCGCACCCACGAGATCAAGACTATTTAAGCTTATGGGTAAGGTAAAGGCATGAGGTGGAGCTGCGACAGCGACTAGCATATATGGTGGCTAACATACGCAAATGAGAGCGAGAAGAGAAGGCAAAGCACGGTCGATAAAAGTATGATCAAGAAGTGATCCTATAGCAACCTACGTCGAGCATAACTCCAACATCAGTGTTCACTTCCGGACTCACGGAAAGAGACCATCACGGTAACACACGCGGTTGATGTATTTTAATTAAAATCAACTTCAGGTTATACAACCGGACGTTAACAAATTCCCATCGCCCATAACATGGGCACGGCTTTGAAAGTTCAAATCCTGCGCAGGGTGTCCCAACTTAGCCCATGACAAGCTCTCACGGTCAATCTGAGGAATAGACCTCCACCCAAGACACTCCGTCGGACTCGGTATCCCTAAGACAACAAGACATTTCGACAGGTAAAACTAAACCAAAGAACATCGCCCGAATGTGCCGACAAATCCCGATAGGAGCCGCACATATCTCTTTCTCGTGGCACACTCAGATGAGTCTAGCTACGAGTAAAACCAACCCTCGAGTTTCCCGAGGTGGCCCCTGATCATCTCGGTTCGGACCAACACTCGGAGGAGCACCGCCCGGGGGGTTAAAATAAAGATGACCCTGCTCCGAAACCCAAGGGAAAAAGGGTAGGTGAGGCAAATGGTAAAAGTCAATGTTGGGCATTCTTTGGAGAAGCTTTACTTAAGGCGAATATCGAGGGTTCCCATTATAGCCCAACCGTATAAGGAGCATAAAATCCGGGAACATAACACCGATATGACGGAAACTAGGGCGGCAAGAGTGGAACAAAACACCATGCATAAGGCCGAGCCTTCCACCCTTTACCAAATATATAGATGCATTAATTAAATAAGATATATTGTGATATCCCAACAAGTAAACTTGTTCCAACAAGGAACAACATCTTCATGTTCCAACAAGGAACAACCTTCAATCTTCACCGCAACTAACAACGCTATAAGAGAAATTTGAGCTAAGCGGTAACATAGCGAACAACGGTTTGCTAGGAATGGTGTCAAAGGTTAGGGGTTTGACATGGCAATTTGGGAGGCTGACAAGCAAATGATAGGCATCGTGGCATTGGCATAGCAAAAGAGCGAGCAAACTAGCATAGCAAAGATAGAAGTGATTTCGAGGGTATGATCATCTTGCCTGAAAGGTTCTCAGAGTTGTCGAAGGCTTGATCCTCATAGGCGTTCTCAACAGGTTCCTCGTTCACGTACTCGTCTCCCGGCTCTACCCAAAGCAAGAACACAAGCAACGGAACCACAATCAAACAAGGAACAATGCACAAGCAATATGATGCAAAACATGACATGCGATGCGAGATGTGATATGCAATGCGTATGTATGCTCTGGAAGGAAAATGATGAACCGGGCATCAACTTGGCAAAACAAGTATGCCGCTGGAAAGATGGGATGATTTCGGGTGAAATCGATATAAAGATCACCGGAATCGGATGCACGGTTTGCAAATGACAAGCGAAACAAGAATGATGCAAAGCTGCGTTTAACAGCCCGATGCTACTTAGCATGCAACAAGAAACTATGCTACAGCACCCCAACATACCAACAAAGCATATGGCAACGAACTACAGGAGATGCTTAACAAAAGAGGAACACTGAGCTACGGCTAAATCACATCATAACATGTTCAAACAAGCATGGAGAAAGTGCTCAAAATATCAGGTTCACAGACTTAGTGAAAATACTAACATGCGAGAATTAACATCGAGGAAGGCATGTTTAGAGCAAGCAAACAACATGCTACAGGAACTTATAATAGCAAAGCAAGGCATGACATGATTCTACTCAAAGCATATTTCAATAGTCCCTTCTTGACCATAAGCCAAAAAGGACTCTAAGAAATGATGGCACCCATGTAAACACCGCAAGTTTTATTACAGATTTCAGACTTAGAGAAATATCGGGACATGGCAAAACAGATTCAACATAGCATGTTCGTGAGCTCGATGCACTCACTCTGAGCATTACATGGCATGGCAAGGCAACCAACAAGAAGAAGGCATGATTATGAAGCTAAGCATGGCAAGAGCAAGGTCATAGCATACACGGATCAACTACAACGACCTCGTGAAAATTGAATCTCATGCAAACAATCTGTCAGAAACATTTTCAAGCAACTTTGGAGCAAGAAATGAACATGTTACAAAGAGGCTATAAATGCAACCAAGGGCATGAATGGATAGAGCAAGACATGTATATCAAATCATGTTTATAGAGCATCTCCAGATTATGCATAGAATGATTACTAGAAGCATGTTAATATGGCATCAAATTATAACAGAATCTGTCTAGCAAAACAACAACAAACAACTACCCTACTTTACAAGCTCAATGCACTCACTACAAGCATCACAAAAATACAAGGTCAACACCTCTCGAAAGATGGCATGGCCTAGTCCAACATTCATGTAGAGCTCATACTCATAGGGTGCACACATAAATCATGGCAAAAATGACAAAAGAGCTCGGTGATAAGATTCTCGAAACTAACGATCCGAAGCTATCTTCCAACACATTTGAGGCGTCAAGATGAGCTCAAATGCAAATGATGCAATGGAATGGAATGATGTACTCTTGAGGCGAACATTTTGACATATTATCGCCCAAAACGGAGCCACGGTTGCAGAGATGTGATGCTATGAAAAATGCACGAAATTACGTAAAGCGGGACTTAGTGGTTTCGGGAACAACCTCCAGTTGCACGGTTTTCGATCGAGGCGGATCTCGCCGAATCCCGCCGAGTTGGACGTGGGGGCCGAGACGCAGGAGAGCTTCGGAGGAGGGGAATCGCCGGATCGGGCGAGGCCACCGGATCTGGCCGGAGAGGGCCGGGTGGCGGCTCCGGTGGAGAGGAGAGCGCGTGGCGCGGCGACGGCAGAGCTGCCACGGCGAAGGCGTGGCAAGGCGGCGTGGCGTGGGCGTGAGGCTGGTGGAGGCGGCGGCCGGATGGAGGGAGGCGAGGCAGCTGGCAAGACGGCGGCAGCTGTGTGTGTGTGTGCGGCGGTGGGCGGGCGGCGGGCGGGAGAGAATGGACCAGGCGGCTGAGTATGGGTCCGGCGACGGACCGGGTCTTGCGGGCGGCTGGCTCGGCCGCGGCGGCACAATGGTGGCGGGCAATGGCAATGGCAAAGGGCGAGGCGAGCGGGCGGCGGCGGGCGCCGGGCTGGGCGGGCGAGGCCCGGCCCATGGCTGGCAGGTGGGAGGCGATGGCGCCACGCGTGGCGAGGCGATAAGTGGGCGGCGGGTGGCGTGGCTGCGTTCCTATTGGAGACGGGGTGTGGCGGACATGTCGGCGCGGGCCGGACGTGTCCGGGCCTTGAGGAGGAGCGGGCTAGGGTTAGGCTGCAAAATTCGGAGGGATCATATATTTATAGGTAGAGGAGCTAGGAGAGTCCAAATGAGGAGCGGTTTTTGCCACGCGATCGTGATCGAACGGCCGAGAGCATGGAGGGAGTTTGGTGGGTTTTGGGCCACTTTGGAAGGGTGTTGGGCTGAAACAAAAGAGGCTTTATGTTACCGGTTAACTGTTGGAGTACCAAACGACCTCCAAATGGCACGAAACTTGACAGGCGATCTACGGTGTTATACCAAGGCAGCTTGACAAACCTCGGTCCATTCCGAGAAAGTTTAATACCGCTCAACGAGAGAGAAGAAGGGGACGCCGGAGGACATAGGAGTGCCGGATTGCAAAACGGACAACGGGGAAAAGGCTCGAATGCATGAGACGAACATGTATGCAAAATGAAATGCACATGATGACAAGATAAAAATGTAGATGATGACATGGCAAAGTGCAACACGCAAGCAAATGACATGGCAACAACGACGAATAACTGGCGGACACCTGGCGCATCGGATCCGGGGTGTTACAAAACTTTCGGTTCATCTCAAAGTACTCTGTAAGCATTGACTTGGAAGAATATGGTCGAGCGACAACATCTTCCAGATTTTCAGAAGCTTTAAATGCCACTGTATGCATGTTTGGCAGATGAAGTTGGGTATATACAGATGGTGACACCAAACATCTTGAACCGAAAAATCCTATAAATAGCCTCTGGCGGAGATACATAGCGTGCATCCCTATATTGCCGGATTTCATTGATGATTCCACCGTCATTGATGATATCCTGCTCGAATGCAAAGGAAGTCCGATCATGCCCTTTGTAGATGTATTTGAACAAATACTTGACCGCCTTGATGCTGGAGCATGCCTCTACATTAATGTGGCAGTTGTATCGCATAAGCAGTGAAGGGTTGTAAGGGACCACCCATCTATTGTCCAAATCTGCTCCTCTGATCCTAATTCGGCGCCCATCGTCCCGTCTCCTGTAGATGGGGTATGAGTCTTTTCCTTGTTGTGTGGCATCACAAAAATCTCGCGGGTAATGAAACCGGCACTGTCCATCAATCATGCAAGGGCAACTTTTTTCAACTCACCACAAGGTCCGTGCAGCATGTGTTTCACGACCAGATCATGCAGAACGGGGTGTTTCTCTTTGTCAGGTATCTCAGCACATATCACCCGATCATAGTCATCTGGGGTTGCTAACTTGCTTTTTGCTTTCATGATTAGAAGTATATGCTCATGCGGGAGACCTCGCTTCTGAAACTCTGTGACATGTACATAAGCTGCGACTTCTCCGAAATGCTTACCCTTAGTTAGCAAGTCCATCATATCTCGCTGTTTAGCTTTGTATACTCTTGCCACCAGGCGGTCTTGCGGGAGTTGTCCAGGCAACAACTTTTCAGTTATTTCCTCCCAATAGGGATTGCAAGTCATTGTGATAAAATAATCCGGTTTACCCCAACGTTGCACAATTGCCATCGCATCCAGGAACCTCCGCTGCATGTCGCGATCACCACCAGGAAATGTACGTGGAAGCACGATTCGTTTGCCAATCCGATCACCGCGACTTCACGCAGAACAGCAGTGTCGACAAGACCCTCTGAGAGTATAAAGGTTATGGAAAAGCATGGGTTGTCGCCACTTTGTCGTTGTATTATGATGTATTAAAATAAACACAAGCACGGTACCTGGTAGAGGTCAGCGCGTATAACCTTCTGATTTTCCGGTTTTGAGTACCAGTCAAGCCGCATAGTCTCAATCTTGATATACATGTCAACAGCCCACTGTTGGAAAAGGCGACCCCCAAACAAGATGATGTTAAGCAGCTTCTTCCTGACTTGCAGCTTGAAGCAGTAGTACTCCCTCGCACTAACAAATTTCCTGGACTGTGTTTCATTGACCTCATCGTCACCAAAATCCTCATCTGGGTTATCCTCGTTGTCATCTACAGCAATGACAACATAAAAATTAGTATAGTGGGAACATAAACATAAGAATTGAAGAATGAGTTGACCGATAGCCCAGCAGGTAAATTAGTGGCCTGGGCTTCTTAGATGAAACCACGCATTTTAATCATCATTCAAAAACAGCAAGCATATAAATCAATAGTGAACATCATACCTGTATATAAATCAGGGGCTGGGTTTCCTTGTGGTGCAGGATTATCTGGTTCATGCGCTGCAAAATTCTCATCTTGCTCTCTTTCTATAATCAAGTTTTCCTCTGGTAGATATACATGAAAAATAAGATGAAAACATAAGTTTTCGTCATCAAACATAAATAGTAGGTATATAAATTATACAGAAACATCATACCTATATATAAAGCAGAGGCTTGGTTTCCCTGCGTGGTTGACACATGTACTGTATTTTGGGTCGTGTCATCCGTGGCCCCAACATATGGCATGCAACGATTCCAACCAGTCTCTCCATATGGGAAGAATAGTGGATATGACAATGGGTCGTAGCACCCATAGTATGCTCTAATATACAGGGGCCGGTCTCCTTTTCTTCCATGCACGACTACACTCCTGTCAAAGCAATTTTGTGGGTCGCTCCCTTCAACCCATATCGCTGCCACCTGGGAAGTCGTTGGGGCATTGTACCTCCGTTGATCCAAGTTTATATCCGTGTTTAGTGACATTCTATACTCATCTAGATTGGGAATAGACCCAAGGCTCTTGAAAGTTTGCGCATAAGGGTTACGCTCTAGTATTTGCAAAATCTTCCGTATGAGGTCTATATTAAGATTTGGAGACCTAGTAGCCCTGTGAACCAAGTCTTGATCTGTATCATAAATATAAAGCTGCAAATGCCGAGGGCCATTATCAGCCGGCACCAGATTATCAAGAGCGTGGTACAGCCCACCACATGCACGGAATGTATACACGCCAGTTCCTGCGGCAGTGCTGACTCGGCGATCAAGGGTGACGCCTAGACTTGTGAATGGGAAGTGCGAGTTGAAATATCGTATATTCTCTCTGAAATATTTAGCATCCTCATCTTCTTGACTTGTAAACAACCGTTTCAATTCTTCTGGAACCTCTGGAGTAAATATACTGACTTTTCCTTTTCTGCAACAAAACGCTGGCCCCTCGAACGGAAAACGCAATGCCCCACAGTGAAGGCAGTCCGCAACCTTTCTCAGGACATGGTGCTTTGTAGGTAGTTTTTGGTATATGAATTCATCAGTATTTGACATGTGTGGTGCTCGTGTAGTATTGCGTCCAAGTTGGTACGATTCGAAAGCAACACCTAGCACATAAGAGGACATGCATTTAATGATGACTCATACTAATAAAACGTGCACTTGAGTGTGTTAAAATGGCAACTACACAATGCGCATACCTCTATCCATATATATTATAGCTTCTTCATCAGGCTCATGGTATGCAGCTTGTCCATTAGGCAATGGTTCCAAGTAGTCTAGATGGCAATACATTCATCAATCGTAAATGATGAAAATTTACTAAAGAAGAACTTGATATATGAATAGAATAACAATTATATATAACATACCATCTAAATTGGCTTGTTCAACAACGGGCTCAAAAATTCCATATGGATCATCTGTCTGGTCGTTGCCTAGTATAGAAAACCATAAGATCAGAAGAGGATGTTGAGTGTTTTCAGTACCTACTGTGTCCACTTCAGTAGGGCATATATTATCCTTTTTTGGCCCATTATCATGTACATAGGAGTTGGAAAAAGGCTCTAGAACTGAGCAAATAAACATTGTGGACACATATGCAAAAGCCTTAAATCGACAAAGTAACCTGCATCTTCAATTGTCAAACCTGGGTATATTTGGTTATGTGTTCACAACTAATTACATACAGAAGCTGATTACAGCCAGAATGCGTGGAACACTATCTACCGAATCCAGTTTAAAATACCTCGTGCAATATCCGTGATGATGGGTTTAATTGGTTTGGTTTTGCTGGCAAGAGGCATACTAACAGCTCTTATTCGTCCTGCTATTTGTTGCATGTGGTACGCATCATTCCTGTGCAGCCAACTGGATTCATCTTCCTGTGTTAAATTGTTCTCCTTGTAGTGGGGAACGCATTCAGGTGACTGAGATGAACTTGGTGTATTCGACAGGCCTACAAGAGAGTTGCAGTACCACATGAGTACCCTGCACTTATGGGCATATTTGGTGAGGTAAGAAGATGCAATCAATATCTTATGGTAGAAAAGTAGTACTCGGAGATGTAAATTTTTGGAGCTGGGTGACACTGGATTGTCCTGTAGCTGGTGTGTGTGATACAGTGGTATGGTCGGTCAGGATGGCAGTTGTAGCCTTTCTCTTCTCACGAGATAAGCGTTGTCGTTTTAATATTTCATCTCTGTTTTGTGCATACCGCTCCCTGTCCCTCTGCCTCCTTAATTCCTTAGGATCTGCATAGATAGTAAAACTAATTAGTGTAAATAGACAGGCTTGTATATACTTTGTTGATAGTCATTACCAATGGACATGGACACCGGTGTACGTGTTTCATTTTCCTGGGCATTGTTGTTAGCAGAAACAACTTCCATTGTTGACTCACTGTAGGGCTGATGTTGCCTCCTAAGCTCGTCAGGGTCTAATATATGATACATTATAGTTATACTTTAGCATACAAAGGTAGTATTTGGATAATACAGAAGCATTCAGCACAAGGGGATTAACCTTGGGCTATCGGCACGGGTGTTTCTGCTACATTCTGCTCATCACCAAGCAGTGCCGTTGAAGCCTGTTTCTTTTCACAGGCTTCACGACGTCTTCTAAGAATGTCAGCTCTATTGCGTGCATAATACTCTTTGTTCCTCTGCCTCTTCAATTCTTTAGGGTCTGTTTATTATAAATAAGTAATGGAAGTTAGCACAGAAGCAACAACAGAAACAGTAGCAGAAAGTAGGAACTGTTCGATGATAGTCACCTAATGATTGGTTGTTGCTTAAATCCTGAAATGGGGGGCTTGGGTCTGTATAAATACATATCGCGAGTCAGCACACAAGAAACAACAGAAACAGTAGAACAAAGTAGGAAATGTTTGCTGATAGTTACCCAATGGTTGGTTATTGCTTATATCCTGAAATGGGGTGCGCGGCCCCGCACGATTGGGAGACGACATACCGTCGCCTTCATGTGAATATTGATGACATTAATTTATTAGAACCATGTATATGATGTGTATAAGAAGATTAGCATGTATATTATTGCGTATAAGAAGATAAACGAAGTAGGAAAATACCATGGTTTCTGAAAAAACTTTGGGCTCGATTACTTTGAGATGTTTGGATGAAGCAAAAATAGAGGTTTTGTAAACTGCAGACTGATCAATCTTTTAATCAAGCCATTAAAGGATGGCTGATCACTCTTTCAATAATTGCTACATTAGGTGGGGTTCATGTACTTCCCAGAAGTGCACGAGGCATGGATAGATAGGCAACTGGGATAGTTTCAGCTTTCATCTAATAAACTGATGTAAACTGGCGTGATTTATCTTTCCTGTGCCCTAGGTATAGTAGAATGCTGTGCAATTGCACGACATCTGAATGTCTTACTTTTACGATCTTACCTTTTTTGTATGTTTAATGTTTGATCTTCTGTTCTGAAGACCTGTAATCTTGAGTGCAGGGAAGAATCATAGCTGGTCCAGCCGTCCAGGGGCTGTGCAGGGCGGGGGCGGCCGTGCGGGTGCTGGGCATTGGCGATCTAGCAGCCTTGTGCCACACTGCGAGGGGGCAGGGCAGCCTCCTTGGCGCCCGCTACGTCGATCGTGCAGGGAGGCGGCTGCGCGGTGGAGTGGCGCGAGGTTGGCGGCCGGAGAAGAAGGTGTTGGCGCGGTGGTGACGGAAGGCAGCGAGGCTCCTGCGCGATTGGGCTAGGAGAATCAATTAATTCCTTTCCTTCCTTACTATATGCGTCCTTCCTTTTAGTATATGCGATTGGAGTTGCCTTGTCTGGGGACGAAGGCTTCGCTAGTCTCCAGGTGAAGCACGGTCAGTCAATGGAAATTGGTACG
Source organism: Aegilops speltoides (assembly GCA_021437245.1). Classification (NCBI taxonomy): domain Eukaryota; kingdom Viridiplantae; phylum Streptophyta; class Magnoliopsida; order Poales; family Poaceae; genus Aegilops; species Aegilops speltoides. The sequence goes on from CM038145.1 coordinate 27,559,337, forward strand.
TGCACACCATAGCGGTATTGGATCAATTCTGGCTGTTAGATTCAGATCCGTGGGAGTTATCCAGCGGTGTTGAATGGTTCGGCTGTTGTGCTGGGGGTAATTGCGGGGTGCACCTAAGAAAGTTATTTTTGGATTGTTTTATAGTAGTGGAGAATCTCCGGCTCTTTCTCCCTCGATGTGTTGCGCGGATCCAAATCCGGCCGTCCCGGCGGGCGGAGGCCCCGGCTGCGTATGCATCGGCCAGTGGATCCTGGTGGTGCACCATTTTGCACCCCCTACCCTACGGGGGCTCATCTTCCTAGGAGGTCGTGGCCGTGGCCAGGGGGCGGCGGTCATCTCCCTCTCCTCGTGCGGTGGTCGGAATGCCGCCGAGGTGGTCAACCGTGCTCGTCATTGCATGGTGAAAGAAGATGTGGAGGGTTGCTCTCGGTCAGATCTGGTCTCCGTTGACCGATTTGGGTTCACTGGTTGGCACCGCAGGTGGTGGCGACACAGGCGTGGTGTGCGCTTTCGTCCATGGTATGTCCCAGGGACTGGAAAGGAGGTGTCTCTGTGTCTTGCTGCTGTGAGTGAGATGTTCGGGGTTTGGAGTCAATGTGCAGGAGCAAGGTTTGGATGCCTGGGTAGCGGGCCCAGGTGGCGGTCTGTCATATTGGATTTTCAGCATGCATCTTTTGCGGTGGTGATGGTTGCATCTTTTGGTCATGTGGGCGGCTGTGTAGGATGTAGCGCTCGGTGATCCTGATGTCGGCGGTGCCTTGGAAGTGGTGGGTCCCATATCGTGATCTAGATGTCTTGTTTGGTGGCGGCTTGTCTTCTCTTGGGGTGGATTGGTTCTCAGGGTTCCTCGGTGTGACACAGGTGGGAGGCTCCGTGTGAAAGCCTTGCGCTCCGGCGCCATTGGCAGTGATGCTCATGGGTGGTGCATCCCTCGGGGGGGAGGGAGGGGCTACATGGTTACTCTCGCTGAGCTAGGGGGCAGGGTGAAAACCACTGAAAAAAAATAGCGCGCTGTAGCGCCGCTAATAGGACGCTATAGCATATAGAGAATTGTCTCGCTAAATAAATCAATGTACAATGCCTCGCTAATAGCACGCTATAGCACGCTAATAGTATATTTTCAGGGGCCACGCTATTTTCTGTAGCGCGCTATTTTTTTCATTGGTGAAAACCCTTGACTGTACCCGGCTTCGACAGTGGTGACGCGTTGCATTGTCTTCCTCTTGAGGACGTCGCCGTGGATCCTAGGTTTCCTAGGGCAAACCGCGCTATCATTAGTGGACATTTCCAGAACTTGGTTCAAAGTTTCCTCGGATCTGACACAGGCGGTCATAGTTGCCTCCTTATCTTGTACACTTGTTCTCGTTGGCGACACTCGCGGCCGCCGTTGTCCACAGGAAGGCTTCGACTTCATGATCCAAAGCAGGAGGGTAGGGGTCTCTCTAGTGATAGCTTGGTGTGAGCGGTGGAATGATAAGTCACTTTAGTGATCTGGTAACAAAAAGATTCCCTCCCTCTTTTCCCGAGGCATGACCCTGAGTTATTGAACCCACCATAGGACGTGCACTTGTGACAAGGGTCTCTATCAGGGATGGCAGTGGGTACCCATAACCCGCGTACCCGGCGGGTAAAAATCCTATTGGGGCAAGGATATGGGATAAAAAATTATCCATGGGTATATAGTTTTTTTAGAAAAGGAGGATTACCCCCGGCCTCTGCTTTTGGGCGATGCATGCAGCCATTTTATTAATTATTCTCAGAGACCTTCTTCAAAGCATTACATCAGTAAGCCTGAAGCCACCATCTAGGCGATACCTATCGCTACTCCTATCCCCTTGTTGCAGGGGTGCCGAATGTCCGAGCCTAATACCAAACAGACATCGCACCAAAGCCTAACATCTAATGTCGGATGCCCCCAACCCCATGCCGGGAATGGGTCACACACAGGGTCCGGCGCACTCACCGAGGCTACCACCGCCGTCATCCACCTAACCATCTTTAGAGCAGGTACTAACGCAAAGACCTTGCCAGGTCAGCTGTTGACGCCACCATGGCGCCAGACAGTGCCACCGCCTGCGCGAGGTCATCACGCCACGTCCAACACCGAGACCCCGCTGCTCCATGCCGCCGAGACCCGCTGTCGTCGACGCGAGAGAAGGCACGCCACACAACCTCACGCCTCTTCCATCTGGCATCGCTCCACAAACGATGCCCCCAATAGGGAACACGACACCGCACCGCCGCCATCGTCCGATCCGGTGATCTTAGGATTTCTCTGGGCGGCACGGCGGAGTTGACGATAGTTGCAGCGATGCCTTCATCAAGGAAACGACGTAGACACCGCCATCGCCCGCCATGACCGGAGTCGGCTCGGTTTTCATCGACGACTATGTCTCTCCAACTCACCGCCGGTGCTAATAGTGGGATCCAAGATCCGTCACTACCAGCCTGGCCAACCGCCTTCGATGGAGAAGGCAACCACCACCACCGTGCCCGGGCCAAGAGACCCGGACGTCCTCGTGGCACGAAGATTACCCAGGGGATCTCCTCTTGCTATGTCGAGACGAGGCGCAACCGCAGTGGATCTCGATCTAAACCCCTTGGGCCCAGATCAGATCTCATCTTAGCCAAAATCTCATCCGCCAACGGCCACCAGAGATCTCCTGGCCACCGCCAACCCGCTGTGCACTGCCGTTGGAGGAGGAGGGAGATGGACGCCACTGCCCCCACGCGTTACCGTCGACCGAGGACTGCACCGCCACCGCCTCACCATAGGGGCTTACCAGTAGCGCCCCCAATGACGGCGGCGAAGAGTGGGAGGCGATAGAGGGAGGCCGAGGCGGTGTGGGCGGGACTCCCGAGGCGGCGTGGCGCCGCCGCCTCAGGGGAGAGAGGTCGGGAGAGAGGAGCTAGCGGGTAGCGGAGTCGTGATCATCCATGGGTATATAAATATGAAAATATTAAACCCATCGTGTAGAGTGGGTACGGATAACACATCTCATACCGGTGTACCCATATACCCACTTAAAATTTATTGAGTGGGCCTTCCATATTCATTTCTCTAATTAACTTACCAAAAAACAGTCTAATCCCGTAGCCCACTGCCCACGAGATACATGACTACATTTTTTGCATGGTAATATGTGTCTCATTTATATCATAAGTATCATAGTACAAGCCACGTAACCGACACAGCAAACCGAAAAAAAAGCAATGACTAGCCTTTGCACAAAGGAACAACAACCAAGAAGTAAAATTACAATCAAGATTAAAGAAACCTCTGAACTTGACACCAACACCCGTCGCTGCCTCTCGGAACCACGACGGTAGCCACCAAGGAAAAATAACGGATCACCTTCACACCCGAGCTCGTGGCGGCTCCATCACGACATGCGACTGCGGACCTCAAGGTGGCTCACCAAAGGTAAAACCATTACCGTTGAATGAATCGACGAGTGGCAACACCCACGACCGCCATCAAACTCGGATCGCCCACACGACTAGAGCGTCGGAGGAGAAAACCACATCGCCATCCACGAACCGCGAACCCGGACATGATCCACCATCTTCCGGATCGCCGATGCGAGACCACAATCTGATCCGCTCTCGACTACCTCCCAAGCTCACGGCTGGGCTGAGCAAATCTTGCGTCGAACGGCGAGCAGAGGACACAGGTCCACCACAAGGATGTCGCCGCCGCCATGCAATCCTTGCTTGAACAGATGATTGCCAAATCCATCCCCAACATTAGGACCAATCGCCTTGTTGGAGTAGGATCCAAAAAACTTTATTCGCGCCGCCATCGCGCCGTCGAAGCCAAGGCGATGGCGGCCTAAAATCTAATCTATAAGAGAAAAACGATCCCACGCGTGGATCTGCGATTTCACCACCGACGACCGAGGTCGCGGCGAGGGAGCCGCCAGACGGCGGCGGCGGGGAAGACTCCTGGCGGCGAGGTCGCCTTTTCTTTCTTCTGGCGGAAGAAAGAAACGCTCCGTATCGAACCCCTCAGTAGATACATGACTACATGAATAGCCCACGTAGGCAAAAGGCACGTACATGGAATGACAGAACCAATCCCATATATCTCTCTTTCTCTCCGAGATTAACGTGATTGGGTGATGGTGAATAATGAATACGTGATCACGTCCCATATTCAGATAGATGGAAATTGATATCCCTCTCACCTCCTCGTCTCATCTTGTCTCCTCGCCTCCTCGGCCCGTCGGCCCTCGCTAGTCGCCGCCGCCAGCGCCTCCAGCTGCTCACTGCCTCGCCGTCACCAGCGCATCCAGCTGCTCGGACGCCATGGACCATGCGGATGATGACCATAGCTTGCACGAGGACGGTGACCGGGAGAAGCAGATGCAGCCCACGCTCATGGGGACTGAGTCAGAGGGCGGCGACCACCACGGCCAGCATCATGGCACGACCACCCCGATCCCGTCGTTGGATGGTGCCATCCATCTCCGTCCGCCAGGAAAGGGCCAAGTTCACGGCAGACGTAAAGGTCCTCCAACTCCTGCTTCGGCATCTAAGGCACAGCACCGTCGCAACACAACTACGTCAAGCCGGCCGCCTCTGTTGGAATTTGCTAGTGGGCTTTTGGCCCAAAGCCCAACTAAATTTCTGAAATTCTCTTGGCCCATTCATGCACACATGTGAGTGGAGTGAGTGAGGCTAAAGTTTAATCCCACCTCATAAGTTGAGAGAGAGTTGCACCTCTTTATAAGGTGAGCTCTCCTACCACTTGTATGAGCATGAGAAGAGGAGACCTACACGCGCGCTCCACCTCCTCGCTCGCCTCGCCACGCCACGCCACGCCTCGTCACGACGCGCCGCGGGTTGCGGGTTGCGGGATTGAGCCGAGCCGAGGACAGAGCTATGCACGTTGTGTCTATATTTTTGCTGCTCGGGAAAAATTAATGAGTCATTAATTAATAATTAGCAGACGCGTTAATTCTTGAGCAGTTTCGATTCTTTTGGATCGTGGCGACTTCGGACGTGGGGTTTACTCCCACGACCTACCCGCCCGCACTATATAGTCAGCAGACGTCTACCCTAGCCGCCGCCGCCAGTATGGTTTCTCACCACCGTTCGATCCATTGCGCGCCGATCAAGTCTTCTCCATCCTCCTTTCGGCGTGCAGGGAGAAGGGACAAAGAGCCTCCGGAACCCCGCCTCGTGATCTGTCTGACGGGAGAGGGCGTCAGGTTTTTGGGAGGCGCTTTTCATGCGATCGGCGGCAACGACGACTTGCTGAACGACGACTTCTTCCCGACCTCGGCAACCTCATCCTCAACGACATGGGCGACAACGTCAGCGCCGGCGGTCTTTGTTCCTCGCACCGCACGTGATTCTATCTTTCTGCTCGAGATCGTGGTAGAATTCATGTTTCTAGTATGTGCCCTAGATGTGATCTGTTCATCTGCTATGCTAGTTCGCATGATTAGTTCAATCTCGCCATTGTAGTCATGATTTATCTTTCATTTATTGGATTAAATCTCGTAGTAATTTGCTCATATTTTCAACAATCCAAAAACCCGACTATAGGCAATTTACTCCGAGTGGTTTTCTTCTTGATCTGAAGCCTTTGCCTTTAAGGGCGCAATATAAGAGGTGGCGACGAGAGCGATCTCTCGGTTTTGAGACCATGGGCTGCTATGGCGCCACTAAGGGCAAGCCCGAGGCGATCTTAATCCAAAGACAATTTGGAAGCTTTTGAGAAGATCGATACTCTCTTTAAAGGCGCTCTTACGGGTGTTCTTGATGATTCCATTGTGGATTCGTATATGTCGTTTGACAACGGCAAGGACATGTGGGCAGCCTTCGAGGCCAAGTTTGGTGCCTCGGACGCCGAGAGCGAAGTTATGCGTCATGGAGCAATTCTATGACTATAAGATGGTGATGGCGCTCTGTTGTACAAAGAAAGCTCATGAGATCTGATCGCTTCGCAAAAGAACTTGAGCTCTTCAAGTGTGTGTTGCGGACAAATTTGTGCCGGAGGCATTATTGCCAAGCTTCCACCTTCGTGGAACAATTTTGCTACTTCCCTGAAACACAAGAGGCAGGAGTTTTCCGTTGCGGATCTCATTGGTACTCTTGATGTTGAAGAGAAGGCGAGAGCAAAGGACACACGTGCTCGAGTTGCCGAGGGAGCTTCTAGTGCCCACATGGTGCGAAGAAGAACTTCCAGCCCAATAAGTTCAAAAACAACAAGAACAAAACTCGGGAAAAGGCAAGTTTGATACAAAGAACAAGCCATCACATTCTACCAACTTCAAGAAGAATTCTCATAAGAAGGGAAGGGACTTTGCCATGTCTGCGGTGATCCTAATCCTTTGGGCTCGAAGTGTCCTAACCGCTTTGAGGAGCGCGAACATGAGAAAGGCGGCAAGTCCGCTAATGTTGTGATCGGTGATCTTGATATGAAGGAATCGAGTGCGGTATTTTTCCTACCATCCTTCGAGATTTCAATCCTCGATTGGTTAATTGACACGGTGCCAATGTACATGTTTGTGCCGACGCCTCCATGTTTTCTTCTTACCGGGCCACGAGGACTTCTCCCGTCTTGATGGGGAACGGGTCACATGCCATCGTTCGAGGTGTTGGTGCGGTCGATCTGAAGTTTACTTGGGAAGACCGTCGCGTCAAAAACGTTCATCATGTGCCGTCAATCAATAAAAATCTCGTTAGCGGTTCCGTTTATGTCGAGATGGTTTTAAGTTGGTTTTTGAGTCCAATAAAGTTGTAATTTCCAAGTGTGGACAATTTGTTGGAAAAGGCTATGAGTGCGGAGGCTTGTTCCGCCTATCTTTGTCAGATATTTGCACTAAAGTTATTAATAATGTTTGCCACAATAATGAGTCAGATATTTGGCATGCACGACTTTGTCATATTAACTTTGGTTGCATGACGCGGCTAGCCAATATGAATTTAATTCCAAAAATCTCTACTGTCAAAGGCTCTAAGTGCCAAGTATGTCTGCAAGCTAAACAACCTCGCAAGTCCCATAAGACTGCAAAGGCAAGAGACTTGGCGCCACTAGAGCTTATACATTCTGATCTTTGTGAGATGAATGGCGTGTTGACAAAAGGTGGAAAGAGATATTTCATGATGTTGATTGATGACTCCACTAGATATTGTTATGTGTATCTTCTGAAATCAAAAGATGAGGCTTTAACTTTCTTCAAAAACTATAAAGCTGAGGCAGAGAACCAACTTGATCGAAAAATTAAGCGGCTTAGGTCCGATCGTGGTGGAAGTATTTTTCCAATGAATTTGATCTGTTTTGTGCGGAACATGGTATAATCCATGAGAGGACGCCTCCCTACTCACCTCGGTCTAATGGGGTGGCGAAAGAAAGAACCGAACTCTAAGCGATTTGGTTAACGCCATATTAGACACATCGGGTCTTTCCAAGGAATGGTGGGGGGGCGCTAATGACCGCGTGTCATGTCCTAAACTGAGTTCCCACAAAGCATAAGACTATGACTCCATTTGAGGAATGGGAAAGGAAAAGGTTGAAACTCTCTTACCTACGTTCTTGGGGTTGTTTGGCGAAAGTCAATATACCAATTCCCAAGAAGCGCAAGCTTGGACCAAAAACCGTGGATTGTGTTCTTCGGGCTATGCTTTTCATAGCATTGGCTATAGATTTTGATAATAAAATCTGAGGTATCCGACATGCATGTTGGTGCGATTATGGAGTCTAATGATGCAACTTTCTTTGAGGACATATTTCCTATGAAGGATATGTCAAGTTCATCAAATCAGAGATACCTATTCCATCTAGTGAGGAACTCTTTGTAATTCTGAACCCACCATTGCGATGGAACACGTTGAGAATCCTGTTGAGGGTGACAATGAAAATCTGTAAGGAGTAAGAGACAGAGGACTGCAAAGTCCTTTGGTGATGATTTCATTGTGTACCTTGTGGATGACACACCCAGGACTATTTGAAGCCTATGCATCTCGATCTCGACTCTTTGGAAGGAAGCTATTAAATGGCGAGATGGATTCCATCTTAGCTAACGGAACACGGGAGATCACCGACCGTCCTTATGGGTGCAAACACAGAGGATGTAAGTGGGTGTTCAAGAAGAAGCTTAGACACGATGGTGCGATTGAAAAGTACAAGGCACGGCTTGTGGCTAAGGGTTATACCCAGAAAGAAGGTGAAGACTTCTTTGATACTTACTCACCCGTGGCTAGATCGACCACAATTGGTGCTACTATCCTGGCTGCCTCACATGGTCTTCTCGTTCATCAAATGGGCGTTAAGGCGGCTTTCCTCAATGGAGAGTTGAAGGAGGAAATTTACATGGATCAGCCAGATGGTTTTGTAGTACCTGGTCAAGAAGGAAAGGTGTGCAAGTTATTAAAGTCTTTATATGGCCTTAAGCAAGCTCCTAAGGAGTGGCATGAGAAGTTCGAAAGAACATTAACTGCTGCCGGCTTTGTAGTAAATGATGGTGACAAGTGTGTGTACTATCGCCATGGTGGGGCGAAGGAGTTATTCTTTATGCGTATGTCGACGACATATTGATCTTTGGAACCAAACTTGATTTAATCAAGGAGGTTAAGGATTTCTTATCTCATTGTTTTGAGATGAAGGATCTAGGAGTAGTGATGTTATCTTAAACATCAAGCTGTTGAGAGATGAGAATGGTGGGATCACACTGCTTCAGTCTCACTATGTGGAAAAGGTTTTGAGTCGTTTTGGGTATAGCGACTGCACGCCTTCTCCAACTCCATATGATGCTAGTGTGTTGCTTCGAAAGAATCGACGGATTGCTAGAGATCAACTGAGGTATTCTCAGATTATTGGCTCGCTTATGTATTTGGCGAGTGCCACGAGGCCTGACATCTCTTTTGCTGTGAGCAAGCTGAGTCGGTTTGTGTCAAAACCGGGAGATGATCATTGGCGTGCGCTTGAGAGAGTTATGCGCTACTTGAAGGGCACTGCGAGCTATGGGATTCACTACACTGGGTATCCAAGGGCACTGGAGGGTTATAGTGACTCGAACTGGATATCTGATGCCGATGAGATTAAGGCCACAAGTGGTTATGTTTTTACACTTGGTGGTGGCGCTGTTTCCTGGAAGTCTTGCAAGCAGACCATCTTAACGAGGTCAACTATGGAAGCAGAACTCACAGCATTAGACACTGCCATTGTTGAAGCGAGTGGCCGTGAGCTATTGATGGACTTACCTATGGTTGAAAAACCAATACCCCTATCTCGATGAACTGTGATCGTCAAGATAAGCAGTTCTAAGGACAATATGAAGTCCTCAAGGCATGTGAAGAGGAGATTAAAATCTGTCGAAAGGCGAGGAACTCGGAGTTATTACGTTGGATTATATCAAGCGTCGAAAAACTTAGCGATCCTTCACAAAGGGTCTATCACGTAATGTGATAGATAATGCATCGATGGAGATGGGTTTGAGACCCACCGCATGAGTTGTCCATAGTGGTAACCCACTCTATGTGATCGGAGATCCCGTGAAGTAGAAGTGGGAGACAAGCTGTTGGTCGGTGAGAGGAGAGTATCCTTATTTTAATTATCCCACTCCGTGAAGATGCAATACTCTCTGATCTGCATGGCAGGTTGATATCTATCTTAATGTGTTCCAAGTGGCTTATTTGAGTAGCAGAGATGTTGTCTGCAGAGCATCTCTGAGAACACACCTATATGAATTTTTATTAACGTCGCGATCTGTGAGAAGTGGGTGCTCTCTAATAAATTCATGAAAGGCCCGGAGTACGACGTATCGCTCCCACCAGGGAAGCCTTGCGGCAGCCCAGTAGCAGTCAAGAATTTGTGTGGAACTAGTCTCGCAGAAAACTTGTAGTTCAAGGCATAGTCCACTATTCAAGTTGTGATCTAGTGTAGCATAAATCTCTAAGTGGAAGTTCAACTTCACAGTCTCCACTAAGCACCGGTATATAAACAATGTTTTGGAACCAAATGGTGAAATGTGCCAATGAGACTTTGTGGGGGATTGTTGGAATTTGCTAGTGGGCTTTTGGCCCAAAGCCCAACTAAATTTCTGAAATTCTCTTGGCCCATTCATGCACACATGTGAGTGGAGTGAGTGAGGCTAAAGTTTAGTCCGCCTCATAAGTTGAGAGAGTTGCACCTCTTTATAAGGTGAGCTCTCCTACCACTTGTATGAGCATGAGAAGAGGAGACCTACACGCGCTCCTCCTCCTCGCTCGCCTCGCCACGCCACGCCACGCCTCGTCACGGCACGCCGCTGGTTGCGGGATTGAGCCGAGCCGAGGACGAGCTATGCACGCGTTGTGTCTATATTTTTGCTGCTCGGGAAAAATTAATGAGTCATTAATTAATAATTAACAGACGCGTTAATTCTGAGCAGTTTCGATTCTTTTGGATCGTGGCGACTTCGGGCGTGGGGTTTACTCCCACGACCTACCCGCCCGCACTATATAGTCAGCAGGCGTCTACCTAGCCGCCGCCGCCGTATGGTTTCTCACCATCGTTCCGATCCATTGCGCGCTGATCAAGTCTTCTCCATCCCTCCTTTCGGCGTGCACCGGAGAAGGGACAGCGAGCCTCCGGAACCCGCCTCTCGTGATCCTGCACGGGAGAGGCGTCAGGTTTTGGGGCGCTTTTCTCGCGATCGCCGGCAGCGACGACCCTGAACGACGACTTCTTCCCGACCTCGGCAACCTCATCCTCAACGACATGGGCGACAACGTCAACGCCGGCGGTGCTGTTCCCGCTGCACCGTACGTGATTCTATCTTTCCTGTTCGAGATCGTGGTAGAATTCATGTTTCTAGTATGTGCCCTAGATGTGATCTGTTCATCTGCTATGCTAGTTCGCATGATTAGTTCAATCTCTGCTACTGTAGTCATGATTTATCTTCTGTTTATTCGGATTAAATCTCGTAGTAATTTGCTCATATTTTCAACAGCCTCGTCCTAGCCTGCTTAGTCGATCCTCTGCTGCCAAAAAAACAAGAACAAGACCAAGGCTATTTTGGCTTGGTGAGTTTCAGTTTTGTGTATGATTTTATGAATATGAGCATTGATCTTGTAGTTTTTATATGCATGATGTGTGATGCATCCGTATATATAACTATAAGCATTGATTTCTTCTTATACATGATGTATACAATATATAGTTGTTGTGATGTATACAATTTTTTTGTATATAGATTTTAGATGATATGTAGGAGATTCCAGGACGTAGTGTATGATGTATATACATTTTTCTGTATATAGTTGATGTGATGTATACAATTTTCGTACATATAGATCTTATATAAATAGGAGATTCCAGGACGTAGTGTATGATGTATATACATTTTTCTGTATATAGTTGATGTGATGTATACAATTTTCGTACATATAGATCTTATATAAGTAGGAGATTCCAGTACGTAGTGTATGATGTATATATGAGCATCGTAATTTCAGTGCTCATTAAGAATCAAGTATTACATTCAGCAGACTATTATGAATTTGATGTCTATATTGTTATTTCTGATCATTTTGCAGTGGCACAAGATCTAGCAGCCAAGTACAAGTTCCTTGTGGATATGCCAATGATACATCTTCCCAATGGATGAAGATGGAGATCATGTTATTCTTTCCGATGATGAAGATGGACAGCAGGAGGAGGTGGAAGAGGTCAATGAAGCAGGCAAACGGAAGCTAACTTCTAAAGTTTGATTGGAAATGAAAAAGATTAGGATCAATGGACAATGGAAGGCAAGGTGTAACTATTGTCACAAGGAACTTACTTCAGGCCGAGAGCAGCCACGAAGCATCTTGCTGGACATCTAAAGATTTGCACTCTCAAGATGTTGAAGACGAAGGGAGGCAAAATATTGTGTCAGCCATCATTGAGGATGAATGCTAAGGAGGATGGTAACATTTCTTTAGAGACCTATACTTTTGATCAAGAGGTTGCTAGAAGAGAGCTTGGTAACATGTTGGTGTTGCATGAGTATCCACTGTCATAGTGTACCATGCTGGTTTTAGGAAGTTTACTAGTGCACTTCAGCCACTATTAAAGGTACATACCAGAAATACTATTAGGTATACCTTGCTATGATTTTATTTGATTTATTTCTATTTACCTTGTTCTATCCAATGAGGAGGTAACATATGGTATCCTCTTGTTTTGTCTTTTAGGCATGATATTGGGGAAAATACCCAAATCTATTCCAGACAAGGATTTTGCCGTGAGATTCAACCACTTGGTTGAAAGCAACTTGTGGGCATTTCCTTTCCTGACACATGTATTACTTTGGGATATGGTGGGGTAGAAACCGGTGTGTGGCTGTGTGTTTTTGATTCAAATTTTTTGAACTTCATTGCTTCTCGTTGTGTAGTCACCGTGTAGCTCTAGCGCTAGCATCTTGTTTGTCTTTTATGTGCTTAATATACTAAACCTGGCCAGGTTTTGTTTACCCTATTTTTCTGAGTTTTTCTTATCAGTGAAAAGTGAGCCAACCGGTGCATGACACGTGTTTTACTGGGGGATTTGGAGGTGTACACAACTGTGTGCGTATAGCGATTGACGCTGGGAATTATAGTTTAGTTTCCCATTTGTTGCATGCCCATGTACGACCGGCTGTTCCCATTGGCTTCCATGCATGCAGAAGTTGATTTGTCTACGACTTTATTGCGGCCCTTTGTCTGGTTGGGCATGGTTGTCTCCTGTCGGCAGGTTTCTTTAATTCTCTTCCAACACTAATAAACGTGCACGTGCAACGCACGTTTAGACTAATATTACAACCTTGAGAATTCACATGCATAGAAAGATATTTCAATAGCATTAAAAATTATTGTATCATCATCAACACAATTATTTAGAAGAAAGCATCATTATCATTATTTCATTAGATTCTAGTTCTAGATTTATTCTCCAACATACCAGATATTCTTTTCTTTTTTACCGTAAGCATACCCGATATTCTTGCAACCCACGACAATAAGAGTTTTTCATTATCACCAAAAGATCCATGACTGCAAGAACAGACAATAGAGAGGTTTTATTGTCAATAACATAAATACTCCAGGAGATCATTTCAGGATAAAGAAATCACAAACTCAGAGCTGAAAATATCATCCTTTGCCCCAATCCTTTCACATCTTTGGTGTGTGAGGGAAGTACTTGTTAATCTACTCCATATTGGCACAAAGTTTGTAGATATTCCCATATTTTCTCACGCATTGTATGAGCTACCAAAAAATAGTACTCCCTTCATTTCATAATGTAGTGCATATAGATTTTCTAAAAAGTCAAACTTTACAAATTTTGACCAAGCTTATGGAGAGAACTATTTATATTTACAATATAAAAGTATGTCTTATGATGTATCTGAGGATATGTGTATAGTATTCTAGATGTATATATTCTTTTATATAAATTTGGTCAAAGTTTATAAAATTTGACTTTAGAAAAAAATTATGTGTGCTACATTGTGGAACGGAGGAGTATGAAATAGCAAAACATCCATCAACATTAAATTAGTCATATATGACAAAATTATCAATCAAACAATATCCACTTTAAAGGCAGCCAAAGCATCCCAATTTAGTAAAAAAATGTCTTATGTTTGATGATATTAGGATGTAGAAATTGCATGTGCGTTGGTGCGGTGTAAAAATGATTTGGTGCTTCCACATAAAATGTGCAAGCATGTACCTTCAGATTCATCCATGATTTCAGTTTTTAACATAGTAGACTTTGTTACCTTAAATCACTTTTTGTCCACCACATGCTATTTGTCTCCATAACCCAAACATGCTAACACCATCAATAAAGCATCAAGCACACCCCGCAAAATAAATCACACCTCCATGAAAGAACATAAAATACAGCTAACTCACAAGCAATCATGTGTACTTGTTTAATCTGTGACGATCGTCAAGACCATACTGATTTTTCGAGTATAAGTTAACCGTGCTTAATGGTGAAGAAAGTTGCAGCAAAGTGTTTCCTATTAAATGACCTGTCCGAATCCAATGTTGGTTGGTCCGCTCGACTAATTAAGCTGTACTATGCCAATAATCAAAATAAATATATTCATGTTTAATTCATGGCGACAAAAGCATATTCATTTTAAAATATAAGTTTATCTGAAGATTATTTTTGTTCCACACTTCTACTTATGGCTCCTTTATCTTTCTTCCCCATGCTCAATTGATTTCCTTCCTTAATATCACATCAAGTAGAACGAAAGGAAAATTAGTACGATGGAGAAGATTGTGAAAACAAACTTGCAATCGATATAGAAGACCGATTTCTACATAATAACAATACAATTATAAATTTCTTAAAAAAAAGATGAAAACACCTTTAGTTGTATCTCAATGTCTGATATTATGTCTAAAAACATGGCAACAAACAGAAAAGAAGCCAATCACTTAATTAAATGAATGCACTAAGGGCAGTACCATTATAATTCAGTAATTCCAACATTCATTCCTTACATTCTCAAGCAGGTATTTTCTCCTGAAGCGAATTTGGTGTAACAATTCATACTGCAAGTAAATTAGAGAAGAGTTGAAAGTATCTTACAAAACCTATTCCATATGGTTGACTCCTGTAGCGGCTCCTCCGATGCCAGCAACAGGTTAAAACATATCCTTCTTATTGGCTTCGGTATAAAACTGTGCACAAACATAAGCTAAAATCAGATGTGTCAGAGCAAAGAAGAGGGAGATAACGGAGAGATGACTACAGAAAAATAATCACTACAAAATTTGTTGCTCCGAGTAGCATATCTCCCAAATTTCTTTCCATCCCTGACCAAATTTCTACTACAAAATCGTTTCTCCTCCCATCCTCTCGAACATGCCACCTGCAGACAGAGTGATTGAGACACCTATATCTGAAAGAGTTGAGAAGAATAACACACCAGACCCAAAACCACGTGTTGCCCCACCTCCGAACTGCGTTTGCAACGCATGTCTCTCCGCTAGCTCCCTGGTCGGCGTTCCATGTTTGCCCCACCTTCGCTCTTCGCCATGGTCGCGCACAACTGGCAAGTGTCCAGGACGGCGTCGCAGGCGCTGCAGAGGCACAGGTGCCTGCACGGCAGCAGCAACATGCACGACTCGCCCTCGCCGCAAGCCCTGCACGCCGCCGCCGACGCTTGGAAGCTGCAGCGTCGTCGCCGGCGGGGGTCTCGAAACAGCAGGATCGCGCGTCCTCAGCGTCGACCTCTTCATCCGGTGCCGCCGACGCCTTGGACGCTGCAGCGTCGTCGCCGGCGGGGGTCTTGAAACAGCAGGACCGCGCGTCCTCGGCGTCGATCTCTTCATCCGGTCCGGTGGATGCGACGGCAGCGCAAGGGGACTGCAGAGCTGGTCGAGTGTAGCTTGGAGGCCCGCAGCGACAGCCTCGTGGCTCTTGGCGACGCGTATCCACGCCTGACCCTCGGCGCAAATCTGGCTTAGCCTCTCTGGCAGCTTGGCGTTGCGGCAGCGCGCCAGCTCCAGTGCGGCCTTCGCGGCCCGTAGCCGCCTCGTTTGCAGCATGCTCCCACACGGCTTGCAACGGCCACAGACGCTTATGTTGGCCGCCATCGACCAGACGCGCCTTCACCCGTTCAGCTCGAGTAACAGCTGTCGGCGTGGCATGGAGGGTCAGGCGGCGGCGTGCGAGCGGCCATGTGCTTCAGCCGGTGGCCGAGAAAAGGAGCGACCAGCGGAGACCTGCGCGTAAGGAGAGGCCGGCGGCGGCGTGCGACCACGTGCCTCAACCGGTGGCCAAGGGATGGAGCGGCCGACGGTGACCTGCGCGTAAGTGGATGCCGGCAGCGGCGTGCAGCTACGTATGTCGGGGGCGACCGAGCGAAGGAGCTGCGAGCGGTGACCGGCGCGTAAGGAAAAGACAGCGGCAGCGACTGCGGAAATAGAGGTGGATCGGTGGCAACGGAAGAGGCAAGGCGAGCGGCGGTGACGGAGGAGGAGTGGGCGGACGCGTGGGTGGGGAGGCGATCCTCTCGGGCGTAGGAGCGTGGGACGGGCAAAGGCAGGCAACATGGGAGGTGGAAGTTGTTATCAGCGAGCACAAATTAAGGGATCCAATCGCTTTCAGTTTCCTTTTTTTCGTGTCTTCCGTGATCGTAGCCTCATAGAGATTGCGGAGGCGGGTCGTTGAGCTTCGGAATCTCTCTGGTGAAGCACGGTCAGTCAACCTAAATTACTAAGTGTACACCAAAAAACGGATTAGATTAAGCCTAACGGTTAGATTGACTTTAATGGACCTAATCATGCGGTGGTAATCCGTTTGTGTACGTTTTGTGGGGTGCGCTTAGAGAAGATTATGTTTGATCTTTTATTAGTAGTATAGATATTTTGTTCTCTTTCGTTTGTTCTTACCTGCATGTGCGTCCTTGGGCCTGCCGCTGCCTCTGAACCATGCCGTTCTGGGCGATCTGCATGCTGATTCTTCCTTCCAACTTGTTCTTCCCTTCCGCCATGTGTATCTCCTTGTGGTCGGTTGCCGTTCTGCTCGCGCTTTCCAGTCTTTGCATGCAGTCGGCTGCCGCTTCTGCACATCCTTCTGATTGTTTCTCCACCACATGCAGTGGCTGCCTTCAATTTGTCTTTTGCTTTCTGTCTGCCTGCTATGAATATGGGCTTTCTCGTCGCGGAAGGGATCAGGGAGCGCTGGGGCGTGGCTGTGAAGGGGTGCTCCACCGAGCCGCCGCCAGGGGACAGTACCGGGGAGGAGCTTTGCCGAGCCAGAAACTGCATCGCCATCCCTACTGAGGCTGCCACCGCTGCTCATGAGCACCGCCGTTACCACCCCAGCAAAGCTTTGTTCGGTCTGCGCCACGCTGCTCCACCGGGAGTGCAAAGGGGCGGCAGCCACCACGGAGGAGGCGTCTGCGCTGTTCTGGCTGCTCTATTGAATAAGGCCGTCGCCGGGAGCTGCTTCGCACCGTCGTCGCCACGCTGCTGCCCCTGGCATCCTGCACAACGTCACCTGCGGGGTTCGCCAATCTCCTCTCGGCGCTCTACAAGACTTGAACGTCCATGGCCAGGATTGCTGGTGCCGCCTGCTCTCAGTGCGCGCGTCGCCCGTCCCGCATGCACCAGCACCACTGCACCTCCCTTTCCTGTGTGCACTGCGGACACGCGGGTGCCGCCTCCCTCAATGCCTGTGGCCTGTGGGTCACCAGTCGCCATCACAGGAACAAGCGCCGTCCACGCGCTGGGCTCCTCTATTAGCGTCGCCACCCAGTCACGTGCGTTCCCATCCGCGATCGTCGTCGACGGACTCACGGTCAATGCTCTTGCAAGTGGTGCTTCTGCTACTATCCTTCTCTCTCAGTTACGTGTACTAAAAATTTGAGCTACACCTGCTGTTCTAACTTCTATCTCTCTCCATGGCTGCAGCAACTCCCTCTCTCACCTGACCGTGCACACTGCGGTTGCACTGGCTCTCTCTTATCTAGCAACAGCTTCTCTTTTGCCGATTTGGTGTATCAATTTGAAATCTGTTTTTTTTTGTTACAATAAAATGTCAGTGTGATGTCAAGCTTAATGCAGAGAAACCTTGATAGAAATACACACACACACAGTATTCTTATGTTGTTATTTCATGATCTCTATCTGTTTGTTAATATGTCTGTAAGAACTAAACATTTTCACACCAGCTAATGATCATTTTTTTCTTTTAGAAAAGGAGGATGACCCCCGGCCTCTGCATCTAGGAAATGCATACGGCCACAGCTAATGATCATTTAGAAAGTGTTCGTGTTATAGCAAACAAAGTGAAGAGCATGGTTATTAGGTGTAAGGGACTGCTTAGTCCCAGGGGAAGTTTCACTATTTTCAGTTTAGATAAGCCAAGGTTGTTTTTAGATCTTAGTAGAAGACATACTATTGTGGATTTAGATGCATTTTTTAATCTGGACTTGGAGGTTGGTGTGATACTCATGTCTTCTCTGTTTGGGATGCAAGTTCGAGTCATCTTTTGGGCTACTTTTTATATATCTTTTTATGTTAATTTTGTATGCATGGTGAAGTCAATTTCTTTGTTCTTTACAACACACCTTCTTATGGAATAAGACATTGTATGAAGCCAGAAGCGATACATATGAGTCGTAATGCTGGTTTTGGGTTCACATGTTGCCACAATTTCTTTGAAATTCCACTGTAAATTTGAAAATTATACTCTGAATTAAATCAGTTTAGATTTGACTGGTATGAGATGATATGCATAGATTAGAGGTCTGTAATTTTTTTACATGAACTGCTGCAAATTTGGGCGTGGGCACCTCCTCCTCTCCTTTTGTTGCATCTGTAATTGAAGTCCAGGACCAGCCCTCCTCTCCCTTTGATGTGATTCTTTTTCAGTTGGTTTTACTGCAGGATATTGTTCTTTTTATCCATGAACTGATGTTTGGTGCTCACTATTCTACAATCTTATGATTTGCGATTTCTCCATGAAGCTCTAAGTTCCCATGTCTTCATTTTCAGCAGGGAGCAACGAGTAGCACACAACGAAATTATCCATTCTCTTCATATTTCTTCTTTTTTTCCTTTGCTACTTTTATGACTCCAGATCTAATGATCGCTCTATATTCTGTTTGTTTAATTGGCAAGGACTTTGCCTTGAAAAATTCCTTCAGATTTGCAATGTTTTATTGTCTACGTTATTATTTGAATATTGTGAATGAACAAGCACTGATGCAGCAGCCCATTTGTATGAGAATACAGAGAGGTATTATAATTAATGCTCATGCAACTAGCAAAGTTTCTTATTTTCAAAAATTGGCTTCTAACTGAAGTGAACAACATATGTGGACAGTTTGGCAGATTTCAGAGGCCAAGATTATTTTGCACGGTTTCAATGGCAAATGTTATAAATTTGGAGATTTTGTTGACAATATTTTTACCTATTTGAATTGTTCAGTCCAAGGAGCACGACAACGCGGTCAGGTCACTAGCAGGTTTCGATGCCATACATCCAACCAACCCCATTCTGAATCGTCCAAGATGAATGGGGTTTGAATTTCTCATGGCATAGATATTATCCTCTATTTCTTTTTTTTCTTTTCCGGCGGCTACAGGCCGATCGAGCTCAAAAACCTGTTTAATGTACAACCAATCTGCTGCCCATGCTCTACGAGTTCTCAAATTTCCCTCCTTTGCACATATCCATTTAATTCAATACACCTAAAGGTTGAAACAATAACTATCTTACTTAACCGCCTGTCGTGGTTCTAAGTCTGACAGTAGAGTGGGGGGTAGGTATGGAGAGGCAAGGTCCTAGCTATGGAGAGGTTGTAAACATAGGAGATGTACGAGTTCAGGCCCTTCTCGGAGGAAGTAACAGCCCTACGTCTCGGAGCCCGGAGGCGGTCGAGTGGTTTATATATGTATGGATTACAGGGGTGCGAACCCTTTACACTGAGGAGGGGGTGGCTTATATAGTGTCTGCCAGACCCCTCCGGCCCTCAGTAATGCGGGGTTTAAAGTACATTAAGTCTAGGCGTTACTGGTAACGCCTCACATAAAGTGTCCTAAATGCCATAAAGTCTACTTAATTACAGACCGTTGTAGTGAGTGCTTCTTGACCTTACGGTGGTCGAGTGAGTCTTCATGGTCGAGTCCTTCAAGTCATGCCGTGGAGTCCTCCTTGGTCGACTGGAAGGTGATCTCTTCTAAGGGTGTCCTTGGGTAGGGTACTTAGATCAGGTCTATGACCTTACCCTAGGTACATGACTCCATCATTAGCCCCCGAATGGGTTGAGGCTTGAGTGAGGAAGGAGTTGATGTTATTTCCGACTTGCCTTTGCGTGCTGGATATGCGTTGTCTTGGGCCAATAATCTCTTTGTTGATGATCAGCAACTTTTCTTCAGTCGACTCGATCCATTCTTTTCTTTCGTCGATTGACCTTTTGAACTTAACAATTCCCGAGCGACGGATCGCGGGAAACCTCGCGCTTGACAGATCGATCTGCCGTTCGCGGATTTTGTGGGATACGAAATTTGGGGAAGTGCGCGAAGCGGGGCGGACCGCGGCGCTCGGATGGGATAGGGCATGGACGCCTCGATTCTTGCGCCACCTTTTTCGCCACGTATCGCGCCCGCGCAACTGTTTCGGGATGTGATTGGATCGCCCGGGCCCACCTGTCATCCACTCGGAAGTGATCTTATAAAGGCGCCCGGCGAGGGTCTTTGAACATTATCTCCCCATTCTCTCTCTGCTCTCCCTGCCTCCGCCCACTGCGCCCGCTCTCGCCTCCGCACAACCGCTCCTCGCGCGCCTCACCGGCAGCCATGGTGAAGGAGAAGACGGCAGCGCTGGAACGCGTGAAGAAGGCATCGGCGACGGGGAAGGCGAAAGGGAGAACCACCAGTCGCAGCGGGTCTTCGTCTAGATCTCGTCTGCCGAACGGCTGGGTCCAAGGAGATTGGATCCGGTCGACCATTACGGAGAAGGACCTCACCGACATGGCCAACGACGGTCTGATCCCACACGGAGCAGCAAGGCTCCCGGGGAACGAGTGGCAACCCCAGCCGGAAGAGGGTGAGTGTGTTCTTCTGGCTACCCACGTCGACCGAGGGTTTTCTTTGCCACCTAGTGTTTTCTTCCGTGGTTTCTTGAACTTCTTCGGAGCGCAGCTCCACCACTTCAATCTGAACTCTATCGCCTATCTTGCTGCCTTTGTATCCATGTGTGAGAACTTTCTGGGTTGCTGACCGCATTGGGGTCTGTTCAAGCATATATTCACGTGCCGCTCTCAGACCGTGAAGAAGGCGAGTCCAGATGATGATAAAACCAAGATTATCCAGATGTGTGGAGGTCTGGGAATCTAAATGAGGAACAAGAGCACCTTCCCAGCGATGACCCTCCCTGAGTCGGTCAGAGGCTGGCAGTCGACTTGGTTTTACTGCAAGAACGAGTCGACGCCGGGGCAGTCGAGTGGTCTCCCTCCGTTTACCATGGACTGCGCCAACAAACCTTCCTCTGTGAAGGTGCTCCCGGAGGAGAAAGCTGACGTGAAGATGCTGATGGAGCGTGTAGTCCAGTTGCTTCGGGAAGGAGTGACGGGTATGGATCTCCTGGAGGTTTTCCTTAGACACCGTATCCAGCCTCTTCAGTACCGAGGCCATTGCATGTGGCTGTACTGTGGGACCGAAGATGAGACTCGGATCAATCCAGAAGCAGTCGACGATGCTACGCTGGAAAGGTGGATGGCTGTGGTCACTGGGAACAAGGATAATCCTCGTGGAGCTAGGAGAATTCTTCCACTCGACCATTCTAGCATTCCAGACAAGGTATGCCCACTTTACCTCCAATTGTATTCTTGCTATATTTATTTCTGTTTTCGCCGCAAATTGGTCGATTGATCTTTGTCTTGATGTCTAACAGGTCCTTACCGACCTGTACTCGATGCCCAATGGAGCACAGACTCCGACTGAAGAAGGAGAAGCTAGTGGGGGCGAAAGCCAGGAGGAGTGGGACTCGGATGTTGTTGAAGATGATGACGATGACGACGATGATGAGGAGGAAGAAGAAGAGGAGGAGGAGGAGGAGGTCGCACCACCGCGCTCGGAAAGGCGGTCGAAGCTTGCCCATGACCCCTGGAATGAGCGTGGTAAGGGGTGGCGATCGCCTTGATCGACCAAGCGCCCTCGGACCACTTCTCCGGCGCCGACTGAAAAGGCTCCGAAGCAGTCCAGGGTGGCACCGTCGAAGCCGACCAAGGTCCTGCCAAAGATGAAGGTGTCCATCCCCACCATATCAGGGTAAAAATGCTGCTTGAATCTTCTTGTTTTGTGCAAGTTTTATCTTTGATCGACACTTGAGTTAACCGACTGATTTTTTGGAATCGCAGTGCTGCTACTTCCGATACCTCAGCCAGGGCTGACGATCATGAGATGGAGGATGCCGCAACCTCAAAACCTGGTACCACTCTCTTAATTCCGTCTTTAGTCGATTGACTCTTCGTCTCTAATTCTGATTCTTTTCTGTAGCTCCATCCAACGTCGTTATCACCCTTCCTGATGACGATGACGACGAGGAACCGCTAAAGCATAGGAGGAGCAGGAAAACGTCTGCCGGCAGGGTGGCTCAGGATGTGATGGCACCCGAGACTCTGGTCGCGGAGGAGGAGAACACCACTCGGCACACCGTATCTTTCGCGGTGCCGCTAACGAGTGCTCATCCCGCGTCGTCGAGTGCCACACAGCCTTCGCTCTTCTCGACCCACTACGTCCCAGAGGACCAAGCCAGTGCCGCAAAGGAAGCGATATGCCAAGCGGGAGTCATGATGGAGCAGGTGAAGGCCATCCGAGAGGCAAGCCAGGCAGCTTCGGCGCCGATTCGCCCTTCAAAGCAATGTTGGTCGATCGATCATCGCTGTTACTGTTAGGGATATGCTATCCGAAAGTCTTTCTTTTCGAATCCATAGTAGTCACCCAGTGGGTGTGTCGATTGAAACTCCGGTGTAGCGGGGGCACGCTGAGTGCACCCGCTGGGTGTAGTCCCCAAGGCTATGATCGACTGCTGGCAGTCGGTCATA
Source organism: Aegilops speltoides (assembly GCA_021437245.1). NCBI lineage: Eukaryota > Viridiplantae > Streptophyta > Magnoliopsida > Poales > Poaceae > Aegilops > Aegilops speltoides. Next base: position 27,581,872 of record CM038145.1, read on the forward strand.
GGCTTTATAAGTTAAGTTCTTCCGTCATTCGACTAAGTCGAATGGATTTCACAAAACCGGTGGGAGCACGCTGAGTGCACCCAGGTGTAGTCCCGAGGCGTGGTCGATGGCTGGCGATCGGTTACGATCAAGAATACGTCCTGTTGTTGTTTTTAGTCGACTGGTCGACTCTATCTTAATAGAACTAGTGGGGGCACGCTGAGTGCACCCACCGGTGTAGTCCCGAGACTACGGTCGAATGTTTGTATTCGGCTGTAGTCTTAGAAACACATGATTTTTCCTTATCCACTCGGAAGTGAATTATCTTTGACATTTTGTCGATTGGTTCTTCGCAGAAATCCTGCGACCTTGCGGCTCGTTATACCGAGCTAGAGAACAAGCACATTCAGCTCGAGCTGGATCTGAAGCTGGTCCAGGAGAATCCGACGAAGGCGAAGGAGTAGACTAAAGGTATGTTCGGTGAGACCTCGACGACTGCTTTTTTCCTTCATTTGTTTCAAAATCTGACCTTGCTGTAACTTGCAGGCAAGGTGAAGGAGGCCCAGAAGAAAAAAGACCTTGAGCTAGCTGAGAAGACCAAGCTTGCTGACGAGAAGTTAGCTTCAGTCACCAAGCTTGAAGAAGAAAATACTAATCTGAAAGCTGCTCTTGCAATTGCCAACAAGGAGGTCAGTCGACTGAAAACTGACAAAGCTGCCCTGAACGACAAGGCCAGTCAGTTGACTGGGAAGAAGAATGATCTGGAGGCCTTCCTGAGCGGACTTGCCAAGAAGTTGTTCCTCATGCTCGAAGGTAATCCCTCGCACTCAACAATCATTCTTAACAGTGATCTTTCCATTCGACCATTGCCTTGACTTAGTGTTTGTACTTGCAGAGTTTTGCCAAAACTTTGAGGAGGAAACTAGTCGGCTCAAACCAAACCTGGATCCCATCAACTCTCCGGTGAACAATGAAGTTGCCATGAACGTGTTCCGGCTTGAATCTCGCGTGGCTGCTGTTGTTGACTATCTTGCAAGGCTGAAGGTTGCCACTTCCCGTATCGACACCACACTCTGGCCCGGGGAGACGCTCCAGAACGACCTCGAGTCTCTGATGGCTCGACTAAACACGGTTCCTGGTCGAGTGTAGGAGTGGAAAAAGTCCTCTGCTAGGTGCGGTGCAGACGTTGCTCTGTGTCTGGCTCGAGTCCACTGCAAGGATGCGCGAGAAGACAAGCTGGCGGCTCTTCGGGTGGCCAACACCAAGAAATATGACTTCAGGTCCTTCATGGAAACCTTCATCGATGGTGCCACTCGGATTGCGGACGGAATTGATCTTGATGAGTTTGTTGCACCTTCCAGCCCTCCACAGGAGGGGTAAAAAACTTCTTTGAGCTCGACACTTTAAATTTGCCTCGGTATGCCGAGTGATTTTGTAACCGATAAACCTTAACAGGCTTATGGCCTGAGCACATTCGGTTCCTTTAGGTATCTATCTGAACTTGGATTTGACGTTTGGATATGCTTGCATTTGGCTCGAAATGTCTTTTGCATGTTTAAAGCAAGATGCTCACTGCAGTCGACTTATTCCTTAATTCACTTAGGCAGGCTAAGCTCCCGAGTGGGATGTCTGCTGCTCATTCGGTGGGATTTTATATCTTAAGCGAGCACTGGGCTGCAGCTAAGCCCCCGAGTGGGAGGTCTGCTCCTCACTCGGTAGGATTTTTATACCTTAGGCGAGCACGGGGCTGCAGCTAAGTCCCCGAGTGGGAGATGCGCTCCTCAATCGGTAGGATTTTTATACCTTAGGCGAGCACTGGCTGCAGCTAAGCCTCCGAGTGGGAGGTCTGCTCCACACTCGGTAGGATTTTTATACCTTAGGCGAGCACGGGGCTGCAGCTAAGCCCTCGAGTGGGAGGTGTGCTCCTCACTCGGTAGGATTTTTATATCTTAGGCGGGCACTAGGCTACAGCTAAGCCTCCGAGTGGGAGGTCTGCTCCACACTCGGTAGGATTTTTATACCTTAGGCGAGCACGGGGCTGCAGCTAAGCCCCCGAGTGGGAGGTGTGCTCCTCACTTGGTAGGATTTTTATATCTTAGGCGAGCACTAGGCTGCAGCTAACCCTACTAGGGAAAAGCCTATACACAGAATCTTATCTGCAGCGCGCTTCAAAATACCACGCTACTGCTACTTAGCAGCAGCGCGTGTCTGCCAAACGCGCTACTTGTTGGGGAACGTAGTAATTTCAAAAAATTTCCTATGCACACGCAAGATCATGGTGATGCATAGCAACGAGAGGGGAGAGTGTTGTCTCACGCCCTCGTGAGACCAAGCGAAGCGATCACAACATAGAGGAAGTAGTCGTACGTTCTCCTCGCGATCCGACCGATCCCGGCGCCGTTACTCCGGCGCCCCCGAGTTCTTGACACACGTACAGCTCGATGACGCTCCTCGGGCTCCAATCCAGTAGAGCTTCGGGGAGGGAGAGTTTCGTCGGCCGACGGCGTGGTGGCGATCTTGATGTTCTACCGGCGCAGGCTTCGCCTAAGCTTTTATGACGATATGACCGAGGTGGAATATGGTGGAGGGGGCACCGCACACGGCTAAGGAACGATCCGTAGATCAACTTGTGTGTCCTAGGGTGCCCCCTGCCTCGTATATAAAGGAGCAAGGGGTGCGGCGGCCCTTGGGGAGGGCGAGGAGTCCTACTCCCACAGGGAGTAGGACTCCCCTTCCTAGTTGGAGTAGGATTGGGGGAGGGAAGAGAGAAGGCGCCGCCCCTCTCCTTGTCCTATTCGGACTAGGGGGGAGGGGGCGCGCGGCCTGCCCTGGCCGGCCCTTCCTCTTCTCCCTCGTGGCCCACTAAGGCCCAATAACCCCCGGGAGGGTTCCGGTAACCCCCCGGTGTTCCGTAAAATCCGATTTCACCGGAACCATTCGAACTCCAAATATAGGCTTCCAATATATCAATCTTTATGTCTCGACCATTTCGAGACTCCTCGTCATGTCCGTGATCACATCCGGGACTCCGAACTTCTTCGGTACATCAAAATACACAAACTCATAATATTACCGTCATCGAAACCTTAAGCGTGCGGACCCTATGGTTCGAGAACAATGTAGACATGACCGAGATACGTCTCCGGTCAATAACCAATAGCGGGACCTGGATGCCCATATTGGCTCCTACATATTCTACGAAGATCTTTATCGGTCAGACCGCATAACAACATCGTTGTTCCTTTGTCATCGGTATGTTACTTGCCCGAGATTCGATCGTCGGTATCCAATACCTAGTTCAATCTCGTTACCGGCAAGTCTCTTTACTCGTTCTGTAATACATCATCTCACAGCTAACTCATTAGTTGTAATGCTTGCAAGGCTTGATGATGTGTATTACCGAGAGGGCCCAGAGATACCTCTCCGACAATCGGAGTGACAAAACCTAATCTCAAATACGCCAACCCAACATACGCCTTTGGAGACACTGTAGTACTCCTTTATAATCACCCGATTCGTTGTGACGTTTGGTAGCACCAAAGTGTTCCTCCGTAAACGGAGTTGCATAATCTCATAGTTACAGGAACATGTACATGTCATGGATAAAAGCGGTAGCAACATACTAAGCGATCGTGTGCTAAGCTAATGGAATGGGTCATGTCAATCGATCATTCAACTAATGATGTGACCTTGTTAATCAAATAACAACTCTTTGTTCATGGTTAGGAAACATAACCATCTTTGATTAACAAGCTAGTCTAGTAGAGGCATACTAGTGACATATTGTTTGTCTATGCATTCACACATGTATCATGTTTCCGGTTAATACAATTCTAGCATGAATGATAAACATTTATCATGAAATAAGGAAATAAATAATAACTTTATTATTGCCTCTAGGGCATATTTCCTTGATCTCCCACTTGCACTAGAGTCAATAATCTAGATTACATAGTAATGATTCTAACACCCATGGAGTCTTGGTGTTGATCATGTTTTGCTCGTGGAAGAGGCTTAGTCAACGGGTCTGCTACATTCAGATCCGTAAGTATCTTGCAAATCTCTATGTCTCCCACGGACTAAATCCGGATGGAATTGAAGCGTCTCTTGATGTGCTTGGTCCTCTTGTGAAATCTGGATTCCTTTGCTAAGGCAATTGCTCAAGATTGTCACGAAGATTTTCATTGGACCCGATGCACTAGGTATGACACCTAGATCGGATATGAACTCCTTCATCCGACTCCTTCATTAGCTGCTTCCGAAGCTGCTATGTACTCCGCTTCACATGTAGATCCCGCCACGACGCTTTGTTTAGAACGCACCAACCGACAGCTCCTCCGTTTAGTGTAAATACGTATCCGGTCTGCGATTTAGAATCGTCCGGATCAGTTTCAAAGCTTGCATCAACGTAACTGCCACGATGAGCTCTTTGTCACCTCCATATACGAGAAACATATCCTTAGTCCTTTTCAGGTATTTTAGGATGTTCTTGACCGCTGTCCAGTGATCCACTCCTGGATTACTTTGGTACCTTCCTGCTAAGCTTATAGCAAGGCACACATCAGGTCTGGTACACAGCATTGCATACATGATAGAGCCTATGGCTGAAGCATAGGGAACATCTTTCATTTTCTCTCTATCTTCTGCAGTGGTCGGGCATTGAGTCTTACTCAACTTCACACCTTGTAACACAGGCAAGAACCCTTTCTTCGCTTGATCCATTTTGAACTTTTTCAAAATTTTGTCAAGGTATGTGCTTTGTGAAAGTCCAATTAAGCGTCTTGATCTATCTCTATAGATTTTGATGCCCAATATGTAAGCAGCTTCACCGAGGTCTTTCATTGAAAAACTCTTATTCAAGTATCCCTTTATGCTATCCAGAAATTCTATATCATTTCCGATCAGTAATATGTCATCTACATATAATATCGAAATGCTCTGAGCTCCCACTCACTTTCTTGTAAATCTGAAGCTTCTCCAAAAGTCTCAGATGATCCCAAATGCTTTGATCACACTATCAAAGCATTTATTCCAACTCGAGATGCTTGCACCAGTCCATAAATGGATCATTTGGAGCTTGCACACTTTGTTAGCTCCTTTGGATCGATAAAACCTTCGGTTGCATCATATACAACTCTTCTTCCGTAAATCCATTCAGAATGCAGTCTTTACATCCATTTGCCAAATTTCATAATCATAAAATCGGCAATTGCTAACATGATTCGGACAGACTTAAGCATCGCTACGGGTGAGAAGGTCTCATCGTAGTCAATCCCTTGAACTTGTCGAAAACCCTTTGCGACAAGTCGAGCTTTATAGACGATAACATTACTGTCGTCGATCTTCTTCTTGAAGATCCACTTGTTTTCTATTGCTTGCCTACCCTCGGGCAAGTCAACCAAAGTCCATACTTTGTTTTCATACATGGATCCCATCTCAGATTTCATGGCCTCAAGCCATGTTGCGGAATCTGGGCTCACCATCGCTCCTTCATAGTTCGTAGGTTCATCATGATCTAGTAGCATGATTTCCAGAACAGAATTACCGTACCACTCTGGTGCGGATCTTACTCTGGTTGATCTACGAGGTTCTGTAGTAACTTGATCTGAAGTTTCATGATCAACATCATCAACTTCCTCACTACTTGGTGTAGATGTCTCAGAAACCGGTTTCTGCGACAAACTACTTTCAAGTAAGGGAGAAGGTACAATTACCTCATCAAGTTCTACTTTCCTCCCACTCACTTCTTTCGAGAGAAACTCCTTCTCTAGAAAGGATCCATTCTTAGCAACAAATGTCTTGCCTTCGGATCTGTGATAGATGGTGTACCCAACTGTTTCCTTTGGGTATCCTATGAAGACACATTTCTCCGATTTGGGTTCGAGCTTATCAGGTTGAAGCTTTTTCACATAAGCATCGCATCCCCAAACTTTAAGAAACGACAACTTTGGTTTCTTGCTAAACCATAGTTCATAAGGTGTCGTCTCAACGGATTTTGACGGTGTTCTATTCAGTGTGAATGCGGCCGTCTCTAGAGCATAACCCCAAAAGCGATAGCGGTAAATCTGAAGAGACATCATAGATCGCACCATATCTAGTAAAGTGCGATTCTGACGTTCGGACACACCATTACGCTGTGGTGTTCGGGTGGCATGAGTTGCGTAAACTATTCCGCATTGTTTCAAATGTAGACCAAACTCGTAACTCAAATATTCACCTCCACGATCAGATCGTAGAAATTTAATTTTCTTATTACGATGATTTTCAACTTCACTCTGAAATTCTTTGAACTTTTCAAATGTTTCAGACTTACGTTTCATTAAGTAGATATACCCATATCGCTTAAATCATCTGTGAAGGTGAGAAAATAACGATATCCGCCACGAGCCTCAACATTCATCGGACCACATACATCTGTATGTATGATTTCCAACAAATCTGTTGCTCTCTCCATAGTACCGGAGAGCGGGGTTTTAGTCATCTTGCCCATGAGGCACGGTTCGCAAGTGCCAAGTGATTCATAATCAAGTGACTCCAAAAGTCCATCAGTATGGAGTTTCTTCATGCGCTTATACCGATATGACCTAAACGGCAAGTGCCACAAATAAGTTGCACTATCATTATCAACTCTGCATCTTTTGGCTTCAACATTATGAATATGTGTATAACTACTATCGAGATTCATCAAAATAGACCACTCTTCAGGGTGCATGACCATAAAAGATATTACTCATATAAATAGAACAACCATTATTCTCTCGATTTAAATGAATAACCGTCTCGCATCAAACAAGATCCAGATATAATGTTCATGCTTAAAGCAGCACCAAATAACAATTATTTAGGTCTAAAACTAATCTCGAAGGTAGATGTAGAGGTAGCGTGCCGACCGCGATCACATCGACTTTGGAACCATTTCCCACGCGCATCGTCACCTCGTCCTTTGCGGTGTTAAGCAATCCGTAGTCCTGTTTGAGTTGCAAATATTAGCAATGTAACCATATCAAATACCAGTGCTCTGCGAGCTCTAGTAAGGTACACATCAATAACATGTATATCACATATACCTTTGTTCACCTTGCCATCCTTCTTATCCGCCAAATACTTGGGGCAGTTCGCTTCAAATGACGAGTCCGCTTGCGGTAGAAGCACTCGATTTCAGGTTTAGGTCCAGACTTGGGTTTCTTCTCTGAGCAGCAACTTGTTTGCTGTTCTTCTTGAAGTTCCTTCTTCTTCCCTTTGCCTTTCTTTTTGAAACTAGTGGTCTTATTGACCATCAACACTTGATGCTCCTTCTTGATTTCTACCTCCGCAGCCTTTAGCATTGCGAAGAGCTCGGTATAGTCTTTACTAACCCTTGCATATTATAGTTCATCACGAAGCCTTTGTAGCTTGGTGGCGGTGATTGAAGAATTACATCAATGACACAATCATCCGGAAGATTAACTCCCAATTGAGTCAAGTGATTGTAATACCCGGACATTTTGAGTATGTGCTCACTGACGTAACTATTCTCCTCCATCTTGCAGCTATAGAACTTATTGGAGACTTCATATCTCTCAATCCGGGCATTACATTTGGAATATCAACTTCAACTCTGGAACATCTCATATGCTCCATGACGTTCAAAACGTCGTTGAAGTCCCGGTTCTAAGCCGTAAAGCATGGCTGCTCGAACTATAGAGTAGTCATCGCTTTGCTTTGCCAGATGTTCTTAACGTCGTCGATTGCATCAAGAAGAGTTCTGGCACCTAGCGGTGCATCTGGGGCGTAACTCTTACGTGCAGCAATGAGGATAATCCTCGAGTTACGGACCCGATCCGTGTAGTTGCTACCATCATCTTTCAACTTTGCTTTCTCAAGGGCGCTTTAAAATTTAACGGAACAACAAAGACGAGCCATCTATCTACAATCAAACATAGACAAGCAAGATACTATCGGTACTAAGTTCATGATAAATTTAAGTTCAATTAATCATATTACTTAAGAACTCCCACTTAGCAGACATCCTCTAGTCATCTAAGTGATCACGTGATCCAAATCAACTAAACCATAACCGATCATCACGTGAAATGGAGTAGTTTTCAATGGTGAACATCTTATGTTGATCATATCTACTATATGATTCACGCTCGACCTTTCGGTCTCCGTGTTCCGAGGCCATATCTGCATATGCTAGGCTCGTCAAGTATAACTGAGTATTCTGCGTGTGCAAAACTGGCTTGCACCCGTTGTAGATGGACGAGAGCTTATCACACCGATCATCACGTGGTGTGCAGGCACGACGAACTTTGGCAACGGTGCATACTCAGGGAGAACACTTCTTGATAATTTAATGAGAGATCATCTTATAATGCTACCGTCAATCAAAGCAAGATAAGATGCATAAAAGATAAACATCACATGCAAATCAATATAAGTGATATGATATGGTCATCATCGTCTTGTGCTTCATGATCTCCATCTCAGCAGCACCATCATGATCACCATCGTCACCGGCGCGACACCTTGATCTCCATCGTAGCATCGTTGTCGTCCCGCCAATCTTATGCTTCTACGACTATCACTACCGCTTAGTGATAAAGTAAAGCATTACAGGGCGATTGCATTTCATACAATAAAGCGACAACCATATGGCTCCTGCCAGTTGCCGATAACCGGTTACAAAACATGATCATCTCATACAATAAAATATAGCATCATGTCTTGACCATATCACATCACAACATGCCCTGCAAAAACAAGTTAGGCGTCCTCTACTTTGTTGTTGCAAATTTTATGTGGCTGCTACGGGCTTAAGCAAGAACCAATCTCACCTACGCATCAAAACCACAGCGATACTTCGTCAAATAGACTCGTTTTAACCTTCTCAAGGACCGGGCGTAGCCACACTCAGTTCAACTAAAGTGAGAGACAGACACCCGCCGGTCACCTTTAAGCAACGAGTGCTCGTGGCGGTGAAACCAGTCTCGCGTAAGCGTCTGGCGTAATGTCGGTCCGGGCGCTTCATCTCACAATACCGCTGAACCAAAGTATGACATGCTGGTAGGTAGTATGACTTGTATCGCCCACAACTCACTTGTGTTCTACTCGTGCAAAACATCAAACCATAAAACCTAGGCTCGGATGCCTTTGTTGGGGAACGTAGTAATTTCAAAAATTTCCTACGCACACGCAAGATCATGGTGATGCATAGCAACGAGAGGGAGAGTGTTGTCTCACGTACCCTCGTGAGACCGAAGCGGAAGCGATCACAGCGTAGAGGAAGTAGTCGACGTTCTCCTCGCGATCCGACCGATCGGCGCCGTTACTCCGGCGCCCCGAGTTCTTGACACACGTACAGCTCGATGGCGCTCCTCGGGCTCCAATCCAGAGAGCCGGGGAGGAGAGTTTCGTCAAGCCGACGGCGTGGTGGCGATCTTGATGTTCTATCGGCGCAGGCTTCGCCTAAGCTTTTATGACGATATGACCGAGGTGGAATATGGTGGAGGGGCACCGACACGGCTAAGGAACGATCCGTAGATCAACTTGTGTGTCCTAGGGTGCCCCCTGCCCCGTATATAAAGGAGCAAGGGGGTGCGGCCGGCCCTTGGGGAGGCGGCGGAGGAGTCCTACTCCCACGGGAGTAGGACTCCCCCCTTCCTAGTTGGAGTAGGATTGGGGGAGGGAAGAGGGAAGGGGCCGCCCCTCTCCTTGTCCTATTCGGACTAGGGGAGGGGCGGCGGCCTGCCCTGGCCGGCCCTTCCTCTTCTCCTCGTGGCCCACTAAGGCCCAATAACCCCGGGAGGTTCAGTAACCCCGGTGTTCAGTAAAATCCCGATTTCACCGGAACCATTCCGAACTCAAATATAGGCTTCAATATATCAATCTTTATGTCTCGACCATTTCGAGACTCCTCGTCATGTCCGTGATCACATCCGGACTCGAACTTCTTGGTACATCAAAATACACAAACTCATAATATTACCGTCATCGAAACCTTAAGCGTGCGGACCCTACGGTTCGAGAACAATGTAGACATGACCTAGAGACCGTCTCGGTCAATAACCAATAGCGGGACCTGGATGCCCATATTGGCTCCTTCATATTCTACGAAGATCTTTATCGGTTAGACCGCATAACAACATCGTTGTTCCCTTTGTCATCGGTATGTTACTTGCCCGAGATTCGATCGTCGGTATTCAATACCTAGTTCAATCTCGTTACGGAAAGTCTCTTTACTCGTTCGTAATACATCATCTCACAGCTAACTCATTAGTTGTAATGCTTGCAAGGCTTGATGATGTGTATTACCGAGAGGGCCGAGAGATACCTCTCCGACAATCGGAGTGACAAAACCTAATCTCGAAATCGCCAACCCAACATCGCCTTTGGAGACACCTGTAGTACTCCTTTATAATCACCCGATTACGTTGTGACGTTTGGTAGCACCAAAGTGTTCCTCCGTAAGCGGAGTTGCATAATCTCATAGTTACAGGAACATGTACATGTCATGGATAAAAGCAGTAGCAACATACTAAACGATCATGTGCTAAGCTAATGGAATGGGTCATGTCAATCAGATCATTCAACCAATGATGTGACCTTGTTAATCAAATAACAACTCTTTGTTCATGGTTAGGAAACATAACCATCTTTGATTAACAAGCTAGTCTAGTAGAGGCATACTAGTGACATATTGTTTGTCTATGCATTCACACATGTATCATGTTTCCGGTTAATACAATTCTAGCATGAATGATAAACATTTATCATGAAATAAGGAAATAAATAATAACTTTATTATTGCCTCTAGGGCATATTTCCTTCACTACTGACTTAGAAGTAGCAGTAGCGCGTTTGAGGCATACATCGCTACTGCTATAGTTGCCATGACCTTGGCCCCCCGCTAGCTATAGCGGTAGCGCGTTACACTGTAGAGCGCTACTGCTACTTGCGTTAGCTGTAGCGCTTTTTGCCAAACGCGCTACAACTATCCCTACCTTATCCCCACGGGAGGACCGGCCCTCACTCACACTCTCACTCTCGCTTGCGACAACCGTAAATAAATCGTCATGCAACCGTTGCTGCCGTTGCGTCGTCCGCCGAGGTACTCCCCTCCTTCCATCCTCCTCCATCCTCCTTGCACATCCTCCCCTCACTTTCTGCCGCCCTCCCTCCTCGCTGCCGCCCTCCTCCATCCGCTCAACCGCCCTCCTCCTCCTCTGCCTGGCAGCCCGCCTCCCACCGCCCTCGACCTCGCCGCCCTAGCTACCTCTCCGCCGCCCCCCACCCTTGCCACTAGTTAGTACTAGATTTAGTAGTAGATGTTAATTTAGGGTTAGCTAGTACTAGATGTTAATTTAGTAGTAGTAGATGTTAATTTAGCTTAGTTAGTACTAGATTTTTAGTAGTAGTAGTGGTAGTTGAACTACTTTAGTTGTAGTTGAACTAGTTTAGTAAGTAAATTAATAAACTAGTTGAATTAATGTAACTAATCTATTTTTAGTAAGATAATTAATATAACTAGTTGAACTACTTTATTTTTAGAAAGAACTAGTTTTTTTCTATTTATAGTAAGTTTATATTTAGTAAGAACTAGTTGAATTAATAAAACTAGTTGAACATGTTTTGTTGCTAGTAATAACTTATATGGTTTGGTGACCTCCGTCGTTCCGTCACCGACCCCTCCGACAACCCCGCCGTCATCCCAGTCACCGACGTACCCCTCCGACATCGAGGTGAGACCAGCCAAATATCCTTGTATATTTTGTGTTGTTGCTCAAATAGGATATGTGGTTGCCCAAGTGGCCGTTCATGTTCAGTTTACATCTCCGAGTGGCCTACGTTTTGTCGGAGTGTTGATTAATTTCCGTTCCGGCAAATTTCAGGCGCTCGATATGTCCTTTTTTAGCAAAGGTCATGCCGGATTTTGTCGTGAATTCTGACATGACTTGTGCTAGAATATGTACAAGTTTAATCTTTGAATTATGATTGTAGGAAATGTCGTACTCGGACGACGACGATCTCCCGGGGGAGTGTAGCTGGTGCCACGATGATCGAGGTATGTGCGACAGGTTCGTTCGGCTGGACGACGATCGCCGCTTCAGCATTAAGCTCGAGGAGACCTGCGATGTTCAACTATTTCAACGTCTAATTTTCATATTTTACAATTCGACTAGCTTATCCCATGCCATGCAAGACGCTATGTCTTGGAGAGGATGGGTTTTGAAGACCATGAAAATTTTGAAACAAAGAAAATACACCTAAGGACCCATCATGATATGGATTTTGAAGTAAATCTGTATAATGCTCAGAGCGTAACCCATTTTGGTTGCCAAAATTGGGAAGCACTTTGCAAAATGTATGGTTTTGATGAGGGTATGATTATCACCATGGATCTTGGTGATCCCGACAATGAGGAAGACAATATGGACATTTGGGTCCTTGTTGATACGCTGCCGATTGTACTGCTATGTGAGTTTATCAAACATAGTTATTAACTAATTTATATTCTTTATTTCAAAATAGTTGATAGCTTATTTCCATTGACAGCTTATTTTGATTCTTCAAAGACTGTGCGGAAGATGGTAGATAAAACCCACTACACCGAAGGCACCCAATTAACATATAAGGAGAAAAATCATATCGCATTTTGTACTCTTCTTGAGAATTACAATGCCTATTATCGAACTCCTCCAAATTATGGTGAATACGTGCCACTAGTGCATGTGTTGAACAACGATAACTTCTCCGGAGATACCTGGTAAGATTTTTTACTATTACGACATTCGTGCATTTTTGCATACTTCTAAAACTAGTACATCATTGCTAACTACAAAGTTATTATTATGTTTTTCAACATAAACTCCCGATGGATTGTGTGCCTCATCGATGTGTATGCATGGTCGCCTATCGATTCGAACATACTACCGAGTAAATCTAGGGAGCTCACTGTGCATATCGGATTTCTAAAATCGTGAACACATGATCATCGAGAATGGAAGAAATGTATGGACATTCGCAAGGAGGTTCTTGGAAGTAACATTCAGCGAAAGGCAAGAATGGGAGACAGGCTAATCTCCATTCTCCATAATGGAGAGTCGGGGGCTATCTTGTTTTTGTTATTTTACCTTAGAAAATGTAGTAGGTGTTAATCGAATGTAATAGGTCCTATGAGGTACAATATGTTTATTATGTGGTAATGTGTTAGAGTTGATAATGATGATCTTGAGGAGGTGTTATGTGATGTCAATGATGAAAACGATGATATTGAGGAGGTGTTATATGACAATGATGTATTATGATGCTAAGTTGTTAATGATATGATGATGATGATGATATTATTATATCATTGCGTGAAAGAATCAGCGGATTAGTTTCAAGTGGATGGACATCCACTTGAAACTAGTCCACGGTTCTTTCACCCCATGATGTAATAACTCATTATGATGTAAAACAATCTCTAAATTCCTGTTGTATGAAAACTTGTGTAAAGGTGTATGAATACAACATGAAATAGAAAAGAAATAAAATACTAAATAGTAGTAGTAGCGGGTTAGGAGAAGCGCTACTACTAATTAACGAGAGCGATGTTATAAAGAACCGCTGCTAGTAAGTCAATTTAGCGATGGCGTCGTCAAGCAGCGCTATTGCTAAGCATTAGCTGTAGCGCCTTATTAGTAGCGCTTGTGCCCGCGCTACTGATAGGCCCAAAACCCGCGCTGCTGCTAGGCTTTTCCCTAGTAGTGTAAGCCTCCGAGTGGGAGGTCTGCTCTTCACTCGGCAGGATTTTCACGTTGTATTTGTGGCGTAGCTCAGAGGAGAGGGACGCAGTCGACCTGCACCTCGTCCTCCTTGCGACCTCACATTGTACTTGTGGCGTAGCTCAGAGGAGAGGGACACAGTCGACCTGCACCTCGTCCTCTTTACGACCGTACATTGTACTTGTGGCGTAGCTCAGAGGAGAGGGACGCAGTTGACCTGCACCTCGTCCTCCTTACGGCCGCACATTGTACTTGTGGCGTAGCTCAGAGGAGAGGGTCGCAGTCGACTTGCGTCTCGTCCTCCTTGCGAGCGTACGTTGTATTTGTGGCGTAGCTCAGAGGAGAGGGTCGCAGTCGACCTGCGCCTCGTCCTCCTTGCGAGCGCACGTTGTATTTGTACTTAGGCGAGTGCTCGGACTGCAGCTAAGCCCCCGAGTAGAAGTCTGGCTTATCACTTGGTAGGATTTTGTTCAAACTTAGGCGAGCACTGGGCTGCAGCTAAGCCCCCGAGCGGAAGTCTGGCTTACCACTCGATAGGATTTTATTGAAACTTAGGCGAAACGGATTCGCAGCTAAGCCCCCGAGTGGGAGGATGGCTCACCACTCGGTAAGGAATTTTTTTTACAAACTTAGGCGAAACGGATTCGCGGCTAAGTCACCCACTGAGGGGGAAATTTTTACTGAACAAATAAAAGTGACAAAAATTATTGGGGAAAATATGACACTATTATCTTGCAAAACATGGACTACAGAAGTACTTTTATTACAACTCATCCGAGTGATAAACTTAAGTGTAAAATGGGCGGAGTAGTTCCGCGTTCCAAGCTCGGGGCTCATCGATATTGTGTTTGACGTTGTAGAGACGGTACGCCCCGTTGTGGAGGACCTTGGTGATGATGAAGGGTCCTTCCCAAGAAGGAGCAAGCTTGTGTTGTTTCCGCTGATCCACTCGGAGAAGCAAATCTCCTTCCTGAAAGGCTCAACTCTTCACATTTCTGGCATGGAAGCGACGCAAGTCTTGTTGGTAGATGGTCGATCGGGTGAGAGCCATCTCCCTTTCTTCCTCTAAAAGGTCGACTGCGTCCTGCCGCGCTTGTTCAGCTTCTGCTTCGTTGTAGAGTTCGACCCGAGGAGCATTGTGGAGAAGATCACTCGGCAAAACTGCTTCAGCTCCATAGACCAAGAAGAATCGAGTTCTCCCGGTCGACCGATTAGGCGTGGTTCGCAGTCCCCAAAGCACCGAGGGAAGTTCGCCGACCCATGCTCCAGCCGCATGTTTGAGATCACGCATCAGTCGGGGTTTCAACCCTTTGAGGATCAGGCCATTGGCTCGCTCTGCTTGTCCATTCGACTGCGTATGGGCGACTGAAGCGTAGTCGACTCGTGTGCCTTGAGCGTTGCAAAAATCCCTGAATTCCTCTGAGTCAAAGTTCGACCCATTATCTGTAATGATGCTGTGTGGGACTCCATATCTGAATATCAGTTCCCTGATGAAGCTAACAGCAGTACCGGCGTCAAGGTTCTTGATGGGTTTAGCCTCAATCCACTTTGTGAACTTGTCGACTGCCACCAGTACATGTGTGAAACCGCTTCGACCTGTTCTCAAGGGGCCGACCATATCCAACCCCCATACTGCGAAGGGCCAGACGAGTGGAATGGTCCTCAGAGCTGATGCAGGCTTGTGTGACATATTTGAGTAGAACTGACATCCTCCGCACTTGTCCACTATTTCCTTTGACATCTCATTCGCCTTTGGCCAGTAAAATCCGGCTCGGTATGCTTTGGCCACGATGGTCCGAGAGGACGCATGATGACCACAGGTTCCCAAGTGGATATCATCAATGATGATTCGACCTTCTTCTGGCGTTATGCACTTCTGACCAACTCCAGTCGCGCTCTCTCTATACAACTGTCCTTTGATTACGGTAAAGGCTTTGGATCGACGGACGATCTGTCGAGCCTCTTCCTCATCCTCCGGGAGCTCTTTTCTCAGGATATACGCGATATATGGAACTGTCCAGACAGGAGTGACTACCAAGACCTCCATAACCAAGTCGACCACTGCTGGGACTTCTACTTCACTCGGATTCGTGGCACTCTTGGGTTGCGGGGCTTCTTCAGTGAAAGGGTCTTCTTTAACTGACGGAGTATGAATATGCTCTAAGAACACACCACTCGGAATGGCTTCTCTCTTGGAACCTATCTTTGCTAGATCATCAGCTGCTTGATTTTTCAGTCGGGGTATATGATGGAGCTCTAACCCCTCAAACATCTTTTCTAGCTTCCTCACTGCATTGTAGTATCCAGTCATGGCTGGGCTTCTCACGTCCCACTCCTTCATCACTTGGTTGACCACTAAATCTGAATCGCCATAGACCATCAAGCGATGGACGCCGAGTGAAATGGCCATGCGCAATCCATATAAGAGGGCCTCATACTCTGCTTCATTGTTGGAGGAATCAAAGTGAATCTGGAGCACATATCTGAGCTTATCTCCTCCGGGGAAACCAGACAACCCCACAGACCGTAACCATTCAACATCTTAGAGCCATCAAAGAACATGGTCCAAATGCTCGAGTGAACCTCGATCGGCTGCTGTTGTTCAATCCACTCGGTGAGGAAATCTGCTATTGCAGGACTTAATGGCTTTCTTTGCCTCAAACTTGATATCAAGGGAAGAAGTTCAATCGCCCATTTCGCCACTCGACCAGTTGCATCTCTGTTGTGCAGAATCTCTCGAAAGTGGAGCGTCACGGCGATCGTGATGGAATGATCGGAGAAATAATGAGCAACCTTCTTCGTGGTCATGTATATCCCATACACAAGCTTCGATAATGAGGGTATCTCTGCTTGGATGGAGTTAAAACTTGGATAGATAGTACCTTTGGCGCTGAACTTTGAAGGCTTTCCTTCTTCTTCCCGCCGACCGTAAGTATCAGATCGACGACTTGTCCTGTGGCTGCGATATAAAGCAACAGAGGCTCTTTGCTGATTGGAGCAGCAAGCACCGGCTGGGTGGAGAGCAGAGCTTTTAGCTCGCGAACGCTGCATCGACTTCGGAGTCCACTCGAACTTGCGCCTTCTTCATCATCGGTAAAGAGGCAAAGCCTTTTCACCGAGTCGTGAGATGAATCGACTTAATGCGGCCAAGCATCCAGTAAGCTTCTGGACATCGTGCACTCGCACGGGGTGTTTCATTCGGAGTATAGTACCGATCTTTTTGGGATTAGCGTCGATTCCTCGTTCGGAAACGAGAAAACCGAGTAACTTGCCACCAGGAACTCCGAATGTGCACTTTGATGGATTGAGCTTGATATCATACCTTCTGAGGTTGGCAAATGTTTCGGCGAGGTCAGTGAGCAGGCCGGAACCTTTTCGCGACTTGACCACGATATCATCCATATACGCTTCCACATTCCGACTGATTTGAGTGAGCAGACACTTTTGAATCATTCGCATGAATGTGGCTCCGGCATTCTTGAGGCCGAACGGCATGGTGATATAGCAGAAGCACCCGAATGGAGTGATGAAAGCTGTTTTTATCTCATCGGGCCCGCTGACGGATCGATGGTACCGAAATAGGCGTCTAGAAAAGACAATCTCGCATCCCGCGGTCGAGTCAACAATTTGATCAATGCGAGGGAGAGGAAAATGATCTTCGGGAAGGCCGATTGATGTGCTTGAAATCAATGCACATTCGAGTGAGTTGTCCTTCTTAGGAACCATGACGACATTAGCGAGCCACTCGGAGTGGTATATCTCGGATAAATCCTGCCGCCAACAATGAGCCACTTCCTCACCAATAGCCTTTCTCTTACGGGCGGCGGACCACGAAGATGCTCTTTAACTGGTTTTCTTGATGAGTCGACTCTAAGGCGATGCTCAGCCAGCCCCACAGGAACACGGCTTGTCGGTGGCTTCCACGCAAAAATGTCCCAGTTCTCACGGAGGAACTGGATGAGCACTTCTTCCTATTTAGGGTCGAGTGTTGTGGAGATGTGGGTCGGGGCTGCATTAGGGTCGGTCGGGTGAATGTGGACAGGCTTCGCCTCACCGGACGACTGAAATGCAGATTCTGTGGCGGGTTTCTTGGCTCGTAGCAAATCACTCGGATCTGCGTTTTGCTTATATTCTTCAAACTCGACCGCTGTCACCTGGGAATCGGCAATCTTTGAGCCTTTCTGGAAACACTCTTCTGCCTTTTTCCGATCACCAGTGACAGTGATCACTCCTTTGGGGCCGGGCATCTTCAGTTTGAGGTAGACGTAACATGGTCGAGCCATGAACCGTGCGTAAGCTGGTCTCCCCAAAATAGGGTGGTACGCACTCTGAAAATCCACGACCTCAAACGTCAGCTTTTCCTTGCGAAAATGTTTCGAATCACCAAACACCACGTCCAGAGCTATTTGGCCGAGTGACTCGGCTTTCTTTCCTGGTATAACTCCATGAAAGCCGATGTTACTGGCGCTCAGTCGGGACATCGGAATGCCCATTGTGACGCCCGGATAATTAAGCTACAGTGATTCCCCACTAATGATGCCACATCACCTCAGTTACTGTTGATAAACTCTAGATAATTCAAAACCGAAACAAATTCAAATTCGAATTAAAGTCAAACAATAAAAGTTTTCAAATATAAAAACTAAAATGTTCAAAGTGTGGCAAACAATCCCTAGGTAATTGTCATGTTGAAAACCACATTTGGTAAAGAGTTTAAATGCCCTTTTGTGAATAGAATAGTGGCTTAAACAATAAATTAAATGCCTTTTATAATTTATAAAATATTAAACTATTTTAATTTGGTGTGAAACCTTTTGTGGCAGTAGTAAAACTAGTCACACTAATTTAGGTGCTCTTGTTTGTATTTTGTAAAACAAAACAAATGAGAATAAAGATAGAACAATATAGAAAAAAATACTAAAATAATAACAATAGTAATACCCCCCTCCCCGACTGGGCCTTGGCCCAGTTGGCCAGGCGGCCGAGCGGCCTGCCGACCCACCCCCGCACGTTGGCCTACAAGGCCTCTCTCCCCACCCACCGTAACCCTAATCCCCACTACCCCATCTCTCCCCTCGCTCCCTCTGGCGCGCCACCACACGCAACACATGCAAGACACACACGCCAAGACGCCTCGTGCTCGGGAGGGCGCCCTGCTCGATCCCCTCCTCCCGCACGGCCGTGCCCGACGCAAGTCGCCGCGCCGCTAAGGCCACCGCCAGCCGAGCTCGGCGCCGCCCCTCTGGGACTCCTCTGCGCCCCCTCCTCTACTTGCGCTGCGTCCGCCTGATGCCGCGACCTCGCCTCATCATCGACCCCAACCCCGTCGCACCTTGCCGGCGCCTCGACGCCCACCGCCGTCGCCGCCCGTCTTCGCCCTCCTCCACGACCGGAGCTCCTACGCCTCGTCGGACGCCGTCGTCCTCTTCGTCGCCAGACCTCCCCGAGCTCACTCTCGCACACCTGCAGGGCCCAGTGAGCCACCACCCTCCCCTTCTCCTCTGCCCTCTCATAGCATCTCTCCCCATCGCCGCTCACCGTCTGAATGCGCCCCGACCGCGGTCACCTCTTGCTGGCGCGCCAGCAGTGCGTGCCCGCCCTGCCTTCGCCGCACCAGAACCTCCGTGGCGCGCCGAGTTCTCGCCTCCTGCGCGCTGCTCCACTCTCTCGCTACAGCGCCGCACCCACTGCACACCCCACCGCCCGTGCCTACTCCGCCGCCACTCCCGCTGCTGACGGCTCCGTCGCTTCAAGGCGTTGGCGCGCCCTCGCCTCAAGCACCGCGCAAGCACCCTGGCCTCGCCCGCCGCTTCTGGGCGAAGGCCAGACAGCGCCAGTGGCCGCTAACCAAGATCGCCCAATGGCCCTATGACAAACGGGGCCCAGCCCCAAAATGTTTTAAGAAAAAAAATGAATTAATGAAATTTATAATTAAGTAATTAATTAATTAATTAATTAATTAGTACTAATTAATTAATCTAATTAACTAGTTAATTTAATTAAGTAGCAATTAGATTAGTTAAACCCTAATTAGACTAAACAGTCTATGACCAGTGGGACCCACATGTCAGGTTGACCAGTCAACCCCTGTTGACTGCTGACATCAGCATGACATCATGCTGATGTCATAAATACATTTTCAAATTAAATTAAATAATTAATTAAATTCCAGAAATTATTAAAATCTTTAGAAAATCATATCTTTTAATCCGTAACTCGGATTAAATTATTTTCAACATGAAAGTTGCTCGAGCGAGGAGACGAATCCGGATACGCGGCTCGTTAAATCCGCCACACGCCCCTAGCATAGTGAACCTGCAACATTTCACCTCCGGTTCATCTCGTCGAAAACATGGAACACCAGGGATACTTTCCCGGATGTTTCCCCCCTTCACCGGTATCACCTCATACCGCGTTAGAACACGTCTAGCTCTGCTTGTTGTACTGTTATGCACTTGCTTGCTATGTATTTACTGTTTCTCCCCCCTCTTCTCTCCGGTAGACCCCGTGACGATGCTGATGCCCCTGTGGTCGACTACGTCACCGACGACCCCTACTTGTCTGCGCAACCAGGCAAGCCCCCCCTTGATCACCAGATATCGCCTATTCTCCTCTATACTGCTTGCATTAGAGTAGTGTAGCATGTTACTGCTTTCCGTTGATCCTATTCTGATGCATAGCCTGACATTGTTGCTACATTTGTTGATACCTTACCTGCAATCCTAAATGCTTAGTATAGGATGCTAGTTTATCATCATTGGCCCTGCATTCTTGTCAGTCTGCCTTGCTATACTATTTGGCCGTGATCACTCGGGAGGTGATCACGGGTATATACTATACATACATACATACTACAGATGGTGACTAAAGTCGGGTCCGCTCGAAGAGTACCATGAGTGATTCACGCAGTTGGGGCTGAAAGGACCTTTGTCCCGACGGCCCTCTGTGTGGATCTTTGTGGCGGAGCGACAGGCAGGTTGAGACCACCTAGGCGAGAGGTGGGCTGGCCTGGTCGGCGTCATGATTGCTTCATAATAACACGCTTAACGAGATCTTGGTATTTGATCCGAGTCGGCCATTTGGTCTATACGCACTAACCATCTCGTGGGAGTAGTTATGGGTATCCCGGCGTCGTGGTATCGGCGAAGCCTTCTTGACGTCGGCGGCGAGTGGCGTCGCGCCGGATTGGAACGTAAGCCCGCACTTGTATTAAGGGGCTAGTTACGCTTCGGCGCGTTCAAGCGAACGCAGGTGTGCTTAGGGCGATGGGCCCACACCCTGCGCGCTTAGGTTTAGACCGGCGTCTTGACCTCTCTGTTGTGCCTCGGTGGGGCTGCGGCGTGTTGATCTTCGAGGCGGGCATGACCCAGAAAGTGTGTCGGCCAAATGGGATCAAGCGTGTTGGGTTATGTGGTGCACCCTGCAGGAAGTTAATCTATTGAATAGCCGCGTCCCTCGGTAAAGGGCGACCGGAGTTGTACCTTGACCTTATGACAACTAGAACCGGATACTTAATAAAACACACCTTCCAAGTGCGAGATACAACCCGTGATCGCTCTCTAACAGGCGACGAGGAGAGGATCGCGGGTAGGATTATGCTATGCGATGCTTGGAGATGCTACTTGGTGATGCTACTTGGAGATGCTACTTGGAGGACTTCAATCTACTCTCTTCTACATCTTTGCGAGACGGAGGCTGCGAGCGTAGTCTTCGACAGGATTAGCTATCCCCTCTTATTACGGCATTCTGCAGATTCGGTCCATCGATATGGCCCTTTACACATATACCCATGCATATGTAGTGTAGCTCCTTGCTTGCGAGTACTTTGGATGAGTACTCACGGTTGCTTTCTCCCCTTTTCCCCTTTCCTTTATTTACGGTTGTCGCAACCAGATGTTGGAGTCCGAAGTTGACGCCACCGTCGATGGCGACTACTACACCTGGAGGTGCCTACTACTACGTGCAGCCCCGGCGACGACTGGGAGTAGTTAGGAGGATCGAGCGGGAGGCTGCGCCTCTTCGATCTGTATCCCGCTTTGTGCTAGCCATCTTATGGCAACTTGTATAACTTATGTGCGTACTCAGATATTGTTGCTTCCGCTTCTTCGTCTATGATCGAGCACTTGTATTCGAGCCCTCGAGGCCCCCGGCTTGTATTATGATGCTTGTATGACTTATTTATGTTTTTAGAGATGTGTTGTGATATCTTCCGTGAGTCCCTGATCTTGATCGTACACGTTTGCGTGCATGATTAGTGTACGATTGAATCGGGGCGTCACAAGTTGGTATCGAGCCCATTGCTGTCTGAATCCCCTTTCCAACTCCTTGGCAAGTCGAGTCTAGACATTGCAAAACTTTTACTAACATGGCTGTGCGGCCCATGGGCCCACGCCGCCATTGGGTGGTATTAGGATCTTTTACTCCTCGACCTTTACTCTGGGACTCTGACCTCTCTTCTATTCGGGTTAAATGAATTTTGCTAAATCTAACATTAGGATCTCGTTATCACTTTCACCCGGAGAGCCCTTATTACTAAGGATCGCTGCACGCACATGAAGACCACGAAGATACTCACCGCAGATTAACCCGAGAACTTGTCTTCATCGTTTGCAATTCCCTTCCACCGTCAACCCTTATGGATAACTACTTGCGGTTGTTATTCTTACATTCATCGATTAGTCTTGTTATTACAAGATACCCGAAATACTCGTCATTGTTTCGATAATCCTTTGAGCTTATTGCCTTGCTGTTCTTTGTCACCTGAATACCCCTACGGATAATTCTCGCACTTATCGAGTATCCGCTTATCCCCAGTTGTTCATATGCTTTTCAAATTACTTGGAAATACTACCCAATCTTCCGAGTATCCTCTTCAAACTATTGCTCGGCAAATACTTGTCTGCTTGCAATATGGATGCTTTCCATATGCGTAGAAATATTCATTAGTATCCTTTGACACGATCATTTTGATCCTATCGATTCAACATGTGTGTGAAAGCACGCAATCATCAGTTGATCCTTTTAAATTATCTTTCCGGCTCAGACGTTGTTTTAATCATGAGCTGGTTCTCGCCAATTAAATTGTCGTCGATTGTGCCCCTAAGTCTATTGAACTTATCCATCCTTGATCAGAGCGTCTGCTTCTGATCCTTCACTTTGTAAATCATAATTCCTTAGCAATTGAGCTCTAAGTTATTCAGTTGTTTCTATAATCCAATGTAATTGCCTTGCTTCTTCCTCTGGTTGTGTGCAGATACTCACCCCAGATCCTTTGTTGGATTTTATCCGACAATGTCCTTCATATTCAATAACCTTGAGCCTTTCCTAGGATGTATACCGCCTTTGGTAAATTGTATCCCTGCTTTGTCAACCATGCTCGCTATCGAGCTTGTGTTATTTACTCCACGAAGTTTGTGGTATATGTTCCTAAGAGGCCCGATGGGTTGGACATATGCCTTCTCTAAACTGTGTGAACCCGGAAACTACTACGGGTCATACACTACTAGTGTTATGTCAGATAAAATTTCAACACACAATTTCGTTGAAAGCGAGAAGTGAATGGAAGGTTATACATTGAAGAAGTGGGAGTCGACCTTGAACTTGTGTTCATGCCCATGGACACGATGTAGATCCTATCATGGAAGCTTCTTGTAATAATAACTATTGCCTTGATATAATATCATCTGGTATCTGTGAATTGATCCTTTGCAATCATGGTTCCAACCATATTTTCTACTTGATCCCATTTCTCAAGCAAGTGAAAACACTTGTCTTCTGCGGATCAATACCTCTCCATAACCCCTTATGTCAATCTTCCTTCGAGCAAAACCCTCCAGTATCTCGAGAATATCAACGAACTGTGTTGCTTCCTATGAGTCTTCATCTATTATTGCTTCTCACCGATTTCAGATTTCCCCGGGTTCGAGTTATTTCACTCGAGAACACCGAGAAGTGAATCGATTCAAGACTTCGATTCAATAACTCTTAAGTAATTTTCATTACTTACGAGTTTAATAATCCTTCAAGTCATTCCTAGCCTGATTGGCTATATCATTGTGCTAATTTTTAAGCGTACTACGGGTCCTTCTTCTCGAGCACAAATTTCGACAGTGAGCTAATCTTACAATTGATCTTCCTCGTCATATCGTTTGTCCTTGAACAGCAAGCTTGATTTTGAGTTTGTGTCGTACCCATGGTCCCAATGACTTTTGGCTTCATCATTTCCGTTGACTTGATGTCATCACCGATCAGATACATCTTCTCGAAACCTCTCGACAAATGTGTCGTGATCATCATCAACATTCTGAGGTCTTCCAAGATATCTATCGAATTCTTGATGAGAAATAGCATCCTTTGCCCTCGATGGTTTGGGTTATCATCCACAACATTATTGCATTCCCTCGAACACAAAAATTGTTCCTGTTTTGTGTTGTACCTTGAGTTCCTTGTTATCCAACTTATGTTATGATTCTACCGCGGAGTATTACCATCTTTGATGTCAAGAATGTTGTGAGGATTGCTCCACCTCTTAAGAATTCTTGTTATAGTGATACCTCTCGCCATCACCATTCTTTCTTGGTCCCCGTGTTGGTTCTAACCAGGATACCAACATATGAACGGTGCTATATGGATTCTGCCCTTCTAGCAACCCTATTGCTTTGAAGTTAATGGTTGGCCGTTCATTCTTAGACTATTGATTATTGAATCACCATTCCAATGTTGGCCGTGCAACCCAGCCCATATTTCGGGTGCACCTTTCAACCATTGTTAAATTGTGTATGTTTTCCTCAAGCATACATCAATATATCATTTTGATTTGGCATATGTTATCTCCTTGTTCACATAATTGTGGAAATCCATCCTTTGGAAATTTTGATGAATTGTCGCCACTGAAAACTATAGCGCGCTATACCGTCGCTAATAGCACGCTATAGCGTATTGAGAATTGCCTCGCTAAATATATTGATGTACAACGTCTTGCTAATAGCACGCTATAGCGCGACATAGCACGATAAATAGCATATTTTGAGGTCGCGCTATTTTGATGTAGCGCGCTATTTTTTTCATTGAGTGTCGCTGAGTTCATCAACCACCACCATGTCCTCTCCTTGGGTTAATGATGAACTCTTGTTAACGGAAATCACTTCATAGTTCATTTCCCGAGAATCTTACAGTGTCATCCCGTCAATTTGTGCTGCACCTTTCTTCTCAGGCATCCTGAGTCTGAGGTATCCTAACACCGATCAGATCTAAATCTCGGTCAGATATGATGGTTGGAGCATATTTCCAAGAGTTTTAACATTGGTCTTTATATGAACCAGTAATGTGATGTCATGCCCAGCACACCTGGCCGGAGGACCTATTGCTATAGTTTTCTTTGTAGCAAGGTTAGCCATTCTTCCATGAGCAAATTGTAAGACTTATTCTATAAGTTGTTCTTGATGGATCCTTTGTGCATCCAAATTCTGACCCTTACCTGATGGCCAAGTCAATGCTATCTCGAAGCATGTCTGTCGTATCCTGATTTTCAATAATAACATTTGAAGACCAATGCTCAATGTTTCCTGCTCGATTATCCAAACACCGATGTATGGGTAATGTCATGAAAATTTCTCTCCCCCTACTTAGAGGGTTTTCCACATCATATCCTGTCCCGGATATCTTACTCTGTTTGTCCTTGAGAAGGATATACCCTTGAAATATGTGTTTAAACACATTTTCCTTTCCATTGTTCTGTTTAACCTGGTAATTATATTTTCCTTTCCATTGTTTGGTTTAACCTCCCTTGTGATCCATATGATCTAAGCAGTAATAAGTCACCGCTTTTGTAAGCACCTCGGTGTACAACTCTGTCAGTAAAAACCCGTTACTATTGTTGATGACATTCCGGTATCCACCGATGGATGAG
Organism: Aegilops speltoides; assembly: GCA_021437245.1. NCBI lineage: Eukaryota > Viridiplantae > Streptophyta > Magnoliopsida > Poales > Poaceae > Aegilops > Aegilops speltoides. The sequence goes on from CM038145.1 coordinate 27,607,504, forward strand.
AACTTTGCCTAATGGTCCACCTCGTTCAACGAGCAGGAAAATGTTTCTCTTCGTCCCTCGCCCATGGTACCAACGTTGTTGCCGACGTAAACGACAGGCTATCCTCTAACATGCCTTGCTTACATGATCACGCAAGATGTCACCACTCCTTCTACTTTTAACCCACATGGTGGGCCCATAACCCACAGTTCCAAAGGATCGAAACCTGACTCTCCTGTTCACCCCTCGTTCCCAAAGTTATTCCTCCTGCTTGGACTCGTATGTAATTCATGGGCCACCTTCTGATGAGATCATCAATTCTGGCATCGGACACAATAATTATTCCGTTGCTTGAAACCCCTTTCACCTTCTGACTAGGCATAGAACGATTTCCTGGCTGCTTGAAACTTCTTATTATACCTTCCAACTTTGCTCTCGATGTGTTTTATTTGTTCAACTCGAGAGATACTCTCATGATCATTCTTGGGATACCCCCCGATGATTCTCCCTTATAACATTCAATTGTTGTAAAGCTGCCCCTTACCTATTCGTAAGTACGATGAAGTTCCTGAAGAAAGGACGACAACCTCATCATGCTGCATCGATGCATAGGAATGAAGTCATCAACACTATGGTTCGACCAGTCGAGAAGAGCAACCAAGACCGAGAAGATTCGTTAGAATTTCGTAACCAAATCCCTTTCCCGTCACTTCCCCTCTTAAATCTCGGGACGAGATTTCTTGTAGTGGAGGAGAATTGTGACGCCCGGATAATTAAGCTACAGTGATTCCCCACTAATGATGCCACGTCACCTCAGTTACTGTTGATAAACTCTAGATAATTCAAAACCGAAACAAATTCAAATTCGAATTAAAGTCAAACAATAAAAGTTTTCAAATATAAAAACTAAAATGTTCAAAGTGTGGCAAACAATCCCTAGGTAATTGTCATGTTGAAAACCACATTTGGTAAAGAGTTTAAATGCCCTTTTGTGAATAGAATAGTGGCTTAAACAATAAATTAAATGCCTTTTATAATTTATAAAATATTAAACTATTTTAATTTGGTGTGAAACCTTTTGTGGCAGTAGTAAAACTAGTCACACTAATTTAGGTGCTCTTGTTTGTATTTTGTAAAACAAAACAAATGAGAATAAAGATAGAACAATATAGAAAAAAATACTAAAATAATAACAATAGTAATACCCCCCCCGACTGGGCCTTGGCCCAGTTGGCCAGGCGGCCGAGCGGCCTGCCGACCCACCCCCGCACGTTGGCCTACAAGGCCTCTCTCCCCACCCACCGTAACCCTAATCCCCACTACCCCCATCTCTCCCCTCGCTCCCCTCCTGGCGCCGCCACCACACGCAACACATGCGCACACACGCCAAGACGCCTCGTGCTCGGGGGGCGCCCTGCTCGATCCCTCCTCCTTGCGGCCGTGCAGCTCGACGAAGTCGCCGCGCCGCTAAGGCCACCGCCACCGGGCTCGGCGCCGCCCTCTGGGACTCTCTCGCCCCTCCCTACCTTGCCAAGCTGCGTCACTTTGATGCCGCGACCTCGCCTCATCATCGACCCCAACCCCGTCGCACCTTGCCGGCGCCTCGACACCCACCGCCGTCGCCGCCCGTCTTCGCCCTCCTCCACGACCGGAGCTCCTACGCCTCGTCGGACGTCGTCGTCCTCTTCGTCGCCAGACCTCCCCGAGCTCACTCTCGCACACCTGCAGGGCCCAGTGAGCCACAACCCTCCCCTTCTCCTCTGCCCTCTCATAGCATCTCTCCCCATCGCCGCTCACCGTCTGAATGCGCCCCGACCGCGGTCACCCCGCGCTAGCCGCGCCCAGCGTGCGTGCCCGCCGCCGCGCTTCGCCGCCCGCAACCTCCGTGGCGCGCCGAGTTACGCTCCTGCGCCTGCTCCACTCCTCCGCGCCAGCGCGCACTCCACTGCACCCACCGCCGTGCCTACTCCCGCCGCCACTCCCGCTGCACGGCTCCGTCGCTTCGCGGCGTTGGCGCGCCCTCGCTCGCGCAAGACCCGCTGACACGGCCTCGCCCGCCGCTTCTGGCGGCGAAGGCCAGACAGCGCCAGAGCGCCCGCTAACCCGCATCAGCCCAATGGCCCTATGACAAACGGGGCCCAGCCCCAAAACGTTTTAAGAAAAATAAAAATAAAAATATATTAATAAAATTTATAATTAAGTAATTAATTAATTAATTAATTAGTACTAATTAATTAATCTAATTAACTAGTTATTTTATTAAGTAGTAATTAGATTAGTTAAACCCTAATTAGACTAAACAGTCTATGACCAGTGGGAACCACATGTCAGGTTGACCAGTCAACCCCTGTTGACTGCTGACATCGGCATGACATCATGCTGATGTCATAAATACATTTTCAAATTAAATTAAATAATTAATTAAATTCCAGAAATTATTAAAATCTTTAGAAAATCATATCTTTTAATCCGTAACTCGGATTAAATTATTTTCAACATGAAAGTTGCTCAGAACGAGGAGACGAATCCGGATCACGCAGCCCGCTAAATCCGCCACACGCCCCTAGCATAGTGAACCTGCAACATTTGACCTCCGGTTCATCTGTCCGAAAACACGGAACACCGGGGATACTTTCCCGGATGTTTCCCCCCTTCACCGGTATCACCTCATACCGCGTTAAAACACGTCTAGCTCTGCTTGTTGTACTGTTATGCACTTGCTTGCTATGTATTTACTGTTTCTCCCCCCTCTTCTCTCCGGTAGACCCCGTGACGATGCCGATGCCCTCGTGGTCGACTACGCCACCGATTTAACCCCTACTTGTCTCAAGCAACCAGCAAGCCCCCTTGATCACCGGATATCGCCTATTCTCCTCTATACCGCTTGCATTAGAGTAGTGTAGCATGTTACCGCTTTCCGCTGATCCTATTACGATGCATAGCCCGACATTGTTGCTACATTTGTTGATACCTTACGCAATCCTAAATGCTTAGTATAGGATGCTAGTTTATCATCATTGGCCCTACATTCTTGTCGATCGCCTTGCTATACTATTGGGCCGTGATCACTCGGGAGGTGATCACGGGTATATACTATACATACATACATACTACGAGATGGTGACTAAAGTCGGGTCCGCTCAAGAGTACCGCGAGTGATTCACTTGATTGGGGCTGAAGGACCTTTGTCCCGACGGCCCTCTGTGTGGATCTTTGTGGCGGAGCGACAGGCAGGTTGAGACCACCTAGGCGAGAGGTGGGCTGGCCTGTCGTCGGCGTCATGATTGCTTCATAATAACACGCTTAACGAGATCTTGGTATTTGATCTGAGTCTGGCCATTTGGTCTATACGCACTAACCATCTACGTGGGAGTAGTTATGGGTATCCCGACGTCGTGGTATCAACCGAAGCCTTCTTGACGTCAGCGACTGAGTGGCGCGCGCCGGATTGGAACGTAAGCCTGCACTTGTATTAAGGGGCTAGTTACGCTTCCGGCGCGTCAAGAACGTCTTGGTGTGCTCGAGGCGATGGGCCCTGCACTGCGCGCTTAGGTTTAGACCGCTTGTCGACCTCTCTGTTGTGCCTAGGTGGGGCTGCGGCGTGTTGATCTTCCGAGGCGGGCATGACCCAGAAAGTGTGTCCGCCAAATGGGATCAAGCGTGTTGGGTTATGTGGTGCACCCTGCAGGGAAGTTAATCTATTGAATAGCCGTGTCCCTCGGTAAAGGACGACCGGAGTTGTACCTTGACCTTATGACAACTAGAACCGGATACTTAATAAAACACACCCTTCCAAGTGCGGATACAACCCGGTGATCGCTCTCTAACAGGGCGACAAGGAGAGGATCGCCGGGTAGGATTATGCTATGCGATGCTGCTGGATATGCTACTTGGTGATGCTACTTGGAGATGCTACTTGGAGGACTTCAATCTACTCTCTTCTACATGTCATGAGGCGGAGGCTGCGAAGCGTAGTCTTCGGCGTGATTAGCTATCCCCTCTTATTACGGCATTCTGCAGTTCACCCATCGATATGGCCCTTTACACATATACCCATGCATATGTAGTGTAGCTCCTTGCTTGCAGTACTTTGGATGAGTACTCACGGTTGCTTTCTCCCACCTTTTCCCCTTTCCTTTATTTCTGGTTGTCGCAACCAGATCTTTGGAGTCGGTTGACACCACCGTCGATGGCGACTACTACACCGGAGGTGCCTACTACTACGTGCAGCCCGGCGGCGGCGACCGAGAGTAGTTAGGAGGATCCGAGCGGGAGGCCTGCGCCTCTTCGATCTGTATCCCGGTTTGTGCTAGCCATCTTATGGCAACTTGTATAACTTATATCGTAGACACGATATTGTTGCTTCCGTGACTCGTCTATGATCGAGCACTTGTATTCGAGCCCTCGAGGCCCCCGGCTTGTATTATGATGCTTGTATGACTTATTTATGTTTTTAGAGATGTGTTGTGATATCTTCCCGTGAGTCCCTGATCTTGATCGTACACGTTTGCGTGCATGATTAGTGTACGATTGAATCGGGGCGTCACACCCATTCCCTTCAGTGTGTTTGCATACAACAAGTTCAGTCCGCTACCACCGTCCATCAGCACCTTCGTCAGCCGAGTGCCTTCGACAACTGGGTCGACCACCAAAGCTTGCCTCCCAGGGGTGGCAATATGAGTCGGGTGATCAGACTGGTCGAATGTGATGGGCGTTTGGGACCATCTCAGATAGCTTGGTTTCGATGGGGCAACCATGTTCACCTCACGGTTAATGACCTTCAGTCAGCTCTTGCTTTCCACATCTGCGAAAATCATCAGAGTGGAGTTGACATGTGGATATCCTCCCTCACTGTCCTCCTTGTCTTCGGCTTTGTCCGACTCCTTTTCCTTGTCCTTGGACTGTTTTCCTTGGAACTGTTGGATCAGGAGTCGACACTGGCAAGTGGTATGCTTCGGGTAAATAATATTACCCTCTTCATCTTTCTTCGTGTGGATGTGACACGGCATATCCATCACGTCGTTTCCTTCTTTATCCTTCACTTTCTTAGGGTTCCAGGATCCTTTGGGTTTCCCTTTGAACTTTCCCTGAGTCACGGCCAGAGCCTCCCCAGGAGCTGCTGGTTCGGCCTTCCGCTTCTGCTTCCGACTGGTGTTTCCCTTCTCCGACTGACTCGGCTTGTACTTGCCGCTTCGGAGTCGGTCTTCCTCTTCGCCGTTGGCATACTTGGTGGCAATCTCCATCATTCGACTCAGGGTCATGTCTCCGGTTCGACCAAACTTCAAACTCAATTCTCTGTTCTTAACACCATCCTTGAAGGCGCAAACTGCCTAATGATCAGACACGTTCTCCACGGTATGATGCAAAGTGATCCATCTCTGAATATACTCTCTGAGAGTCTCATTCGTCTTCTGCACACATACTTGCAACTCTGTCAATCCAGCTGGTCGCTTGCAAGTTCCTTCACATGTTTTGACAAACACTCGGGACAGATCTTCCCAAGTGTAGATGCTGCTAGGAGGTAACTGATTCAACCACGCTCTGGCAGAACCTTCCAACATGAGGGGCAAATGTTTCATGGCCACCTCGTCATTCCCACCACCAATCTGAACCGCCACTCGGTAGTCCTCAAGCCGGGTTTCAGGCTTAGACTCACCAGTGAACTTGCTTACTCCAGTTGCCAACCTGAAATTGGGGGGAATCACCGTGGCTCTGATAGCCCTGCTGAAACATTCTGGACCAGAAACATGCACTCGACTGCTTGTGGGCGCATCTCTGTCGGGGCCGCCCTGATGGACTCTGTTTCGGTCGACCAAGCCTTGCACGATGATGGATCGCGTCAAGCCTGGTTCTCGGGGTCGTCGGAGCTCTTGCCCCACTGCGAGTTGACGCTGTCGCCCTGCTGCCGAGGAGCATAAGACCCACCTCTCGGGAGGAGGGCACTCGGCGCTGTCATCACGATCATGTCGGTCACCAGATGGTCTCGCCGATTCTCGCGTCCTTCACGCCGCAGAGGCGATCTGGGGCTGTGAGCCGATCGAACCGTATTCGCAGCGACGGATCGATCAGGAATTACATTGCGTGGATCGCAACACGGCTGAATTTCGATCTCCGCTTCCCGGAGCAAATCTACGATCTGCATCAAGCCTCTGCCAGCTTCCGACTGAGAGGGCTGGATGGACTCTGCTATACGGGTTGCAGCTGCTAAATTCTGAATCGGGGTTCGATATACCTGAGTCGGCGGGAAGAGTTGACGTCGATTGGCGTCGGGAACTCGTTGCCGCGCGCGTTCGTCGAGTGCTCGCTGAAGGTTCTCCAGACGAGCGCGTTCAGCCAAGTTGGCTAAACGTGCCTCCTCCAAGGCGCGAGCCTCGGGGGTTTCTCCCGCGATGGGAGTATGCAGGGCATCCATGTTCCTGCGGCGAAGCTCTTCCCTTTGCAGAGAATCGAGTGGCTCGGGCTGGTACTCTTCGTGATCTTGTGCGGGGTCGCCTCCACCGCCTACTCCGCCCTCATGGGCGAAGCCAGGAGGACTGCGAGGTCCGTTGACCATCAAGATTTCCGCCGCCAGATCACTGCTATCGCATTCGGATGCAGTCCCTACGGAGCCAGTCGACAGATCGAACAGGCCGTAGAGAGATTCGTCGGGCTCGATTGCCGCTACTTGCGCGGTGGCCGTCTGGCGAGCCACCGCGTGCCTCACCCACCGCTGGAGCCTCGACTGACCAGAGCGCTTGCGCTGGTGGGAGACTGGGAGGGTGACCGATAGGGGAGTCGACCGATACAGGGTCGACGGTTGTCGCAGCAGAACACCGCGGACACATGCGCGAAAATGCGTCGCACCGCGGACGGTGAGCGCATCAACGTCGAGTGGAGCCTCTTGGAGCCAAGCGGAGTCGTCGGCGATGAAGGTGAGGGCGCCGAGACGGATCCCGCGACCCTCGACCAAAACTCCACCAGCAGTCATGATGAAAGTACTCGGAAGAATTGCAACTTCTCCAAAAGATCACTAAGACACCGGCCCCACGGTGGGCGCCAACTGTCGTGGTTCTAAGTCTGACAGTAGAGTGGGGGTAGGTATGGAGAGGCAAGGTCCTAGCTATGGAGAGGTTGTAAACACAGGAGATGTACGAGTTCAGGCCCTTCTCGGAGGAAGTAACAGCCCTACGTCTCGGAGCCCGGAGGCGGTCGAGTGGTTTATATGTGTATGGATTATAGGGGTGCGAACCCTTTACACTGAGGAGGGGGGTGGCTTATATAGTGTCTGCCAGACCCCTCCGGCCCTCAGTAATGCGGGGTTTAAAGTACATTAAGTCTAGGCGTTACTGGTAACGCCTCACATAAAGTGTCCTAAATGCCATAAAGCCTACTTAATTACAGACCGTTGCGGTACAGAGTGCTTCTTGACCTTCTGGTGGTCGAGTGAGTCTTCATGGTCGAGTCCTTCAAGTCTGTCGAGTGGAGTCCTCCTTGGTCGACTGGAAGGTGATCTCTTCTAAGGGTGTCCTTGGGTAGGGTACTTAGATCAGGTCTATGACCTTACCCTAGGTACATGACTCCATCACCGCCAGTCTGGGATATAAATCCACATTGTGTTCCTCTCAATGTTTTGTTCCTGGTGTACTTCGGGAACTCTAGCACCATTGCAATTCCAACCACTATAAAGGTGCAATGATTTGCAGTATGAGAGCCCCTAGGTCTTCAGAAATAATCATCCGACTCCAGCAAAGAGACCTCTACTAGATTTTCTATTTCTAAAATTGTATGTTTTCTGTGGATATTTTGAAAAACAATTGCAGCCTAAATCGGCTAATGGGGCCTTGACACATGGTATTATTGGGGGAGATTATGTGCATCTATGTTGCCGTAATACAGGAGCAGTTGAGGTTATTAGGTTATGTGCATCTATGTTGTTGTCTTGCGGGAAATGGCCTTTACCTTTAGCTTTTGTCTGCTAACAATTCATTTGTTAGCTTATGATGCTTTGTACCTTCTAATCTAAAATTTGCCTTATCTAGCTTGAGGGATACTAACCAGAAACTGAAATCTCGATAGAAGATAATATGATCCGGTGAGAGTGGCTGATAAAGAAATAGCGATTTTTCATGCGAGCTTTTACGGTGTGTAGAGAATTCATACTATAAACAGGTGCAAATTTTAACAAGCTTCTTCCTACCCCTTCTTTTCACATGTGATGTGAAAAGATAAGAGCTAATCAAATCACTAATTAATGAGACTAACGGCTCAAATCCAAAATATATTCTTACTTCTCATCATCTCATGTAAAAAGAGGAGGTAAGAGCGATCATATTAAAACTGCTCAGGGCCATAAACGGCACACCTAATCAGCTGCATGCAACCTACCTCGATCTATGTATCCGATCCATGCAAAACCAAGATGGTAAATCAGTCCTAAATTAAAGGTCAACTATTTCCTTGGAAATTTTTTTTGTCAAGCCTTTCCTTCGTACCTGGGATCTTCCATGCATAGAGTAAACAACAACAACAACAACAAAGCCTTTTAATTTAGCTTATGCATATGTGGTAAGCTATTAAAAACAATAAAAATAATTCCCATTTCGTAGTTCAACACTAAGGTGTATTTTGCATCATAAAAAATCATATTTTTTGCAAATTTACATCCTCCATTAAATTAACCATCTTCCCAAGTGAACATATGATTCTCCCCACAACTTACTCTCTGTATTCACGTGAAATATAGCATATTGGTCCGGCCAACTATATCTTCCATCAAATCAAACATGTTATCATCCGACTTTCACACTACAAATGTAACATCTCCTGCAATATTTCTCCTCACCAAGATGACTAACTATCCATCTCCAATCATTGGCAACGCCCAACTATGTTGCCCATGTTGGCGCAGCTTCTTCTTCCTCTAGACTACCTCACGTAGCTCTCACAAAGACAGAAGCGGACTCGAGAATATTTGGTGGCCGCAGCCTCACACCGCCGGCCTTTTCTCTTCTCTATTCTCTTTTCTCCAAAACAAACATGAGTTACAATCCCTATATAGCACATGTGCACACACGTTCAGCCGCCACACTCGGCCATCACTAGCATGTACGCACGGCCAGCTAACCCACTAACCAACCACGTACTAATCAGGAGTCGCTCCATGATCCAAACGAAGCGGCCGGCTAGGTAGCTAACCAACTTATGCATGCAGTAACAAACTAGCTGATCTTCTCTAGTTGACTATCCATCCGCCCCAGACTTCCGCGCCTCCTTGCCGTCTCTCACGGCCGCGTTGCATCTCACAACACTATGGCATCACGCCTTGCCACAACCATGCAGCAGCGAGCATCTCGCCTTCATCGCGCGCCTTGCCGTGAGCTTGCCGGACGAGTCCCTAAACTGAACTACATGCAGAACCAAAGCAAACTAGAAATGCAGATACAATCAAGATTAAACCTAACATTCAACCCCCTAATCTTGATGTCCATTTTCACGCAGAAACTTCAAAGAAGAGCTGGTCCGTCGCTGCCGTAGCCGGCCAGCAGCGCCTTCTCCTCATTCTCCTTCTTCTTCTCCGGACACTCCCAAGCAAAGTGACCAAGTTGACGACAATTGTGACACTGTATCTCACTTTTGTCCTTGCGCCCTCCACCGCGTCCACGGCCACGGCCACGTCCTCGCGACGAGTCCTGCCCTCTCACCATGAGGAGCTGCTCTTCTTCACGTGCCGTCTCCCGCCCCTTGACGAGCTCCTCGTGCGTCTTGAGTGAACCAATGGCCTCCTCCATGGCCATCTTGTTCGTGTCGCCGAACAATGCAATCGACGAAGCAACGTGGATGAACTTGTTGGAGACGGCTCGCAGCAGCTTCTTCACGACGTACTTCTCCTCCATCGCATCATCAAGCTCACGGATGCGCCCCACGAGCGTCGTGAACCTCGCCGCGAAATCATCCACGGACTCCGCATCACCCATCTTGAGGCCATCAAATTTCGAGCACAAGGATTGAACCCTCACCTCTCGGACGCGCTCGACGCCCACATGCATGGAGCGTAGCGCCGCCCACACATCGGCTGCGGTCTCCTTCTCCGCAACTCGCAGCAGCGTTGAGTCGTCGATGGACTGGGAGATGATCGTCATGGCCATCTCCTCCTTGCCCTTGTCGACCTCCGATGAGGCCTCGCGATCAATGGCACCCCATGCGCCATTGGCGCGCAAGAGGTACTTCATCCTCATCGCCCACGCCGCGTAGTTCGTCCTCGTGAGCAGCGGGAATGGGAGCTTCCCCGCCGCCGCCGTCGTCGCCGTCGTCGCGGCAGCCGCCATTGCCGCCGAGTCGCTCGGCACCAACGCTCCACTCGCTGAAGAGTCACGCGGCATCATCTTCGTCATCACCTAGCTCCGATACCAATTGTTGGCGCAGCTTCTTCTTCCTCTAGACTACCTCACGTAGCTCTCACAAAGACAGAAGCGGACTCGAGAATATTTGGTGGCCGCAGCCTCACACCGCCGGCCTTTTCTCTTCTCTATTCTCTTTTCTCCAAAACAAACATGAGTTACAATCCCTATATAGCACATGCGCACACACGTTCAGCCGCCACACTCGGACACCACTAGCACGTACGCACGGCCAGCTAACCCACTAACCAACCACGTACTAATCAGGAGTCGCTCCATGATCCAAACGAAGCGGCCGGCTAGGTAGCTAACCAACTTATGCATGCAGTAACAAACTAGCTGATCTTCTCTAGTTGACTATCCATCCGCCCCAGACTTCCGCGCCTCCTTGCCGTCTCTCACGGTTGCGTTGCATCTCACAACACTATGGCATCACGCCTCGCCACATCCATGCAGCAGCGAGCATCTCGCCTTCATCGCGCGCCTTGCCGTGAGCTTGCCGGATGAGTCCCTAAACTAAACTACATGCAGAACCAAAGCAAACTAGAAATGCAGATACAATCAAGATTAAACCTAACAGCCCATCCATATTTTCCATCACATGAGCCAAAGATAGTATTTACTACACATGTACCGTATCGGTAGGCGCAGCGTGGCGCCGCGCACGGAAAAGCTAGTATATAACTAGATCAGGCTAGCACGCTTCAATTTTTTTCCCGTTCACACTTGTACACTAATAGAATAGTTTATTTGTTCGTAGTTTTTAAATTATTTTGAGGAAATCATAAATTCATTTGATTTTTTTTCATTTTTGTATTAGATTTAATTGTAAGAAAAAAGATACCTCTCGTGGTATTTTACAAACATGCAATATATCTTCCTTTTTTGAAGTGTTGTGACTTTATTTGTCTTATTTATGTTTAGAATTATTTAAACATTTGAGAAATATTCATATGTACTCATATATTTTTATTAATTAAAACTATGATCATGAAATTTTACTTACTAATATGTTAAAATCTTTAAATGATCATTTGCAGTATTGAATATGAGTAAATGTGCGCGCACACGCACTTGTGTGATGCACCTTTCCTAATATATAGTTCTACATATATAGATCAGTATAGAATGTTCGAGTAGTAGCTGATATTTTCTATAGGGACCATTTATGTTCAGGTAACCACTTTACTCATTTTTTAAGGTGGGCAATTCCATCTGTTAATTTTTTAATCAATGAGAATTGGGTAGATTTACATTTATGAATTGAGTGCAACTCGGTAAGTTTGCAGTAACCATTTCTTTAAAAGTACCAATTATGTTTCCATTACATTTTTCATATCCACTTCACCCCTCACACGGTAACACCGTCATTTTCCCACTACATAGTGGAATCAGAGAGCACTGGAGCTGGGAGGGGTGTGTGAGTTAGGCTAGTGATCTATTGTAAGATGTAGAGTGTTCCATTCAACTGAAGTGATCCACAGATGAATCCAGTCTCATCTGCTCCTCATGAATAGTATATTTAAATAAAATGACAAAAATATATAAAAGTATATGAAATATTTTGGCATCCAAGATGCTTGAGTTTGGAAGGGCATGCAAAATTTCGTGGTGAAATGACATTCGAGGAGCCCCGCACAAGAAAAACTGGGTATCCAAAATGCCTTTCGAAAAGTTCCTTTGAGAGTTGAAATTTTTGTGTGTAGAGCTCCCTGAATTTTATTTCACTATGAAATTTTGGCATGCTCCTTGTAAACTCGGGCCCCCAGTGTCGATGCTAAATCCAGTATATCTCGAGGTAGGGGTCCTAAGCTAGGCGTCTTGGTACGATGGTAACATGAACACAAGATTTTACCGAGGTTCGGGCTCTCTCGAAGACATAATACCATATGATACGTCCATTTTGCATCATGTTTTCCTACTGATATTTATTGCATTTTGGACTGTTATTTCACTTTATGATACTATTCTTATGCCTTTTCTCTCTTATTTTGCAAGTTTCACATGAAAGAGGGAGATTGCCGGCAGTTGAAATTCTGGACAAGAAAGGGATGCAACAGAGATAGCTATTCTGCACAACTCCAAATGACCTAAAAATTTACACAAAATTATTTTGAAATATATAAAAAATATAGGCAAAAGAAGTACTAGAAGGGGACCCACCAGGAAGCCACAAGCGTGGGGGGGGTGCGCCCTACCCCCCAAGGAGTTCCCCCAAGCTTGTGGGGCCCCTGGTAGGCCGCCGAGGCCCATCTTCTCCTATATGATGCTATTTGCCCTAGAAAAAAAATCAGAAGAAGACTTTCGTGTGAAGCGCTGCTGTCTCGAGGCGGAACCTAGGCAGGAGCACTTTTGCTCTCCGGCGGAGCGAGTCCGCCGGGGAAACTTCCCTCCGGGAGGGGGAAATCAAAGCCATCGACATCACCAACAACACTCTCATCGTGGGAGGACTAATCTTCATCAACATCTTCACCAGCACCATCTCATCTCAAACCCTACTTCATCTCTTGTATCCAATCTCTGTCTCAAAACCCCAGATTGATACCTCTGGGTTGCTAGTTACAAGCAAGAAAGAAAGAAGGCAATTGATTACATGACTATGAACCCCAATCTAGGGTTGCTATCACTATAGATATGTGGACTGCTGACCACCAAAAGAAGGGCTATATGGCTATTATAGCTCATTTCATTGATGATTCTTGGAAGCTTCAAAGCGTTATCATGAGGTACGACTACTATGTGTTGATGTATAGTAGAAGGCTCGTGCATTGCCACGGGCCTTTTAATTTACTTTTCCTATTGCACCTATGAATACAATTGATACCAGTCTCTCGCTCCCACACTCTCTCTACCTCCCCTTCTCTCCCACCCCCTCTCACACACACACACACACACACATGCACTGACTCTCCCCCCTCTCCCTCTCAGGACTCAAAATTTAATTTGGTACAACTTAATTTTTGCTCGGTGTTAACATTCGTCGGCTATAGTATATCGTAGAAGCTGGAGCATTAAAGAGAAACAATGTAATAAAATGAATAAAACAAAGGAATAAATAACATGGATATATTCAATGGAGCTTTTGAGAGTAACAACAATGATCTCCGCACATTGTACAAAATTTGATGGCTTCCATCACCAAACTTTCTTGGAGATTAGGTGATGATGAAAGTAAACCGAGACATGCCTGCATTCTCCATTTCAGGGTCGCCTACATAAGAAGAACCATCCACTCAATAGTACTTGGCTCATACACAAACTTAATATTGTGGACCTACAACATCCAAATTTTAACATTTTCATCAACAATTGGTGAATTCTTTTATAGAAATATATTGTAGTTTCTCCTTTAAGGTCACTCCATTCATCCCCATATTATTGTTGTACCAACATCTAACAAAGCCACGAGGGCCTCAGCCCACTTGATTTGCTCTTTAATGCACCCACTTTACAAGTGCTCCACCTCTCAAGAGCAATTGTACTGGTGTAAAACAACGACCGTTAGCTCTTCTATCTTATTCCTGTGAATCCAAAAATAGTAGACTATATATCCAAAAGAAATAAAAATATATTATAATTAGTAAATTATCACAACAAAAAAGAACAAATAATAAAAGGATCTTGAAAATTGTACCTCAACCTAAGTAAATTTTATAAATGCAGATCCTCTCCCACTCCCCACATTTATTTACAAACAAATTCGGAATATATAGTACCAACCCAATAATTTGATTCCAAAAGCACTGGATCGTCCAATGTGGGAGTGGGTCCTTCCATATAGTTGGCTTGATGGCCCTTGTGGACAGAGTCTGTTCTAATTAGAGAATTGACCTTTGAACTTGGTGATCAAGACCCGTCACTAGTGGAAAAACAGGCTTTCCGTCCAGCCCATAAGTCGCGAAGCTGTAGGAACCGCGACCAATGGGACCTTTAGTCGCGGTTCTGGAGGTGAACCGCGACCAAAGGCTGGCCCTGGCGCTCGGTGGCCACTGGTGCGTGAGGGCTTTAGTCGCATGTTGGCTGTGCCAACCGCGATTAAAGGTTTCGGCATTTTAGTCATGATTGGCCTGGCCAACCGCGACTAAAGCCCTCCCTATATATACCCATCCAGCAGCCAACACTTAGCCATTTGGAGCCATTCTCTTCACAAGTGGGTGTAGGTTTGCTTTTGGTTCCTCTTATGCACATAAGGTGTTTGATGAAATGCCCCAAGAGCATGAAACAAACATGACATGAAGTGTTGGAGCCACACTCTTCGATCGCGGTTAGCAACTTGATGAACCTTTGATGTGTCAATATGCATGTGTGTAGTTCATAACAAATGCATGATGGTTAATTATATATTTTATATTATAATAATGCAGATGAATCGGCAATGGATGTACGGTAACCGACTCTCCATGAGTTCACTACGGGTTTGAAAGATTTCCTCGTAGTGGCTAATGCGAACAAGCGGGGGTTTTGTTATCTGTCCATGTGTTATCTGTAAGAATGAGAAGGGTTACTCTTCCTCAAGAGTTGTTCACATGCATCTGCTTGAAGGGTTTCATGCCAAGCTATAATTGTTGGACCAAGCATGGAGAAAGAGGGGTTATAATGGAAGAAGATGAAGAAGGGATGATTTCATCGATGAAAGCTATCTTGCTCATTTCGGTGATACTTTCATGGAGGATCTTTGAAGGTGAAGGGAAGGTGAAGAAGAGGCACGTGATGATCCGTTGATGATCTTGGTCGGACCATTGCCGATGCACGGAGACGCCGCTAAACCGAAAAGGAGAGGGAGAATTTGGATCGCATGTTAGAGGATCACGTAAAGGCGCTGTACCCGGATGCGATGATGGTCTCAAAAAGCTGGGCTGCACAATGGATTTGCTGAAATGGAAGGCAGAGGCAGGTGTAGCTGACTCGGCATTTGAAAACTTGCTGAAAATGTTGAAGAATATGTTTCAAAGGATAACGAGTTGCCCGCCAAGACGTCTGAAGCAAAGAAGGTTGTCGCCCTCTAGGTTTAGAGGTTTCAAGATACATGCATGCATCAACGATCGCATCCTCTACCGCGTGAATACGAGAATTTGAATGAATGCCCGGTATGCCTTTGCATTGCGTTATAAGATCGAGTCGATGACCGGTGACGATGTTGAGGGCCGAAACCCGGAAGAGGGTTCCGCCAAGGTGATGTGGTATGCTCCTATAATACCACGGTTGAAACGTCTGCTCATGAACAAAAAGCATGCCAAGTTGTTGCGATGGCACAAAGAGAAACGTAAGTCGGACGGGAGTTGAGACACACCGCAGATGGAACGCAATGGAGAAAGATCGACGGATGGTTCACAGATTTTGCGGTGACGCAAGGAACATAAGATTTGCTCTAAGCACGGATGGCATGAATCCTTTTGGCGAAAGCGAGCTCCAGCCATAGCACTGCCCGTGACTCTATGCATCTACAACCTTCCTCCTTGGTTGTGCATGAAGCGGAAGTTCATTATGATGCGGTGCTCATCCAAGGTCCAAGCAACCCGGCAACGACATCGATGTGTACCTAAGGCCATTAGTTGATGAACTTTTACAGCTGTGGGGTGGTGTCCGTGTGTGGGATGAGCACAAACAAGAGGAATTTGACCTCACGAGCGTTGCTTTTCGTAACCATCAACGATTGGCCTGCTCTTAGTAACCTTTCGGACTGTCAAATAAGGGATACAATGCATGCACGCATCGCTACATGAGACCGAAAGTGTACATTTGCCAAATTGTAAGAAGAACGTGTACCTTGGGCATCGTCGATTTCTTCCGAAAATTCATCCAAGAAGAAAGAAAGGCAAGCATTACAACGGCAAGGCAGATCACCGGCGAAGCTGCGGAACGACCGGTGCTTTGAGGTATTTGATATGGTCAAGGATTTGAAAGTCATCTTTGGAAAGGGTCTGGCGGACAATCAGTTCGAAGGAGCCGACGGCACGCAGCCATGTGGAAGAAGAAATCTATATTCGGGAGCTAGAATATTGGAAAATCCTAGAAGTCCGCTCTGCAATCGACGTGATGCACGTTACGAAGAATATTTGCGTGAACCTCCTAAGCTTCTTGGGCGTGTATGGGAAGACAAATGATACAAAGGAAGCACGGCAGACCAGAACGTTTGAAAGACCACGATGACCGCATCCGGAATGGTTTCAAGGTCGTGCCAGCTACGCTCGACCAAAGAAGAGAAGGTCATCTTTTTGAATGCCCGAGCAGTATGAAGGTCCCGTCTGGATTCTCGCCCAATATAAAGGGAATAATAAACATGGCGGAGAAAAGTTCCAAAACTCAAGTCTCACGATCGCCACGTGATTATGACGCAATTGCTTCCGATTGCTTTGAGGGGCTCTGCGGAAAATGTTCGATTAGCCATTGTGAAGCTATGTGCATTCCTCAATGCAATCTCTCGAAGGTAATCAATCCGAAGTTCTACCACGGTTACTGAACGATGTGATCCAATGTCTTGTCGGTTTGAGTTGGTGTTCCGCCATCCTTCTTCAATATTATGACGCACCTCCTGGTTCACCTAGTCAAGAGATTTCCGTTCTCGGTCCTGTATTTCTACACAATATGTTCCCTTCGAGAGGTTCATGGGAGTATTAAAGAAATATGTTCAGAATCGTGCTAGGCAGAAGGAAGCATCGCCAAGGGCTATGGAAATGAGGAGGTAATTGAGTTTTGTGTTGACTTTGTTCCCGACCTTAAGCCGATTGGTCTTCCTCGATCGCGCACGAGGGGAGACTAAGTGGAAAAGGCACGATCGGAAGGAAATCAACGATATGTATGGACGGCCATTCTCTCGATCAAGCACACCACACCTTGTCTTGACCAATTCCAACTTGGTGGCTCCGTGCTTTGAGAAACACAAGAATATTTTACGCTCGGACAACCCGGGAAGCCTGAATCTGGATTAGGAAGGCCCACATGGAGACTTTCGGCAGTTGGTTGAGAAAACATTTAATGAATGACAATGATGTTGTAGATCAGTTGTACATGTTGGCCAAGACACCATCTTCGACTATAACGACTTTCCAAGGGTACGAGATAAATGGGAATACATTTTACACGATCGCCCAAGATAAAAAGAGCACCAACCAAAACAGTGGTGTCCGCTTTGATGCAACAACCGAGAATGGGCAAAAGGTCACATATTATGGTTACATAGAGGAGATATGGGAACTTGACTATGGACCCTCCTTTAAGGTCCCTTTGTTCCGGTGCAAATGGTTCAAGCTAACAGGAGGTGGGGTAAAGGTGGACCAGCAATACGGAATGACAATGGTGGATTTCAACAATCTTGGTTACCTTGACGAACCATTCGTCCTAGCGAAAGATGTCGCTCGGGTTTTCTATGTGAAGGACATGAGTAGCAAACCGAGGAAACGGAAAGATAAGAAAACGATCAAGACATCATGCGATGATTCAAAGCGCCACATTGTTCTTTCAGGGAAAAGAAACATCGTGGGAGTGGAGGACAAGATGACATGTCAAGATTATAATATGTTTGCTGAAATTCCGCCCTTCAAAGTGAACACCGACCCAAGCATTAAGTTAAATGATGAGGATGCTCCATGGATACGGCACAATCGTAAGCAAGCGAGGACACAAGGGAAGAATTGATGTGTAATAATTTATTGTACCAAACTTTGTATTTGGTCGATGAACTGAATGATGTATCAAACCTTTTGTCAAACCTTCAAGGATTAGTTTTATTTTTCTGATTTTTTGATATATAATTGTATTTTTAAGATTTTAAAATGAATTAGTTTTATTTTTCTGATTTTAAAAGGAAAAAGGAAGAAGAAGAAAGAAGGAAAAGGAAAAAAAAGAAGAAAAAACAGAAGAAAAAAGGAAAAGCAGAAGAAAAAAACAAGCAGAAGAAAAAAGAAAAAACATAAGAAAAAAACAAAATGAAGAAAAACATAAGAAAAAAGGAAAAGGAAGAAAGGAAGAAAAAAAGAAGAAAGACATAAGAAAAAAACAAACAGAAGAAAAACATAAGAAAAAAGGAAAAAGGAAGAAAGGAAGAAAAAAAGAAGAAAAACAAGAAAAGGAAGAAACAAGCAGAAGAAAAAAAAAGAAGAAAAAGGAAGAAAAACAAGAATTTAAAATGAATTAGTTTTATTTTCTGATTTTTTTGATATATAATTGTATTTTTAAGATTTTAATAACATAAATAAATAAGTAATTAGAAACTTTAATAGCAAAAATAATTATCATAAAGTAAAATAAATAAGTAATTAGAAATAAAATAAAATAAAATAAATAAGTTTTTTGTTGTAAGTAGAAACAAAACAAAATAAATAAAGCAAAATGAAAACAAAAACAGGCAAAAATAAAAATAAGCCACCCATCGGGCCACCACGGCTGAATACGACTAGAAACCCACTAATGGGCCAGATTCAGGCCGCAGAAGGCCCAATAGGCCCTGAGCTAATAGTAATGAATAGGCCCGTAAGCTTTGCATTTGAGAGGAGCTCGAAGTGGTGGCGCAGCCGCTTATAAACCACTGCCGAGGCCTCTCGGCTAGCGAGTGGGACTAAACATCCCACCGCACTGATCCAGCCTGAAGACCTTTAGTCGCGGCCGGGAAGAGGGCGCGACTAAAGGTACTTTTAGTCGCGCCCTCCTCCGGCCGCGACTAAAGGTCCTTCGCTGAACGAAAAACCCTTTAGTCATGGTCGGGAGGAGGGCGCGACTAAAGGTACCTTTAGTCGCGCCTCCTCCCGACCGCGACTAAAGTGGGGCCTATAAATACTCGCCCCGACGATTCCCACCTGTTTGTCGCCCTCGCCCTCGACCTTGACGCGCTGCCGACGCCGATC
The DNA here is from genome assembly GCA_021437245.1 of Aegilops speltoides. Classification (NCBI taxonomy): domain Eukaryota; kingdom Viridiplantae; phylum Streptophyta; class Magnoliopsida; order Poales; family Poaceae; genus Aegilops; species Aegilops speltoides. The sequence continues at coordinate 27,626,699 of CM038145.1, forward strand.
GACGCTGACGCCTGACGCTGGCAACGCCTGACGCTGAAGCTGCCCGCGCCGTGTCCCCGTCCCGCCTGCGCGCCGCCCGCCGCCGCCATTGCCGTGCCCTCACGCCCTTGCCTGCCGCCGCCGCCTGCGCCCGACGCCTTGCCCGCCACGCCGCTTGCCTGCCATTGCTGGCCGCCCACGCCTGGGCCGCCACTGCCCCTGCCGTCCGTGCCCTAGCGCCTTGCATCCAGGAGAAGAAGAAAGAAGAAGAAGAAAGAAGAAGAAAGAAAGAAGAAGAAGAAAGAAGAAGAAGAAGAAGAAAGAAGAAGAAGAAAGAAAAGGAAAAGGAAGAAGAAGAAAGAAGAAGAAAGAAGAAGAAAGGAAAAGGAAGAAGAAGAAAGAAAAGAAAAAGAAAAGGAAGAAGAAGAAAAGGAAAAGGAAAAGGAATTTTTTTTTTTTTTTTTTTTTGTTCTTTTAATTTTAACTAGTTTTAGTTTAACAAAAACGGTAAATAACTTAAAACCCTAAACCCCAAAAACAAAAACCACAGAAAACCGCCAAAGAAAAACAAAAGGAAAAAGGAAGAAGAAGAAAGAAGAAGAAAGAAGAAGAAAGGAAAAGGAAGAAGAAGAAAGAAAAGAAAAGGAAAAGGAAGAAGAAGAAAAGGAAAAGGAAAAGGAATTTTTTTTTTTTTTTTTTTTTGTTCTTTTTAATTTTAACTAGTTTTAGTTTAACAAAAACGGTAAATAACTTAAAACCCTAAACCCCAAAAACAAAAAACCACAGAAAACCGCCAAAGAAAAACAAAAGGAAAAAGGAAGAAGAAGAAAGAAGAAGAAAGAAGAAGAAAGGAAAAGGAAGAAGAAGAAAGAAAAGAAAAGGAAAAGGAAGAAGAAGAAAAGGAAAAGGAAAAGGAATTTTTTTTTTTTTTTTTTTTTGTTCTTTTAATTTTAACTAGTTTTAGTTTAACAAAAACGGTAAACAACTTAAAACCCTAAACCCCAAAAACAAAAACAATGAAAACCGCCAAAGAAAACCGCCAACTTAAAACCCTAAACCCTAAACCCCGCCTGTCTTGCGCTCTACTGCGACACCTCTCCCACCCCTTCCTCGCCCCTCCTTTTGCCACCGCCCTTTCGCCACCGCCACCGCCACCCCCCTTCTTCACTTAATTAATTTGTTTTACTACATGTTTTCAGGATCGACATAATGTCGGACGATAGAGTGACCGATTATGGACAACTATGATCCGGACGGTGAAGCACATATGTTCGGCATCATAAACGGCGATATTCAATATGTGCCGACCGGAGAAGAAGAAGATGATATCTCTTCTTATCCGAACCTTGACGGTGAAGATGAAGGCGCCGTCAAGAAGATGATGTCAAGAAACGCCGATAAACGAGCGATCTTCAAATGGAAGTAGCAACCACCTCCGCGCCGAGGTATATATATACATTGAGCCTCGGTGATACAAACTAACCGATTTGAATAAATATGTGTGTACTAACGCGCGACTCTCTTTCTTATTTTAGCCCTCGGCGGATCGTCAAAACAATCGAGTACGCCGTCGTCAAAGCATGGTGCAACCAGACGATGAAACCGGAGAAACATGCACCATCCAGGTTGTTGACTTTGCAACCGGCAGGTCACTGGAGCCCCGCAAGAACGCCACCAAGTTTATCAGCCAATGCGGAGCCATTGTTAGAGACAACGTCTCGATCACCGTCAGAGTGGAATGAGCCAAAGAAGGCACGAATTGATGGTTTCACTTTTGTCGATAAGAGAACAAAAAGATTGCATCAACAAGCTTATGGAACATTTCGTTCTACCTCCGAATACAACAAATTCGATGAGGAGGGTAACAAGATTGAGGAAAACAAGGAGAGGAGGAGGAAAGTCAAACAGTTCGCTCTTCATAAGATGGCCGACGATTCGGAAATTCAAGCAAAATCTAGCCCGTGACTTTGTCAAGCGAACAAGACTCGGATTTCAGAGGACAATATGAGAAGCGAAAGATGATGGCCAGAATTTGTGAAGCAAAAGAAATCGGAGCAGTTCCTTCAAATATCGAAACAAAATAAGGAAAATGCGGCTAAGAAGGAGTACAATCATGTTATGGGGCCGGAGGGTATCGCATTTGGGTGCCTAGGTTCGAGAAGATGGAGAACGAGCTGAGGCGCGAGGAATCCGTCCAGTGCACGGAGGATGGGACCCAAGGGCCAAAAGCTGGTGGTACGGGCATGGGGAACGCTCAACCCGGAGACAGGGGAGTGTGTTTACGTGGCAAATTAATTAAACCCACCCAAGCCCTTATTGACGCAATGAAGGCTGCTCAAGAGGGAAGATCAAGTTCAACAGAGAGAACGACGCGACGACAAAGCCCTCGGGAATCCTGAACACGGAGGGCGTGTACGAGGCATGGGGCACATTCCGTGGAAAATAGGGTTCCCCTGAGCGATGACCCGTCTGATTCTGAAGCCGTAAGAGAAAGATGGATCGGAAGCGGATGTTGTGGCGCGGTTGGCATCGAAATGGAAGTGATGAAGAAAACCATGAGTGTACTAGTAGCCAAAGAGATTCAGCTCGGGTGCAGCATGAAGATCATCCGGCGGATCTCGGAAGCCAGCAGCGAGAAGCAGCGTGGCTTCCACGGAGGCCCCACCGGCTGGTGCAGATGCACCGACGATCGAAATTATCGCACCGGAGCCTCGGTGGTCGAAATTACTGCACCGGAGCCTCCTCGCTACCCGTGGGCGATATAAAGGAGATGAAAGAATGTCATCTGTATATCCTATCGGGAACATTTCCATGAAGGTAGCCATCGGCGAGTGCTTTACCATGTTTACTCGGAGCACTCCACCACAACAACCCCATTAAAGATGGCTATGCTCGTGTCACGGTGGAGGACATAGTCCAAGGGTTTGAGGACACGGAGATTGAAATTGCTACACCAAGGGGAGAAAAGACTTGAAGATGTCAAGCGCCATTACATTCTATGGCAAAAGAAGTTTATCAAGTTTCGAGCGAGGCGCCAAGGACAACAAGTCCACCCCCTACGGTGGTGGTGGTGGCGGTGGCGGTGGTGGTGGTGGTGGTGGTGGTGGCGGTTCACCTACACCTCCGTCACATCACCGACGCCGCCCCAGCCCACAACGTCCGGCGGTGATCATCCGCCGCCCCAGATCCTCGTCCGCGGGTGATCGACGCCGCCCCAATCCACCTATGGCAAAGAAGGAAGAAGTCACGAGTATTAACCCGGACCCTTATGTACCTAAGACCACAAAGGTACGGAGCCATCATCAAGCCTCTCCCCACAAGGCCTTGGGAACGTAGTGCCGAGGAAGTCGACGCGGCGCGATTGCTGATTTGGAGAAATGGAAGGCGGACTGCAAGAAGAAAAGAGAGCCCGAGCCCAAGCCGGTATTTTCGATCAAGAAAAGAAGTGGGCTAAGTCATTTTGAGCACACCGTCCCAAGCCGCGAAGAATCGCCTACCGACTATGCACGTGAACTTAAAAGGCAGGCACTCATGTTCAAGGAGAACAAAGAGCGGAGAAGGCCGAAGTATAAAAGCGGAAACAAGTTGCCCAGCTCGGGAACAAAGTAAACAATCGATTGCCCGCTTATAGTGGAAGCCTTCGTCCGGATGCCCCGAGATCATACAAGCTGCGGCAAGACAGGATTATCAGAACGAGTGCGAGAACAAGCGGCCAACTTAGGTATTACTCTTCGTGAACTATTAGACCTTGATGAGTTGCCGGTGAAGGAGGTAGTAATTACATATGTCAAGAATGGGCCTCTCGTCGAGCTGCGCAGCAGAAAAGGATCTACGACCAAATGAAACGTCTGCTGAATTGGTACAAGGGTTACATAAAATTAAAAACGCCAAAGATTATATTTATGCGGAAGTTAGACATGAGCATCACTTCAAACATTACTATGTACAAGTTGAACTGAGTGAATTGTTCCAGCTTTTCAATCTGCATGAGCTCGACAAATCTATCATCGGTTGCTACATTCTCGTAAGTGATTTATTAATTTCTACCCCATCTCGTTCATATTGCCTGCACTATATATATGTCCTAACTATATTGTTGTGTCCTCTATTATACATGCGAATGAAGAAAAAGGAATGCGAGTAAGGAACATCCATGATGTTGGGTTCATTGACCCACACATCGTTAATGATGTTGTGTTGAAGCATTACCCGACGACGTGGAGGCGCACTGTGGCAGTTTCTTACAAAGCAGGAACTCAAAAGTGATATTCTATTTCCTTACCATTTTGGGTGAGTGTTTACATCTTGAGCACATTCTCTTTTGTTTACTCCATGCATGGTATGTGGCGGCTAATCGATGAGTTATGCATGACGTCTTGTGCATGTATCGTGTCCGCAGTTCCACTGGATTCGCTAGTAATTAAAGTTAACACCTCGAATGTCTCGCCCACGACTCTCGGATAAGGATCCAAAGCTTTGGGCCGACATCGAAAAATGCTGCGAAGTAATTATTTTCATTCATTTGCGCTCTATATCGATCGGCCTATTTCGTTCATTTCCTAATATCAAGTAACTAATAACTCTCTTGTTCATTTAATTTTCTTTGCCTCGTAGGGTTTGGAGACGGTTCGTAGATACAAAGGTCGGTGAATTCAAAAAAGACCTAGAATTCAAAAGGGTAAAGACTAAGATCGGGATATTCAGCCACCGTTGACCAATCTATGTGCATACTTTGTCTGTGAGATGATCCGGAGATACACCTCTGAGCGGGTTGATCCGAGTGATACCAATGCTCAGAGGAATAACCTCCGGTGGACGCTTAGTCCGAAGCTCGCTTCCACCACTTCAAGAGGAACTAGCTGGATGGTTCTGCAGGAAGTCCTCCATCCTAAAGGAGAACACTATCACGAGGACGAAGAACTTTATATGGATTAAATCATGTATGGAAACTTGTTCAAAATTGTATATGGTCATCCGATGATATTGAATATATATTGTATATTCCTCTTGAATTTTTTTGGTTCTAATTTCAAATTTATTTGAAATTGTACATTCATATGCATGTATGTAGTACCGTAGAATATATGAAACTCCTTCAAAATTAAAATAAAGCACAAAAGAAATAAAACAAAACAAATTAAGCAGAAAACAGGTTTAGGGGGGGTGAGGCTAAAACCCTAAACCTGCGGCTGCCTTTAGTCGCGGTTGGCGGAAGAACCGCGACTAAAGGTCCTCCGCCTCGACGGCCGCTGGCGCCCACGTGGACGGGCCTTTAGTCGCGGTTCTTAAGCAGCCGCGACTAAAGGTGGTGGGCTTTAGTCGCGCTTTGCTGGTCGCGGTTGCGCAGCCGCGACTAATGGCAGTTGCGAACCGCGACCAAAGGCCTTTTTTCCACCAGTGCGTCCAATAGAAAGTTTATCTCCGGAAAGAAGGTCCGCTTATTTACTTATTTGAAAAAGCAAAAGGTAGGTAGGCTGTTTCAGGGAAGAGTAAGCGGATTTTCACATAGCCGCATATGAAAAGAGACCCTAATGAGTAGCTTTTTTTATTCGTAAACCCTACACTGCTGGCTAAGCTTCCTGCTTGCTATCAAGATACTGACTTTCACGAAATGACGGGATCCATAATTAAGAAGTTATCATGTAGAAGAGATACTTTTGTAGCGAAAACCCAATTCGATGCCTAGGCTCATCTGCATCCGGTCAGAAAAAATCAAAACAAATACTAAAAAAATTCAAAAAAAAATATTTTTTTGTGTGATAGACAATTTTTTGCGTGAGGTTCGCTCCACATTTCAACTCATTTGGACATCTGAGCAGCTCTCAACAAAAAAAAACAAATCGGGTCAAAAAAGTGTGTGAACAGTAAACTTTTTTATAGACACTGAATTTGTCTTTTTTTCTGAGAGTTGCTCAGATGTAGAAAATGAGTTTAAACTTGGAGCGCACCTCACGCATAAACTTATATACCACACACAAAAAATGGAATTTTTCTGAATTTTTTTAGTTATTTTTTCGTCGGGGGAGGGGGGGGGGGGTTGCAGATGAGCTCGGAGCAGAAACGCCGCACTCCTTTTATAGAGCCAACATTAGTAGCATCAACTGGACAACTGAACCTTATTTCCATTTATCCTATGGTACGACATATTGTTAACATTAAGTTTCATTAAGAACAATAGATGTCAACGAAGAACTAACAATAAGTATGTCTGGTATTCTTTAACGATGTTGCTCAAAGAATATCAAAATAGGTAAGATATTGATCTTACAATCTTCATTCTCTACATTAAGGTTCCTGATGGTCTTCAGATACTGTTAGACTGTTGGAAAAAGATTACCTACAAAACTAGTATACTTGTAATACTCAAGTTTTCACAAAGTTTCACAAGAACGCTACTAAATTAAAGGGCCAAGTGCGCGTCCGACAACATCCTCCACCATCGCGATGCCGGGTGACAATGACTTATCCCAACCGAATTCCTCGGAAGGATCTGCGGACGGCGTCGTTCTCGTGGCATCGCTGCTGGCGCGGTTCCTCTAAACGTGTTCGACGACAAGGATTCCATGCACCGTGGGAGTACCTGAGACGATGGTGCACTACGGATGGCTTCCAATATGGTGGGGATGGGAAGCAGACGATGCCAGATCCCGGTGTGCCCATGATCCGGCGACGACGTGGACGACGGGTTCGTTTTGGTGACTACTTTGGTCTGTTGCGGTCGATTGGCCACGCCGGCGGGGTCCATCTGCCATCTGCCATAAGATTTACCTGATGATTGCCAATTGCCTAAAATAGGTTTCCATATTATCCCTTCAGATCCGAAACAAATTGGTTTCTCGTTTCTTATTCGCTGCCATACGCGTCGTAGCCCTATTGTTACGCTGCATTGAACTAATCCATGCATAATGCTCGGTTTCTAACTATGGCCAAACCCATGAAAAGAATATTAAGATATTGCAGTTAATTCGTATGCTACAATAGTGGTTTGGCAAGTTCAGATTGGGAACGGGCTGTGAATCCCATCCTACGCCTTACTTAATGAAAAAATGGAGAAAAATGCATTAATCAACGGAACGAGGGGTGGGGGTACGAAGCGACGATACCACCTACCGACTCCCCAACTAGGAGTAGAGAAACATATGAAAATAAAATTAAAAGAAGCATATGAAAATCTCAAATTCTAAATGGCGCTTCTCGAAAGTTCATGAGGCCAATCTCGAGAAAAAGGATGTGGCGTCTATATATTGAATCACACTGATGTTGTATCTTACCAATGCATGGCAAAGCAAGCTGTCAACAAATGCCTCTTGTAACGAGGATCAAGAACTGTAGCCATCCTCATTAGATCTTGATTGTCCTTCCAATACTTATTAAATATAGTAGTCATTTCCTCGGAGAGCTTTTTTATAACTGGATTGCTAAAAGTGGCCCACTGACTCGTTTTCATTTTAATCTCACATATTTTAAGGAAGTAAGCATTAGAAGTCACATAATCAGTTCCCGAGAACAACTTAGTTATCTCATAGAATAATCCACGCTCCCATTCTTTGGCAGTAGGTAAATGCTCATATTGTTTCTCAACTTGATTTGCATGTTCGAAAACAAATCTGTATGGTAAAACTGCTTCTAGCATCATGAAAGTGGAGTTCCACCTAGCTTTGCAATCAAGAATCAACTTTCTTGTCATTTTAACTTTTTTAAACTTAGCCATCTACTCAAACTTATCAAAAGTTCATTAGGCCAATCTCGAGGGAAGGGACGTGGCGTCTATATATTGAATCCCACTGATATTGTATCTTAGCAACGTAGGCAAGAATACCAACAACATCTGCAAAAATTTAATCAGAATGGGACATTGAGTTGTATGGAGTAATATGCAAGAAGAAAGTTAAAGATGATGCGCCAATGATGCTTTTGTCTCGTAGCGAGAATATGGCCCCAAACTATAGGAAGCATGGTGGACAAATTGTTGATGCTATCCTATGAGTCGACATCCTAACCTCGGTCCTAGCATTTAGTGTGATGACAAACTCCATGGCTAGATACCAGATATGTCCATCTGGTATTTCCGTGGGGTTGAACCTGATGCGAGTGAAGTCATATGTCATGTCGGTTTGTAGCATGGTGTTGAAGCGAAATACGTATGCGATCGCTGAAGGAAATATGCCCTAGAGGCAATAATAAAGTTATTATTTATCTCCTCATATCATGATAAATGTTTATTATTCATGCTAGAATTGTATTAACCGGAAACATAATACATGTGTGAATATATAGACAAACAGAGTGTCACTAGTATGCCTCTACTTGAGTAGCTTGTTAATCAAAGATGGTTATGTTTCCTAACCATGAACAAGGAGTTGTTATTTGATTAACAAGGTCACATCTAGTTGAATGATCTGATTGACATGACCCATTCCGTTAGCTTAGCACACGATCGTTTAGTATGTTGATATTGCTTCCTTCATGACTTATACATGTTCCTATGACTATGAGATTATGCAACTCCCGTTTACCGGAGGAACACTTTGTGTGCTACCAAACGTCACAACGTAACTGGGTGATTATAAAGGTGCTCTACAGGTGTAACACCCCGGATCCGATGCGCCAGGTGTCTGCCAGTTATTCGCCGTCGTTGCCATGTCATTTGCTTGCGTGTTGCACTTTGCCATGTCATCATTTGCATTTTATCATGTCATCATGTGCATCTCATTTTGCATACGTGTTCGTCTCATGCATCCGAGCATTTTCCCCGTTGTCCGTTTTGCAATCCGGCGCTCCTATGTCACCCGGCGTCCCCTTCTTCCCTCTTGTCGTGTGTGGGTATTAAACTTTCTCGGAATGGCCCGAGGTTTGCCAAGCGGCCTTGGTATAGCACCGGTAGACCGCCTGTCAAGTTTCGTGCCATTTGGAGGTCGTTTGGTACTCCAACGGTTAACAGGGTAACCGCAGAAGCCCTCTTTTGTTGCAGCCCAACACCCCTTCCAAAGTGGCCCAAAACCCGCCTAACTCCTCTCCATGCTCTCGGTCGTTCGATCACGATCGCGTGGCCGAAAACCGCTCCTCATTTGGACTCTCCTAGCTCCCTCTACCTATAAATATAGCCCCTCCCCCGAAATTCGCGGTCTAATCTACCCTAACCCTAGATCCCACCTCTCAGGCGCCACCGGACATGTCCGCCGCCGTCCGGACGCTTTCGCCGCCGCTCCCAGCCTGGGGCGCTGCCACGTGTCCGCCGCCGCCTCCCACCGCGCTGGGCCCGCTGAGTTTATCCGAGGCCAGCGGGCCCAGAATCGCCGCCGCGCCTCCGCCTGGGCCTCCGTCTCCGGCCCGAGCCGCCGCGCCGCCGCGTTGCCGCCCGCTCGCCGGCGCCGGTCATCCGCCGCCGCCGACCGCCCTTGTTGGCGAACCCGTCGTCGCCGCTTTGCTGCGCCGCCGCCCAGACGCCTCGAAGCGCCGCCGCTTCGGTCGCCGCCATCCGCCCGCCGCCGGAGCTCCCTGCCAGCGCCTCGCCGGCTCGCGCCGCCGACCCGCCGACCGCCCGGCGCGACCGAGCCGCTCCAGCCCGCCGCCCTTTGCCTCGCTCGCGGCCGGCGGATCCCGGCCGGAAGGACCCCGCCGCCGGATCCATGCCCCGCCGTCCCTCGACCTCCGGTGATCCCCGGCGCCCATTTCGCCGGGCTGCCGCCCGCTTCGCCGGAGTTCGTCTCCGGCAGATCGGACCAGATCCACCGGTCCGTGAACCAAACACCAGCGCCCGCCCCGGTTCCTCCATCCCGCACGATCCCGTCCAACTTCCCGGAGGTGAAAACGTCTAAGTCCCAGTTTTCTGTAATTTTCGTGCATTTTCATAGCATCACATCTCCGCACCTGTAGCTCCGTTTTGGGCGTATAATATGTCAAACTGTTCGCTCGACGAGTACATCATTTCATTCCATTGCATCATTTGCATTTGAGCTCATCTTGATGCCCGAAATGCTGTTGGAAGATGGCTTCAGATCGTTAGTTTCAGAATCTTATCAGTTCGAGCTCTTTTGTCATTTTTGCCATGAATTATGTGTGCACCCTATGAACTTGAGTCCTACATGTGAGTTGAACATTGCCATGCCATCTTTCCAGGAGTGTTTGCCATGTATTTTTGTGAGCTATGTGTTGACTAGAACAAGCATGCAAAGTAGGGATGATGATGTTGCTGATTTCAGGAACTTAGTGATTTCACTAAGTCTTGTCCTGCTGTTATTTTTATGCCATATGTTCATGTCGTTACAGAGAGATCCATGCCCTTTTTGAGCATGATCAGTAAGGGTGTTTTGATCATATGAATGTGCTCTATCTATCCATGCCTTTGTTGGTATTTATGGAGTAGTCTAGCATGTCATTTTCGTGCTCTACTTTTGCTTGAAAATGTTTCCTGGCAGATTGTTTGCTTGAGATTCAATTTTCACGAGGTCGTTGTAGTTGATCCGTGTGTGCTATGACCTTGCTCTTGCCATGCTTAGCTTCATAATCATGCCTTCTTACTGTTGGTTGCCTTGCCATGCCATGTATTGCTCTGTAGTGAGTGCATCGAGCTCACGAACATGCCTACTCGTTATCCATTTTTGCCATGCCCAGTTTTTCTGCTAAGTCTGAAATCTGTAATAAAACTTGCTATGTTTACATGGGTGCCATCATTTCTTAAGGTCCTTTTTGGCTTATGGTCAGTAAGGGACTATTGATATATGCTTTGAGTAGAATCATGTCATGCCTTGTTTTGCTATTATAAGTTCCTGTAGCATGTTGTTTGTTGGCTCTAAACATGCCTTCTCGATGTTAATTCCTGGCATGTTAGTATTTTCACTAAGTCTGTGAACCTGATATTTTTAGCACTTTCACCATGCTTGTTTGAACATGTTATGATGTGATTTAGCCGTAGCTCAGTGTTCCTCTTTTGTTAAGCATCTCCTGTAGATCGCTGCCATATGCTTTGTTTGTATGTTGGGGTGTTGTAGCATAGTTTCTTGTTGCGTGCTAAGTAGCATCGGGCTGTTAAACGCAGATTTGCGTCATTCTTGTTTTGCTTGTCATTTGCAAACCGTGCATCCGATTCCGGTGATCTTTATATCGATTTCACCCGAAATCATCCCATCTTTCCAGCGGCATACTTGGTTTGCCAAGTTGATGCCCGGTTCATCATTTTCCTTCCGGAGCACACATATGCATTGCATATCACATCTCGCATAGCATGTCATGTTTTGCATCATATTGCTTGTGCATTGTTCCTTGTTTGATTGTGGTTCCGTTGCTTGTGTTCTTGCTTTGGGTAGAGCCGGGAGACGAGTACGTGAACGAGGAACCTGTTGAGAACGCCTACGAGGATCAAGCCTTCGTCTACTCTGAGAACCTTGCAGGCAAGATGATCATACCCTCGAAATCACTACTATCTTTGCTATGCCAATGCTACGATGCCTACCATTTGCTTGTCAGCCTCCCAAATTGCCATGTCAAATCTCTAACCTTTGACACCATTCCTAGCAAACCGTTGTTTGGCTATGTTACCGCTTTGCTCAGCCCCTCTTATAGCGTTGTTAGTTGCAGGTGAAGATGAAGTTTGTTCCTTGTTGGAACATGGAGATGTTGTTCCTTGTTGGAACATGTTTACTTGTTGGGATATCACAATATATCTTATTTAATTAATGCATCTATATACTTGGTAAAGGGTGGAAGGCTCGGCCTTATGCCTGGTGTTTTGTTCCACTCTTGCCGCCCTAGTTTCCGTCATACCGGTGTTATGTTCCCGGATTTTGCGTTCCTTACGCGGTCGGGTGATTTATGGGACCCCCCTGACAGTTCGCTTTGAATAAAACTTGTCCAGCAAGGCCCAACATTGACTTTTACCATTTGCCTCACCTAGCCCCTTTTTTTCCCTTGGGTTTCCGGAGCCCGAGGGTCATCTTTATTTTAGCCCCCCCCCGGGCCAGTGCTCCTTCGAGTGTTGGTCCAACCTGAGCGATGTCCGGCGCCCCCTGGGCAACTAGGGTCTATGCCAACCCGACGTCTGGCTCATCCGGTGTGCCCTGAGAACGAGATATGTGCAGCTCCTATCGGGATTTGTCGGCACAGTGGGAGGTCTTGCTGGTCTTGTTTTACCATTGTCGAAATGTCTTGATGTACCGGGATACCGAGTCTGATCGGAGTGTCTCGGGTGAAGGTCTATTCCTTCGATGATCGCGAGAGCTTGTCATGGGCTAAGTTGGGACACCCTGCAGGTTTAAACTTTCGAGAGCCGTGCCCGCGGTTATGTGGCAGATGGGAATTTGTTAATGTCCGGTTGTAGAAAACCGAAGTTGACCTTAATTAAAATACATCAACCGTGTGTGTTACCGTGATGGTCTCTTTCCGTGAGTCCGGAAGTGAACACGATGTTGGAGTTATGCTTGACGAGGTTGCTATAAGATCACTTCTTGATCATACTTTTATCGACCGTGCTTTGCTTTCTCTTCTCGCTCTCATTTGCGTATGTTAGCCACCATATATGCTAGTCGCTTGCTGCAGCTCCACCTCATGCCTTTACCTTACCCATAAGCTTAAATAGTCTTGATCTCGCGGGTGCGAGATTGCTGAGTCCCCGTGGCTCACCAGATACTTCCAAAACCAGTTTGCAGGTGCCTATGTTACCGAGCAGGTGACGCAATCAAGCTCAAGGAGGAGCTCGATGAAGACCTTGCCCTTTGTGTTGTTTCGCTCTAGTTGATCGGTAGTGGAGCCCAGTTGGGGTCGATCGGGGACCGTTTGTCGCATTTGGGGTTCTTCTTTTATTTTGGTTCCGTAGTCGGACCTTCATTGTATCTGGATGATGTAATGTTTTATTCATGTAATTGTGTGAAGTGGCGATTGTAAGCCAACTATGTATCTCTTTCCCTTATGTATTACATGGATTGTGTGAAGATTACCACACTTGCGACATTGCTTTCAATGCGGTTATGCCTCTAAGTCGTGCTTCGACACGTGGGAGATATAGCCGCATCGAGGGCGTCATAAGTTGGTAATCAGAGCCTTCCCCGACCTTAGGAGCCCCACTGCTTGATCGTTTTTAGCGGCCGAGTTGTGTCTAGAAAAATGTTTTGAGTCATTTAGGATTATATATATCGGAGAGTTAGGAATTCTTTTTACTCCTCAGTCCCTTCGACCTTCTGATGAGGTATCCTGACGTAGAGTTTTGACTCTTCTCTTCTCAAATTTCACTAAAATATTTTTTAGGATCACGCGGGTATCTTGGAATCGTTCCGATGGTTTTATGATGACAACATTGTCTTGGTTGCCTCCTGACATTTAGGGGTTGTGGCAGTGTCCCGGGGAGTTGAGCTCCGAGGTGTTGTCGCCATAATTTTATCGTTGCAGTTCTGGAATACCTGAGTTTAGTACGCCGACATCGAAAATCTCTTTTATGCAGTTGTTGGTGAGATAACCCGCTAACCCAAGATCGAGGTGAGTACGGAGTATTGCCATGACTCATATAACGGATGCTTTTCAAGGTTGAGGTAGACGATTTCGAAGGTTTCTTGGTTATGTGTTGACGGATGGATACAATTGGATGTAGGGATTGTTAGTTTGAGTGAGATATATTGCTCCCTGTATCCCCAACACCAGATTGCATAACCGAAAGTTTCGGAGTTTCATAGGTGGGAATTCAAGTAGCTCTTAGGATATCTTTCCGACGGATGTATGATATGAAATTGGGGTTCGACGTCTAGTGGTCCGCCTATTCACGGTTGGTTTTACTGATGGTCTCGTTGTGTCTTAAAGAGTCCTTGGCTATGCCGACTGGGACCCTTCAGATGTCATGTGCCTTGCCTTGTACATGATGGTGCTGTACGATTGAGCCCGTGTAGGCCCCACCACGAAAACTTCGGACGAAATCTCTATCATATGTTTGTTCCGGCTTATTCTGCAAGCCAAATCCTTTGTTTTGTTTTATTTGTGGTATTCGAGTTGCTTCAATGTCAAGTGTTGATTTCATACCTTTCCAAAATGGTGTTCTCATACTCCGATGTGAATACCAACCCTTCTCGACAATCGAGATTGTCATGTCAATCCTTTTCAACCGGCATGTTTCTCTTCAAGTGGATCCGATCACTTCAACATCAGCAAGACCAATTATCATTTCTTCTCAACGGTGTCTATTTCATCCGTCTCCAAGTTGCCTTTGTTTTTCCCGCCCACCCACCCTTTTTCTTCAAGGACTAAGATTTCTTTACAAAGTATCCTTTTATTTTTGTGAAGTTTCTCCATTCTTTTCCGTCAATGTTCTTACCCGGTGGTTCTCAAGAAGATGTTCTACTAGTTCATCATTCCTCATTCCTTTCTCTTCTCCGGTGGATTCAAGTCAAGTTTTGTTGATCATACCTTTTTCCTCATTTCAATATCTTCTCATACCGGTGCACCTCATTATCATTCTACTTCTCGCTATTTGTTATCCCGGAGTGCTCAAGATATCTCGAAGATTCGTGTTTCCACTCCGCATTCGTTCAAGCTCTTTCGAGATTGGTATCTCATTCAAGTCATTTAATTCAACCGGTGCAACATCTCTTTTAAATCTTTTCAACGGTGTTCTTTTGAGTGGGCCCTAACCCACGTGTCTTTTCGAGTGATCTTACGACTCTTCTATTTTCCCAGAGCTATCCTAAATCCTTCTCCAAGTTTGACGTAAGAATGAGTTATCATCAGTCAAATGCTTTTCTCCAAGATCTTTCAAATTCTTTTCATAGTTGGCTCCACCTCTCCGCTTTTGATTCTTCTGGTGTGCCTCAATAATTCTTGGTGGTGTTTCTCGTTGTCATTCTCATCATTTGAAGACCGAAGAAGAGTTTCTCTTTAATCTTGCTCTATTCTCTTCAAGATTCATGGTGCTAGCTTGTTGCCATCCTCTCATAATTGTTTTCAATTGTGAGAATCTTTTTCACCCATCAGGAGATATTCAAGAGTCTTCTCAGTTTGTCATCCGCAGTCCATCAATTCAGGTTTATTCATTCTCAGCTGTCAGTTATCATTCTCCTATATTGCCGGTGCATCAATCGAATATCCTCTAATCAGTTCTTGATCTCTTTGTTCTCATGTATCTAGTTTGTCTCAAGCACCTTCGTTCATTTGCTAATTCTACCGGTGATGCACCCCTACTTCGATCATTTTCAATTCTTACGGTGGTTCGTTCAAGATTTCACCTCTTTTGTTATCATCTAATTCACTCGTCCTTTCCAATCCTACCGGTGGTTCGTTGAAGACCTTCCCAAGTTTACGCCATATCTCTCTTAATCCTTTCTACGAGAATAAGTAGTATGCCAAATCTGTTGATTGTCATCAATTTAATTGGTGAAGGTTAAGCATAACTTAATTCTTATTATTGTTTCATCCAAGTGATTAATTCCTTCTTTCGGAGTTTGTTCATGATGAATAAATTCTCGGTTTCAATTGTTTCATCTTCTCGTTTTCCCGGAGTTCCAAGCTCTAACTATCACGGAGATCCATCTAAATCATTGCAAGGCTTCACCCTATGTTTTCAACTTCTCCTTCTTTACACCATCCTTTTATTACCGGAGTTCTTCATGGAGGCTCTACATGGTAGTTCGTCAAGGATTCTTTTCTTTCTTCAATTGTTCTTCAAGATTTCTCTTGAAGTTAAGATCAGCCAAGCTATACTAAAAAATTAAACATGGTGTTCAACACATGTCTTGTTTTGAGGAGTTCAAGCATTCTTCATCTTGCATTCCAAAGTGCGATTCTTTCTACCTTATCTTCTGAGGTGGTGTTAGGTCATTCTTGATAATTTGAGTTCATGTTCCATGATTCACATGTTGTTAAGAATGAGTTATTTTTAAATCCATCAATCTGTTCGTTGGATTTATCTTGGGCTATATTTCACCTAAAGCCTTCCCTAAGGAATGTTGCTTTTATGGTGTTTATCAATGATCCAAGTTATCTCTCTATCATCTTGGTGGAAGAAGTTTTTCATCTCTTCAATATCTTTTCATCTCATCAAGTGTTCCTCTCTTTTCTACCGGAGTGCTGTCCAAATTCTGCCATCCTTGTTCCTTGGCTATCTCTTTATACCGAGGTGGTCATATTCTTTTCGATCGTCAAACTCTTGATTCATGTCTTTGCAACCTTCAAGTTCTCGTAATACTCCTTGTTCCTCTTTTCTAACGGATTGTTTGCAATCTCGTTCATCTTTGTTGTACTCTTTCTTTTAAATTGCTCAACCTTTCAACGTTCGTGGTTTCACTCATTTCTCAAAGAAGCGACTTAGTTTTACCTCTTCTTTTCCTCTTCCTTTTCCTTCCGGTGTCATCCTAGATCTCGGGACGAGATCCTCTCATAGTGGTGGAGTGTTGTAACACCCCGGATCCGATGCGCCAGGTGTCTGCCAGTTATTCGCCGTCGTTGCCATGTCATTTGCTTGCGTGTTGCACTTTGCCATGTCATCATTTGCATTTTATCATGTCATCATGTGCATCTCATTTTGCATACGTGTTCGTCTCATGCATCCGAGCATTTTCCCCGTTGTCCGTTTTGCAATCCGGCGCTCCTATGTCACCCGGCGTCCCCTTCTTCTCTCTTATCGTGTGTGGGTATTAAACTTTCTCGGAATGGCCCGAGGTTTGCCAAGTGGCCTTGGTATAGCACCGGTAGACCGCCTGTCAAGTTTCATGCCATTTGGAGGTCGTTTGGTACTCCAACGGTTAACAGGGTAACCGCAGAAGCCCTCTTTTGTTGCAGCCCAACACCCCTTCCAAAGTGGCCCAAAACCCGCCTAACTCCTCTCCATGCTCTCGGTCGTTCGATCACGATCGCGTGGCCGAAAACCGCTCCTCATTTGGACTCTCCTAGCTCCCTCTACCTATAAATATAGCCCCTCCCCCGAAATTCGCGGTCTAATCTACCCTAACCCTAGATCCCACCTCCTGTGCGCCACCGGACATGTCCGCCGCCGTCCGGACGCTTCCCCGCCGCCGCTCCCAGCCTGTGGCGCGCTGCCACGTGTCCGCCGCCGCCTCCCACCGCCGCTGGCCCGCTGAGCCCATCCGAGGCCAAGCAGGCCCCGCCGCCGCGCGCCTCCGCCTGGCGCCTCCGTCTCCGGCGCCGAGTTGCCGCCGCTGCCGCCGCTCGCGCGGCGCCCGATCATCCGCCGCCGCCGACCGCCCTTGCTGGCGAACCCGTCGTCGCCGCGCCTTTGTTGCGCCACCTCAAGACGCCTGAAGCGCGCGCCGCCGGTCGCCGCCATCGCCCGCCGCCGCGGAGCTCCCTGCCCGCGCCTCGCCGGCTCGGCGCCGCCCGACCGCCGACCGCCCGCGCGACCGAGCCGCTCCAGCCCGCCGCCCTTTGCCTCGCTTCGCCGCGGCGGATCCCGGCCGGAAGGACCCGCCGGCCGGATCCATGACCCCGCTGCCCTCGACCTCCGGTGATCCCGGCGCCCACATTTCGCCGGGCTGCCGCCCTTCGCCGGAGTTCGTCTCCGGCAGGATCGGGACCAGATCCACCGGTCCGGTGAACCAAACACCCGCGCCCCGTCCCGGTTCCCTCCATCCCGCACGATCCCGTCCAACTTCCCGCAGGTGAAAACGTCCAAGTCCCAGTTTTCTGTAATTTTCGTGCATTTTCATAGCATCACATCTCCGCACCTGTAGCTCCGTTTTGGGCGTATAATATGTAAAATTGTTCGTCTCGACGAGTACATCATTTCATTCCATTGCATCATTTGCATTTGAGCTCATCTTGATGCCCGAAATGCTGTTGGAAGATGGCTTCAGATCGTTAGTTTCAGAATCTTATCAGTTCGAGCTCTTTTGTCATTTTTGCCATGAATTATGTGTGCACCCTATGAACTTGAGTCCTACATGTGAGTTGAACATTGCCATGCCATCTTTCCAGGGGTGTTTTCCATGTATTTTTGTGAGCTATGTGTTGACTAGAACAAGCATGCAAAGTAGGGATGATGATGTTGCTGATTTCAGGAACTTAGTGATTTCACTAAGTCTTGTCCTGCTGTTATTTTTATGCCATATGTTCATGTCGTTACAGAGAGATCCATGCCCTTTTTGAGCATGATCACTAAGGGTGTTTTGATCATATGAATGTGCTCTATCTATCCATGCCTTTGTTGGTATTTATGGAGTAGTCTAGCATGTCATTTTCGTGCTCTACTTTTGCTTGAAAATGTTTCCTGGCAGATTGTTTGCTTGAGATTCAATTTTCACGAGGTCGTTGTAGTTGATCCGTGTGTGCTATGACTTTGCTCTTGCCATGCTTAGCTTCATAATCATGCCTTCTTACTGTTGGTTGCCTTGCCATGCCATGTATTGCTCTGTAGTGAGTGCATCGAGCTCACGAACATGCCTACTCGTTATCCGTTTTTGCCATGCCCAGTTTTTCTGCTAAGTCTGAAATCTGTAATAAAACTTGCTATGTTTACATGGGTGCCATCATTTCTTAAGGTCCTTTTTGGCTTATGGTCAGTAAGGGACTATTGATATATGCTTTGAGTAGAATCATGTCATGCCTTGTTTTGCTATTATAAGTTCCTGTAGCATGTTGTTTGCTGGCTCTAAACATGCCTTCCTGATGTTAATTCCTGGCATGTTAGTATTTTCACTAAGTCTGTGAACCTGATATTTTTAGCACTTTCACCATGCTTGTTTGAACATGTTATGATGTGATTTAGCCGTAGCTCAGTGTTCCTCTTTTGTTAAGCATCTCCTGTAGATCGCTGCCATATGCTTTGTTTGTATGTTGGGGTGCTGTAGCATAGTTTCTTGTTGCGTGCTAAGTAGCATCGGGCTGTTAAACGCAGATTTGCGTCATTCTTGTTTTGCTTGTCATTTGCAAACCGTGCATCCGATTCCGGTGATCTTTATATCGATTTCACCAAATCATCCCATCTTTCAGCGGCATACTTGGTTTGCCAAGTTGATGCCAGTTCATCATTTTCCTTCCGGAGCACACATATGCATTGCATATCACATCTCGCATAGCATGTCATGTTTTGCATCATATTGCTTGTGCATTGTTCCTTGTTTGATTGTGGTTCCGTTGCTTGTGTTCTTGCTTTGGGTAGAGCCGGGAGACGAGTACGTGAACGAGGAACCTGTTGAGAACGCCTACGAGGATCAAGCCTTCGTCTACTCTGAGAACCTTGCAGGCAAGATGATCATACCCTCGAAATCACTACTATCTTTGCTATGCTAGTTTGCTCGCTCTTTTGCTATGCCAATGCTACGATGCCTACCATTTGCCTGTCAGCCTCCCAAATTGCCATGTCAAATCTCTAACCTTTGACACCATTCCTAGCAAACCGTTGTTTGGCTATGCTACCGCTTTGCTCAGCCCCTCTTATAGCGTTGTTAGTTGCAGGTGAAGATGAAGTTTGTTCCTTGTTGGAACATGGAGATGTTGTTCCTTGTTGGAACATGTTTACTTGTTGGGATATCACAATATATCTTATTTAATTAATGCATCTATATACTTGGTAAAGGGTGGAAGGCTCGGCCTTATGCCTGGTGTTTTGTTCCACTCTTGCCGCCCTAGTTTCCGTCATACCGGTGTTATGTTCCCGGATTTTGCGTTCCTTACGCGGTCGGGTGATTTATGGGACCCCCCTGACAGTTCGCTTTGAATAAAACTTGCCCAGCAAGGCCCAACATTGACTTTTACCATTTGCCTCACCTAGCCCCTTTTTTTTCCCTTGGGTTTCCGGAGCCCGAGGGTCATCTTTATTTTAGCCCCCGGCCAGTGCTCCTTCGAGTGTTGGTCCAACCTGAGCGATGTCCGGCGCCCCCTGGGCAACTAGGGTCTATGCCAACCCGACGTCTGGCTCATCCGGTGTGCCCTGAGAACGAGATATGTGCAGCTCCTATCGGGATTTGTCGGCTGTGGGAGGTCTTGCTGGTCTTGTTTTACCATTGTCGAAATGTCTTGATGTACGGGATACCGAGTCGATCGGAGTGTCTGGGTGAAGGTCTATTCCTTCGATGATCGCGAGAGCTTGTCATGGGCTAAGTTGGGACACCCCTGCAGGGTTTAAACTTTCGAGAGCCGTGCCCGCGGTTATGTGGCAGATGGGAATTTGTTAATGTCCGGTTGTAGAAAACCCGAAGTTGACCTTAATTAAAATACATCAACCGTGTGTGTTACCGTGATGGTCTCTTTCCGGCGGAGTCCGGGAAGTGAACACGGTGTTGGAGTTATGCTTGACGCATGTTGCTATAAGATCACTTCTTGATCATACTTTTATCGACCGTGCTTTGCTTTCTCTTCTCGCTCTCATTTGCGTATGTTAGCCACCATATATGCTAGTCGCTTGCTGCAGCTCCACCTCATGCCTTTACCTTACCCATATGCTTAAATAGTCTTGATCTCGCGGGTGCGAGATTGCTGAGTCCCGTGGCTCACAGATACTTCCAAAACCAGTTTGCGGTGCCTATGTTACCGAAAGCGGTGGCGCAATCAAGCTCAAGGAGGAGCTCGATGAAGACCTTGCCCTTTGTGTTGTTTCGCTCTAGTTGATCAAGAGTGGAGCCCGGTTGGGGTCGATCGGGGACCGTTTGTCGCATTTGGGGTTCTTCTTTTATTTTGGTTCCGTAGTCGGACCTTCATTGTATCTGGATGATGTAATGTTTTATTCATGTAATTGTGTGAAGTGGCGATTGTAAGCCAACTATGTATCTCTTTCCCTTATGTATTACATGGATTGTGTGAAGATTACCACACTTGCGACATTGCTTTCAATGCGGTTATGCCTCTAAGTCGTGCTTCGACACGTGGGAGATATAGCCGCATCGAGGGCGTTACAACAGGTGTCTCCGAAGGTACTTGTTGAGTTGGCGTATTTCGAGATTAGGATTTGTCACTCCGAATGTCGGAGAGGTATCTCTGGGCCCTCTCGGTAATGCACATCACTTAAGCCTTGCAAGCATTTCAACTAATGAGTTAGTTGTGAGATGATGTATTACGGAACGAGTAAAGAGACTTGCCGTGCGAGATTGAACTAGGTATTGGTCGGGATATGCCTTGATGTAAACCGGCGGAAGGATAAACCGGCCGGACTTGGCGATTCACGGTGACTGCATGCACTGCAGACGATTTATAGTTCATTGGTAATCCCGGCGGGCGGAGGAGCAGCAAGACCCGGTGGCCTGTCTGGCGGTTCATGAAGGCCGGTTCAACCATTGTGGGCCGGTTTAAGAGGAAAGGAATATTTGTCTTACAAGGAGTTAAGACTAGGACTTGTATCCGGTTTGTATTAGAGATAGACTAGTCCTAATCCTAATAGGACTCCACATGTAAACCGCCCCTTCAGCATATATAAGGAGGGGCAGGGCTCCCCAAAGAGGGACGAGTTAGAAGTTACAAACAAGAAGAAACAATCTTAGGGCTAGACACAAAGAGGAGAGCCGGTTTACGGCGACTCCCTCATGATGATAATGAGACCTAGCCTCAAACAGCATGTAGGGTTTTTACCGGATGATGTTTCCCGGGGCCCGAAGCTGTCTAAACCCTTGTCTTGCGTGTTGATCCGCCCTGCGTCTCTCGTCCCACTCAACCCCTCTCAAGCTACCACATAGATGCGTTGGCCTCGCGACTAAGTCCTGACACTAAGGACATCTGCCGTGACAAATTCACGACAGTTGGCGCCCACCGTGGGGCCTGCGCACGGTGGTGATGAGTTCTTGGAGGGATCTCTTCTAGGGTTCGAGAAGCTCACGATGCAAGTTTGAAGATCGAGAAATTAGGGTTGTGCGTGCCGTCGCTGCCGTCCAGAAGAATCGTCGAGACCGAGATTAAACTTTGTGTTTGCAGTTTTCCTACTCGGGTTACGGAGCGGGTGCACCGGAACCGACGCGAAGCAATCCTGCGCCGTGGTTAAATCGCCGTAGCTCCTATTCCCCCCAATGGATCAAGCTGGATATACGTACACGCACGAGCAATTTGTTCTGGCTGAAGTCGTCGGCCAAGGTTCAATCGCGAGTCACCTCCGCCTTGCATAGACGTGCTCACATCCATAAAACCGCAAGTTGTCTATTTAAAAATCACGAGAAGATCCATCACCAAGGTGCACTAAGTTGAAGCGTTACTGTTTGCACAAAAGATCCGGATACTAGTTGAGAGTATGCTGCCAAGAAAGCTTTCACGTGGTCACAAGAGACAAGCCATCAAGCGGTCAATATACAAAGGCAAAAAGTGGTACATCCATTGATCCATCAAGACGAGGAGATAGTGCTAAAACAATGATCCGTTAGCACGAGAGAAAAGGTCAAACCAACCACAAATCGGAGGAGGATTTGGTCATGGGGCATATCGACTCGGGTCGTTTCAAACCTCGCTCGGCAGCTCTTGCTCGCTCCGCCTCCGCTTGCGCTGGCCGTACCTGCTCCGCCAGAAAGCTTCGCTGCTGTACGCCTCCAGCCGCCGCAGCTCCTGCTGAGTTGCGGACCAGCCTCGCTCCTGCGCCCGTCCATCGCCGCGCCTTGAACCGCTTCGCTGCTGTGACCTTGACCCGGCGTTGACCCGTCGAGTCGCAATCACCGTAAATCACCTCCACTATCATGCAGCATCGATCCGGCTTCACGGGCCTCACCTCGCCCGCTATCTTTACTAAACCGCCAATACGACCACAACTCGCTGTGCCTCGTCAAAACCTATCGGCCCGCCGTGGCCACATGCTAAGTCGCGGTGCCTCTCCATCATTCTTTGTGGCTCAAATTGGCTGTTGGTTGAAGTACTACTTGGATGGGTATTTCAAGAGTTAATCGATGGACGTGGAATACTAATGGAGGATGATCCGGTCAAGACTGCACAAGTTTAACCACCCGAGCAAATTGCCTGACGAACAGCGATACGCTTCGTCAGTCAAAATCGGCGAAGTGTTTCCTTCTACGTATGCTTGTGTGTTGTCCAACGGCAGCATAAGGAGAGGAGTCAAGCAAGTCAATGCAATCTCAAGCATGCATACTAATGCAGCCAAGCAATGTACACACGTACGTCCTCCAAGACAGGTCAAAGGATATGGGCGGTTGTTGTTTAAAAAGGGGCGATGTAAGCATCACCGTGGCATAACTGCGAGCGGCTACTACTACGCGTGAGGATAAGGCTACATGTCCACGTTCATCCGATGAAAATATCGGTGTTGTTGAAAATCCTTTGGATACATACATAAGGATCAAGCAGAATTCATCGACAAGACGGAAGATTATCTACGGTGTCTACGTCCGGATCATCTGTGGTTCACAAACACCGGTGCTATCCTTTCTATAAATCTTATCATTATATATTACATTGTTTGAAAACAGGTATTACGGCCTGTGGTATTTTTTCGCAGGACCATTATTTATTACAAGGGTGTGGCAAAGGGGTAAGCCAATATTGCTTTTGTACTAGAACTTGTCCGTGCCATCCGCTGGGCGGATCGTGAGCAAGTCGCCGCCCGCTACATCAACACACGGATCGACTCATTGTCCGTGCCTATGATCGACTTACTGCGTCGTGCGTTGCTTCCAACGCCGTTGCCGTCTCTCGCGATCGCGCCGGCTTATAACGCCACGGACGACTCACCCGTCTTTTCGCGGCCGGTTCACGCAGCGTCGCACCGGCTTACAACAAGGAGGACGATTAGCCCGTCCGCACCGGTTTACAAGCGGTGCGGTTGATTCATCTGTTCGCTCCCCGGCCGACTCACCCGTGAGTGATTTCAACTTAACCTAGTGATCATCAACTTCATGACGGATTATTTCTGTCCTGACACATCAGGTGATATCCATTTTAAATATATTTTATGGGCAAATATTATTTTTGTCAAAGAGCAGTTTATCTTTGCCTTGGTGCGCAATATTGTTGATCAGACAATTGTTCACTACATCAAAACGACGTGGTTGACTCGCCTGCGCCGGTTTACAACGCCGTGGTCGACTCATCTGTCTGTGCCGCCTCTGATGTTGCGGTCATATTTTCCGTCCGTCTCTCGCGGCCTGGTCTACATCAACATACCAGACCACACATGTCTGCATGAGCAAGTCACAGTTTGGGTAGCCCGGTTTTCTTTCAAATTGGAGGCAAATTATCATACACTATCAACCGCCGTCTGCACTGGGCGGCTCAATGGGCAGGCGCACAAGTCACCGCCAATACAATTTTGGTTCAATTCAAATAGCTAGTTGGAAGGAACCATTGGCCGAGTTGCTGACACGGCTCATACGGGATCAGTTATAACCCACCACAGTCACCTCAACCTTCTGTGGATTCACATCGTGCTATCAACACCAATGATATACAAGTTATGTCGGTTTATATCACGGTCAAATATGGAGAGTTTCAAGCCAACTCCTCGAAGTCACCTTGAGACTCGGGGGCTACGATGATATGACGCAACCAGTCTTGCGGTTTCAGCAAATTTAAAACCCTAGGACAATGGAGGAAAGATAACCCGGTCCGGAGGCTCTGCTATTTGAAGGCCGTCAGAAAATTTCCGGCTTAGAAAGTATATGACAATTACAAAATCCCGGCTCAATGAAGAAGTTCCGGGTCATCAGAAAAGATTCCGGTTTAAAATCCGGTTCAAGGGAAGCCAGTCTCACTGAAGCTCTCAAATCCGGTTTAAGAATTTCCGGTTCAAAAAGGAATTAACTTCTCAAGTTCGAATTGAAAGGCCGTCAGAAAAATTTCTGGCTTAAAAAGAAGGATTCCGGTTCAATATCCGGCTCAAGGGGAAAATGTCTCCCACAAAGCTTTTAAGCTCTCAATATCCAGTTCAAGATCCCGGTTCAAGAAGAATTTATCTCTTGCAAAAAAGTTAAAAATTGCCGAAGAGGACTGCTGCCATGATGTACGGTTCAAACATGGGTATCCTGCCTTTATTGGCCTAACATATTGATCACTTGGGGCTTCGCTTCATAAAGCGGGTCTCTATTCTTTTTACATCATGCGTGGTTACATGGAGTGATTCATTTTAAAGCGGCCTCGGTTTACCCCTTGACGTTTATTTTTATCACTTGGGGCTTGGTGGTGTCCGAACCAATGCAACACCTCTTGATAGGCGAAAGCCACCAGATCATTTGGGGACACGGTCACGTCGAACCGGTCACGCCTCTTGGTCGGCCAATAGGGCCAGAGTCATTTGGGGCTTGGTGAACACGAACCAATGTCATGCCACGTGGCGGCGTACTCGCCAAGAGTCTTTTGGGGACTGGCCGACCGTGGCACCATCGCTACGCCGCCGGGGCTTGGTTGCGTCGACCATGGTAATGCCATCTGACCAGCTCAATAAAGCTTTTCTTTTGCAAAAAGTTGTTGCCTTTGCTTCCATATTTTTTTTTTCATAATTGTTATTCGATTTTTGTTGCGTTTTTTTTTAAACCGACAACGTTTTAATCCGGTTCGACTGTCAATTGACGGAACACGGTCAATTCTTAATCCGGAGACTATCTGCCCGGTTTGATTTTCTGTTACCATCCTATTATGGAGTAGACCGGCGTTTATCAACCCGGGTTGTCTTTCAATTACAAGTTATCAGTACACGATCAAGTTACAATCCGGAGATTATCAGCCCGGTCTGGTTTCGACTATAAGTCGCCAGCATTATATATGGTTAAACCGGTGTTTATCACAACCCGGTACGGTTTTATCATAAACCGGCACAGTATGAAAGGAGTTATCATTACTCAAGATTGGGGTTATCACCTCTACTACAAAAAGTTGGTAAACCAATGAGGTTATTCAATGTCACAGGTATGATATATTTCATATTTGATTATTATTAAGTGCAGCCTTGGTTATAAACCTGGGTTATATGTTGGGCATTATGACCCGTCCGGCGGTAAACCGCCAGGACACTTTAAACTTGTTGTATGCAGAGGCAGGTGGAATAAAGCATGATGATAAATTATCCGGTGTTTATTAAACCGGCCTGGCTTTAAGACGATAAGTCGCCAGTGTATGATGAGAAATTATCCGGTGTTTATTAAACCGGCCTGGCTTTGGACTATACGTTGCCAGTATATATTTGGATTGCGCCATTGGAATCATGCGTTTATAAATGATTGGGTTATATTATTCAAATAGCCAAACTTGGCTGAATTTTCATTATGATATTGGATGAATAAGGTTTCATACCGGATTATATTATCTTGAATAGCCAACATGGCTGGATTTTTATTATGGTTATTAATATTATGATTGAGGTTTTCAAAGTCGCTTTAGCGCAATGGATATTATGTTATCAATGGATATATTCTACAATTGAAGGAATAGTCCCGAGTTGTTGCGGGCTTACAACCCGCACTTGGGGGCTACATTATTGAAGTTGAGATTACATCAAATATGCAAGTCTCATGTTGCTGCAAGCATGCACCATGACACTTGGGGGCTAATGCAAAGTCATTTTTTGCTCATCTTATTGAAGACCCGACTCATCACATTACAATGAGCCGGCCCTTGGGGGCTGCCAATTGCTCCTGTTAAACAATTCAAGGTACAAAGCTTTTTATTCATTATATTGAAGGGTCCTTTGCTCGGTTGGTAAAGCACAAGGCTCTTAACCTTGTGGGCGTGAATTCAAGCCCCATGATGGGGTTACATCATATGATGTTGTTTTTATTGAAGTGTATATCAAAGTCCTGCTCATTATTGCATAATGACCCGGCCCTTAGGGGCAACACTGGTTGAAGTTTTTATGAGCATCAGAAATTACAAGTCGTGTTCTTTGCAAGCATAACAACCCGCACTTGGGGCTACATAATATGGAATATTCAGTTTTGCTAGTATTGGGATGAACAACATGGATTTCTTCGATAGTGACGATATTTATATTGAAGCAAGTCTTAAGCCATCACTTTATTCTACTCAAGACTTGGGGGCTACAGGTATTATATTATTATCAAGGAAATATTTTCAAATTCTCTGTTTGAGCGGCAAACTAGGTTGAACCGGTGTCACCAATCATTATGACCCTGTGGCTGCAACCCGGTGTCATCAATAATCATAAACCGGTGTTAGCAACAATCAGGAACCGGTGTCTGCAAAGATCATGACCTGGAATTATCAGTTTTTATAACCCGACAATGGTGGTAATCATAAACCGGCAAGTTCTGTATCTTCAGACCGGCTGCATATCAGATGAGTATTTCAAGACCAATGTTTCTTAAACCGGCGCTTTGGAAGCCGATTCAAGTGGATTATTCTTCACAATATTTTTTCTATAAGAAGCCAACATCAGCAATTTGAGTATGAAGCTGGTTATTGACCCGGATTTTCTAGGAGGAAATAACAAGGACTTAAGGATGATCAGGCGCCGGTCTACAAGAATTCTTAACCCGGAGCACAACCTGTCAAATTTGTTCTGGTGTTTATTTGCAGCACAAGTTTACCATGGATAAATCCAAGCTAAACTTGGGGGCTAATGTCGAGGATATGCCCCATGGTGTAAACCGGTAGGAAGGATAAACCGGCGGACTTGGCGATTCACCGTGACCTGCATGCACAGACGATTTATAGTTCATTGGTAATCCGGCGGCGGGCGGAGGAGCAGCAAGACCCGTGGCCTGTCTGGCGGTTCATGAAGGCAGTTCAACCATTGTGGGCGGTTTAAGAGGAAAGGAATATTTGTCTTACAAGGAGTTAAGACTAGGACTTGTATCCGGTTTGTATTAGAGATAGACTAGTCCTAATCCTAATAGGACTCCACATGTAAACCGCCCCTTCAACATATATAAGGAGGGGCAGGGCTCCCCAAAGAGGGACGAGTTAGAAGTTACAAACAAGAAGAAACAATCTTAGGGCTAGACACAAAGAGGAGAGCCGGTTTACAGCGACTCCCTCATGATGATAATGAGACCTAGCCTCAAACAGCATGTAGGGTTTTTACCGGATGATGTTTCCCGGGGCCCGAAGCTGTCTAAACCCTTGTCTTGCGTGTTGATCCACCCTGCGTCTCTCGTCCCACTCAACCCCTCTCAAGCTACCACATAGATGCGTTGGCCTCGCGACTAAGTCCTGACACTAAGGACATCTGCCGTGACAAATTCACGACAGTATTGGATACCGACGATCGAATCTCGGGCAAGTAACATACCGATGACAAAGGGAACAACGTATGTTGTTGTGCGGTTTGACCGATAAAGATCTTCGTAGAATATGTAGGAACCAATATGGGCATCCAGGTCCCGCTATTGGTTATTGACCGGAGACGTGTCTCGGTCATGTCTACATTATTCTCGAACCGTAGGGTCCATGCGCAAGGTTTCGATAGCGGTTATATTATGAGTTTATGTATTTTGATGTACGAAGGTTGTTGAGTCCGGATATGATCACGGACATGACGAGGAGTCTCGAAATGGTCGAGACATAAAGATTGATATATTGGACGGATATATTTGGACCTTTGGAAAGGTTAGGAGAAGTTTGGAGCTCCGGAGGTTCTGGAACCCCGGGAGGTATATGGGCCTTATTGGGCCCATGTAGGAGGAAGGAGAAGGAACAATGGAGGCGCGCCCCAAGCCCAATCAAATTGGGGAGGGGCGGCCCCCTTTCCTTTCTCCTTCCCCTCTTCCTATTACTACTACTAGTACTACTTCCTAATACTAGTACTCTTTCCTTCCCTCCAAATAAGATAAGGAAAAGGAAACCTACTTGGAGTAGGTTTCCCTCCCCATGGCGCGCCCCCTTGGGGCGGCCACCTCCTCCTCCCTCCTTTATATACGGGGTAGGGGCACCCTAGAACACACAAGTTGATCATTGATCGTTCCTTAGCCGTGTGCGGTGCCCCCTCCACGATATTACACCTCGATCATATTGTAGCGGCGCTTAGGCGAAGCCTGCGACAGAGAACATCAAGATCGTCACCACGCCGTCGTCCGACGGAACTCCCCTCGGAGCCTCTCTTGGATTGGAGATCGAGGTGTGTCATCGAGCTGACGCGTGTCAAGAACTCGGAGGTGCCGAGTGCGGTGCTTGGATCGGTTGGACCGGAGGACGTACACTACTTCCTCTACGTTGCGTCAACGCTTCCGCTTCGGTCTACGAGGGTACGTAGACAACACTCTCCCCTCTCGTTGCTATGCATCACCATGATCTTGCATGTGCGTAGGAAATTTTTTGAAATTACTATGTTCCCTAACAATCGCTTTCTTTTTTGTTCACTAACTAATATATTTTTTATGAATCATAACTATAATCAAAGAACAAAACTATTTATTAAATGTGTATATTAAAAAACGTGTTGTGACTAGTGATGAATAATGCCTTACATCCTGATCTTGTAGTATACACTGAAGGTAAACATTAGACATTGAATTCTCCATCATTTGGGCCTTCCACAAGACCTTAGCATGAATGGTCCAACAATTCTGATAGATATGCTCTATCTAGACGCTCTAAAAAGTTAAGTTCCTCTGCATAGAATAGAATGAATGGATGAGATAAATAATTGAGCGGTGATGGCAAACTGCTATACAGGCTGATCCATCCAACGAATAGACAAGATAGATGAATCAGCCTGTACATCAGTTTGCCATCACCGCTCAATTATTTATCTCATCCATTCATTCTATTCTAGCATCCAGATGGAGCATATCTATCCAAATTGTTGGACCATTCATGCTAGGGTCTTGTGGAAGGCCCAAATGATGGAGAATTCAATGTGTAATGTTTACCTTCAGTGTATACTACAAGATCAGGATGTAAGGCATTACTCATCAGTAGTCACAACACGTTTTTAATATACACATTTAATAAACAGTTTTGTTCTTTGATTATAGTTATGATTCATAAAAAATATATTATTTAGTGAACAAAAAAGAAAGCGACCGCATACGTATTTTGCTTCAACACCATGCTACAAACTCGCATGACATATGACTTCACTCGCATCAGGTTCAACCCCACGGAAATACCAGATGGACATATCTGGTATCTAGCCATGGAGTTTGTCATCACACTAAATGCTAGGACCGAGGTTAGGATGTTGACTCATAGGATAGCATCGACAATTTTTCCACCATGCTTCCTATAGCTTGGGGCCATATTCTCGCTACGGGACAAAAGCATCATTGGCGCATCATCTTTAACTTTCTTCTTGCATATTACTCCATACAACTCAATGTCCCATTCTGATTAAATTTTTGCAGATGTTGTTGGTATTCTTGCCTACGTTGCTAAGATACAACATCAGTGGGATTCAATATACAGACGCCACGTCCCTTCCCTCGAGATTGGCCTAATGAACTTTCGGTAAGTTTGAGTAGATGGCTAAGTTTAAAAAAGTTAAAATGACAAGAAAGTTGATTCTTGATTGCAAAGCTAGGTGGAACTCCACTTTCATGATGCTAGAAGCAGCTTTACCATATAGATTTGTTTTCGAACATGCAAATCAAGTTGAGAAACAATATGAGCATTTACCTACTGCCAAAGAATGGGTGTTTGCTCCTGAGATGGTGGATAGACTTGGATTATTCTATGAGATAACTAAGTTATTCTCGGGAACTGATTAGGTGACTTCTAATGCTTACTTCCCTAAAATATGTGAGATTAA
This sequence comes from Aegilops speltoides, assembly GCA_021437245.1. Lineage (NCBI taxonomy): Eukaryota > Viridiplantae > Streptophyta > Magnoliopsida > Poales > Poaceae > Aegilops > Aegilops speltoides. The sequence goes on from CM038145.1 coordinate 27,657,225, forward strand.
AATGAAAACGTGACAATGGGCCACTTCTAGCAATCCAGTTATAAAAAAAACTCTCCGAGGAAATGACTACTAAATCTAATAAGTATTGGAAGGACATTCAAGATCTAATGGGGATGGCTACACTTCTTGATCCTTGTTACAAGAGGCATATGTTGACGGCTTGCTTTGCCATGCTCCATGGAACTGAGCCATCTTCTTATGAGTGTGTGGAGTTGGTCGATGCATTAGTTGCTAGACTGCATTCATTCATAGAGGAGTATGAAGTGGAAGTAGATGAATGTAAACCATGTGAAGAACCGATTTCTTCAGTGAAAGCTCCAGCCATCGTGAACATCTTCAGTGACATTGTTGTCAAGCAAAGTCCTGCTGCAGCTCGACTACAAGGTGAATTAGATATGTACTTGACAGATGGCCTAGTGCCATACATAGAAATATTTAGTGTGCTGGATTTGTGAAAAGTAGCTGGACCAAGATGTCCAACACTAAGGAAGGTCACCAGAGATATTGTTGCTATTCTCGTGACAATAGTTGCTTCAGAGTTGGCCTTTAGTACAAGTGGCAGAATACTTAGTGAGCATAGGAGCCACCTAACTCCTAATATGGTGGAAGTTTTGATGTGCTCCCAAGATTGTCTTAGAAACAAACAAAAAGGTGAGCAAACAATGTACTTTGTTCAAAATTGCAATTTATTTAACTATTGCTAATCACTATCTCGTCATGTGGTTAGCACTCTACAAGGAAAAACCTAAACATTGACTATATTCATGATTCCAACTAGGACTTGGCCCTTTGAGACATAGAGACATGGTGATGCTTCATACGTCCCCAACGTATCTATAAATTTTTATTGTTTCATGTTGTTATATTACTAATCTTGGATGTTTTACATTCATTTACTAGCAACTTTATATCATTTTCTGGGACTAACCTACTGACATAGTGCCCAGTGTCAGTTGCTGTTTTTTGCTTGTTTGTAGAATATCCATATAAAACAAAGTCCACATGCAGCGTAACTTTTTGGAGATTTTTTCTGCCCAGAAGACACTAAGAAGGCCCAAGAAGTGCACCATAGGGCGCCTGTGGGGCCCACTAGCCACCCCTCCACTACCTCTCAGCTCTATAAATACTCTAAAATCCCAAAAGCCCTAGGGGAGTCGACGAAACACAATTTCAGCCGCCGCAAGTTCTAGAACCACGAGATCCAATCTAGAGGCCTTTGCCGGGGGGGTCAACGATCACGGAGGGGTTCTTCATCGTCACCCTTGCCCCTCCGATGATGCGTGAGTAGTTTAGCACAGACCTACGGGTCCGTAGGTAGTAGCTAGATGGCTTCTTCTCTCTTTTTGATCTTCAATACAATATTCTCCTAGATGTTCTTGGAGATCTATTTGATGTAATGACTTTGTGCGGTGTGTTTGTTGGGATCTGATGAATTGCGAGTTTATGATCAGTTCTATCTATGAATATTATTTGAGTCTTCTTTGAACTCTTATATGCATGATCTTTATAGCCTCGTATTTATTCTCCGAAACTTCAGTTTGATTTGGCCAACTAGATTGATTTTTCTTGCAATGGGAAGATGTGCTTTGTGATGGGTTTGATCTTGCGGTGCTCAATCTCAGTTACAGAAGGAGACATGACATGCATGTATTGTTGTCATTAAGGATAAAAAGATGGGGTCTATTCCTACATGAATAGATCTTGTGTACATCATGTCATCGTTCTTATTGCATTACTTCATTTTTACATGAACTTAATACACTAGATGCATGCTGGATAGCGGTCGATGTGTGGTGTAAAATAGTAGATGCAGGCAGGAGTCGATCTACTAATCTTGGACGGGATGCCTATATACAAGATCATTGCCTCGGATATTGTCATAATTATTTGCTCTTCTATCAATTGCCCAACAGTAATTTGTTTACCCACAATATGCTATTTTCTCGAGAGAAGCCACTAGTGAAATCTATGGCCCCCGGGTCTATTTCATATCATATCAAAACCCAAAAATACCTTGCTATTTTTTCTTTATTTATTTTATTTTGTGTTTTTGCCAGATTTATTTATCAAATCTCATACAATTTAATCTATCCCAATACCAAGGAGGGATTGGCAACCTCTCTTACGCGTTGGGTTGCAAGTATTTGTTATTTGTGTGCGGATGTTGTTTACATAGTGTTTCTTGGTTCTCCTACTGGATTGATGACCTTGGTTTCATAACTGAGGAAAATACTTAGCTTTGTTGTGTTGCATCATCCTCTCCTCTTCGGGGAAATGCCAACACAGATACAAGCAATCAATGCTTAATTTGTGGCCTTATGTATGGTCAAATTACCTCCATACTTTGTCGTGAGTTTGTGAACTTAAAATAAACGACTATGCATTGTTGTTTATAAGTGTGTTGCTATTTTTATGTGTTGTTGTCTATGAGTAAGCGCTGCTATTCATGGGAATATGTTGTTGTTTACGAATCATGACGTGTTGTTGTCTACAAGTGTCGCTTTTTATAAGAATGTGTTGTTGCTTATGATGTGTTGTTGTTTATAAGAATATGATGTTGTTTTGATGTGATGCTATTTATAAATTATGATGATATGTTGTTGTTTATGACTATTTGTTACTCAAGTTGATGTGTGCACATGTGGGTATTTTTAGCCATGGATACCCATTTACCCTATTGGGTGATGGGCATGGGGAAAATTGTACCCATTGACAGGTAGGGGTACGGGTGATGGCTAAGATCAAGGAGGATTGGTAAGGGTATGGGGTAGCTCCACCCGTACCCAAACACGGCGGGTGCCATCCCTATCTACCAAGCTTTTACAAAAGAATTAAATTCCAGTTTTTAGACTAGATTTTGTTATCACCTTTTCTACTAAAACACTTATAATAAAATAGGCATGGGTGCGAGGACTTGACTCTTACAACCATGTGTTTGTGGTTGAGATTACCATCATCTTAATTTTTGCTCTAGAAGACACCCATTAAGATGTGCTTGCAACGACTCGAAGTAGGGGATGTGTCCAAATTACGTCTTAAACAGAATGTGTATTGCATCAAGAGTCAGTTATTCAATTGCCGCCAGGGACTTCTCCACTGGTGCTTCACTGCCATCGTTGTCGTCGGCTCCGGCCGCGGTGGCAGCGGGCCCCGTTCCACAAAGGGGAGGGGATCTCTGGCTATTGCGATTGGCACGGATGAGCTTGGGCGACAGGCCCGAACCTCTTCACGATGGCTGCGACTTCTGTGGCTGCTTGGGCGGTGATACGTCTCCAACGTATCTATAATTTTTTATTGTTCCATGCTATTATATTACCTGTTTTGGATGTTTAATGGGCTTTATTATACACTTTTATATTATTTTTGGGGCTAACCTACTAACCCAAGGCCCAGTGCAAATTGCTTTTTTTTGCCTATTTCAGTGTTTTGCAGAAAAGGAATATCAAACGGAATCCAAACGGAATGAAACCTTCGGGAGAGTTATTTTCGGAACAAACGCAATCTAGGAGACTTGGAGTGGACGTCAAGGAAGCAACGAGGCGGCCACGAGGCAGGGAGGCGCGCTCAGGGGGTAGGCGCGCCCCCACCCTCGTGGGCCCCTCGTGGCTCCACCGACCTACTTCTTTCGCCTATATATACTCATATACCCCGAAAAGATCCGAGAGCACCACGACACCCTGTTTCCACCGCCGCAACCTTCTGTACCCATGAGATCCCATCTTGGGGCCTTTTCCGGCACTCAGCCGGAGGGGGAATCGATCACGGAGGGCTTCTACATCAACACCATAGCCTCTCCGATGATGTGTGAGTAGTTTACCTCAGACCTTCGAGTCCATAGTTATTAACTAGATGGCTTCTTCTCTCTCTTTGGATATCAATACAAAGTTCTCGATCTTCTTGGAGATCTATTCAATGTAATTCTTCTTGCGGTGTGTTTGTCGAGATCCGATGAATTGTGGGTTTATGATCAAGATTATCTATGAACAATATTTGAATCTCCTCTGAACTCTTTTATGTATGATTTGATATCTTTGGAAGTCTCTTCGAATTATCAGTTTGGTTTGGCCTACTAGATTGATATTTCTTGTAATGGGAGAAGTGCTTAGCTTTGGGTTCAATCTTGCGGTGTCCTTTCCCAGTGACAGCAGGGGCAGCAAGGCACGTATTGTATTGCCATTGAGGATAAAAAGATGGGTTTATACCATATTGCTTGAGTTTATCCCTCTACATCATGTCATCTTGCCTAACGCGTTACTCTGTTCTTATGAACTTAATACTCTAGATGCATGCTGGATAGCGGTCGATGTGTGGAGTAATAGTAGTAGATGCAGAATCATTTCGGTCTACTTGTCGCGGACGTGATCGCTATATACATGATCATGCCTAGATATTCTCATAACTATGCACTTTTCTATCAATTGCTTGACAGTAATTTGTTCATCCACCGTAATACATGCTATCTTGAGAGAAGCCACTAGTGAAACCTATGGCCCCCGGGTCTATTTTCCATCATATTAATTTCCCAACAACTAGCTATTTCTGTTGCCGTTTATTTTTGCAATCTTTACTTTTCAACCTATACAATAAAAATACTAAAAATATTTATTGTATTATCTCTAGCAGACCTCAATTTTGCAAGTGGCCGTGAAGGGATTGACAACCCCTTTATCGCGTTGAGTTGCAAGGTTCTTATTTGTTTGTGCAGGTACAAGGCGACTTGCGTGTAACCTCCTACTGGATTGATACCTTGGTTCTCAAAAACTGAGGGAAATACTTACGTTACTTTGCTGCATCACCCTTTCCTCTTCAAGGAAAAACCAACGCATGCTCAAGAGGTAGCAGGCGGCGCGGTGGTCTGACTTGGAGGCGCTGCTCCTTGCTAATTTTGCTGCACTGTCTAGAGTTGTCCATGGCGTAAGGGCGTAGTGGATCTTAGGGACAAGCGCGCTTTTCAGATCTTCTCGACCATGCTCGGCTGAGTGGTGCGAGTGGTGGGGAGGTTGTAGCTACGACCATGACTAGCGGGCATGGATTTGGTCTAGAGTGGCTGGAGCTAGCTCGCTGGTATGACGCGGATGGCTACGGTGCTGCTCATGCTCATTGATATAGGTCTGGTTTGAGGTGGTGGCGGTTGTTGGGCTAGTCATCTTCAGTCCTGATGGTTGATGTGTAGGGGAGGGCATAAGGAAGCTGGGGAAACCCTGTCTCGACTTTGTACCTTGAGCGGCGATGAGGACACCTCCGGGCACCGTAATCCTTTGTTGAAGGTGTCGCATTGATACGTCTCCAATGTATCTACTTTTCCAAACACTTTTGCCCTTGTTTTGGACTCTAACTTGCATGATTTGAATGAAACTAACCTGGACTGACGTTGTTTTCAGCAGAACTGCCATGATGTTGTTTTATGTGTAGAAAAGAAAAGTTCTCGGAATGTGCTGGAAATCCACGGAGGCACTTTTTGGAATTAATAAGAATTTTTGGCGAAAGAATTAGTGCCAGGGGGCCCACGGCCTGTCCACGAGACAGGGGGCGCGGCCCCCTATCTCGTGGGCCCCCTGGACCTCCTCCGACCTCAACTCCAAATCCATATATTCCATCTCGGGGAGAAAAAAATCAAGGAGAAAGTTTCATCGCGTTTCATGACACGGAGCCGCCGCCAAGCCCTAATCTCTCTCGGGAGGGCTCCGAAGAGGGGGATTCGTCGCCGTCGTCATCATCAACCATCCTCCATCACCAATTTCATGATGTCACCGCCGTGCGTGAGTAATTCCATCGTAGGCTTGCTGGACGGTGATGGGTTGGATGAGATTTACCATGTAATCAAGTTAGTTTTGTTAGGGTTTGATCCCTAGTATCCACTATGTTCTGAGATTGATGTTGTTATGACTTTGCTATGCTTAATGCTTGTCACTAGGGCCCGAGTGCCATGATTTCAGATCTGAACCTATTATGTTTTCATGAATATATGTGTGTTCTTGATCCTATCTTGCAAGTCTATAGTCACCTATTATGTGTTATGATCCGACAACCCCGAAGTGACAATAATCGGGACACTTCTCGGTGATGACCGTAGTTTGAGGAGTTCATGTATTCACTATGTGCTAATGCTTTTTTCCGGTTCTCTATTAAAAGGAGGCCTTAATATCCCTTAGTTTCCGTAAGGACCCCGCTGCAACGGGAGGGTAGGACAAAAGATGTCATGCAAGTTTTTTTCCATAAGCACGTATGACTATTTACGGAATACATGCCTACATTACATTGATGAATTGGAGCTAGTTCTATATCACCCTATGTTATAACTATTGCATGAGGAATCGATCGGCATAATTATCCATCAACGATCCATTGCCTACGAGCTTTTCATATATTGTTCTTCGCTTATTTACTTTTCCGTTGCTACTGTTACAACTACTACAAAAATCCAAAAACATTTATCTTTACTTTTGCTACTGCTACCTTTATTATCATACCACTTTTACTACTAAACACTTTGCTGCAGATACTAAGTTATCCAGGTGTGGTTGAATTGACAACTCAACTGCTAATACTCAAGAATATTCTTTGGCTCCCCTTGTGTCGAATCAATAAATTTGGGTTGAATAATCTACCCTCGAAAGCTGTTGCGATCCCCTATACTTGTGGGTTATCACGCATCAATGCTCTTTTCCTCCCCTCATGGTATTTGCTTCATGGGGGACCCCTGCTCCCTTCTTGGGACATACAATGTGTCGGGGATATGCCCCGCGGCGTAAACCGGCCGGAAGGATAAACCAGCCGGACTTGGTGATTCACCGGCGATCTGCACAGACCAGACGGTTTACAGCTCATTGGTAATCCGGCAGGCGGGCCAGAGGAGCAACAAGACCCGGTGGCCCAACGGGCGGCTCATGAAGGCCGGTTCAGCTATGGTGGGCCGGTTTATGAGGAAAGCATAAGGACTATTCTCCTACAAAGGAAGCAAGACTAGGACTCCACTTGTAATAGAGTAATCCTAATCCAACTAGGACTAGTCATGTAAACCGCCCCTTCAACATATATAAGGAGGGGCAGGGCTCCCCAAAGAGGGACAGGTTAGAAGTTAGAAGCTACAAGCAAGAAGAAACAATCTAGGGCTAGACACAAAGAGGAGAGCCGGTTTCTGGCGACTCCTCGTGATGATAATGAGATCTAGCCTCAAAAGCATGTAGGGTTTTTACGGATGATGTTTCCGGGGCCAAGTTGTCTAAATTCTGTTTGTGTTGCGTCTCTCGATTCCGCTCAACCCTCTCAAGCTACCACATAGATGCGTTGGCCTCGCGACTAAGTCCTGACACTAAGGACATCTGCCGTGACAATTCCACGACAGTTGGCGCCCACCGTCGGGCCTGCGCACGGTGGTGTTGAGTTCTTGAAGGGATTTCTTCAGGGATCAAGAAGTTCACGAGGTGCCAGATGAAAAAAGGCCGGCGCAGAAGATAATGTCATCGACGAGCAATCAAAGTGACATGTCGGAGTCTCGCCGAAATTAGTCGATGTGAGGCGCAAATCACCGAGAGCAACAGAGTATTTTCGCTACAGCCAAAAACATCAGTTGTTTATTACGATTGATCAAGTCCCGAGGCCATGCTGCTACTATATCCATCAAACCAATAAATAGTACAGGTGTCATACATCAACATACACGGATCAGGGTGGAAAAACCGCCGGCCTCTTCCGAGTCGCCAACTCCAAAACCCAGCCGTCGGCCAACGACGTTGCCCGCAACCCCGCGGCTGAGCCGCCCTCGTCGGTCCCCGGTCGCTTCAGCTTGAGCAGTCTTCCGCCCGTGGTGATCCTGGCGCTTTGGCCTCCCTGTACCGTCTCCGCCTCGGATTCGCCGGGTCACGCGCGCTTCATATCGCCTGTGGATCCCTCTGTTTCTTTGAGCGGGTCGTGAATCCTCAAGTTTTTAACCCGGACGCGACTCACCAACCTGCTGCGCCGGGTCACCCCGTTTTAACGCTGGTTCGGCCCTGCTTCAGCCGCTCTCGCGGCCCCGAGCTGCCGCCGCTGAGTCATCTTCACCACCGACTCGCCGCCATGATTGTCCCTGTCAGTTTAGACGTACTGGGAGGAATAAATCAAAGAGCGACAGTGCTACGACTCAGAGGATTTGACGGTGGCTGGACAGTGCTTTTGGTCTGCGGCTAGAGCCGGTCCTTTGCCTGCGCCCTGGCCTCTGAGCCGTCGCGCCTCGCGTTGCTGTGAGCCGTCTTCGCTGCGGTCAACTTTGTAAACCAGATGAACACGGCCGTGCTCTGCTGCTTTACTTTGGACCAAGCGGCCTCAAGTCTCCGTGTTCCGAGTCACAACAGGCCGCTTCGCTCCGTTCTCTACTGGAGAATCTCAAGCCGCGCTAAAACCGCCCTGGATTCACCTTGCCATCTCCTGCATCGAGCTACTGCTGCCGCTTCTGTCCAGTGTCTAACTGCGATCCGCCTGCCGCCGAGGAGTCTCTAAACTGTTTTCTTCCGTGAGCGAATCGCCGCGCTACGATAAAAAAGAAAGAAGGAATCAGTGAATCGCCGCTGTCCCTGAATCGCCGCGCTCCGGATTAATTCAACACCTCCGAATCACCATTGCGGCCGGCCTTGCTTTACCTCGGCTGAGTCACCGCCGTCTCCATGCTGGCTGCCGCCGTGCCTGAGCCGCCGCCGAACGGCTTCGCCTCCGCCAGCTACCTTCAGACCAAGCCGGCCTTGCATAGCCGAGTCACCACCCACTGTTAAGTCACTGCTGCCCTCCATCTCCACCTCCGCCCTGTGCCCCGGCGGCTTCCGAGCCGTCGCCCTCCTCGACACCACGGCCTCCCGAGTCGCCCATGGACCACTGCTGTGAAGCCGGTCTCCACAGCTTCCGCTCCGAGTCGCCCTCGCCTCCATGGACTTAAAATATCTGTGTCTTCGACTCCAAGCCGGCCTCTGCTTCCAGTTTGCCGCCTCGCCGCTGCGGGCGCGTCTTGCGCCGAGCCGCCCCGCGTCGAGTGGTTTCCGCTGCTGCGAGCCGCCCGGCCATCGAGTGACCTTTGCCTGCAAGCTGCTGCTGCGGTTTGGTTCCGCCCCAGGCGTCGCTAAGTCTCCTGAATATTTGTGACACACTAGAGAAAACGATTTGTCAATCAGTCAGGTCATTTTGCAGAAGTACTACCAATCCTTGAAACAGTACACGCACGAGTACCGGAAGGAGAGTGGCATCCACTTCCATGTGAGACTAAGGAGGAATAATAAAAAAAGGAGGATCATGTGATGAAGGATCTAAGCTGGATTGACAGATAGCAATTTTAGTAATTGAAGGATCAACCAGAGGAAGGACTAATGTGCATCGGGACGGATTAATGTACAGGCGAGATTTTTGTCAGTAAATCGCTGCGTCCGAACAAAGCGACTCCGATTACCAGTCTCCTACACTGATCAGAAGTGGTGGCAGCAATACAATCCATATGTGTCAGGTTACACTGATGTGCATTAGAGACGGTCAGCAAGACATCCTGATCAAATTCTTGCGGACGTTTTTGTTCAAATATAGCAGGTGCTATCTATTCCATCTATTTTATTAGTACATATTAAATTGTTTGAAAACAATTACTTGGTCTTGCAATATTTTTACGCAGGATAATTGGATAATTACTGATGACAAAGGGGCGTGAGCAAATATTATTTTTGCACTAGCGCTCATCCTGCGCAGGTTGCTATCCCTACTACATCAACACACGCGATTGACTTATTGTTCGCCCCCTCGGCCGATTCTCCTGCCCGCGCCGGTTTATAATGCCGCGGCCGACTCGTTGTCCGCGCCGGCTTACAAACGTCGCGGCTGACTTACCCGTCCGCATCGGTTTACCACACCGCGGCCGGTTCATCCGTGAGCGATTTCAATTTCACCGAGCGATCATCAATTTCATGGCGGATCATTTCCGTCCTGGCACATTAGGTGACATCCATCTAAGATATATTTTATTGGCATATATTATTGTTGTCAAAAGAGCAGTTTATCTTTGCCTTGGTCTACACTATTGTTGATGCAGGACAATGTGGTTGACTCGCCCGCGCCGGTTTGCCGCACTGCGGCCGACTCATCTATTTTGAGCCACCTCTGATGTGGCGGTCATTTTTACTGTCCGTCTCTCGCGGCCTGGTCTACATCAACGCACCGGGCCGCACTTGTCTGGATGAGCTGTTTATTGAGTATGAACAAGTCACTACTTGGGAAGCCCGGGTTTTTCTTTCAGCAAATTGGAGGCAAATTATCATCAACCGCCGTCTGCGTTGGAGGGCTCAATGAACATGTGCACAAGTCGCCGCCACTACAGTTTTGATTAAACTTCAAATCGCCAGTTGGAAGGAACCATTGGCCGAGTTGCTAACACGGCTCATATGGGATAATTTACAACCCGCCGCAGTCACCTCAACCTTCTATGGATTTACATCATGCTATCAACACCAATTGTATACAACTTATTCCAGTTTACATCACGGTCAAATATGGAGAATCTCAAGCCAACTCTTCGAGTCACCTTGAGACTCGGGGGCTACGATGACATGACTCAGCAAATCTTGCCAGTTTCAGCAAGTTTAAGAACCCCAGGACGATGGAGGGAAAGATAACCCGGTCCCGGAGGCTACTGTTATTTGAAGGCCGTCAGAAAATTTCCGGTTTAGAAAGTATATGACAGTTACAAAATCCCGGCTCAATGAAGAAGTTCCGGGTCATCAGAAAGGATTCCGGTTTAAAATCCGGTTCAAGGGAAGTCAGTCTCACTAAAGCTCTCAAATATCCGGTTTACAATCTGGTTTAAGGGAAATTTGTTCTCCCACAAAGCTTTGAAGCTCTCAATATCCAGTTCAAAGATCCTGGTTCAAGAAGAATTTATCTCTTGCAAAAAGTTAAAAATTGCCGAAGAGGACCTGCTGCCATGATATGCGGTTCAAACATGGATATCCTGCCTTTATTGGCCTAGCATATTGATCACATGGGGCTTCTGCTTCATAAAGCGGGGTCTCTGTTCTTTTTTACATCATGCGTGGTTACATGGAGTGGCTCTGTTTTTAAAACGGCCTCCGGTTTACCCCTTGAGTTAGCTTTTCAAAAGCTCTATATGATATCACTTGGGGGCTTTTGGTCGTGTCCGAACCATAGCAACACCTCTTGATAGGCAAAAGCCACCAGATCATTTGGGGACATGGTCACGTCTGAACCGGTCACGCCTCTTGGTCGGCCAATAGGGCAGAGTCATTTGGGGCTTGGTCGAACCCGAACCAATGTCATGCCACTTGGCGGCGTACTCGCCAAGAGTCTTTTGGGGACACGGCCGTGGCACCATCGCCACGCCGGGGAGCTTGGTTGCGTCGACCATGGTAATGCCATCGACCAGCTCATAAAGCTTTTCTTTTGCAAAAGTTGTTGCCTTTGTTGCCATATTTTTTCATAATTGGTATTCGATTTTTGTTGCGTTTTTTAAACCGACAAACGTTTTAATCCGGTTCAACGGTCAATTACAAATTGACAGAACACGGTTAAATCTTAATCCGGAGGTTATCTGCCCGGTTTGATTTTCTGTTACCATCCTATTATGGAGTAAACCGGTGTTTTTATCAACCCGGCTCGGCTTTCAACTACAAGTTGTCAGTACACAATCAAGTTATAATCTGGAGACTATCAGCCCGGTCTGGTTTGACTACGAGTCGCCAGTATTATATATGGTTAAACCGGTGTTTATCACAACCCGGTACGGTTTATCATCAACCGGCACAGTATGAAAGGAGTTATCATTACTCAAGATTGGGGTTATCACTCTTACTACAAAAGTTGGTAAACCAACAATGTGATTCAATATCACAGGTATGATATATTTCATATTTGATTATTCTTAAGTGCAGCCTTGGTTATAAACCTGGGTTATATGTTGGGCATTATGACCCGTCCGGCGGTAAACCGCCAGGACACTTTAAACTTGTTGTATGCAGAGACAGGTTGAATAAAGCATGATGATAAATTATCCGGTGTTTATTAAACCGGCCTGGCTTTAAGACGATAAGTCGCCAGTATATGATGGGAAATTATCCGGTGTTTATTAAACCGGCCTGGCTTTGGACTATACGTCGCCAGTATATATTTGGATTGCGCCATTGGAATCATGCGCTTATAAATCATTGGGTTATATTATTCAAATAGCCAAACTTGGCTGAATTTTCATTATGATATTGGATGAATAAGGTTTCATACCGGATTATATTATCTTGAATAGCCAACATGGCTGGATTTTTATTATGGTTATTAATATTATGATTGAGGTTTTCAAAGTCGCTTTAGCGCAATGGATATTATGTTATCAATGGATATGGCCTTTATTCTACAATTGAAGGAATAGTCCCGAGTTGCTACAGGCTTACAACCCGGCACTTGGGGGCTACATTATTAAAGTTGAGATTACATCAAATATGCAAGTCTCATGTCGCTGCAAGCATGCACCATGACACTTGGGGGCTAATGCAAAGTCATTCTTTGAAGACCCGACTCATCACATTATAATGAGCCGGCCCTTGGGGGATACCAATTGCTCCTGTCAACAATTGAAGGTACAAAGTTTTTTATTCATTATATTGAAAGGTCCACTGCTCAGTTGGTAAAGCACAAGGCTCTTAACTTTGTGGACGTGGATTCAAGTCCCATGATGGGGGTTACATCATATGATGTTATTTTTATTAAAGCATATATCAAGTCCCAGCTCAATATTATCTTACTGAGCCGGCCCTTGGGGGCTACACATCATTGCTCAAATCTATATGATTATACCTACAAAGTCCCTGCTCATTATTGCATAACAACCCGGCACTTGGGGGCTACATAATATGGAGTATTCAGTTTTACTAAGTGACTGGGATGAACAACATGGATTTCTTCTTAAGTACCAGTATTTATATTGAAGCAAGTCTTAAGCCATCACTTTGTTCTGCTCAAGACTTGGGGGCTACAGGTATTATATTATTATCGAAGAAATATTTTCAAATTCTCTGATTGAGCAAACTAGGTTGACCCGGCGTCACCAATCATTATGACCCTGTGGCTGCAACTCGGCGTCATTAATAATCGTGAACCGGCGTTGGCAACAATCATGAACCGGTGTCTGCAACAATCATGACTCGGAAGTATCAGTTTTTATAACCCGACAAAGGTGGTAATCATAAACCGGCAAGTTTTTTACATCTTCAAACCGGCTGAATATCAGATGAATATTTCAAGACCAATATTTCCTAAACCGGCGCTTTGGAAGCCGACTCAAGTGGATTATTCTTCACAATATTGTTCTGTGAGAAACCAATGTCAGAAAATTGAGTATGACGCTGGCTTATTGACCTGGATTTTCTAGAAGGAGGAAATGACAAGGACTTAAGGATGATCAGGTGCCGGTTTACAAGAATTCTTAACCCGGAGCACAACCTGTCAGAATTGTTCTGGTGTTTATTTTGCAGCATAAGTTTACCATGGATAAATCCAAGCTAAACTTGGGGCTAATGTCGAGGATATGCCCATGGCGTAAACCGGCGGAAGGATAAACCAGCCGGACTTGGTGATTCACCGCGATCTGCATGCACAGACGGTTTCTGACTCATTGGTAATCCGGCAAAGCGGGCAGAGGAGCAACAAGACCCGGTGGCCCAGCAGGCGCTCATGAAGGCGGTTCAGCTATGGTGGGCCGGTTTATGAGGGAAGCATAAGGACTATTCTCCTACAAAGGAAGCAAGACTAGGACTCCACTTGTAATAGAGTAATCCTAATCCAACTAGGACTAGTCATGTAAACCGCCCCTTCAACATATATAAGGAGGGGCAGGGCTCCCCAAAGAGGGACAGGTTAGAAGTTAGAAGCTACAAGCAAGAAGAAACAATCTAGGGCTAGACACAAAGAGGAGAGCCGGTTTACGGCGACTCCCTCGTGATGATAATGAGATCTAGCCTCAAACAGCATGTAGGGTTTTTACCGGATGATGTTTCCCGGGGCCCGAAGCTGTCTAAATCCCTGTTTGTGTTGCGTCTCTCGATTCCGCTCAACCCCTCTCAAGCTACCACATAGATGCGTTGGCCTCGCGACTAAGTCCTGACACTAAGGACATCTGCCGTGACAATTCCACGACACAATGGCAGCGATTTCCTTGTCATTGACCTTCATGGAGGCATTGTAATGGAGCTCACTCGATCATCGGAGATAGTGGTAGCTTGTCCAGCGTTGCTTCGGAGTGAGATCTATGGGCAGCGTCTTGAGGCAGAGGGCATGGATGTATAGCGGTGACACTGGGTTTTCTGGCCGGGCCAGCAATCTTTGTGTGAGACGTTGGTGGCCACGATCCTATCTGCAGGTATGTAGGAGGCAACATCGGCATAATTCGTCCTGGTATGACAGTTCTCCCCCGGGTGCGTGGGCGTTGACGTGGTCCTGTGCTGCTAGGTGATTGCCAAGACAGGACCGGGAATTTTGGATCTTCAGATCCAACAGCAATGACAAGTTTGTTTTGCTATCTGATTCTGCCACCACAGATAAGGACGTCGGAGCATGAGGATGGTATGAGACTGCCGGAGCATCCCGAGTTTGGATTTGATGGTGTCGGTGACCTTCCTCCTTGGATCTCCATTGCAAAGTGCGACGGCAACCTTTGCTATTCAAAGTTGTCGGTGGTGACCGTCTCTTGTCGCGGCTTGACTGACTGCTTGTACGAGCATGGTTTTTACTTGCGTGACACCTCACGTCAAGACTGTGTTATTTATGTAGTTGCTGGGATCGTAGAAATCGATGACGACATCACAACTAATGCCAATAGATGGTTGGTGTAGATATGGTTGATGTTGTAGATTGTAGATCATTATTTTGATCATTTTGGAGTTTTTTTCATTTTATTCCACCAAGGCATAGCTTCGGTCTTGTTTGACTTTGCTAGTTGTCGGTGTGTTTTTTTGTGTGTGTGAGTTGGTATTGGTTGTGTGTGCAAAATGTCGTCAGAGCTCTGCACTGCCGCAAGAGCCTGCACTCCTTCTGAAGTTGGATATTTCTAAGGCATTCGATAGCGTCTCTTGGGAGTATATCTCTGAGCTCCTTCAAAAAATGGGTTTCCCGCTGCGCTGGAGGGACTGGGTTGCACTCCTGCTCTCGACATCTTCATCGTCCTGCCTTCTGAACGGCACCCCGGGTGCCAGAATAGATCAGCGGCGTGGTTTATGGCAGGGAAACCCCCTTTCTTCGCTACTATTCATCCACTGCATCGACTGTTGGAGGCGGCGACTAACGGTGTCCTGGACTAGGGGGTACTCACCACGTCGTCTCCCGACCAGCTGGATCGGGCCGAGGACCCCCATGGCGGTTCACTCATGGGCCACTTCGGGCAGCCCATGCCGCATACAAGGAAGATCACACAAGACTTGACGCACAAGACGAGGACTCTCCTAAAACCCTAGGCCCCTGGTGTGTTATATAAACCGAGGCCAGGCTAGTCAACAGACAATCTAATATTCATTACTACAGTCTCGTGGTAGATACATGTACTCTGTACTATACCCACATCGAGTATAATCAAGCAGGAGTAGGGTTTTACCTCTTAGAGAGGGCCCGAACTTGGGTAAACACCGTGTCCCTCGTCTCCTGTTACCCATCGCTCCAAGACGCCTAACTTAGGACCCCTACTACGAGATATGCCGGATATAGAACCGACAGCGACCAATGCTGGGTAGCTTTCTCCAGTGCCTGAGACGGCCGCGCGCATGCGCACAAGTCTATAGGCGGACGACACAGTGATCTTCATTGACCCTGCAAGGTCGGAGGTCAACACGCTCCTCGACATACTCCACCACTTCGGCAAAGCCATGGGCCTGCGCGTCAACCTTGCTAAATCCTCGGCGGTTCCGATCAAATGAGGTGACATCGACCTCACCGCAGTCTTGCACAACTTTGGAGGGGTGGTGGCATCACTGCTCACATATTTAGGTCTCCCTGTCACCACCGGCAAGGTTAGATTAGTTCATCTTCAGTTCATCCTAGATAGGATCCGTGCGCGCCTGGCTGGTTGGAAGGGGAGATTGATGCATATCGCCGTTCGTAGGGTCTTGGTTCACTGCGTCCTCTCAGCCATGCCAACATTCGCGCTCACGGTTCTCAGGGCGCCAAAGAAGTTTTATAAAGAAGTCGACAAGGCTGACAGGAGGAAAATGCAAGGTGGCATGAAAGGCGGTCACCGCGCGGGAGCTCTGCGGTGGACACGGCTTCCACGACCTGGCCAAGTTCACGTGCGCCCTTCGGCTACGCTGGCTCTGGCTCTCCTGGACGCATCCTGACCAGCCGTGGGTTAGTCCGGGCACGCCCTGCAACGCGGCCGACCAGGCCCTTTTCGCTGCCTCCACGGCGGTCACCATCGGAGACGGTGCAACGGCCTCCTTCTGGATGAGCACGTGGCTGGGCGGCGGGCAGTTGCGCCTGGCTTACCCCACGGTCTTCGCCCACTCTATCAGGAAGAATAGATCAGTCCGTGATGCGCTGCATGAGGGTCGCTGGATCCTGGATCTTTGTGATGTTGACTACGGCAGCATCATGCACAGCGTGCTCCAGTTGTCCATGGAGATCCGGGGCGCGGGCATCATCCTTGAGGAAGGGTGGGACAACATGATTTGTTGGACTGCTTGCAGCTCTGGGCAGTACTCTGCACGGTCTGCCTACGGCGTACAGTTCGCGGCCAGACCGGCGACTAGCTTCTCCAACACCATCTGGAGGATCTGGGTGCCCGTCAAGCTCAAGATGTTCCTCTGACTGCTTCACCTCGACCGGCTGTGGTGCAACGACCGGCTGCAGAGGCGCGGATGGGAGAACTGCTATTTCTGTCAGCTTTGCCTTCGGAACCTGGAGTCCTCTGCTCACCTTTTTCGAGAGTGCCCGATCGCCATTCAGGCATGGAACAACGTGACAACATGGCGCGGCTGCCATTCCTTGGCACGTGCGGTTTGGTGCACAGGAACTACGACAGTCGAGCCCATTCAGATGATCATCAACGCGGCCACCCCAAGCACCATGAAGGGAACCAAATCGAAGCTTGCGCCCGTTGCTTGGCACATCTGGCTCGAGCACAATGCGTGCACCTTCAGGAGGAAATTGCCATTCGCCAGAAGCATCACCGACGCCTGTCGCCGGGACATGGAGCAATGGAGGATTGCAGGAGCAGCCTGCATCGAGCACCCCTTTGGGTATGTGCCCCGAGTAATCTCTTGCCGTTTTGCCGGAGCCAGCATAGGAAATTCTAGGCTGGTTTTGTACTCTTTTTTCTTCCCGCGCCACCGATCACTTGATCAACGCTTGTTTTCCGTTCTCTCTCCCCTAATGAAATGAACGCCAGCCAAGCTTGATCTTTTTTTTCCGGCCAGGCGTGGGAGTGAAATATATTTGCAACACTTGGTGTGGATGCAGTCGCGCAATTTAGCAGCAACAGCCCAAATGCTATATATTTGCAACACTTGGTGCTGTATTTAGGGCTGCCCAAAAGGAAATTGCCAAAAAAAAAATACGGTTGGGCAGCTGTTGGAGGGCGTTTTTTTTCCTTGTGCCCAAAAATAAGGCTGCTATTTAAGATGCTCTTAGCTCCTAATTCTCCACTGCACAATACTTCCACTCCATACAGTTGAGTAGACAAATTACATCTGGTACATCAATTAGCGAAGTCAAAGAAAGGAGACCTACATACAGCTTAGGATCATCCAACACACCATGCCCATACAACAATCAGTTAATGAAATATGCACTTTTGATATTCACACATCAATGGTACCACTGCATTCTTCAGAAATTACTTTCGCCGCCAAATGTAGATGGGGGATGGACTGCGTCATATGCCGGAAATTCCTGTCAGGGTTCATGAATGTGAGTAGCTTAACAACATACGAAGGAAACATGGATAAATAAAAGCAGCATGGCTTCTCCATATCTGACTTAAAAAATTCAGCATGGCATTAGAAAAGAGAGTTATGGAAGCCTCCTTGATTTCTCTCCTTCGTTTTATGTTCTTCTACAAATTGAAATCATATATCAAGCATCAAATTTTACTTTTGTGTGTCTCCTACTTCGATTTCATCCATTTCCAACTTTCTTCTCTTCATCCGCATGATGATACTTAAATACTAATGGATGGGGTTTAGTACACAGAGCTAGCCATCAGAAATACCAAAACACTAATTATCTACTACCTCTGTAACTATATATAAGACGTTTTTGTCTTATATTTAGTTACGGCGGTAGTACTGGTGACCCAATACACCAGCTAGTAATATTACATCATTTTTCATGAATAGCATGGCAACATTAGTACATTAAGAAGCACTGAGCAGTATCTGCAATCTGATGTTATTGTTAGGACAAGCTACAAGCCTACAGCCTGCTTTGACAGGTCAGTCCTCCAATTAGCTGTGAGGAAAGAATAAGATGCTATGTTTGGCAAAGGCAAGGATCTCTAGTAACAAAATGTTGGCAACTTGCAGCAACATCAACAATAGGCTAATAGACATAACCACATGCTTGGTTAAAGGTATATCCCAATGACCCTTGTATGCGCACGGCTGGGTTCCCTAGGGGGTGACTTGGTTAAAGGTATAACCACATGCTTGTTTTATGAGAGGTATAACCACATGTTGACCAAATTAATTTGTATTGAGTAAATGCAGCATGGATTTTAAACTTGCTTACTTTACTAAGTAGGGCCCTAAACTCAAAACTCGTTTTAAGTCCTCAAATTAAATGGCTTGACCAGACCCAAAAGCTGTTTCGCCAGATTGACATGACATTTCTTTCCGGTCTCACACCCTTGTTCCGGTATTTTGACAGACACTTGGGGATGCTGAATTTTGAACAAGCCGTCATGGCCACTCATAAGCTTGATAAGCACGAACTGACGTGGCCACAAGCGAGCTCGGGCTGTGCTAACATATTATGCGAGGGAGCACTGACCACTCTTAGCAGGTCACCATCCTGAGCATGGAAGATCAGGAAAAGGTGCTTCTACCAACCACAATTGCCTCGAACTTTATGGCAAGCCCGATGTTAGATTGCATTGAAACCAATTGACGGCATTTCATACCAGCTATCTAGCACATGCTTGTATATATGAATGCTTCATCAACTACTGTCTTTCAAGCTGCTTACTTGACCTACTCAAGCCTAGAAACGAGCATCAGGCGACATGTTTATCAAATGGACTGAGTGAGATTTCCAGATGGACAATGAGCAGCCTACATTGTCCTGATGTATGGTGTGTTGCTGCCCCATGGCATGCACTTCAATCCTACAGACCATGGCCAGCACCCACAACTTATGCACCCCAATCCAGGACAGTAATGGCCACATCGCCAATCTGCCCGTAGTTAGGCTACAAAATGCCCCTGCTGCCATTTTGACAGATCGCTCAGACTCCGGCTTCCTCAACTTGTTTGATAAATATATCTCAACAGGCAGCATAACTGCATAAGAGGGGGAGAGACTGGGAAGAGATACCAAGGCAGCATTTTGTCATGAGGGAGTGCCATGCCACCCTGAAAAAACCTGATTTTGTACATGATTGAACAATTTATAGGCATTTGAGACTTTGCGGACCTACTAGTTTTTTAGTTTTAGGACTTTGCCTGAACTAAGCATGCAAGTTCAAGTACCGGTATGCGATTTACTCGTTTGTATCAATAGGCATGTTATATGAAGCTTCCTAATCGTATCTACCTCTTAATACATGTTACCTTCAATTAAGAAAAGGTCTAGATTCTAGAGTAGGAAGTCTGTCAACATACCTGTGGTGCTGGTGCACACTGAGGCACAGAATGGATATTTGCATGCCCCTCAATCTGACTTGCTGAAACACCAGTAGCAGGATATTCCTGGAATAGATGTAATGTGCACAAAATTTATCATCATATACCTAAATACTCCCTCTGTAACTTAATATAAATCGTTTTTCGACACAACGATAGTGTCAAAAAACGTCTTATATTAAGTTACGGAGGGAGTAGATAATAAGGTACTCAGTAATAATTAAGAATAAAGCACAAGACTCAATGGTAGGACTTCTACCTGGTAGAAGAAAGGTCTACCAATAGATGAGTTTGTTGCAATATCTTCTGTTGCAAAATACTGATTTTGATTTGGTTGGTCAACAAAAACTGACTCGGCTGGCGGAGGCAAAACCACTTGTTTAACATTTCCTGCAAAACAACATAGTGATTTTGTTAGACACATGCTACTAAGGACTAAACAAATTACAATTCATGAGAAGCAAAAGAGGAATTACTTGAATTTTTATCTTGCTTAGATAACTTTTTTTTCCTCTTCTCAGCTTTACTTGCATCTTTGTCTTTTCCTGAGGGATGTATATGCATCCTTTTCAGTTCACATACACTTTCCAATGATTTTTCTCCATTTTCAAGCACGTCAAGAATAAGTTTTCTTGTATCCTGATGACCTTTGCTCTTCATCAGCAGATCATAAACAAACCACATAGCCCGGTTACGATATGCAAGCACAGCCTCTGTGCAATCTTGTTCTGGAGACTGGTCACTTGGAAATACATAAGTCCCTTTCCTCACATATTTTGTCCATCGCTTTAAAACATAACTTTCAGGAATTTTATCAAGATTCTTGAGACCAAGTGCATTCAGTGCATGCGAACAAAGTATGCCCATCATCTCAAATTTTTTGCAACTACAGCTCAATTCCATGGTAGAGGTGTCAAGGAAAACTATCCAAACTTTTGGACTACTTTGCATAATGAACTCAAATCTATACAGTGTTTCACTGCATTGCATTTCCTGGTATGAAGTTCCGGTGCATCCGTCTAGAAACTCTGTTTCAAGAGACTTGTAGACTTTATGTGTGTAAACTTCAGCAGCGTGTTGCAAAATACTATTCTGCTTAACTGAACACTCTGGGGAAATTTGCTTGCACTGAATATCGTCTACAGATTCATTTGTACGCCAACTCCCAACCAGTTTATCAAACTCAAGAGCAAAATTAGTGGGTGAAGTTGATTCATCAGCAATGCCGCCCAGCACATTGTGTGAACTAAAATTCCTATCTAGTGATCTAATACCACAATCAAATGCAACCTTGTGAAGAGCTGTGCACCATTTATGCCTCTGCTCAAATAGATCAGTGAGCCACTGGTCATCCTGCAAATTATGCTCCTGAAGCATCATTGCCCATGTTTCCTCAAACTCTGCTTCTGACTCGCAATCTTTCATGCATTTCATGAACATGCTATGAAATGTTCCAGAAGCATTTGGTGTATCCAAGTGGGCCTGTAGGTTCTTTTCGATATGCCACTGACAAATACAATGGCGTGTCTCTGGGAGAATGACTTCAATTGCCTTTGAGATAGTGTCATTCTGATCAGTAAATATTGTTTTAGGCGGACAGCCACCCATTGACTCTAAGAATGATTTCAGTAACCATTCATAGGATGTCAACGACTCATCTAACATGAATGCACAGCCAAACATAACATTTTGCATGTGGTGATTAATACCAACAAATGGGGCACATATCATATTGTACTTATTGGTACGATATGATGTGTCAAATACCACAACATCTCCAAAACAGTCATAGTCAACACGGCTTCTACCGTCTCTCCAAAAGAAATTGGTCATTTGGCCTTCTTGGTCTACTTGCACATCCCAATAGAACATACCTTGCTCAATTGTTCTACGCTTCAAATATCCTTTAAGTGCTTCGGCATCCTCTGGTTCAAGCAGTGCGTAACTTTGGATGCTAACCTGACTATGGCATTCAGCACCATCATCATGCACATGCAAACTGTCATGCATCGATTGGATTTCAGCATTCACCATTGCGTTCAGTGTACCGGGCTTTGGAATCGAAAGGATCCTCACTGATCTCAGTAAGTGTATTTCTTCAGGTGGAACCAACTCGTGATTATGCTCAGGAATTATCTGAATAACTCGCCACTGACCTTCGGAATCAACTCTAAAACGGACCATCGCTTTGCAGTTAGTTCTGGTCTCTGGCTTATTAAAGTTTGCCTCGGTAAGCTGCTCATCATCCTTTAAACCTTCCTTTGAGCAGTAATAGTCTTTCGTTCGAATAACTTTGGTCCCTGTAAAGTAGTACTGCTTTCCCTTTCGCACACTAAAACCCATACGGTGCCCATACTCACAGTACAGCCTGTAAGCTTGTTCCTCACTATACGCAACTTTAGTGCGCAATTCTTCAGTAAACTCCTCCCGGCTTGGTATAACAGAACTATTTTCCTGGTCTTCTTCACTTCTCACAGAATGTTCCTCCGTTCCCTGTTCTTGGCTGTCAAAAGCTGCTTGAGCGCCATTTTCAGTAGCATAGATGATTTGCACCTGTCCGCTCTCTTGAGCTTCATGCTCGTCGTCTCCAACATTCTCTAGACAGATCGCGTCTCCATCAATCTCAATAGGGACACTAGTACCTTCCATTTCTGCATCATCCACCACAAAAGGAAACATATTGGTCACATGCCAAGCAAAATTTAATTAGAGATAAAGTCAACCATGCGATACAACAAATTTAAGGATGCGTCAAACATAAATGAGAATGAAGTACTGACATACTAGAGTACACTAACTTTCGACTTATTAAAGGTAATTAAGGCATGCCCTCTGGAAACTGAACGCAAGAGCCCAAGTGAACTATACAGTCGTGCGAGTTAACCATTACCTACAGTTATCCAAGCTGCTGTCACCACATGATGCACACAATCCTTAAGCCCTAGAACATCAAATATGTTGCTTATCATAATCATAACGCATACAGGTAAACTATTTTCCAAGCTTTAAATTTCCAAGATTTACAGCATATTCCATTCTACCAGGTTTGCATAGAACCACTATATTGAGGTTCTCCAGTGCAACGGAATTAATGTTATTCAGCAAACAAACCGCTATAAGAATAATCAAAGCCACAATTAACCTGATGGACGGGAGCACCTCAGAAAGGGGAAACTGGATTGATCTGTACCAGCAAAAGAAAACAGCCTGGAATAAAATTTGTGAAGATTTTTTTAGCAGGAATTAAATTGGAAAACATATAGCCCCCCCTCCCCCCCACCACCACCAAACCTGGTCTAGCTGCACCACTGGCCCTCATCTACTCCGCGCAAATATAAGTAGAATCTCCTCCAGTGGTGGAACCAGGGTTTTCAAAATGGCACGAGGAATTACAATTTATTTTACTTTGTGACATACAATATAAGACATGAAAGTTTACACTAACAGCAAGGAAACTACAAATTGTTCTTAGGGCCTGTTCAAATCACAGCCAAAGCTACCATGCCACAAAATAGGCTTGCCAGCGAAATTGATGGCTGTTTGAACTGGTGCCAAAGAGTTGGCTGGCCCGGCACAGCCGCCGCGAGACCATGCATTTCTCGCCAGCACGCTAGCAAGGCGAGGGTGCGGTGAACCTTCGCCAAATATTGGCGTCGTACACTGCCATCTCTTCCTGGATGGGTCCTGTGTAATTACCTGTTTCTTCATCATGTGGTCCATGCTGTAGGATAGTTTCATTATTTTAGAGTGTAGCTGTTCAGTGGGCCCTCATGCGATTAGCAAGTACTCCTACAAGTCTCGGCTCCTGTATAGCAACTTCCACCTGCACCAATTACGCACCATTGTCTGCCTCATTTATTTTCTTGTTCAGGCATCTTACCTTGTTGTAGGAAACTGTATCTTAGTTTCATTTTTTGTTTATATATCTTATATAGACAACCCCCACTACAAGTCATTAAATACCTATTTTGCTGCACGTATATGCTTCCACATCACCTTAATTACTAACAGCCGTTCGATCTATATTGTGTGAGCTGAGGCAGCGTTGGATTCAGAAGCAACTTAGGCCCCTTTCCCACCCTTCCTCACTCGGACAGTAACCTAGGTGAGACTCTTCGCAGTCCCTGCATTTCCGTTCCAACATTTATTCAGCCTTGATTCTCTTCCTCTTCCCTACAAATTCCACTCCCAGCCTACAAACCCACGTATCAGTTTCTAGTCCGCACATCGTCAGTCTGGCAGCTAGCTCTGTGCTGGATTAGGCATGTGTTTCCGGCTGGCTAGCACTGTCCATGTACACTTATATTTTCTTCATGTACGCAGGAACAGAGGCACTGCATTTTCTTAACATTTTTAGATTAGAAGTACGTGTATGTCTCTGAATATTCCTCAGACTAGTATAGCCCTCACATCTCAACTGGTTGCAAACCAAACATGGGTCAGTTTTGCCAAAATTTTGGATGGTACAATGGCTGCAATCCAAACAAGAACAACTTGCCCTCACATTGGTCATGCCAAAATTCCAGTGGGGCTAGTAGGAGCTCAAACCAAACATACCCTTAGTAACAATATTTTTTTCTCTATTTTTCAAATATCAGCGTATTCATCTAATTAAATTTGATTGAATGCTGCAATGAATCAAACAATTAACCATCTTCTATTCTCAGCTGGAAAGGAAAAAAAAAACAGAAACTGAGAAGTCAGAACACTCACGGTAGGCCGGTGGATAAATGTTGGCCTGGGCGCTACCGGTGGCACATCAGCCGTCGCGGTGGACGGTGGCCGGCGCACGCCGTGCCTGCCGAAGTACCGAGGAGCCGAGGACGACGCAAGCGCGAGGGCGGCGTGCAGGCTCGGGGGCTCGGCACGGAGCGAGTGGTGGCGCGCTCACTTGGGGCCGTGCGGGCAGCGTGGCGCACCGGCGCTCGGGGCGGCGCTCGGCTCCGGTCCAGACGTCCGGTAGGGTTAGCAGCGCCTGGTCCAGTCTGCTCTGTTCTCTGGGTTTTTTTTTTTAGCGGTGTCTGCTCTGTTCTCCTTCTTGCGCCGCGCCGGGATACAAGCTTTTTTTTTTTTTTAGTAACGCGCCGGGATACAAGCAGGCCACTGAGTTCGGCTGCTGTCAGGCATTCAAGCCCATTTTAATTTGTTCCTTTTTTTTAGAAACACTGTAATTTTATTCTTCCCTAAAAATACTGTAATTTTATTCATATTCATAACCATTACAGCTACACTGATTTATGATTACGAATTCAATAAAATCTCTTAAAAAGACGTTCTCCGCGATATTAATCTCGGCTCGAAGAAATACCCTGAAGACTTCAGGAAAGAGGCTGCAATTGGACTAAAGCAACGATGTTGTCACTCTTTCACCACACAAACATTACCCATAATGGTTTTTGAAAGCGCCTTGAGTCGCCCATCCAAAAAGATGAGAAGCCTTGATCGATGAACGTACTTGGCCCAGGGATGATCCCCTAGAAGTGCAGGCTGTCGAATCACTATATGTTCACCATGGTGTCGATGAAAGATTTCACCTCCACAAAGAATCAGACCAACAAAAAAAGCTTGACACAACAATATAAACTCATCAGATCCGAATATCAAATCTGCGAAGCTAGAAAACTCTCTAACCTCATGGTACCGCCAAAAGAACGAGAGGAGATTTATTCTCACACAACTATGATGTTCACTAAACGTTGACGAAGAATATATATAGGCCTTAAAAATCCGAGGTCCCCCACCTCTTAGCGCCAAATGGCAGCCAGAGACGAGGGGACTTAAATTTCTCAGATGGCGACGGCACAAGATACCCTCCTTCTAATAAGCATGCCACACTTTCCCAAAGTGATATTTGGCCCAGGTAAGGAAGACCGGGGGGAGCTCCTGTTCAGCACCTTAAGAGCCCGAAAAGGGTCCTGAAGCCCACGCGCCTCCTATTGTGGGGCGCCCCAAGAAGACTTGTTGCTTGATTGCGTTTTTTCGCGGGTCCGATCTTGTTGGACCGGTCGCGGTTGACCAGATAACATATAAAAAAGAAAAAAGAAATGAATTCAAAAGGATACAGATTTTGGAAACAGTTCACAAATTTGAAAAAACAGTTCATCAATTTTGAAAACACTTCACAAATTTTTAAATAAGTTTATCGGATTTGAAACTTTTCACAAATGTTTAAAAAAGGTTCATCGATTATGAAAAATAGTTCATTGAATTTGAAAAGTTCATCGATTTTGAAAAACAGTTCATCTACTTTGAAACAAAGTGCATTGTTTTTTTTAATCATCAAATTTGAAAAAAAAAACTCATTGAAGTTGAAAAAAAGTTCTTCGAATTTTCACAAGAATTCATCAAATATGAAAAAAGTTCATCAATGTGTAAAAAAAGGTTCATTGATTTTATTAAA
This sequence comes from Aegilops speltoides, assembly GCA_021437245.1. Lineage (NCBI taxonomy): Eukaryota > Viridiplantae > Streptophyta > Magnoliopsida > Poales > Poaceae > Aegilops > Aegilops speltoides. Next base: position 27,683,460 of record CM038145.1, read on the forward strand.
AAGTTCATCGAATTTCAAAAAAGTCGAGCATTTTGAAAAAACATGTAAAAAGTAAAGAAAAAGAAAATGAAACATAAAAAGGAAAAGGAAAGAAAAAACAAACAAAAACAGGGGTTTTTTACAAACCAGAAAAAACGGATTAGGAAGCTTCTCAAAACCAAAGTCTTTCCACGAACCGAGAAAGTATTTTTAAACGAAAAAGTAAGTAACAAGTGCTGGAATTTAGTCCATATTGGGACAGCCCAATAACTATTTCAGAAATTCCTAATAAATCCTAGAGGCCCACTTAGCCCATTTGTGCAAGGCAAGGGATACTACTAAAGTTTAGTCCCACATTGCTAGTTTAGAGGGAGTTGGACCTCCTTATAAGGGAGGCTCCTTCCCCACTTGTATGAGCATGAGAACAAGAGGGACATCCACGCGCTCCTCCTTCCGCCTGCGCCGCCATGCATGCCATGCCATGGTTGCGGAATGAGCCGATGTCTAAATTTTGCCACGCACTACGGTATCTGAAAGGTCACTCGGAAGTGAAACATTTTTTCTGCAGTGGACCTTGAATCCGAGCAGCGCGTCTCTTGGGTTGCTTGCTGTTCGTTTAGTCTCCGCGTTCCCTTGACTCCAGCGCAACCTCTCGCCTCCTTCTCTTGGGCCTATAAAGGGAGGTCGCTCCTCTCAAAGAAGAGGCACCGAACTTCTCCTTCCTCTCGCCACGGTTCCATTCCCGAGCTATCATTGTCTTCCTCATCCCGGCTTGCGGCGTGCACCGGACAATGAGCCTCGGCGCACTCTTTGAGTCTGTCTGACGGAGAAGGGTGATAAGGTTTTGGGAGCGCTCTGCGACTCATTGGCTGCTTCATCACGGACGATCCGGTCGGCGACGACTTCTTCCCGGCGTCCACGATCTCCTCGGCGACATGGCGGCGAGGACACCGACCCCAAGTCCGGTAACCTGCTGCTGCTTTGCCGTACATGTTCTTCTCCTTCTGTTAAAAGTCCTACTACAGTTCTCGGCTCTAGTTTACATCCTACATATGTTAGGTTCTATGTCGGATAAGCAACTTCATCTAGTGTCTGTTCTAGATGTGTTTACCTCAAACTCTTATATGCTGAGCGAGGTTTACCTTATCTCTTATGCATCTTGATCTCTTCTCGCTCTAGAGATGATCGGTTCTAGATTATATATGAGATGTTGTTTACCTTCTCCTTGTCAAATCGCATGACTTGCTTTATCACTGTTATATTAGTCATGCTTTATCTACTATTTCATTAATAAAATCATTTGGTAAATTGCTCATATTTCCAACAATCCAAAAACCTTATTATAGGCAATTTACCTCGAATGGTTTTCTTTGCTTCCATGAGACCTCCTATGTTTGAGGGTATCCACTATAAGAGGTGGCGCGTGAGAGCGATCTTATGGTTTCAAACCATGAGTTGCTATGACGCCACTCTTGGCAAACTGAAGGAGAGCAAGATGCCCAACAGCACAAGCTTTTCGAAAATGGATACCTTGTTTAAGGCTGCTCTCTTGAGTGTTCTTGGTGAGAACATAGTTGATGCTTATCGTCAATTGACAATGGAAAAGATATGTGGGGCCTTTTCGAGGCCAAGTTTGGGGTCTCGGATGCGCAGACCTTGAAGCTGTACATCATGGAGCAATTCTATGATTACAGGATGGTCAAGAGCGCTCCGTGGTTGAGCGGGCTCACGAGATCTGATCATTTGCTAGAGAACTTGAGCACTTCAATTGTATCCTACGGACAAGTTTGTTGCGGGGTATCATCACTAAGCTTCCTCCTTCGTGGAGGAACTTTGCTACCTTGTCAAGCATAAGAGGCAGGAGTTTTCCGTCCGGATCTCATTGGCACTCTTGATGTGGAAGAAAAGGCGAGAGCAAAGGACACACGTGCTCGAGGTATTGAGGAGGATCTAGTGCCAACTGCATGTAAGAAAAACTTCCATCCCACAAGTTCAAGAACAAGGGCAAGTTTGATGGTAAAGGAAAGTTTGATGGGAAGAACAAGGCAGTGCAACACACGAACTTCAAGAAGAAGAATGACAAGAAGAAAGGTGCTTGTCATGTGTGTGGAGATCTGATCATTGGGCTCCTAGTTGCCCCAATCGCTATGACAAGCGTCATCAGGAAAGGCGGCAAGACCGCTAATGTTGTTATCGGAGATATTGACATGAAGGATGTTGGGTATGGTATATTTCCACTATTCTTTCGGTATGTCATTCTCCAGTTGGTTGATTGACACAGTGCTAATGTGCATGTATGCGGTGATATTTCCATATTTTCGTCTTATCGGCGCAGGACTTCAACCGTCTTGATGGGCAATGGTTCAAGTGCTTCATTCGTGGTGTTGGCACGGTCGATCTGAAGTTTACTTGGGAAGATCGTGCGGTCAAGAACGTGCATTATGTCCCTCCGTCAATAAAAATCTTGTTAGCGGATCTCTTCTGTGTAGAGATGGCTACAAGCTTGTCTTTGAGTCGAATAAATTTGTAATATCCAAGTATGGAACCTTTGTTGGTAAAGGCTATGAGTCAGGAGGCCTGTTTCGTTTATCCTTATCAGATGTTTGCAATAAAGTTGTTAATCATATTTGCAACAATAGTGAATCAAATGTGTGGCATTCACGACTTTGTCATGTTAACTTTGGTTGCATGTCGCGACTAGCGAAGTTGAACTTAATCCCTAGTTTTACCACCGTTAAGGGATCTAAGTGTCAAGTGTGTGTGCAAGCTAAGCAACCTCGTAAATCTCACGTAACTGCGGAGACGAGAAATCTTGCACCACTAGAACTTATACATTCAGATCTATGTGAAATGAATGGTGTTTTGACAAAAGGTGAAAAGAAATATTTCATGGCGTTAATTGGCGACTCCACTAGATACGCTGTGTGTATCTTACGAAATCTAAGGATGAGGCTTTGAACTTTTCAAGATCTATAAAGCTGAAGTGGAAAACCAACTTGATCGGAAAATCAAGAGGCTTAGGTCGACCGTGGTGGAGAGTATTTTTCCAATGAATTTGATGCTTTTTATGCGGAACATGGTATAATCCATGAGAGGACGCCTCCCTACTCACCTCGGTCAAATGGGGTGGCGAAAGAAAGAACCGTACTCTAATTGATTTGGTTAACGCCATGTTAGACACATCGGGTCTCTCAAGGCATGGTGGGGAGGCGATATTGTGACATGTCATGTCCTAAATCGAGTCCCCACAAAGAACAAAGAAATAACTCCATTCGAGGAATGGGAGAAGAAAAGGTTAAAACTCTCTTATCTGCGAACATGGGGTTGTTTGGCGAAAGTCAATGTTCCAATTCCAAAGAAGCTTAAAGCTTGGACCAAAGAGCGTGGATTGTGTTTTCTGGGATATGCTTTTCATAGCATTGGCTATAGATTCTTGGTTGTAAAATCGAGGTACCGGACATGCACGTTGGTACGATCATGGAGTCGAATGATGCGACTTTCTTTGAAGATATCTTTCCCATGAAGGATATGGCTACCTCATCTAATCGGGAGATGCCTAGTTCATCGAATCAGGAACCGATTACAATTCTTGAACCTGCAATTTCGATGGAACACTTTGAAAGTCTGTGGAGGAGAACAATGAAGTTCCTATTAGGAGCAAGAGATGAGGACTGCAAAGTCCTTTGGTGATGATTTTCTTGTGTATCTCATAGATGACACTCCCAGTTCTATTTCAGAGGCCTATGCATCCAAGATCTTGACTTCTTGGAAGGAAGCGGTTAAATGGCGAGATGGATTCCATCTTGGCAAATGAAACTTGGGAGATAAGCGATCGTCCTTATGGGTGCAAACCTATAGGATGCAAATGGGTATTCAAGAAGAAGCTTAGGCCTGATGGTACTATTGAAAAGTACAAGGCTCGGCTCGTGGCTAAGGGTTATACCCAAAAGGAAGGTGGAGACTTCTTTGATACTTACTCACCTGTGGCTCGACTGACCACTATTCGAGTTCTGTTTTCACTAGCTGCCTCACATGGTCTTCTCGTTCATCAAATGGATGTTAAGACTGCTTTCCTAAATGGAGAGTTGGATGAGGAAATTTATATGGAACAACCAGATGGGTTTGTAATAGATGGTCGGGAAGGAAAGTGTGCAAGTTCTTTGAAGTCTTTGTATGGACTCAAGCAAGCACCCAAGCAATGGCATGAGAAGTTGAAAGAACTTTAATGACCCTTGAGCTTTGTTGTGAACGAAGTTGACAAATGTGTGTACTATCGCCATGGTGGGGGCGAGGGAGTTATGCTTTGCTTGTATGTTGATGACATACTTGATTTTGAACAAATCTGAATGTTATTAAGGAGGTCAAGGATTTCCTATCTCATTTGTTTTGAGATGAAGGATTTAGGAGTGGGTGATGTCATTCTCAACATCAAGTTGTTGAGAGATGATGATGGTGGGATTACATTGCTTCAATCTCACTATGTGGAAAAGATCTTGAGTCGCTTTGGCTATAGTATTTGCAAGCCCTCTCCAACACCATATGATGCTAGCGTGTTGCTTGAAAGAATCAAGAATTGCTAGAGATCAATTGAAGTATTCTTAGATTATTGGCTCGCTTATGTACTTAGCGATGCTACAAGACACGACATCTCTTTTCTTTGTAGCAAAGCTGAGCAGTTTGTCTCAAAACCGGAGATGTGCATTGGAAAGCTCTAGAGAGTTTTGCATTATTTGAAAACCTTGTAAATTATGGAATTCATTACACGGGCACCCAAAGGTGCTTGAAGGGTATAGTGACTCAAAGCTGGATCTCGATCTTGATGAGATAAAGGCCACGAGCGGATATGTGTTCACTCATGGAGGTGGCGCTGTTTCTTGGAAGTCTTGCAAGCAGACCATCTTAACGAGGTCAACAATGGAAGCAGAACTCACGGCACTAGATACAGCTACGGTTGAAGCAGATTGGCCGCCGCTCTTGAATGACTTGCCAGTTGTTGAGAAACACTGCGGGTGTCCTTATGAACTGCGACAATCAAGCTGTGATCACAAAAGTGAGCAGCTCTAAGGATAACATGAAGTCATCAAGACACGTTCGAGAGAAGGTTAAAGTCATCGGGAAAATGAAAAACTCCGGAGTTATTGCATTGGATTATATCCAAGCGTCTAAAAATCTGGCAGATCCTTTCACTAAGGGTCTATCACGTAATGTGATAGATAATGCATCGAGGAGATGGGTATAAGACCCACAATATGAGTTGTTCACAGTGGTAACCTATTCTTTGTGATCGGAGATCCGTGAATTAGATGTGGAAGACAAGCTGTTGGTCATTGGGAGGAGAGTATCCTTACTATTAAAAATACCACTCCATGAAGATGCAATACTCTCCTAATCTGCATGGCAGGTTGATGTATATCTTAATGTGTTCTAAGTGGCTCTTTGAAGCGAGATGTTGTCTGCAGAACATCTTTTGAAGAACACACCTATATGAGTCGATTGTCAAGCGTCGCAATCTATGAGAGTAGGGTTCTCTCTAGTAAACTCATGAAAGGTCACGGAGTATGACGCATAAGCTCCACCAGGGAAGACCCACAGTAGCCACGTATCGGTCAAGGCTTTATGTGAAGCTAGATTCGCAGAAAACTTGCAGTTCAAGGCCCGATCCTTTGTTCAAGTTGCTTACTAGTGTAGCATAGAGTTCTAGGTGGAAGTTCAACTTAACAGTCTCCACAAGATACCGGTATATAAAGCAGTGTTTTGGAACCAGCGGAAATTTACGTGTGCCTCGGGATCGGTGGGGATTCTGGAATTTAGTCCATATTGGGACAACCCAATAACTATTTCAGAAATTCCTAATAAATCCTAGAGGCCCACTTAGCCCATTTGTGCAAGGCAAGGGATACTACTAAAGTTTAGTCCCACATTGCTAGTTTAGAGGGAGTTGGACCTCCTTATAAGGGAGGCTCCTTCCCCACTTGTATGAGCATGAGAACAAGAGGGACATCCACGCGCGCTCCTCCTCCGCCGCCCGCCTCGCCACGCCACGCCACGCCACGCCTCGTCACGACGCGCCGCGGGTTGCGGGAATGAGCCGAGCCGATGTCTAAATTTTGCCACGCACTACGGGTATACGAAAGGTCACTCGGAAGCTGAAACATTTTTTCTGCAGTGGACACTGAATCCGAACGGCGCGCCTCTTCGGCTGCTGCCTATTCGTTTCGTCTCCCGCGTTCCCTTCAGCTCCCGACGCAATCTCTCGCCTCCTTCTCTTGCGCCTATAAAAGGGAGGTCGCTCCTCTCAGCAAGAGGCACCAGAACTTCTCCTTCCTCTCGCCACCGGTTCCATTCCACGAGCTACATTGTCTTCCTCATCCCGGCTTGCGGCGTGCACCATGAGTCGGGATAGTAAACCTCAAACCGCACTCTTTGAGTCTGTCAGACGGAGAAGGGTGATAAGGTTTTTGGGGCGCTCTGCGCGACTCTTGGCTGCTTCATCACGGACGATCCGGTCGCCGACGACTACTTCCCGACGGCGACTTCTTCCCGGCGTCCACGATCTCCTCGGCGACATGGCGGCGAGGACACCGACCCAAGTCCAAAGCGCCTGCTGCTGCTGTGCCGTCGTGTTCTTCTCCTTCTGTTAAAAGTCCTACTATAGCTCTCGGCTCTAGTTTACATCCTACATATGTTAGGTTCTATGTCGGATAAGCAACTTCATCTAGTGTACATTCTAGATGTGTTTACCTCAAACTCTTATATGCAGACGAGGTTTACCTTATCTCTTATGCATCTTGATCTACTGTCTGCTCTATAGATGATCGGTTCTAGATTATATATGCAGATGTTGTTTACCTTCTCTTTGTCAAATCGCATGACTTGCTTTATCACTGTTATATTAGTCATGCTTTATCTACTATTTCTGTTAATAAAATCATTTGATAAATTGCTCATATTTCGAACAACAAGTCATGAGTGATAGGTTGTCCTAGTGGTTCCTGTGGTTTACAGGAGAGGAAGAGATCGTGTGTTTGATTCTGACTGGGCACACCTTTTTTGCAGTTTAACTGGAAAAAGAAGAAAGGGCGAATGGGCCGGCCAGCAAGGAGGGGGCGTGCGTCCGTTTGGAAATTGCACAATAGCAGGGGCTAAAGGCGCTATATAGGAAATGCTGATTGGGCGTGGAATAGTCGCCGCGCCTTTCAATAGCTTTTTCTTAGCCCGGAGGAATATGGCACCTTCTGCTATATGCAACATTGCGAGTGAATCGTGGCGACACTCCCACACACTCCCTTCGTCCCATAATATAAGTATAAAATGTTATTACAATTATGAGACGGAGATAGTACATTTGATCAAACAATTGTTATATATAGTAGGAAAATAAATGGCAGACTAACACAACATCCGATCAATGATAAATAATTTCTTTTGAGGGGTGATCGATGATATTGATTTTATATTGTGAATGTTGATATTTTTCCTGTAATCTTAGTCAAACTCTACAATGTTTGGCTTAAGACAAATTTTATATGCGGACTAAAAAGAAATTGAGGGAGTATTAGACTGGAAGAGTATTTGTAACGCCTAGGTGCTCCACACACCTATATGAACATTAAGTTCAAAAAAATACCGGGCATTTCCAAAAATAACTGGGATTTTGGGATATGAAACTTGAGTGCCCAATCTACTTTCCTGTGAAATTTCGTAAAATACAAGAAAATGTATTTGTGGCAAAAAAAAAGGCAAAAAAAAAACGTATGTATAGAAACTTGTTTGCATGGATTTTATTTTGGACTATATTTTCTTGGCCACGGATACATTTCCTGGTAATTTTCTATGAAACTTTATACGGTAGTAGATTGGGCATCCAAGCTTGATATCCCATGATTTCAGTTTTTTAATTTCCTGATTTTTTTAATCTATTATCGCATAGGGGGGTGAGCACCCATGTGCTCCTGTGTATTTCCCGTATTAGACTAACCTTTCTGTCTCCATTTTTTTTTTCAGGCTTCTGGGTTGGGTCGGGCTTTTCTGCCTGTCATTTTTTATTTTGTCTTTTCAATTGGGCCGAGCTATGTGTTGGGGCGTTATGTGTATCTTTGTTATTTTCCAAAAAATTTCTAAAAAATGTTATTTTCCTTTTTTATCTTTTGTGTAATTGTGTAGAGGTTGTATGAAAAGAACATGCCAAAATTCATGTTGGCTTTGGTAGAGGCTTTTATGGAAAAAATAATTAAACTTCCAAATCAAAACACGTGCAAAGCTCATGGAGGTCAAAAGAAACTCCCAAAAAGAAATTGTATTTTTTTCGTATCATTCAAAAAAAATGTGACAATTGAAAAATGTTCATGACATTAACGAAATGTCTAAAAATGTTCCATACCATTAAAAAATGGGCGTGTCGTTTAAAAAATGTTCAACAATTTTTAAAAATATGTTTGTGACATTCTTAACAAATGTTTATGCAATGTAAAAAAAGGTTGGTCTCAGTTGCAAGTTGAGGGTGGACTTGCAACTGGGGCAACTGAGACAGAAAAAACTTCAAGCCTAGTTGCGAGACAAGGGCGAATTTGCAACAGAGGCAAAAAAAGATTGGGCCTGGTTGCAAGTTGTTGGTGGACTTGTAACTGCTGGAAGAAAAGTTGGTCCCATTTGCAAGTTTATAGAGGACTTGCAATTGAGGCAATTCAGGCCCAGTTGTGAGGCGAAGGTGAACTTGCAACTAAGGTGGAGAGGAAGATCAGGCTCAGTTGATGCAATTTGGATGCCACGAGCACATCAAAATGCAAATCTTTTGGTCTGGGATACATTTATGAAAGATGAAATGCAACTACTCCCTTCATCGTTTCAAAAAATGTCTTACATTATGGGACGGATTTATGTGTGTGTGTGTGTGTGGGGGGGGGGGGGACGGATTTATATATATTTGTGTGTGTGTGTGTGGGGAAGCAACTGGTTCTGATTGCGGTTTATTTTTCTGCTCATGAAATTTGGGTTTATATTTTTCATGTTGAGTTGTCTAAAGTCTGGTAATTTAAGGTTAATACACAGATATGTCATTATTTACTATTATTACTACTAGCATGGTGGCAACACTTTTTACTTATTTTAAAATTCCATATTTTGAAATGTCTCATCAAACCATAAAAAAAGGTGTGTCTAGCTCTCATTTATAGATGACACATAACTAAGTCTGGTCTAAGTAACATTAGTATGGAAAAATAAAAATAAAATAATATGTGTCATGGCTGTCCGTAATATATCATGACTAGTAATATACATGCTAACTAGGCAATTTTAACGTGGTGACATAGAATCAAATAAGGAAATAGAGAATTGAGTATCATAATAAATATTATACTACTATGTATCTTTCATCACGATAAATAAGGTCTCTATGATACTATGATAATTATGAAGGTAGTATCATATACTAGTAATATGCATGCTAACTAGGCAATTTTAACATGGTGATATAGAATTAAATAAGGAAATAGAGAATTGAGTATCATAATAAATATTATACTACTATGTATCTTTTCATCACGATAAATAAGCTCTCACTACTAGGGAAAACCTTATACATAGAATCTTAGCAGCAGCGCGGCTCAAAAAGAGGTGCTACTGCTAATTACGAGTAGCGCGTGCGTGCAAAACTCGCTACTGACACGGCATTAGCAGTAGCGCGCTTGGAACAACCCGCGCTGCTACAAATATCGACCGACAGTGTCCACCAACCTACATTTAGCAGCAGCGCGTTGTCGCGACCCACGCTACTGCTAAAGCTGTAGTAGCAGCGCGCTTTTTCTGAAGTCGTTGCTGCTAATTTTCAAATTGGGGTCCCATTTAGCAGTAGCGCTTGTGTGGAAAGCACGCTGCTGCTACTTTCTTATCAGCAGCGCATTTTACGGCCCGCACTACTGCTAAGCCGCACCAGCCCACCACCTTTCCCCACCCATCCTCCCCTCCCCCATCTCCTCTCTTCCCTTTCCCCTACCTCCGTCTCTCACTCTTCTTCTTCCTTAATACTTCTCCCCCATTACTCTCCCTCTCCTACCTACCTTTCTCTCTCTTCATTACTCCTAACTAACTACACCACCTCCATTAATGCATCTTCTTTCTCTTTTTCCTTCCCCCTCCACTAGTTGAAGTTGTCTCCTCCCAAATTAACAAGCTAGGTAGATGTAGCATTTAGTTAAGTGACCTATTTGCTCCCTAACTAGATCTATCTTTGTCAAGAAGAGCTTTATGCACTTTTGATCTCCCTACATCATCATCTCCACCGTGTGCTCGATCTCGAGATAGAGGTGATTAAAATTTCATGCTTTTGCAACATGGAAATATGTTTATGTGTGTGTGATATGATAATTGGGATATATGATGGAAATTGTGTGTGTGGCATGAGTTGACGCCAAATTGTGCTTTTGAGTTGCCTATGTTTTGCCGAAATGTCGATTTATTTCTGTTTCGGTGAATTCCGGGCAAACTCTAGATCTATATATGTCCTATTTTTAGGGAAGGTCATGCCGAATTTTTGTATGACTTTGATGCGTGCACGCATTTTTATAATCAATTTGTTTATTATTACGTGCGAGTTCACGATGGTCAGTGGAACGATGGTGGACAGGTGGATGCGATCGGCGGTGCAGGACATGAAAGAAAATAACCGGACAGAGGTTTTATGTCCGTGTCGAAAATGCAAAGGAATAGTTTGGCTCGATTCCCATGACGATGGTCGTGTCGAAGCGCACCTGCTCATGACTGGTTTCATGGATGGCTATACTCGGTGGATAATTGAAGATGAGGATGACGATGTTGAGGACGCCGACGGGGCAGGCAATGATGACACGAGGCAAGACGAAGAGATGATCGATAATGGCGGTGGGGAAGAGGCTGGACATGGCGGCGGAGAAGGGGCCTGACATGGCGGAGGAGAAGGGGTCGGACATGGCGGAGGAGAAGGGGCCGGACATGGCGGCAGAGAGAACGACATGGACTCCACACATCAGAGTTCGTCGGTACTAAGTTCAATCGTGCGGGACCCTCATGTTCAAGCATTGCCAAGGAGAGGCAATCTTGAGAGAGCTGCTTCTAGAGGGAGGCTAAGCTGGAGCAAGCGGTGGTAGACTCGAACACTCCATTGTATGATGGTTGCAATCCTGAGGTGACCCGCTTGAGTTTCACGCTCCAACTCCTGAAGACGAAGGCTAAAAACAAATGGACCGACATTAGCCTCGATGAGCATCTCAAGTACCTAAAGGATGTTCTTCCCACGGGGAATCTATGTCCTACTAGTGTTGATGAGGCCAAGAAGATCGTGTGCCCTCTTGATCTGCCACATGTTAGATACCATGCATGCATCAATGATTGCATAATTTATCAGAAGGAGCACGCGGAAAAAACAAGCTGTCAGGTGTGCAATGCTTCTCGATACAAGAAGGCCGGGAAGAAAAATGTCCCTAGAAAGTTGTATGGTACTTACTGATCACTCCCCGTCTCCAGCGGTATTTTGTAGATCCCAAGGAAGCAAAGCTAATGCGCTGGCACGCAGAGAGGAAGAAGCCCGGTGATTGAGATGATACGAAGCTGAGACACGTTAAGGATGGAAGCCGGTGGAGAGCGTTGAACAGTTTCTATCGGTATTTCGAATGTGATGCAAGGAACATCGTGCTCGACGCGTGTACTGATGGCATGAATCCGTTTGGCAACCAGAACACCAACCATAGCACATGGCCTGTGTTTGTATGGATGTACAACCTCCCCCCTGGTTGTGCATGAAGTCGAAGTGCATTCACATGAGCCTGCTTATTCAAGGGCCGAAACAACCAGGAAATAATATTAATTTGTATTTGGGGCTACTTCAAGAGGAGTTAGACACGTTATGGAAAACACCAGCCAAGACATGGGACGCCAGCAAAGGCGAGTATTTCTACATGAGAGCCGCGCTGATCACGACGGTGCACGACTATCTCGGTTACGGATATGTTGCAGGCCAGGTGTGCCATGGATATTGCGGATGCACGCGGTGCATGGATGATACGACGTCTCGCAGCTAACATCAAGGAAAGATGGCGGTGCGGGAAAATCGTGTACATGGGGCATCGAAGATGGCTCGAGCACAGACGACCGTGGAGAAACCGTGGAGATCTATTCAATGGTCAAGCTGAGCATCGAGGACCTCCACGTAAGCGGAGCGGTGCGAAATTGATGAGCTGTTGAAAAGCTGGAAGGAGTGCCTTGGCGGAAAGACGATGAGAAAGGCGCCGAGCCGCTGCTGAAGGTATGGAAGGCGAGGTCGTGTTCGGGACTTGAGTCTTGGCACAAACTCGATACACCTCATTGCCTTGATCAAATGCATATCTATAAGAATGTCCTTGAGAGCATGCTCGCAACACTGATGAACATGCCGGATAAGACCAAGGATGGGCCGAAGGCAAGAAAAGACTTGCAAGATTTGAAAATCAGGGAAGATCTGCACATGCCGCCACATAAAATGTCAGACGAGACAGAGACGGAGACAGAGGAACGGGAGAAGAAGGGCAAGAAAATAAAGAAAGAGTATTATTGCCCCCCTTCTTGCTTCACCTTAAGTCAGGCTGAGATCGATCAATTCTTTAAGTGCCTTACCGGAGTCAAAGTTAGTTCCGGTTATTGTGGCAAGATAAGCAGATATCTAGACATGGACAAGAAAAGGTTCAGCGGGATGAAGTCACATGACTGTCATGTGATGTTGCGCAGATACTGCCTGTTGACCTTAGAGGGATAATGGACAAGCACATCCGTGACACGCTTATTGGTCTCTGCAACTTTTTCGACGTCATCTCTCGAAAGTCGATCAGTGTGAAGCAGCTTCGAAGGCTACAGGAAGAGATTGTTGTGATACTGAATGAGCTTGAGATGTACTTCCCGCCCGCGTTCTTTGACGTGATGGTGCATCTGTGTGTCCATATTGTGGATGACATAATAGACCTAGGGTCGTCATTCCTGCACAACATGATGCCGTTTGAGAGGATGAATGGGATCATCAAAGGATTCGTTCGTAACATGTCCCGTCCGGATGGAAGCATCGTCCAAGGCTATGTGACACAATAGTGCATCTCTTTCTGTGAGAATTTTCTATATGGAGCAGACCAGCCGCCTGGTGTTAGTGTTGGTTTGCTCGTTAACAAGCACGATGGGAGGCTCGAAGGAGAAGGTCACTGCAACGGTCACAGGGAACTGCATGTGGCATACTCAGATCGACGCAGCGACTTTGACAGAGCAAACTTGGTAGTGCTACAACACCAAGATGAGGTAGATACTTTCGCGGCACTGCACAAAGAAATTGTCGCAAAGAAGTATCATGACCGTGGGGTATGCAGGACGGACGCCGAAGCTACTAGAGAGCACAACTCCACTTTCCTGCATTGGTTCAAAGAGCATATTATTGCTAATCCCCCGGAGGAGGGCTCTAAGGATGGATTGCTCATATACGCCTTAGCACATGGCCCCTCGCCCAACCTTGTAACCTATCAGGCATATGATATCAACGGATACACGTTCTACATGGAGGCCAAAGATATGGACAATGATGATCAGAACTCAGGGGTGACGATGGAATGCATGACAGGCAGCGACAACGGCGCAACTGAACAATTTTATGGAAGGGTCGAGGAGATCTGGGAGCTTGACTACTCTGGACTGCACAACACGACGATGTTCCGTGTCAGATGGGCTAAGAATGTCGAAAGAGAAAACCAGATTTTCACTACCATGACTATACCCGACGCCAAGAGCGCTACCGCGAATGCTATCACAAAAAACGAGCCATGGGTACACGCTAAGCACGTGACACAATGCTTCTTCATAACCGAGCCGCGCAATCCCAGCCGTGTTGTCGTGAGGAGAGGCAAAAGGAACATCATTGGAATGGATGGAGTCGCCAACGAGGAAGACTACGATCAGTACGACAACCCAATGAGGGAAGATGACGATGATGATGAAGTATACGTCAAAAGAAGAATCAATACTACATTACCTAAGAAAAATCGTACTCCATGGATAAGGCAAAGTCACAATGAGGGGCTCAATTATTCTTCGACAAAAGAAGGAAAAGAAGCTGACTCAAAAACGAAAACGACAACGCTGAGGAACCGTATGTTATCGGTCAAATGATGTAATATATATATATATATATATATATATATATGTGTGTGTGTGTGTGTGTGTGTGTGTGTGTGTGTGTGTGTGTGTGTGTGTGTTCCTATTTTGTATACATACTTAGCCATTATTATGCATGGGTCCAATGATGTAATATATATGTTCCTATTTTGTATACATATTTAACCGTCAAATGATGCAATATACATTGCCTTCCCTTCGTTCACTGCTCTCAGAAAAAAAAGTGAGAGAAAATGAATGAAAAGGAAAAGGAAAACTGGTTATAGTAGTAGCGGTTTACTGAAAAAGAGCTACAGCTAGTCAAGGTAGCAGTAGCGATTCCGTAGAAACCGCTATAGCTACCTGTATTAGTAGTAGGGCGTTTGGTCTAAACGCGCTACTGCTACGTCCACTTAACCCAAAATCCTCTCTCTCTACTTCATCCCGCCTCTTTTCCCCCCAAATCCCCACTCTCTCTTCGACCCGGCCCTCGCCCCCGACCCCGGCGCTCGCCCCCGACCCCGACGCGCCATGCCTCCCTCCTCTGCTTCCTTCCCTCCCAACCTCGGCCGTCGTCGGGTCTGCCTCCTCGCCCCTGCACCCTCTGTAAACCCCCCCCCCCCTCTCTGCTAGCTAGGGTTCTTCGGTTAATTTACTTAGGTTTTAGTTAGGGAAGTAGGTTAATTAGGTTATCTATTTAGTTATGAATTTGGACATGTGATGTTTTGGTTTAATTTTGGTAAATGATCGGAGTGGCCTATGTTACGGCGGAATGTTGATTCATTTCCGTTCCGGTGAATATCAGGCGCTCGATATGTCCATTTTTTTTAGCAAAAGTCATGCCGAAATTTTCCGTGAATTTTGGCATGATTTGTGCTAGATAGTAGGCATATCGAGTGCTGGCACATAGATTTCTTTTTTATGTCATTTCTCATTTTTTTTCATACTTTTAGAAATAAACGAGGAGACTTAATCATAGGAAACATGTTGAACAACGAAGAAACTGGGCCTTCTGACCAAGATGCAGATGAGATGGATTATGAGGGTGAACAAGAGTACCTCGACTATTTGACTGCTAAGCAAGGTTTGCAGGTCAGCCTCGATGATGGTACTGACGCCGACATTGACACCGACAGCACCGACACCGATGGCGGCGCCGAGACCGGTGGGCAAGGTACCGGCGCTGATGCCGCTACCGAAAATAAGAAGCAGAGGATACGAAGACCTAACAAGCTAGGGATTGGACAACTAGTGATCACAAAGATGGCACTTGGCAAGTTTGAGCCATTAGAGCCGGAAGAACCTCGCAAGTGCTATGGGAACCAAGTAGGATGCATCCTATGGGAATGCGCGAGCATCAACGACGATGACTTAAGGAGTAAAGAACATTTGACGCAGTTGCTCCTATCGAAGTTGCACAAGAGATTCAAGTTCCCCGACCGGGATGATAACATAGAACAACTGTGGGATGATCCGAAGATGAAAAAGATTAACAATCACGCCATGGGCATGTTTAGCAATGATTTGGCCTCCTGGAAAGGGAGGGTGAAACGAGCTATTGAGGCTGAGGAACCCATGTCCAAGATTTTGGAGGAAAATCCGACACTTATCGAAGAGGAGTTCGAAAAGTTCAAGGACACTTGCGCTACCGAGGCATCCAAGGCTAAGGCTGCGAAATTCAAGAGCCTTCAGCAAAGGAACACGGGGAAGCATCGCCTCGGAAGTCATGGCTACCTCGGTAAAAGGCCCATATGGGATAAGGAGGACGCGGAACGTGAAGCCGCGGGTCTCCCAGACCCCTTCACGAAGTTCACCAACCCCTTGGAGCGTGACTTCATCAGGGCCCGCTACAAGTGGGACAAGGAAAAAAAAGGTTTTTTACACGGACCAGATCACGAGTAAATTGATTAGACTACTGGTAATTATTCTTTTAGCACCTTACAATTAGCTCCATATCTAGTCGAATACACATTCCTAAATGGTTCACGCTCCTTCTGCAGGAGAAGAAACACCAGCTTGCAGCCGAAAGCCCTACTTCTCTGATGAGGCCCAAGTGGGACACCCTCTCAACCGGCCTTGAACGAACTTAAGGACTCCCTTTGGGCCAGCGGCCGCAATATGGTCGTGTGCAGCGGTTGGAGGAGACGACGCCGTGGAATGTGTTTACAACGAGGGCCCGGAGGCCAAGAAGCCGAAAAAGAAGTTTAGTCAGGCGGACATCAACGCGAAGGTGAAGCTTGCGGTCGAGAAAAAAGCAGCTGAGGACGCGGAAAAAACAGCCGAGGAGAAAAATGAGTTGCTACAGCAGGCAGTCAATGCAGCTTTAACTGCTTGCAGGAATGATTTTGCTACTTGCTTCCAGCTATCATCAACTTGACGAAGGAAAATCCAGACAAGACGGTACATGATTTCTCGATGCCCAGTTTCATCGGGAGCAACTCCGTGAACAACAACAACACCGCACCATCACTTGCTCGCGCAACCGGGCCTCCTCTCGCAGTCGCTCCCGCTCATAGCAGCCCGTCCTCAGTCTCTGGCGCGCTAGGTGGGCCTTCGTCTTTGGCTGAGCTTGACGCCGTCACAGTAATTACATGTCACACCAACACACACACACACACAAACACACACACACACACACACATATATATATATATATATAGAATATTCCATTTTCGTTGCCTTTCGGATGTTTTACGCCACAGACATATGTGTTTGCAGGGCGAAGAAACCCCATGCACCATACTCTACTTGATGAAAGGCCAGAAGGTGGACGTGGGAAAGGGGATGATATTGAACCCCTTGAAACCAACGTTCCACAACCAGTCAATCCCCGCTGGGCACTTCAGGGTTAGCTTGTCCAGTGTGAACTCGGGGCACGAGGCTTTGCCTCCTCCAGTACAGCATGTGGGAGAGGACGATGAGACCCCACCACGGATTTGAAGCTGCAAGGGTTGGGTGCTGCTATGGCTGAAGAATCTTATTCGTCTGGAGCCGGCCGAGAGCACACCAATATCCACACATCAACAAGCATGTGCGGTGACCACCACTCCGCCTATGCAATACCAGCTCCTGTAGTGCCGGGTGAGAGCGGCAGACGACGCGATGAAGGGGGTGCAATAGTACTGGTTGATGTAATCGGTCTTGTAGAACAGAGAATGGATGATGAGACGGAGGTCGACCCTATGGGTTTCCTCAATACAAACGCATATGACTGTGACATAGATATGATGAGTCAACCATATGACGAATCGGGCTATCAGCATGCTAATGAGGATATGGATGATATGCCCAGGCAGGAAGGTCATTGGAAGGATTGCAAAAAGTCTCTCTTCATGAATTCCTCAGAGGACACGCCTGAAGATGTCGCCTCAACACAGGCTCAACTAGCCGGGGTCGTCTGATTCTTAGACCGGGAACCCGGCGGGGGTTAAGGAAGGGTCTGGAAGGTGTGCCCAAGAAAAAGGAGAGGAAGAGATCGGGGAAGATAACTGCCTCCAAACAAGCCAGAGCACTTAGCAGCCAGACGATGGATTCTGAAGAGCGTGTACCCATGAAAGGTGCGGCCATGTTCCATCTCACGGGCGAGCCGATGCTATCGCCGAAACCACTGGAGGCACTATCGGGGATCTCGGGAGCTAGCGCGACCATGTCTTTGTCGACCGAGAAAAGCCTACTAGCCTCAAAGGATCCAGGATATCCGACATACGCGGCTCGTGTGCCTGAGGGGAAGTGCTACGTCGACACACGGCCCGTGGAGGTGTTCTTCCTGTGGTTTGACCATATCTTTGAGATGTTTCTGACAAGGCGACTCGATTTTACAATCGTCCGCCTTTTTGCGCTACATATGAGCTCTGTCATGAAGAGTGAAGAAGTCTCGCAAATCTGTGTGGCAGATCCGTACTACATGCACGAATTTTTCTTGAGTCTCAGCGACTTTCAGCGTGAAACTGCTAGGGACTACCTCCAAAACTTCATGGTACAGAATAAGGACCACGAAATTGTCCTTGTGCCTTATCATCCAAAGTAAGTCAGTTCCGGACAACCCTTTCGTACATTTCAATCATTCCTTCTCGCTCATATGGAGAATAATTTGAGGTGTCTTTTCCCCGCAGCAACGGGCGCGCCATCCTTATCGTTCTTTACCCGCAAGTCTCCCATGCCGTGTATTTTGACCCTTCCAGAGACTACGAGAAAAAGGACTACACCCACATAATGAATATTCTAGATGATGCTCTCCAAGGCTTCAGCATTAGAGGTGGCCACATGCAGATCAGGAAACAAAGGAACAACAAGATGGGTTTCGCGCATAAAACTAACTTCTCCTGCATCCATGTCCCATAACCAAGCAACAAGGATGGATTCTACATCATCCATCTCATGATTCAGTTCAACACGGATCACCAAAAGCTTCGCATGACAAGCAGAAATGATGATCATATCCACAAGTGGCTAGAATCTCATGGAGAAGCAGATTATAAACTTAGAGATGACTTCTTTCGCATCCAAAGGGACATTGCGACGATCATCATGAAGGAAGTCATCAATGAGAAGGGGATGTTCCACCACGGCCCTATATCCCGAGCTGATGTCCGAACTCGCATAGGCATGCAACGTCTAGACCTCACGCCGTTCAAGAAGCTAGGGTCCATCCTCGATGATATGTAAGGATGGAACTTCTAGTGATTTATGATGCCGATGATGATGATATGTGTTGGTTCAACTTGTATACTTTTGTAGCGATGAAACTTTGTGATGTCTATGGTCCCTGCCGAACTTGCGTAACGCTACTTTGTTAGTTTGCGTACAATGACCTGCATACCTCTAGTTAATTAGTTTGCGTACTGTATGTTGCATCTAGTTGCTAACCCTTTCTTTTTTGTGTTGCTCTAGTATATTTTGTTGCATATGATTGTATATCCTCTTCATGAAGATGCATCTCTAACAGCTACCTAGTTTCTTGATGGCGAGATGGCAGTGCTATGTCGTGTACAAAGGGAAGGTTCCGGGGGTGTACAACGAGTGGCATGAGTGTCAGGCGCAAGTGAATGGGTTCTCGGGCGCCAGCCATAAAGGCTTCAAAAGCAGACAAGAAGGAGAAGCTAGTTACTTGAGGTTCACGCTAGCGCGAGAGAGGACTCGTAACCACCACCTCATGTACTTCATAGTTCCGCTCTCACTCATAGTGATAGCTCTTCTCGTGTATACCTTTGTTTAGATGGATGACGTTGTAGTTGCAAGTATTCGAGACTTGCATGTATCGCTATTTTCGAGATGATGACAAGATACCACTTTGTGTTGGATGATGATTATGACGAGACTATTTGTATGTATACGCTATGATTATATTTGTGGTCTCGCAGGCATTTGTATGTGTATCATGATGACATTTGTATGTGCTAAAGATTCTTCTATAAAGCCTGTTCAAATACAAAATAAATATGCAGAAAAAAAAAACTACTAAAATTAGCAGTAGCGAGTGGAGAAAAGTTAGCAGCAGCGCGATAGTAGCAGTATCGTGCACGGGAGAAGCGCGCTATAGCTATTAGCAGTAGCGAGCTCCCGGGAAGAACGCTGCTGCTACACTTGTATATCAGTAGCATGGGCACGTACGCGCTGCCGCTACGGGTTAGTTGTAGCGCCTTATTAGTAGCGCCGCCTCCTGCGCTACTGATATACCTAGAACCCGCGCTGCTGCTAGGCTTTTCCCTAGTAGTGTCTTATGATAAATATTATACTACTATGTATCTTTCTGCGAGGTTCTTTTTCCCCTAGGCGACAAAAATAGGGTTTCGACGTCTTCCGGCGTTCCAGCCGAAATCTACCTCTGATTGCCGTCGTCTCCTCTCTGGACCATCTCGGGGGGTCGGGCTGACTAAGGGAGATCTTCTTTTGATCTTACCCGGCCGAATTCTTAGGTTTGCGATCAGATTTGAGGAAGATGGCGGCGAGTTCGAGTTCACAAGGACAGAAGGGGAGAGAAACCGCGGATGAGCTACTGGCTCGGCTGAATCTGCAGGAAGAATAGGATGATGACTTCGTGTGGGAAGAAGAACTGCCGGATTTGGGGGCACCAGCGAAGTGGCTCGCCATCGCACGGGTGCACACACCTAAAAGCTTTAGCCCTAATGCTCTATATGGAGATATGCGGGTTGCTTGGAATCCCGTGAGGACGGTTGTGTGGAGGAAGATCAAGCCTAACTTATTCACAGCACAGTTCGGGTGCCTGGGGGATTGGAACAAAGCGATGATGGAGGGCCCTTGGTTGTTCAGGGATCATGCAGTTATCATGAAGGAGTACGATGGCTTCAAAAATCCAGAGAGTATTGTGCTAGACATGCTCTCTGTTTGGGCCCAAATCCACTTACTACCGGACAATTTCTTGATCGAGCCAACGGTCAGAGGGATGGCGTCTCGCATAGGAGAGGTGGAGGAGGTCCAGCTAAAACTCCCAGCAGGTTTCTTTGGGGAGTTTGTCAGGGTAAGAGTTAAGATTGATATAAACGCCAAGATAAAACGGTTTGTTACTGGCAGAAAAGGAGAGGAAAGGGTCAGACACCAAGTGAAATATGAGAAAATTCCAATGTTCTGCTTTAACTGTGGAGAATTTGGGCACTCGCATGAGGAGTGTGGTGACAGAGTTCATGACGAGGGAACCTTTGAATGGGGAGACTTTTTGATGGCGGATAATATTCGCATTAGGCCTGCCGGCCGGGGCAACTTTGGTACCCAGCATGGCAGAGGAGGCCCTTGGAATAAAAGTGGTAGAGGGAGAGGGAGGGAACCCTATAATCCCAATCAAAGCTAGCGCTTCAATGCACAGAGGCAGAACCAAAATTTTGACAAGGCGCCGATGAATGATGGGATGGAAAAGGACAATTCAGTGACAACAGTGGAGAATCCTAATGGTGAAGGAGAAGGAACAGGAGGAGGATTGATTAAGAATAAATGCTCTTCCATGGAACATGCGACGAGTTCATCAGTTGAGACACAAGTCGCCGACGGTGCAGGGAATAATGAGGAGGACAACATGAAGGCAATGGTGGTTCTGGAGAAACAGCCGTCGGTTCCACCTCTCCCACCGGTCTATGTATCACCAAGGAAGCATGTCAAAAGACCGAAAAATGTGGGGAATCATAAGGAGGGGCACTCGGAAGGGGAGAATGCCTCACTTGGAGAAGGGACAGAGACGAGGTCACTTGGATAAGGGACAGAGACAAGGTCAACAAACAATGCAGCATTATCGGCGGGCTCCTTCGAGGAGCGCCGCCGGGCACAATGAGTATCTTGAGCTAGAACTGTCGTGGGGTTGGCAACGCTGCGATAGTTCAAGAACTTCGTGAGATCGCGAAGAATTTTGCCCCTACTCTTTTGTGTATTGTTGAAACTCAAATTGATAGAACAAGAGTAGAGATGTTAGCTGGAACAATAGGATATGATAATGGTTATGCTGTGAGTAGTCAGGGAAGAAGTGGTGGTTTAGGTATTTTTTGGAACAATCCAATAAAAGTAGAGATTCTGGGTTACTCTGTTTATCACATTGATTGTTATGTTGAGGAGCCAGGGAATGATGCATGGAGAATGACTTTATTCTATGGGGAAGCCCGGACTTATATGAGGCACCAAACATGGGACATAATGAAGGGGATTAGTACTGTGAGCAATATCCCTTGGGTCTGTATTGGTGATTTTAATAAAGTACTACGTCCAGACGAGCACGAGGGCATAGGGGAGTGAAGCAATGCTCAAATACAGGATTTCTGTGAAGCGGTCGACGTTTGCAGGCTGATGGATATAGGTATCAAGGCCAGTTTTGGACATATTAGAAGTAGCGGGAGGTAGCTACACACGGGTCCGCCTGGATCGAGCCTTAGCATCTGCAGAATGGAATGAGAAATTCCCAGCAACTCATCTTAAACATCTGACAGCCGCTACATCAGATCACTGCCCGATATTATTGAACTTCCATGCCATGGGGGTGTCACACCATAAAATGAGCTTTAAGTATGAGGTCATGTGGGAGACACATGATACTTGGAGGGATACACTCCAATAGAGCTGGGCTTCGGTTGGATTGGCAGAAAGGCTTGACGGCTTGCGAAGGAAGTTGAAAACTGTGGCTGCAGACTTGGGATCCTGGAATAAAAAAAATTGGTTCCATTCGGAAAGAAATTAAAAGTTTGAAAGGTGAACTTGAGAGATTGCGCAGTGACCCAGCCAGGACCAGACCCACACATGTTGAACTGAAAATTAACGAAAAGCTGATCGGACTTTATCACAGAGAAGAGCTCATGTGGCATCAACGTTCGCGACTCGAATGGCTTTCGGCTGGCGACCGTAACACCCGTTTCTTTCACCTCCAAGCCAGCCAGAGACGCAAGAGGAAAATGATTAAGTATAACGCCCTAGATGCGGCTATATCTCCCACGTGTCGAAGCACGACTTAGAGGCATAACCGCATTGAAAGCAATGTCGCAAGTGAGGTAATCTTCACACAACCCAAGTATTACATAAGGGAAAGAGATACATAGTTGGCTTACAATCGCCACTTCACACAATTACATGAATAAAGCATTACATCATCCAGAAACAAACAAGGTCCGACTACGGAACCAAAATAAAAGAAGAACCCCAAATGCGACAAAAGGTCCCCGATCGACCCCAACTGGGCTCCACTACTGATCAACTAGAACGAAACAACACAAAAGGCAAGATCTTCATCGAGCTCCTCCTTGAGCTTGATCGCCACCGCTCGGTACATAGGCACCGCAAACTGGTTTTGAAGTATCCGTGAGCCACGAGGACTCAAAGAATCCCATTACCATGGGTATCAAGACTAGCAAAGCTTAATGGGAAAGGAAGGGGTAAAGTGGTGAGGTTGCAGCAGCGACTAAGCATATATGGTGGCTAACATACGCAAATGAGAGCGAGAAGAGAAACAAGCGGAACGGTCGTCAACTAGCAATGATCAAGAGGTGATCCTGAACACCTACTTACGTCAAACATAACACAGAAACCGTGTTCACTTCCCGGACTCCACCGAGAAGAGACCATCACGGCTACACACTCGGTTGATGTGTTTTAATTCGGATCAAGTGTCAAGTTGTCTACAACCGGACATTAACAAATTCCCATCTCCGCCACATAACCGCTGGCACGGCTCTCGAAAGTTTAAACCCCGCAGGGTGTCCCAACTTAGCCCATGACAAGCTCTCGCGATCATCGAAGAATAGACCTTCACCCGAGACACTCCGATCGACTCGGTATCCGGTACATCAAGACATTTCGACAATGGTAAAACAAGACCAGCAAAGCCGCCCGATGCGCCGACAATCCCGATAGGAGCTGCACATATCTCGTTCTCGTGGCAACACCGATAAGCGAAGCGTCTGGTACCGACGTAACCCAAGTTGCTAAGGGATGGTCCCAAGACGGTGCTCTAGTTTGGACCAACGCTTAGACAAGCAATCGCTCGGGGGCTATAAAAGATGACCCTCGAGAGAGCGACTCCCAAGGGAAAAAGTAGGTGGTGGTGAGGCAAATGGTAAAAGGCAATGTTGGGCCTTCTTTGGACAAGTTTTATTCAAAGCGAACCGTCGGGGGTCCCATAAATCACCCGATCGCGTAAGGAACGCAAAATCCGGGAACATAACACCGGTATGACGGAAACTAGGCGGCAAGAGTGGAACAAAACACTGCATAAGGCCGAGCCTTCCACCCTTTACCAAGTATATAGATGCATTAATAATATAAAAGATATTGTGATATCCCAACATAAACCTTGTCCACCATGGAGAAATCTTCAACTTCACCGCAACTAGCAACGCTATAAGAGGGCTGAGCAAAAGCGGTAACATAGCCAAACAACGGTTTGCATAGGAAAGGTGTCAAAGGTTAGGGGTTCATGGCAATATGGGATGGTTGGACAAACAGTAATAGGTAGCGCAAAGCATAGCGAAGAACGAGGCAACTAGCATAGCAATGATAGTAGTGAGATCCAGGTAGCAGATCATCTTGCCTGAAATCCCGCAAGGAAGAAGAACGAGTCCATGAAGAAGATGAACGGATGAAGCCGAACCAAACGTAGACGAACGAATCCTCACGAACGCAACGAAACAGGAACTAACAAGAAGAAGCACACAACATAGGTAAACATACCACACATGAGCAAGGCATGATGCACAACAAGCATGATGCATGACCAAGCTATATGAAGCTACTCATGGCAAGAGATGATGCAAACAAGAACAACACATCAAGGCAAGTTTAAATGAGGCCGGAAACAACATATAACAATTCCGGTAAGTCCTCATATGCAATTTTCGAAATTGGTCCAGAACTGAATAAACATTAAGTTGAAGTTGTTAAACAGCAAGTTAAAGAGCACCAAGAGAATCTACACGAAATTCTAGTCAAGTTACATATAAAGTTCATTAGATTCGGAGCTACGGGCTAGAAGATATGAGCAAAACAAGTTAAACATGGCATTGATGCAAAATGCACCCAAACATCAAGCAAACACACCAAAACAAGGATGCAACATGATAATATGAAGCTACATACAAAATCAAGCAAGTTTCATATAGAGCACGCTCAAAACGGAGCAATGGTTCAACACCCACACACTATACAAGTCATAACAACAATCTGTCCAAAACAGCAACTAGGCATCTTACAAGCATCAAAACAATATGCTACAGCACCCCAACATGAAAAAAAAGGCATGGGAATGAAGTACACGTAAAGCATAACAAAACATGAACACTGAGCTAATTCCAGAAACAACTAGAACATGCTCAAAATGACATGGAGATATTGCAAGTAATAACAATTTCAGACTTTAGTAGAAATAACATCAGGTTGCCATGTTTAGAGCAAGAAAAGAACATGTTACAGGAACTTATCATGGCAAACAAAGGCATGGCATGAAACTACTAATATCATATATCAAAAGACCCTTACTGACCATGAGCCAAAAAGGCATAGAAAATATGATGGCACCCATGTAAACATGGCAAGTTATATTACAGATTTGAACATGGCAGAAACAACGATTAGTAGGCATGTTCGTGAGCTTGAACCACTCACTACAGAGCAATACATGGCATGGCAAGTCCACCAACAGTAAGAAGGCATGATTATGAAGCTAAGCATGGCAAGATCAAGGTCATAGCATACACGGATCAACTACAACGACCTCGTGAAAATTGAATCTCATGCAAACAATCTGTCAGGAAACATTTTCAAGCAACTTTAGAGCAAGATATGAACATGTTCCAGCAGGCTATAATTGAAACCAAGGGCATTAATGGATAGATCATGACATGTATATCAAAACATGTTTATAGAGCATCTCCAGATTATGCATAGAATGATTAGTGGAAGCATGTTAACATAGCAACAAAATATAACAGAATCTGCCAGAAAACAAAGAACAAAGAACTACCCTACTTTACAAGCTCAATGCACTCAGCACACAACTCACAAAAATACAAGGTCAACACCCCTGGAAAGATGGCACGGCCTAGTCCAATATTCATGTAGAGCTCATACTCATAGGATGCACACATCAATCATGGCAAAAATGATAAAACAGCAAGTTATAACAGTTTCAGTAGATTAACAACATGAAGCACTCTTCCAACAGCATTTCGGGCATCAAGATGATCTCAAATGAAAATGATGCAATGGAATGAAATGATGTACTCGTCGAGGCGAACAATTCGACATATTATACGCGCAAAACGGAGCTACGGGTGCAGAAATGTGATGCAATGAAAATGGCATGAAAATGCAAGAAATCTGGGACTTGGTGAAAATCTCACCTCGGGGTCAACGCGGATCGGGCGCAAAACGGGTCGGGTCGGGCGGACCCGGGCGGCGGCTGGATCCGCCCGACGCCGAGGAGGCGCGGATCCGCCGGCGGGACCTTCTCGCCGGGATCTCACCGGCGGCGAGATCTGGCGGCGGGCGAGGGCGCGGAGGCGCCGGCGACGGAGGGCAGACGGGAGGAAGCGCGGCACGGCGAGGAGCTGCTTGGCGGCCGGCGAAGCGCGCGGTGGACGGCGGCGCCTGCGCGCCGGCGGGCGGAGGAGCTGGCGGCGGGCGCGGAGAGGGCGCGTGGCGTGGCGAAGCGCCGGCGGCAGTAAGGCGCGAGAGCGGGCGAGGCCGAAGGCGGCGGATGGCGGCGGGCGACGCGGGCACCGGCGGAGGCCGGAGCGCAGCAGGCAGCGCCGGCGGCGAGGGCGAGGCACGCCGGCGGCGAGGCTAAGCTGCTCGCACGCAGGGCCGGGCGCGGCGGGCAGCGCGGGGCGCTGGATGGCGGCGACTGGCAGGCCGCAGAGGAGGAGAGAGGAGGCCGGCGATGCCACTTGGCGACACGGGATTGGGCGCGGGGCGGTGGAGGATGAGGTGGCGGCCTCTGATTGGCTCGGACGACGTGGCCGGCGGACATGTCCGGCGCGGATGGACATGTCCGGCGGCGCGGAGAGGAGAATTTTTTAGGGTTTCGGGGGAAATCATCCGGGATTTGGAATGGGGGGTGTATAAATAGGCATAGAGGGAGCTAGGAGAGTCCAAATGAGGAGCGGTTTTCAGCCACGCGATCGTGATCGAACGACCGAGAGCATGGAAGGGAGTTTGGTGGGTTTTGGGCCACTTTGGAAGGGGTGTTGGGCTGCAACAAAAGAGGGCTTTACGGTTACCCGGTTAACCGTTGGAGTATCAAACGACCTCCAAATGGCCCGAAACTTGACAGGCGGTCTACCGGTGCTATACCAAGGCCGCTTGGCAAACCTCGGGCCATTCCGAGAAAGTTTAATACCCGCACATGAAAAGAGAGAAGAGGGGGACGCCGGAGGACATAGGAGTGCGGGATTGCAAAACGGACAACGGAGAAAAATGCTCGGATGCATGAAACGAACATGTATGCAAAATGAAATGCACATGATGACATGATAAAGTGCAAATGATGACATGGCAAAGTGCAACACGCAAGCACATGACATGGCAACAACGGCGAATAACTGGCAGACACCTGGCGCATCGGATCCGAGGTGTTACATTAAGGCTCTCGCAAACACTCTTGGAGTTATAACACAGAATACGGCAGAGCTGAAGGCAATGGTGAATGACTTCTACAAAAATCTATATACATCAGAGGGTGTTGCTGGGATTGATCAAGTATTGTCCAGTGTTCCAACCAAAGTCACTCAGCAGATGAATGAGATGTTGACAGCACCTTACACTAATGAGTAGGTTAAGACTGCACTTTTTCAGATGTTTCCAACCAAGGCTCCAGGGCCGGATGGGTTCCCAGCACATTTCTATCAGCGGCACTGGGACATCTGCGGAGATGAAGTAACAAAGGTAGTACTCAGAATTGTGACAGGCGAGGAGGACGCAAAGTGTGTCAACGACACAGTTCTCGTGCTCATTCCAAAGGTTTTGAACCCTACTCAGCCTTCTCAGTTCCGCCCAATAAGTTTGTGTAATGTTATTTATAAAATTGCGTCCAAAGTGGTAGCAAATAGACTCAAACTCATCCTCCCGGACATCATATCCGAGGAGCAATCAACATTTGTACCGGGCAGGCTTATCACGGATAACATTATTTGCGCCTACGAGTGCTTGCATTTTATGAAGAAGAGTAGGGCTAAAACAAATAGCTATTGTGCTTTGAAGTTAGACATGATGAAGGCATATGACAGACTTGAGTGGGACTATCTTGAGGCCATTATGGAGAAGTTGGGCTTCACCCCCACTTGGATCCACACGGTGATGAACATGATCCGATCAGTGTCTTTTTCAGTCCTTTTTAATGGCGAGAAACTTGAAGAATTCACACCTACAAGAGGTATCCGACAGGGAGATCCGATCTCCCCTTACCTTTTCTTAATTGCAGCAGAGGGCCTTTCGTGCCTTTTAAAAACCAGTTCTCAATCGTCCGCTCTCGAAGGGATCAAGGTGGCTTCTACAACTCCCTCTGTTAACCATCTCATTTTTGCAGACGATAGCCTGTTGCTTTTTAAGTCTAGTGTTGAGGGGGCCACGAAGGTATCAAACCTATTGGAAACGTATTGCAATGCATCAGGGCAGTGAATCAATCGTCAATCTTTTTCAGCAAGGGTTGTCCACAAGTCAGGAGAGATGCTGTCAAGTAGGTACTGAATGTGCATAACGAATCCTTGAGCGATGGGTATTTGGGAATGCCCACTGATGTTGGCCAAGCTAAGATGGGAACTTTTAAATATCTGAGAGATAGAGCATGGGAGAAGGTAAGAGGATGGATGGAGAAATTACTTTCTGCCGCAGGGAAGGAAGTGCTCAACAAATCAGTAGCTCAAGCAATCCCAGTTTATTCTATGGCATGCTTCAGATTACCAAGGGGCTTGTGCCATAACATTACATCCATTATAAGGCAGTTTTGGTGGGGGAGCAAACAAGGCAAGAGGAAACCCTCTTGGGACGTGATGACAAAACCAAAACATCTAGGTGGTTTTGGGCTTTAAAGACATAGAAATATTCAATCTAGCACTTCTAGCGAAGCAGGCATGGCGTCTGCTCAATGATCCAAACTCTCTTAGCGCAAGAATTTTGAAGGCAGCATACTATCCAGACCAGTTAATCCTAGAAGCTGAACTGGGGAGTCATCCTAGCCAGATCTGGAGGGCTACATTAGATGGAAGAGATATACTTAAACAAGGTATCATTAGGAGGATTGGGAATGGAGAAACAATGGATATATGGGAGAACAACTAGATACCAAGGGTCGGCCCTTTGCGACCAATATATGGGAGAACAACTAGATACCAAGGGTCGGCCCTTTGCGACCAATCACATCACTTTCAGCGAACCCACCAAAGATGGTCTCCGAGCTGATCGACAACACTTTGGCGTCCTGGAGGGAGGACCTGATCCGTTCAGTGTTCTTGCCTTTTGATGCTGATGCCATTTTGACAATCCCGATATGCACCCGGAATGTGGATTATTTTTGGTCATGGAGCAATGAGAGGAGTGGGCAGTTTACTGTTAGTTCAGCATATCGCATGATTCTGAATACCAAGGAACACAGGGAAAATTGGCTAGAAGAGAATGTGGGAGCATCAGATATGTATACGAGCAAGGCATGGCATCTCTGTGGCACATGCAGGTCCTGCCAAAACTCAAATTATTCGCATGGCGTTTGGCGCAACACTCGATTCTGACGGCGGAGCTTCTTCATCACCGTCATATGGCTACATCATCGTCTTGTTTACTCTGCGGAAGATAGGACCCATGGAGGCATGCCCTACTAGATTGCACGATGTCGATGTATATGGGCATTAACAGATGGAGATCTGGTGGAGAAGATGAGTCGGAACCAAGACACCAACGCGAAGAATTGGCTGTCTAAGTTACATGATGATCTTTCCCAAAAAGAGTTTGTGCTCTTTGTTGTGACGCTCTGGGCAGTTTGGCGATCAAGGAGAAACACCATCTATGAGGATACCTATCAGAGTCTAGCGTCAACTAATATGTTCATTCTCTCATACATAGCGGATTTAGGGTCCATTTGTAAACCTTCGGAAAGCACCGGACGAGCCACTTTAGTCCGCCCAAATAGATGGTTGCAGCCTCCAGATATGCTCTGCAAGATAAACGTTTATGCATCGGTGGCCAGGAACAGACGAGGAGGGGCTATAGCTGCTATATGCCGAGATCATGAGGGTATTTTCCGGGGGCTTATTTATCGTGACAAATAAATAAGGTTTCGATCCCACACATAAATTAGAAAAAAAGTGTCAACCCGTCGGTTTGTACTCTCTCCAGTCTAACCTTCCGCGACGCTAGCGTTATAATTACGAAAGAATGTTAGAGATATATTTGGTAGTTAGAGATTGCACCGAATTAGACAAGAATTATTTTCATCTTATCTTTGGGAGGCGCCGTACTCTCCAAGTCTTATACCTCAGTATATACTCGCTCTTGAGGCACAATAAAGAACGCACCGCATTATGCCAATTTTCATCCCTTTCTAATCCTCTTACATGGTATCAACCGCAAGTTCCTGACCTAGCTCCACCATAGTTTCCACACGGCCCCGCCCCTGGGGAAATCGATGTCCATGATCTCCACCGAGGGATGCGCAACCCGTAGCTAGTGTTTGTCCGCCAATCGTGTTGATTGGCTACCTTAAAGAGTCGTTTTCCCAATTCATTGATCCAGGTTTTTCTCGCCCGTCGTTTGATCGGGGCGCTTCTTTTTTTTTTTGGTTTTATGATCAAAATCAGTTTGCGTCGCCCGTCACCCGTCGAGCCTCGCGCGCCTCTATTCCGACTTTGAACTGACAACACCAGCCTCTTCTCCGACTCGGCATCCACGCGCGACACGCGAAAGCCCGTAACGCCCGTCGTCTGCGCATCTGTCCGCATGTCATTCTCCGTCCATCGTCGCCGTGATCCGATCTAGAGTCCTACACCAACCACACCTCCATCCCACTCAGTTGCATCAGGCCGCTGGTCCTTGCAGCGCCACACACGCGATGCGTTGGCCGGCTGCATTTTTTTGCGAGGGGCCGGCTGCATTTCGCACTTCCACGCCCCACCTAGGTATTGGATGCATGCACGCCAGGCCGTTCACGCGTGGCATCGGTGGCTCGGCCACTCCGTCACCTAGTAGCGGTCCCGACCTCATGAGCGATCGGATTGATCGCCTAACCACACGCGATCTGCTCCATCCGCATTGCGCCATCGACTTGATCAATCGTTTGTGCGCGTCTCCGCAGGTTCCCGTGAAGAACGTCATCGAGTATGCATGCCTCTCCATCGATTGAGTAATGGGCTGTCGTTGTGTTCCTTGGAACCGCAGCGCCGCCGCCTAAGGTCTTCCCCGCTGTTGCATCACCCCTTTGGGCTGTAGCACCGCTGCCCACGGTACACCTCTTGCTATCCCCGCACGTTGACGTCCTTTGTGGCACCCACTTGTGTCGCCTCCCTAGGCACAGGATCGCCACCTTCGGCGCATGGTCTTCATCACACTGTTGGGTTCTTTCTCGCCTACTTCAAGCATCGTCTCATCGCTTCTACAGGAGACCCACATGGCCCCTCTCGGGCTACCTTTGGTTTTGTCGACCACATCTCCGTCTCCGTCTAGCAAAAGTTGTCGTCAGTGTTGCCGTCATCTTCCCCAACTACTTCATATATTCTAGCAAATGTGGGCAACATCAGCGCCTTCTACCCCATGTGGTTTTGCACCGCCACTGTCATGGAGGCCTCCTCTGTTGGTCCCTCCGACATGGGTACCCTTCATGTTGGTTCTCGTCTACACATGCAAGGTTTTGGCAACATCGACGCGTGCCTTCGTCCACGACGTGTCCCTGGGCTTAGCAAACCCGGTGCGGCGCCTCGTCAACAACGGCTACAGAAACATCGTCTTCGGCATCGACACCCTCCTTGACGACTGCCTGGATCGCGTCACTCTCTTCTTCCTGGCGCACCACTGCGTCACTTACTACACGGTGCTTACTTGCACCAACGGCTCCACAGCGGCTGCCTCGACACCGGTGATCCATGACTCGACATCGACCATGGTGTACCTCGCACGGCTACCTCGACCACGGCTACACTGGCCCAAACTCTCGACACAAAGGGTTGTCACCTTGCTTGAGCAACTCGTCGTCTTTGCTCTACAGTCAATGTGCGCGCGATGTGACACCGTCCACGATTGCGCGGGCTGGGGTGGGTGGGTGAGGGGTGGGAGGTGGGAGGGAGGGGATTTTTTAACCCGCCGACTTCTATTCTCTGAAGTCTGACCGTCCGCGACGCTACTGCTACAACCACGGTAAGAAGTTAGAGATTACATCAGATTAGATAGGAATTATTTTCGTCTTATCTCTAGGAGACATCTTACCCTCCCATGTCTTGTATCTGAGTATATACTCACCCTTGAGGCTCAATAAAACACGCAACGCATTACACTATTATCTCCCTTTCTGATCCTCTTAGAAAAAGAAAGACTTGGATCTAGTCTAGTCTCTAATGTCAACCACCTACAACTTACGAGCTGGAGTAGACCTCGATCCGATAGAGTCTACACATGAAAGTAAGATCTAATTAGGGCATCTACAGCAGCAGCTAGTGGAGTATATACTACTCCCTCCGTTTCTAAATATTTGTTTTTTTTAGCATTTTAAATGGACTACCACATACGGATGTATATATACATATTCTAGAGTGTAGATTCACTCATTTTGCTTCGTATATAGTCATTTGTTAAAATCTCTAGAAAAATAAATATTTAGGAACGGAGAGAGTACATAGCTTACACTCATCGTGATTCGCATAAACAGAACAAAGCCAGTTAAGCATACACACATTACACAGCTCCGTACGCGCGCGCCCACGGCCGGACTAACGAACCAATGGCGACGCCGCACGCCGTGGTGGTGCCGCACCGAGCTCGGTAACATCAACCCGGCGCTCGGTGGCTGCTGCTGCACCACCACGGCGTCTACATCACCTTCGTCAACACCGAGCACAACCACCGCGTCATGGAGGCGCGGAGGGCGCCGCCGAAGGCGTGGCGCGAGGGGTTCCGGTTCGAGGCGATCCCGGACGGGCTGGTGGAGGCGACAGGACGCCGAGGACTACGACCTCAGCCGCTGCGGCCACGAGCCAGCGGTGGGCGGAGCTCTGAAGGAGCTCCTCCTCGGCTCAACGGCACACCGGCGTGCCGCCGGTGGCGTCGTCCGCCGACGTCGCTGATGAGCTTCGGCCGACGTGGCGCGGAGCTGGGCGTGCGAGCATGGTGCTCTGGGCTTGTAGCGCCGCATCGCTGATGGCCCACATGCGGCTCCGGGAGCTAAAGGAAAGAGGCTACGTGCCACTCAAAGGTAACACCTCGAACCAATTTATTTCAACTTGTGTTGCCATTAACCAAATAGCATGCTATCTTCAAAATTCAGTCGGCAGTAAATACATTAATCTGCATCTTATAGGCATTTTGCATGCTTCATCTGTGTTGTTATACGAAAGCATTTCAAATTGACTGTGTAAAATTGCCAATCAGATTGACAAGTTATCCTCTTTCCCGACCTACTTTTTTTTCCTTCTAGGTCTCTACTCTCTTATTTTTTAGGCAGAGATGTTGTCTTGCATTCCGTTTCCGAGTAAGGAAAAGGAAAAAGTCCAAAATAAACCTTAAACTTGTATACAAGATCGGTTCATGTCTGTTGGGCCGGCCCAGTCGTGAGGGCACTCAACAATTCCGGGATTCGACCTACCACGTCGATGATCTCTGTTTGAAACGCGCTCAAGGTTCAATGAGACCAGGATTGAAGAGTTTGGTATGCTGATTTTTAGGATTAAGAGTTTAGGGTTCGAATTAGCTTTCGCCTACAAGTTCAAGGGCTATTTTGGAATTTTTCCTAAAGAAAAACTGGGAATTCATTGCCCGTGGGATCCGATCTAGCATAAAGTAGTTTTGCGCCATGGTACCTAGCGGCAGCTATCCATCCATTCATTGCCTGCTGAGATTCGTGCAACAGCTGGCCCACTCAGATGTATTATCACTATATTGATTTCGAGCTGTTTGTATTCTAGTTTAGTCAAATCATAGTATGGCCCACCGTGAGTTTCTTCGCACATGTTTCTCTCTATCTCTCTCCTCCACATGCATGCATGGCAAAAAATGTCAGATACACTCCCTCTCTCCTCCTACACAATAAATTCACTCTTTTTATTCTACCATGATAAAGTTGAACTATGAATATCTTTTAAACTATCATTTTGTTTTTGAGTCTTTTTTATATTTGAATTCCTTGCGCCAAGCCATTTAGAACAAGATCAAACTTTACATTCAGAACACGTCTAATTTATAACATTTCACATTCCATATGTAAAACAAACCCTTTTCACGAGAAAAATGTGAAGCAAACAATTTTTCATTAGAAATGTGAAACCAACCTTTCTCACTGAAAACATATTTAACCCAAATATGAAACTAAAATGTCAACTTGTGAACCTGGTTATTTGAGAATGTGTAATAGTTTATTCAAAAGCGTGAAATAAGTTATTCAAAAATCTGCAATTCAAATAGATGTGATTTTTCTGAAACAAGCTGGTAAAAAGTGAAATGTAGGTTCTGAAAGTGAAAAATAATATGAAACTGATATGTCAACTTGTGAAATGATTATTTGGACATGTGTAACAGTTTATTTCAAAAGAGTGAAATATGTTATTTCAAAAATGTGCAATTGAAAATAGATGCGGTCTTTGTAAAACAAGCAGTGATGAATGAAATGTAGGTTCTGAAAATGAAGACAATAGGAAACTCAAATGCCAACATGTGAAACGTTTAAAAAAAATGTGTAACAGTTTATTTCAAAAGAGTGAAATCTGTATTTGCTTCATCGTTTGTACATGCGTTTGCAGACGAGAGCTGCTTGACGAACGGACACCTGAGTAGGACGCTCTTCGACTGGATTCCGGGCATGCCGCCCACTACAAGAAATATGTCAACTTGTGACCCTCACTATTAGTCATTTGAAAGGTCACAAATTTTCATTTGTGACCTTTTGTGACCAAAAATGAAGGTCAAAAGCTGAGGGTCATTAATCGACTATAGCGACCTTTCTTACGGAATGGTCGCAAACGCGTATGCGACAAAACAAAAGGTCGAGATTTAACGACCAACTGTTTTGGTCACTAGCAATCCGACCACACCACGCCGATCCACCGTGGCAAGCTGACGTGGCAGAATTACGACCAAATGAAAAGGTCGTAAAATGGAATCAGCCCGGTCCATTTCAGCCGTCTTGATGGGCCAAGCCCAATAATTCAGCCCATTTAATTTTAATTTTTTTCTCTTTATTTTGCTTATCTGCATGGGCCTGGCCCAATAATTTGGCCTTTTAATTTCTGGGAATGGAGCCTTTTTCTGATGAAATTGTTTTTTTATTCCACTATTGTTTTGGGCCACAGCCTTTTTAGTCTAGTTCGAATTGGGCCTTGGCCTTTTTATTTTCTGTTATGAAGCCTTTTTATAAATTTTTTCTTACAGTCATTTCTTTTTTTAGGCCCAAGCCTTTTTGGTCTAATTCTTGTTTGGGCCTTGGCCTTTTTAGAGCCCATTTCTCATTTTGCATAACTATAGACAGAAAGGGCACTAGTGATCCACAAGCCCAGGTGCACTAGTGATCCACATAACTTAACAGAAAATAAACAAAATGATCCACAAGATCACATAACTTCACAAGTGGTCCAGGTTCACAAGATCACATAACTTCACAGGTTCACAGGTTCAAAATGCTCTCAGCTCAGACTCCTAGGTTAACAGGTTCAAAATGCTCTCAGCTCTCAACAAAATGCAACAGCTGTCAACAACATGCAACAGCTCCCAGCTCAAAGACAAAGAGGTTCACAGCACAGCTCAAACTACCTTAGCTCGAAAGAGCGCCATCAAGTGAGCTAACTGCTCTTCCTGCTCTTGAGACTTCTTGCGCAGCAGCTCAAGTTCCTTGTCGCGTGCAGCTTCAGATTCTTCCGCCTTCATCTTCATTGCCGCCAATTCTTCTTGCATCACTTCAGCTTGAAGCTCAGACCTCTCCAGCTTCTGCTCAAGCTCACGAACATGAACAGCAACTTTGCCGGAGTAGTTCCTAGATTTGCTCTGCTCAAGCCCAACACAAGCGCATATTTTTTGGCCGCGCGAAATAAGTGAAATAAGTATTTTCTGGGCAGAGTAGCAAACTGGTCCACATGTCAGCGAGTGGGTCGAGTGGCGACTTGCGAGTTAAATACTTGCCGGTTTAATGTAAAAGAGATGGCATAGAGTAGATGATCGGTAACCTCTTCCTAGCCCAGTGGTACAAACACAGTGAAGCGAGCGCACGGTCGTGGGTTCGAGTCCCCGTTCGCGCCTATTTTTTTGCTCATAGTGAAATGATGCAAAATTCAGTTACTCGACCAAAACATCTTGATTCGAAAAAACATGAATTAAACATCTTGATTCTCAAACTTGAACTAAACATCTTGATAGACAAAACAACCAAAAACTTGAACTAAACATATTACATTCAGATCACAACCAAAAACAGCATCTGCTACAACATCTTCAGTTCACCAAAAACAACATCACATCACATCACATCACATCTTCAGGATCATCTGCTACAACCATCAGGATCACATCCAAAATGTGTTTTGCATCCAAAATGCTTACAAAATACTACAACCATCAGGATCACATCAAATGCTTACACAAGGAAATCAAATGTTTTGCATTTTTCATCACCATTTTGTCACAGGATCACACCACTACAGCCATCGGGATCTTCAAGCATTTTGCTACCGGAGATAATTGTAGTACATCGGGATCACCATGCATATGCACAAGAAGGATCACTACAGAGAGTTAGAAGGATCACCAAGGAGACCAAATTTACCTTCATGTCCATTCGCTACTCATCGCCGCCGTCTGAAAACAAGGAACTCTATGCCCACTCTGTTTTCCTCGTCATCACTACAATATTGCAGCATAGTATGATCAGTCCGGTTTTCCTCATCCTCGCTTCGTGTCCATCCTCTACCACCTTTCTTCTTTTCTTGATGCCTTCAACTGTTGCAGCACCAACGATCACATCGTTCTGGTCCTTCTTTTCTGCTTTGCACCGGAACTTCCATAGGGTCATCATCGACTTGCAACGGAACTTCCGAGAGTCATCATCTTGGTATGTTAGTTCACCATCACGGGGCCCTTTTCCACTTCGGGCCAGTCACACTCCACAAGTGTTCATCTTTGAAAGTTTTGCACAACTCGCCATTTTCCGTGCAAAAGAGTGTCCGCAGATAAAACACCATTGTTGCTTGTGTTGTTAGAATAAAGGATCACTCTTATACCAGCACCTTGCAGTGTTGATGCTTTTGAAGTGGCCATCATATTTGACAAAAGAGTCTCTCCTCTTCTTGCTACCAAGCTCAAACCATCCACAAATAAATAAGACAACCGAGCGATGGATGCCTCCACTAGAGTTGTCTTGCAACTCACGATGCTTCTCAACCGACCATAGAAGTCAATGATCTCACCATCATGTGACCCCTCGTTGACGATTCCACTATTCGTGTCTTCCTTTTTCCTCGCGGTCAACGGTGTGGTATCGACACCGTCAACAATGCATGCTGAATACACTCTCACTCGCTTATCCGTAAGCATGCCAAAGCAAATAGATCATCACCGACCTTCTTCTCCTCATGCAACTTTCCAATCTGCACAAATAAACCATTTAGCAAACAATGGTATTTAACAATGGGTAAATAACACGAAAACATAAAACATGTGGCTAAAGATCTCACATGATTCTTAAACCACTTAGCAAACACCTTGGCAACCCTTTTATCAACATTGATATTGCTTTCTTCCTGGTTTAACTCTTCCTTGCATTTCTGCAATGCCAACAAAACATGTGAATTAAAACATTAGGCTGGTGCCAACCCAAGCAAAAAAAATTATTTAATGAGTGCGAAGATATAACATACTCGATATATGGTAGAACCTCGGCGCAGATTCTTCGAGCACAAACAAAACCATCTGTCATACTCATCACCAGCCTCCAAGTATTGTGAGGCTCCAAGAAAGTTCACACCATGGTTGAAAACAGAGACATCACCACTTTGCGAATCGACCGCTCTCTATTTCGCCCGGCGGTTCCATCTTGTTTCCACATCACCAAGTATCTAGAGCAAAAGTCAAGCACTCGTCAACGACATATGCTTCAACAATAGAACCTTGAGGTCTTGCCGTGCCAGACATAACGCTTACAAGTAAGCAGCCTTCGCTCGATTGGGTACATCCAACCGTATTGCACAGGCCTCTAAGCATTGCCTCTTTGGGTAAGTGCACCGCCAAATGGACCATCACGGTGAAGAAAGTGGAGGAAAATCTTCTCGAGCTTGCAAAGAATAATTGGGATTTCTTTTCAAGTCTTTCCAGATGCTTAACCCGTGGTTTTGCGGCCACAGTTCTCTAAAGAAATTTCCTAGCTCAAGAACCGCTTCATATATATCCTTGTCCATGATTCCTCGGAGGCCGCGGTAAAATCCTTTGGAGGAGGATGTGACAATCATGGGTTTCGAAGATTGAAAGCTTGAATCCATCGAAGTAACACACTTTGCTAGGTTAGCAAGATAACCATCTGGAAATTTCACCGCTCTTAGGAATTCATGAATGCAAGCTTTTGTTCTTTATTCATTGTATACCATGCTCGTGGAATTTCAAATGAATCTTCATCTTCATTGTGCTGTAGATGCAAATCTTCTCTTATGCCCATGTCCTCCAAATCAAGCCTAGAACTAACCGTGTCCTTTGTCTTCCCTTCAATGTTCAGAAACGTCCCTAGTAGATTCTCGCATATGTTTTTCTCAATGTGCATTACATCGAGATTATGCCTTAATTTCAGATCAGCCCAGCATGGCAGGTCCCACAAACAAGACCTCCGGTCCCAACATTGACCTTCCTCACGCTTTCTTTTCTTCGCCACTTTCCGGTCTCACATCTTTCACCTTTTCAAGTTGCTGCTCCGGCTCTTCTTTAGTGAATTCAGCTGGCTTGTCACGGGTTTCATCCTCACCATTAAAATCTTTGCTTCTTCGCCAAACGATGGTTTCGGGAAGAAAGCGGCGGTGCCCAATATAGCAGATCTTGTTCCTTATTCTCTTTGAGCAAGGGTCTTTGTCACAATGGACACAAGCTCGATAACCCGCCGTGATCCTCCTGCATGAGTGTGCAGAGCGGAAATCATGGATGGACCATATGATCGCAACACGTAGATTGAACTTTTCTTCCGGACTCAAGGCATCGTATGTAGGTACACCACCCGTAGCTGGAGCAGGTTCTTCACGAGGGCTCCATAAAGACATCAAAATCCTTTCTGGAGAATCTGGACCCGGATAAGCAATGACATCATGAAGTTGGACTGATCCATGCATGCCCATGGTGGCAGGTTGTACGGCACCACAAAAACTGGCCACATGCTATAAGACGTGCTCATGTTCCCAAACGGATTAAACCCATCTGTGGCAATGCCAAGTTTTATGTTCCTTGGATCTGCAGCAAAATCTAAATGTATACTGTCAAACACTTTCCATGCCTCTCCATCCGCAGGATGGCTCAGCTCATTGTCCACAGGTTGCCGCTTCAGCTTGTGCCACTGTACTTCACGCGATGATTTCTTCGAGATGAACATCCGCTGCAGCCTTGGTATCAAGGGAAAGTGCCTCAGTACCTTCTCCGGTATTAACTTCTTCCCATCAGCATCTTTCCACCTAGATGCATTGCATTTTGGACACTTGTCATGCTTTGCTAAATCCTTCCGAAACAAGACACAATTATTTGGGCACACATGTATTGACACATAACCTAACCCTTGACTGCATGGATTATGCTCAATGCTTCATCATAAGATCTCGGGAACACAACTATCGTGGAATTGCAAGCTCAAAAGATGGAGTATTGCGTTGAATGCGGCATTGCTAATCGGTAGAAAGACTTGATGTGGAGTAACTTCACGGTGAAGGTAAATCTTGAAAATTTACCCCTTCATGAGCTGCGCCGCCTCCTCTAACACCTCGGCAAACAACGATTTACGTCCATCAAGACGATCTTCAAAGATCGTACAAATCCTTCAATAGGTCAGAATCCTATCATCTTCATGGCCATCCTCTTCCTCCAAAACAGCATTATCTCGCAAAACCTTTTCCATGAAATCAATGCCAAGATCACCACCACCCATCATATGAGGGCCTCAGACGCCTTCAAAATGTTGAGGTTGTCATCTAAAGGTTCTCCATGATATATCCATCTATCATATGTGCTGGACATCCCATTAAGAAGCAGATGATCTTCCACTCTTCCTTGAGCCATTCTTGGACGGTTGAGGCATTCACAACATGGGCAAAGGATGTGAGCATCGTTAGCAAAATTTGCCCGAATAAATGCCATGAAATCATCAACTCCTTTCATATGTTCTTTCAAAACTTTCTAACTCCTCGTCTAATCCAGCTTCTATCCATCCGCTAAAGACAACAAATTGTTGCAACTTAGCAAATCAATCTAAGTGCATCAACATTAATTAATGAAAATGGATGGAAGTAATGGAAGCTAAAATTCGAGAAAATAAGGTAGGCACCCAAGTTTATATGCTAACCGCCTAAGCACAACATTCAGCTATTTCCAATTCCTCACTACTTTAGTCCAGTTCACATGGTTTCTGATTTCACATGGGAGCAATAAAAAGTAGTTCAAATGGAAATACAGATTTCACATGAGAGAAAAGAAAAGCTAACTAAAACATGATGGTTCACAAAAAACAGAGGTGGTTAAACAACCAACAATAACAATATATGCTGCCACTAAGAACTATTTTGGTTAAACCACCAACAATAACACCATGTCAATTTACATGAATGCCATTTCCAAGATTGCATCAAATCTACATCAATGAGAGTTTTCCTAGTTTACATCTAATCTACATCAATATTCAGGTCCTTTCACGATCCGAGGCTGAAATTTCAGAGGTGTAACATCAAATCTACATCAACCCGGGATCTGTTTGAGGAAAGACCAACTCGAGCTCGTTCTATTGATTGTCGACAACATAATTTACCAAGTAATAATTGATGAATTCCAAAAGAATTCTTAACAATTTCATCAACAACAATTCTCCTAATAATTTCATCAACAGAAATTCTCTTCACAATTTCTACCAAATTCATCAATGACATTTCCAAGAGATTTTTCCAAGCTTACAACAAACCTACATCAAATCACTCTGAAGATTCTCCTAACAAATCTACATCAACAGAGAGGAGAGGGGAAGAGGAGGGGAATGAGAGGGTGCATACGTGGGTGAGGTCTGCTGCGGCGGTGGCGACTCCCCCATGCTCGGCGGCGGCGAGTCCCCCATGCGTGGGCGACGCGAGCGGCGAGGTCGCCGTTCCTGTCCCCGCCCCTGCAGCAAGCGTTGCTTCCGCCGCCCCGCCCTGCAGCGAGGTCGTGGGCAAGGCGAGCGGCCCTCTTGGTTGCTTGGCCGCCGCCCGCCGCCGCCCGCCCTCATCCGAGCGACGCTTGCTGGTTGCTTCGCCGCCGCCCGCCGCCACGGGTCGGAAGACCTAGAAAACGATAAGTGTTGCTCTGCTCGATGCCACCCGCCGCCACTGGTCGGAAGGCCCCACTTGTCACCGATCTGAGAGAGCCCTGGTTTTGTATAGTATATAGAAAGCTACCCATACATTAGCAACAATCCCCTCTAGCCCAAATGCCGCACCGAACGAGCGAGCGAGCGCCAGTCGTGGGTTCGAGTCCCGCCTCGTCCATCTTTTTTGGGCGAATTAAGCGCTCGGCACCACCTGTCAAATGGGTCCCGCCTGTCAGTGTGTGCCCCGTCTGTCTGTTGAATATTAAAACTCAAGCAAAAATGACACCTAGACAGTGACACATAAGAGAGGTTGCTTTGAGGTGGCTGCCTAATCATCCCAATTCATTCAAACTCAAGTGTAGTGACCATTTTATATTGGTCGTTATCAGGTAGGCATGAGGCAGTGGACAATGCTACTAGCTTTACGACCATTTTCTCTAATGAAATTATGACCTTTCTGACCAAAATGGTCGTTATGGTTTAGGGTTTAGAGCCCCCCAGGCAGCTTTTGACCAATTGGTCTAAAATGGTCATAAATTTATGACCAATTCTTCCAGGGTCACTAACAAAAGGTCATAAGTTGACATATTTCTTGTAGTGGCCGATCAGCCTCGGAGACATCTGCAGCTTCGTCCGCACGACCGACCCGGACGATTTTGGCCTCCGTTTCAGCATGGTGGAGGCCAACGGCTGCACCAAGGCTGACGCGCTCATCCTCAACACCTTCGAGGACCTAGAAACCGACGTCCTCGTCGCCCTCCGCGCTGAGTACCCGCGCATCTACACCGTCGGTCCCCTAGGCTCCCTCCTCAACCACCACCTAAGCGACGACGGTGCCTCCGCCAGCGGCCTGAACCTATGGAAGCAGGACAGCGAGTGCCTCGCGTGGCTGGACACGCAACAACCGGGCTCCATCGTGTACGCCAACTTCGGCAGCCTCACGGTCCTCTCCACCGACCAGCTCGCCGAGTTCGCATGGGGCCTCGCGGCCAGCGACCACCCGTTCCTCTGGTGCATCAGGGACAACCTCGTCCACGGTGCCAGCGCTGGCATGAGCTCGCTGCCGGCAGAGTTCGTCGCGGCGACGGCAGGGCGGTGCTGCCTGACCAC
Source organism: Aegilops speltoides (assembly GCA_021437245.1). NCBI lineage: Eukaryota > Viridiplantae > Streptophyta > Magnoliopsida > Poales > Poaceae > Aegilops > Aegilops speltoides. The sequence goes on from CM038145.1 coordinate 27,725,851, forward strand.
GTGGTGCCCGCAGGATCAGGTGCTAGGGCACCCGGCCGTGGGGTGCTTCCTGACGCATAATGGGTGGAACTCCACCTGCGAGAGCGTGGCCGCCGGCGTGCCAATGGTGTGCTGGCCGGGATTCGCAGACCAGTACACCAACTGCAAGTACGCCTGCGAGGTATGGGCGTGGGCCTCCGGCTTGACGACGAGGTGAGGAGGGAGCAGGTGGCTAGCCACGTCAGGCATGCGATGAAGGCGGAGGACATGCGGGGGAGCGCGGTTGGGTGGAAGGTCAAGGCGGAGGAGGCTGTGGCGCCCGCCGGGGTGTCTTGGGAGAACCTGCGGAGCATGGTCAGAGAGCTCGGCTCTATCAATGCTGAAGCCTGAGGAGTTTGACTGATCGATCAGGATCTTTTATCGAGGTCAGTCCGGCTCCGTCTCAACTGCATCAGTGATGCCAATAAAGTATTCCCTCAATGCTTTTATATTATGGGATGGAGGGAGTACATGTAAACCACTGCACGTTATTTACTCACTTCATATTATATGATCTTACTTATCTGGTTTATGTATTTTTATGATCCACAGTCTCAAGTGTGCTCGTTTGATCGCACCGATTCAACCGCCATTACACTTATGTTGATTATATGATCTCTATCTTTGTATCTATACTACTTGTCTATATATTGATAAGAGTTGATTACACTTATGTTACATAAACTTGCACGATTGGTACAATTTCATACACAAACTTCAAAAATGACACAAACTGACCCTGTAACTTGTGTCTGACATACATTTTGGTACATTTCCGTCTATTGCCGTCAACTCACTATTAACTCTTGCTATGTGGCTCACCAGAGTGGCATGGGTCCCACCTGTAAGTGAGGAAAGACAAATTAAAAGAAAAGTTGTAAGACAAATTAAAAGGGGTTGTCTTCATTAGGATTTGAACTTAGGAGCTCATGGCTCGCGTGAGATTAGCTAGCCAATTTCTACATCTTGCAGAGGGAGGATTGATTTGAAGCTAAATATGTGCACTGCATGTACGATTGACAAAAGTATTGTCCTACCTGCGATAACCGCCAACGTAGCATTTCCATGTCGACCGATAGAGTAATCTTTTTCTTTATTTTTACCATCTTCAAGCAGTTGGTGTTTTTATATTTGCACAAACAAACTGTGTGTATTATGAAGTAGTATAATTTAGAAACCGTAACCAAAAGATTGGCTAACATCACCAACAATTTTGAATGTTATATATCTTGACGTGCAACTTAATTGACTTTGGGTTGAACATAAACAATTCCTTGAAAAGAGCAAATCTGAGTTCCATGTGCTGACATGACACGATTACAGTTTGGTTGTGTCTATCAGTGATGACGGGTGAACATTTATATCTCACTGCAACGCATGAGCGTTGTCCTAGTATGCTATAAAAGAGAAAAGTCTAAAATAAACCTTTAATTTATATTCACACTTTGAATCGATCCATGATCTCGAAATCCCTAAAACTAGCACCCTGTCATTTTCAATCCCAGTCGACCCGGTCGTTTGTCGCTCAAAGATGGTTTGGGCATCGGGATTGCTTATTTGGCACTGGATTGAGGGGAAATCGTGGGCCGGCTTACGTCCGCGACCTGCCACCGTGCTGACAGCAAGGACGAGTTGGGAAAGCTCAGCTGAGCATGCCATGAGTGGGGTTTCTTCCATGTCCGCATGCACAACGACGAGCTGCTGAATGAGAGATGGTCATGCCTGACCGAAGATTTCTCCTTGGGAAAAGCATCTCTTCTTCTCTTTAGCAGTTACTGCCACTTGGGTGCACGTTCACCCCATCCCGCGCGCTCGTTGTCAATCTCAACGACTCTGCTCACTAACGACGGGTAAAAGAGCGTCAAGCACCAGGTGGTGACCAATGCCGACCAGGACCTACTGTCCGCTGTGACCATCTACGCGCCGAACCGTTGCCATGGGAGCCATGCTGGAACCAGAGGTTCAACCATGGGAATAAAACCTACAGTACGTCACCAGCAAGCTCCATGTCAAAATGTTGGATTCTCCATTCACCCTGTGCCATGTAAGCAATCCTGGAGCCCAAACAAGTTTTTAGCTGAAAACCACCGGGATGGACCGGGATTTCAAAGGACGGGGTGCCAATTTCAAGGATTTTGAGTTGAGGATGTGATTTATACCGAGAATATGAATTCAAGGTTTATTTCAGACATTTGTTTAAACAAAAAAAATGCCCATTTAAAATTGTGAAAAAAAAATATCTCACATAAGATTTAAAGTTGAGATTTGACCCTAATAATTTTTATTTGTAAAAATACCTCCCACCATATTTTATCCGGTCACTGTAAAACAACAACTATTCTAGAGTCTTCTGTCATTATAAAAAAATGCACACAAAAAGATTAAAGTACACTTTTTAGAAAAATTATAAGCTTTCAAGTTAATTTTAAGTAGCATATGCGTATCGTAAGAATTACTAAATAATATTATCGTATATAATGTTTTAAAAGAGAATAAATATATTGTTTTCATAAAATAATATAACTAATCAAAATTCAAATTTATTTATTTGGTATAGATCATTAATAACTTTTCTAGAGCTCTCTGGTAGATATTGTCCACCAAAATCGTCCCTTCAAAGTTGCGAAATATTAATTTCCCATATAATGATTCAAAATTATGAAACAATTGTACGCGCAGATTTGCAGGAAGGGGCTAATTTGCTAGTTATTTTTAAAGTCACCTTGAATTTTGAAATAGAAAATATTAACCGCACTAGCTAATTATATCTTTGACAACAACATTTTGAGCACTACATGTACCTTGAATTTTGTTTCCGAGTTTCTATTATGTGAGCAATGGAAATTAGGGCAACCCAGCTTGAAGAAAAATAAGTATTTGTACTCTACAGTGAGCGCTCACATTATGAAGGAAGCAGTTGTTCAATGAAGAAACAATCAAGCATAATTGACATACTTTGATTAGAAACATAACCTTAAAGCAACAACAAATTGAAGCACACACAATGTTCGAACGTACACAACACACGTGCATGTTATAAATACCAACTCTTTCACATGTAAATTGGAAGTAAGACTATCTAGGGTAGCTTGCGGACAACACAAACTCTTCTTCTTGACTATATTGCCTGCTTGTCTCCTCTAAGCTTGTCCTTCTTATGGGTGATGTATACCTCATTGCCGAATAACTCCCCTCATATGTTGCACCCCGAACCCGAAAATGCTCTTTGGGTCCTTGAAGTGCTTCTAGTGTCATCTCCACTGACCTCATAGTTGGTCGCTCCTCTGCTCTTAGCTTTATGCACGACATAGCTAGAGAAGCTACCACTTCAACTTGGCTACCTCCGCCCTCAATTACTTGTGGATCTAGTATTTCTACCAATTTACCTTCTGCAAGTAGTTCTACAAACTGTGCAACTAGCCCATCACCGGTGGAGGATCTATATATAATTGGCATCTTCCTTGTAAGCAACTCAATGAGAATAACTCCAAAGCTATAAACATCACTTTTTTCTGTTAGACGACCACAATAAAAGTACATAGGATCTAAATATCCCAACGTTCCCTGCACCACTGTTGTAATTGTTGTTTTATCTTTAGGAATGTACCTTGAAGCTCCAAAGTCAGACACCTTCGCTGTCAAAGCATCATCAAGAAGTATATTGGTGGACTTTATATCTCTGTGTATTACGGGGACAGAAATACTCGAGTGAAGGTAAGAAAGGGCTTTGCCAATTTCTGCTGCGATCCTTAATATGTCTTGCCAAGGTATCGATCTTAATGGTTTCTTGTGAAGATAATCACATAGGGTTCCATTGGAAATGAACTCATAAGCCAACAAGGGGACTTCTGTCTCAAGACAACATCCAAAAAGCTTTACAATGTTCCTATGATTGATTTGTGAGAGTATGGAAACTTCATTTATAAACTCGTTAATCTCACTCTTGACCACAATATTTGACTTTTTGATTGCAACAACATGCAAGTCTGATAAAATTCCTTTGTATACGGTACCATGCCCTCCACCACCAAGCTTACGAGTTGGATGAAACTTGTTTGTGGCCTTTTCTAGCTCCCTTAGAGGAATGATCATCCTCTCTGCAATATCTGACCTATGAGATACCAATTTTTGCAACAATTGTCCACGATTTTGATTGAAGAACTTTTGTCGCAACTTTTGTTCCTTTTGATGCTTAAGCTTGCGGAATATTATCTTTGAGGCAAGAAACAAAAGTAGAATAGTTGGGCCACTAGAAACTGACAGGCCAATGATTAAACCTGCAAAAAAAGACCGATGGACATGTAATTAGCGTATGCGGTAACATGACTCAATACTAGTTAAAGTAATAGATATGAGGTTGGACTAGGGTTTGAAGTCTTGTTAAAGGGAGAGGTATCACCCAATTGACAAAAATCTACTAACTATACCAAGTTCAAATTTCAAAAACATCAAAATCTAGCCAAAACTATGTCTCAAATTGAGGTGACCTAACTGAAGGAAATATGCCCTAGAGGCAATAATAAAGTTATTATTTATTTCCTTATTTCATGATAAATGTTTATCATTCATGCTAGAATTGTATTAACCGGAAACATGATACATGTGTGAATGCATAGACAAAACAACATGTCACTAGTATGCCTCTACTAGACTAGCTTGTTAATCAAAGATGGTTATGTTTCGACCATGAACAAAGAGTTGTTATTTGATTAACGAGGTCACATCATTAGTAGAATGATCGATTGACATGACCCATTCCCTTAGCTTAGCACACGATCGTTTAGTATGTTGCTACCGCTTTATCCATGACATATACATGTTCCTATAACTATGAGATTATGCAACTCCGTTTGCGGAGGAACACTTTGGGTGCTACCAAACGTCACAACGAATCGGGTGATTATAAAGGAGTACTACAGTGTCTCCAAAGGCGATGTTGGGTTGGCGTATTTGAGATTAGGTTTTGTCACTCCGATTGTCGGAGAGGTATCTCTGGGCCCTCTCGGTAATGCACATCATGAAGCCTTGCAAGCACTACAACTAATGAGTTAGTTGTGAGATGATGTATTACGGAACGAGTAAAGAGACTTGCGTAACGAGATTGAACTAGGTATTGGATACCGACGATCGAATCTCGGGCAAGTAACATACCGATGACAAAGGAACAACGTATGTTGTTATGCGGTCGACCGATAAAGATCTTCGTAGAATATGTAGGAACCAATATGGGCATCCAGGTCCCGCTGTTGGTTATTGACCGTGAATAGTTCTAGGTCATGTCTACATTGTTCTCGAACCGTAGGGTCCGCACGCTTAAGGTTTCGATGGCGGTTATTATGAGTTTATGTATTTTGATGTACCGAAGGAGTTCGAGTCCGGATGTGATCACGGACATGACGAGGAGTCTCGGAATGGTCGAGACATAAAGATTGATATATTGGAAGCCTATGTTTGGAGTTCGAATGGTTCCGGTAAAACGGAATTCTGGGAGTCTTAGGGAGGTTACGGAACCCCGGGAGGTAAATGGGCCTCGATGGGCCTTAGTGGAAAGGAGAAGGGCAGCCCAAGAGGGCTGCGCGCCCCCCTTCCCTAGTCCTACTAGGACTAGGAGAAGGGGCCGCCCCTCTCTCTTTCCCCCTCAGGAATCCTAGTCCAACTAGGATTGGGGAATCCTACTCCCAGAGGAGTAGGACTCCTGTATGCGCCCTCCTTGGCCGCCGCCCCTCCCCCTGGCTCCTTTATATACAGGGCAGGGGGCACCTTGGGACACACAAGTTGATCGTGAGATCGTTCCTTAGCCGTGTGCGGTGCCCCTCCACCATATTCCACCTCGGTTATACTGTCGCGAAGCTTAAGCGAAGCCCTGCGGTGAAACATCAAGATCGTCACCACGCCGTCGTCTTGTGGAACTCTCCTCGACACTCGGCTGGATCGAGTACGAGGGACGTCATCGAGCTGTACGTGTGTCAAGAACTCGGGGCGTCGGAGTAACGGCGCCGGATCGGTCGGATCGCGAGGAGAACGACGACTACTTCCTCTACGTTGTGATTGCTTCCGCCGGGTCTACAAGGGTATGTAGACAACACTCTCCCTCTCGTTGCTATACATCACCATGATCTTGCGTGTGCGTAGGAAATTTTTGAAATTACTACGTTCCCCAACAGTGGTATCGAGCCTAGGTTTTTCTATGGTTTGATGTTTTGCACGAGTAGAACACAAGTGAGTTGTGGGCGATACAAGTCATACTACCTACCAGCATGTCATACTTTGGTTCAGCGGTATTGTGAGATGAAGCGGCCTGACCGACATTACGCAGACGCTTACGCGAGACTGGTTTCACCGCTGCGAGCACTCGTTGCTTAAAGGTGTTGGTGGGTGCTGTCTCTCTCACTTTAGTTGAACTGAGTGTGGCTACGCCCGGTCCTTGAGAAGGTTAAACGAGTCTATTTGACGAAGTATCGTTGTGGTTTTGATGCGAGGTGAGACTGGTTCTTGCTTAAGCCCGTAGCAGCCACGTAAAATTTGCAACAACAAAGTAGAGGACGTCTAACTTGTTTTTGCAGGGCATGTTGTGATGTGATATGGTCAAGACGTGATGCTATATTTTATTGTATGAGATGATCATGTTTTGTAACGAAGTTATCGGCAATCGGCAGGAGCCATATGGTTGTCGCTTTATTGTATGCAATGCAATCGCATACTGTAATGCTTTACTTTATCACTAAGCGGTAGCGATAGTCGTAATAGCATAAGTTTGGCGAGGCGACAACGATGCTGCGATGGAGATCAAGGTGTCGCGCCGATGGCGATGGTGATCATGGTGGTGCTGCAAGATGGAGATCGTGAAGCACAAGATGATGATGACCATATCATATCACTTATATTGATTTGCATGTGATGTTTATCCTTTTATGCATCTTATCTTGCTTTGATTGACGGTAGCATTATAAGATGATCTCTCACTAAATAATCAAGAAGTGTTCTCCCGAGTATGCACCGTTGCCAAAGTTAAATCGTGCCCGGACACCACGTGATGATCGGGTGTGATAAGCTCTCGTCCATCTACAGCGGGTGCAAGCCAGTTTTGCACACATGAGAATACTCGGGTTATACTTGACGAGCCTAGCATATGCAGATATGGCCTCGGAACACGGAGACCGAAAGGTCGGCGTGAATCATATAGTAGATATGATCAACATAAGATGTTCACCATTGAAAACTACTCCATTTCACGTGATGATCGGTTATGGTTTAGTTGATTTGGATCACGTGATCACTTAGATGACTAGAGATGTTTTTACGAGTGGGAGTTCTTAAGTAATATGATTAATTGAACTTAAATTTATCATGAACTTAGTACCGATAGTATCTTGCTTGTTTATGTTTGATTGTAGATAGATGGCTCGTCTTTGTTGTTCCGTTGAATTTTAATGCGTTCCTTGAGAAAGCAAAGTTGAAAGATGATGGTAGCAATTACACGGATCGGGTCCGAAACGAGGATCATCCTCATTGCTGCACGTAAGAGCTACGTCTGGATGCACCGCTAGGTGCGAACTTCTCTTTGGAGCAACGCCGGATGTTATGAGCGTCTGGCGAGCAAAGCGATGACTACTCTATAGTTCGATGTGCCATGCTACGGCTTAGAACCGGGACTTCAACGACGTTTTGAGCGTCATGGAGCATATGAGATGTTCCAGAGTTGAAGTTAATATTCCAATGTAATGCCCGGATTGAGAGATATGAAGTCTCCAATAAGTTCTATAGCTGCAAGATGGAGGAGAACAGTTACATTAGTGAGCATATACTCGTAATGTCCGAGTACTACAATCACTTGACACAATTGGGAGTTAATCTTCCGGATGATTGTGTCATTGATGTAATTCTCAATCACGCCACCAAGCTACAAAGGCTTCGTGATGAACTATAATATGCAAGGGTTAGTAAAGACTATACGAGCTCTTCGCAATGCTAAAGGCTGTGGAGGTAGAAATCAAAAGGAGCATCAAGTGTTGATGGTCAACAAGACCACTAGTTTCAAGAAGAAAGGCAAAGGGAAGAAGAAGGGAATCTCAAGAAGAACAGCAAGCAAGTTGTTGCTCGGAGAAGAAACCCAAGTCTGGCCCTAAACCAAATCGAGTGCTTCTACCGCAAGCGATGGTCCTTTCGAAGCGGAACTGCCCCAAGTATTTGGCGGATAAGAAGGATGGCAAGGTGAACAAAGGTATATGTGATATACATGTTATTGATGTGTACCTTACTAGAGCTCGTAGTAGCACTGGTATTTGATCTGGTTACATTGCTAATATTTGCAACTCGAAGCAGGACTACTGATTGCGAACTCGGCAAAGGGCGAGGTGACGATGCGGCGTGGGAAATGGTTCCAAAGTCGATGTGATCGCGGTCGGCACGCTACCTCTACATCTACCTTGGGATTAGTTTTAGACCTAAATAATTGTTATTTGGTGCTGCGTTGAGCATGAACATTATATCTGGATCTTGTTTGATGCGAGACGGTTATTCATTTAAATCGAGAGAATAATGGTTGTTCTATTTATATGAGTAATATCTTTTATGGTCATGCACCCTTGAGGAATGGTCTATTTTGATGAATCTCGATAGTAGTGATACACATATTCATAATGTTGAAACCAAAAGATGCAGAGTTGATAACGAAAGTGCAACTTATTTGTGGCTTGCCGTTTAGGTCATATCGGTGTAAAGCGCATGAAGAAACTCCATCTTGATGGACTTTTGGAGTCACTTGATTATGAATCACTTGGCACTTGCGAACCGTGCCTCATGGGCAAGATGACTAGAACACCGTTCTCGGTACTATGGAGAGAGCAACAGATTTGTTGGAAATCATACATCTGAGATGTATGTGGTCCGATGAATGTTGAGGCTCGTGGCGGATATCGTTATTTTCTCACCTTCACAGATGACTTAAGCGGATATGGGTATATCTACTTAATGAAACATAAGTCTGAAACGTTTGAAAAGTTCAAAGAATTTCAGAGTGAAGTTGAAAATCATCGTAACAAGAAAATTAAGTTTCTACGATCGATCGTGGAGGTGAATATTTGAGTTCTGAGTTTGGTCTACATTTGAAACAATGCGGAATAGTTTAGCAACTCACGCCACCGGAACACCACAACGTAATGGTGTGTCCGAACGTCGTGTCGTGCTTTACTAGATATGGTACGATCTATGATGTCTCTTACAGATTTACCGCTATCGTTTTGGGGTTATGCTCTAGAGACAGCCGCATTCACACCGAATAGAACACCGTCAAAATCCGTTGAGGCGACACCTTATGAACTATGGTTTGGCAAGAAACCAAAGTTGTCGTTTCTTAAAGTTTGGGGATGCGATGCTTATGTGAAAAAGCTTCAACTGATAAGCTCGAACCCAAATCGGAGAAATGTGTCTTCATAGGATACCCAAAGGAAACAGTTGGGTACACCTTCTATCACAGATCCGAAGGCAAGACATTCGTTGCTAAGAATGGATCCTTTCTAGAGAAGGAGTTTCTCTCGAAAGAAGTGAGTGGGAGGAAAGTGGAACTTGATGAGGTAATAGTACCTTCTCCCTTACTTGAAAATAGTTAAATCGCAGAAACCAGTTTCGAGACATCTACACCAAGTAGTGAGGAAGTTAATGATGTTGATCATGAAACTTGAGATCAAGTTCTTCTGCAGAACCTCGTAGATCAACCAGAGTAAGATCCGCACTGAGTGGTACGGTAATCCTGTTCGGAAGTCATGCTACTAGATCATGATGAACCCACGAACTATGAAGAAGCGATGGTGAGCCCAGATTCGCAAAATGGCTTGAGGCCATGAAATCGAGATGGGATCCATGTATGAAAACAAAGTGTGGACTTTGGTTGACTTGCCCGAGGGTAGGCAAGCAATAGAAAACAAGTGGATCTTCAAGAAGAAGACCGACGACGACGGTAATATTATCGTCTATAAAGCTCGACTTGTCGCAAAAGGTTTCGACAAGTTCAAGGGATTGACTACGATGAGACCTTCTCACCCGAAGCGATGCTTAAGTCCGTCCGAATCATGTTAGCGATTGCGCATTTTATGATTATGAAATTTGGCAAATGGATGTAAAGACGCATTCTGAATGGATTTACGGAAGAAGAGTTGTATATGATGCAACCGAAGGTTTTATCGATCCAAAGGAGCTAACAAAGTATGCAAGCTCCGGCGATCCATATATGGACTGGTGCAAGCATCTCGGAGTTGGAATAAACGCTTTGATAGTGTGATCAAAGCATTTGGGTTTGTCTGAGACTTTTGGAGAAGCCTGTATTTACAAGAAAGTGAGTGGGAGCTCTGTAGCATTTTCGATCTTATATGTGGATGACATATTGCTGATCGGAAATGATATAGAATTCTCGATAGCATAAAGGGATACTTGAATAAGAGTTTTTCAATGAAAGACCTCGGTGAAGCTGCTTACATATTGGGCATTAAGATCTATAGAGATAGATCAAGGCGCTTAATTGGACTTTCACAAAGCACATACCTTGACAAAGTTTTGAAGAAGTTCAAAATGGATCAAGCAAAGAAAGGGTTCTTGCACGTGTTACAAGGTGTGAAGTTGAGTCGGACTCAATGCCCGACCACCGCAGAAGATAGAGAGAAAATGAAAGATGTTCCTATGCTTCAGCCATAGGCTCTATCATGTATGCAATCTGTGTACTGACACTGATGTATGCCTTGCTATAAGCCTAGCAGGAGGTACCAAAGTAATCCAGAGTGGATCATCGACAGCGGTCAAGAACATCTGAAATACGAAAAGGACTAAGGATATGTTTTCAGATATGGAGGTGACAAAGAGCTCATAAATGGCAGTTACGTTGATGCAAGCTTTGACACCGATCCCGACGATTCTAAATCGCAGACCGGATACGTATTTACACTAAGCGGAGGAGCTGTCGGTTGGTGCAGTTCTAAACAAAGCGTCGTGGCGGGATCTACATGTGAAGCGGAATACATAGCAGCTTCGAAGCAGCTAATGAAGGAGTGCGGATGAAGGAGTTCATATCCGATCTAGGTGTCATACCTAGTGCATCGGGTCCAATGAAAATCTTCGTGACAATCTTGGAGCTATTGCCTTAGCGAAGGAATCCAGATTTCACAAGAGGACCAAGCACATCAAGAGACGCTTCAATTCCATCCGGACTTAGTCAGACCGGAGACATAGAGATTTGCAAGATACATACGGATCTGAATGTTGCGCACCGTTGACTAAGCCTCTTCCACGAGCAAAACATGATCAGCACCAAGACTCCATGGGTGTTAGAATCATTACTATGTAATCTAGATTATTGACTCTAGTGCAAGTGGGAGGCTGAAGGAAATATGCCCTAGAGGCAATAATAAAGTTATTATTTATTTCCTTATTTCATGATAAATGTTTATCATTCATGCTAGAATTGTATTAACCGGAAACATGATACATGTGTGAATGCATAGACAAAACAACATGTCACTAGTATGCCTCTACTAGACTAGCTTGTTAATCAAAGATGGTTATGTTTCGACCATGAACAAAGAGTTGTTATTTGATTAACGAGGTCACATCATTAGTAGAATGATCGATTGACATGACCCATTCCTTAGCTTAGCACACGATCGTTTAGTATGTTGCTACTTGCTTTATCCATGACATATACATGTTCCTATAACTATGAGATTATGCAACTCCGTTTGCGGAGGAACACTTTGGTGCTACCAAACGTCACAACGAATCGGGTGATTATAAAGGAGTACTACAGGTGTCTCCAAAGGCGATGTTGGGTTGGCGTATTTGAGATTAGGTTTTGTCACTCCGATTGTCGGAGAGGTATCTCTGGGCCCTCTCGGTAATGCACATCATGAAGCCTTGCAAGCACTACAACTAATGAGTTAGTTGTGAGATGATGTATTACGGAACGAGTAAAGAGACTTGCCGTAACGAGATTGAACTAGGTATTGGATACCGACGATCGAATCTCGGGCAAGTAACATACCGATGACAAAGGAACAACGTATGTTGTTATGCGGTCGACCGATAAAGATCTTCGTAGAATATGTAGGAACCAATATGGGCATCCAGGTCCGCTGTTGGTTATTGACCGTGAATAGTTCTAGGTCATGTCTACATTGTTCTCGAACCGTAGGGTCCGCACGCTTAAGGTTTCGATGGCGGTTATTATGAGTTTATGTATTTTGATGTACCGAAGGAGTTCGAGTCCCGGATGTGATCACGGACATGACGAGGAGTCTCGGAATGGTCGAGACATAAAGATTGATATATTGGAAGCCTATGTTTGGAGTTCGGAATGGTTCCGGGCGAAAACGGGAATTTACCGGAGTACCGGGAGGTTACCGGAACCCCTCGGGAGGTAAATGGGCCTCGATGGGCCTTAGTGGAAAGGAGAAGGGGCAGCCCAAGAGGGCTGCGCGCCTCCCCCCCCTTCCCTAGTCCTACTAGGACTAGGAGAAGGGGGCCGGCCCCCTCTCTCTCTTTCCCCCCTCCGGGAATCCTAGTCCAACTAGGATTGGGGGGGGAATCCTACTCCCAGAGGGAGTAGGACTCCTCCCAGCGCGCCTCCTTGGCCGCCGCCCCTCCCCTGGCTCCTTTATATCACGGGGGGGGGCACCTTGGGACACACAAGTTGATCGTGAGATCGTTCCTTAGCCGTGTCGGTGCCCCTCCACCATATTCCACCTCGGTTATACCGTCATGAAGCTTAAGCGAAGCCTGCGCCGTGAAACATCAAGATCGTCCACCACGCCGTCGTCTTGTGGAACTCTCCTCGACACTCGGCTGGATCGAGTACGAGGGGCGTCATCGAGCTGTCGTGTGTCAAGAACTCGGGCGTCGAGTAACGGCGCCGGATCGGTCGGATCGCGAGGAGAACGTCGACTACTTCCTCTACGTTGTGATCGCTTCGCCGGGTCTACAAGGGTATGTAGACAACACTCTCCCCTCTCGTTGCTATACATCACCATGATCTTGCGTGTGCGTAGGAAAATTTTTGAAATTACTACGTTCCCCAACACTAACTAATAGGAGGGGTCAATATTAAACCCATGTAAGTATGTTAACCATCCACTAACCAAAATCACAGGTGGTTCGCATGATAAAGGACGTAGATAATAGTATGTGTGGCTAGAGAGAGTGTTGGCTTCTATTTCTAAATTTTGAAATGTATTTATCGGTTAGTAGTAATGTAAAAATATATATGTTTCATGGCATATTTAGTCGAACATATATTCTTATAAGTTTCTTCTTCTATGCATCTTTAAAAAATAATTCTTATTGATTGTGTTCTTTAGTCCACTATAAAATGGTGGCATTTCGTTCATATATAGTTGTGGGTTGCAACTGATTTATTTAGGGATTGTCGCCACTTGAAATAATATATTTGTATAATCTAGATTTATGAGAAGAAATCTGAATTGTATCTGCATCACATAACTAATTTTTAAATTATTTTTCATCCAACATACTCTATTTTTATGGTTCATGAGCTAATACATAGAACTAAGTATGAGAATATTCTTTGCATTTAAGACAACAAGAGGGATTTTCAGAATATGATTGAGAAGGAACAATATCTTTTCACCTACTACCTCAATTTTCCAAAATGTTAGTGTCTTTATGATTTCAAAATCAAACTTTTAAATCTTACAAACGTGTAAAAAATATAGCAACATATGTGACACCAAACAAAGACATCTTGACAACACATTTCATAATTGATTTAATGCAGCTAATTTGTTCTTAAAGATGTTGGCATATTATATATATAATTGGTTAGGCTTAAAGATGTTTTACTTAGAACAAACCTAAAACTTACATTTTGGAAAAGGAGGAAGTACATGTTTTAAAACTACTGTGCTTTATCTAAGATAGTTTATATACATGTTGATCCTAGGGAAAGTAAGAAGCAATAGTGCCCACCTGTGTTTATGGACGGGATACAACCATTTTTGTGGGTGGCATTTCCTTGGTATCCTTGTGAGCACGTGCACTCGAAAGATCCATTCATGTTGGTACACTTGCCGAAGCATGGATATAATTGTGGCTGTTTACACTCGTCGATATCTACATAAAACATGGAAGCATTAAGCCAAGTTGACCATATGAATCTATATTTTGGCTTGTCGTGGTAGAAAACTTCATCATACTCCACGAAGCAGATTCATTAGTATATGCACATGTAGTGGGGGTTAATGTATGTGTCTGTGTGCAAGTTAAATATAAGAAAAGGGATGATTCAAGTCCAAATAGCACCTCGGGAAACTTGTCAACCTATCCGTGTCTACAATACATGTTTAATTTTTCTTGCGGGAATAAGAAATATAAAGAGAATAGTTCTACTATTTAAAAAGACATAAGGTTCTCTTGGACTCATCCTTCATATACCCTTACGTATGTTTCCAAATCCCTTTTCCTCTTTTGATTTTTTCCTTCCTTCTCTGATTTTTTCCCTCATTTTCCTAAGAACTGGCTCAATTGCCCCACCTCTTATTGACATGCCAAATAATTATGATTTTTTGGTAAGCTAACAAATGTTTGCCAAATAAAATTCTTCTGGTACGCGATCACAAAAATATGGGCATGTAAATCATGAGCTAAAATACAAGAATCTTTTACTCTCATTCCAACACACGGGCAATTATTTAGTTGAAAAAAAGGAATAGCAAAGTTTTTCTTATAAAACTTAGGGCGAGTGAGAAGTTCTTATGTGTTGTCAATGAGCGAGAGCCGTCGAATTTTGATCCGATGGGGAAAAGTAAAAATATTCTAAAATTGACGCCCATTAAAGAAAGGGTTAATCCTGACGCGATCTAACATCATTCGAGCATCAGCAAAGCAAACACAAAATTGATTTATTTCTTAGAGCATGAGGCAAAAGCTGGTGCTAAGTAAACTTTTGAGTCATGTAGTCGGGTGAAAACGATGGATCGAGAGAGGCTAATGAAAATACTCCGAGAGTTCCAGTTGAAGGGTGAGTCTAAAGCAATCAAAAAATAGCAGGGCCACTCTCAAGCCATGTAGATCTGCTCCACCACTTTCATTTGGGAATCTTTGTAAGATATCTAACCCCATATACCATTTGGTCATAATTTATGTTGATTTAAAGCTGGAAAGTGAGAAATGTTGAGAGTTGAGTTGAGTTGCAACATGGTTAGGTTTCTTAGTACTGGCTTGGTTGGGACGTTAGAGAAATTCCAATCGATTCGCAATAAATATAGCCTCCAAAATTTCTTAGAGCGTTCTCCTAATATTGTGGAGGCCGTAAGTCAATGCACAAAGTAGATTCCCCAAACTCGATCCTTAAAAAATATTACCCATATTTCTGTGCATATAAATTCTATCCTGACTCAATCACATCAAAGTAATTCAAATTTTCAACGTTTCGACATCAAACAATTCAACAACATTTCAAATCAATAGGTTCACAAAAATTGAATTCAAATTTAGATGAAATGAGAAGGTCTGAATGCAACAAATAATCCGATAAAACAAATAATTGACGACAACAGATAATCTGATGAAGCAAATACTCCAAATTAACTAATAATCATGATTGAAATAATGTAAACACACTATCGTTCATGTACCCACCATTGATGCTCAATGGGATCTTCATAGAGATGGTCGTGAGATCTCCCTCTTCAAACATCTGGTACACCTCAAGAAAATCCTAAATGTGGTATGAGTTCCTACAAGGTTTGATAGTTTGGCCAACATAGCCATAGTCGTAGTCCAATATTCATACCTATCATTCTCAATGATCATGTCTAGAATCACACAACCCTCCATAATATTTCCCAAGGTCTTATTGTCCCAGAGGCGAAAGACCTCGATCATTGCAAACTAAGCTCGCAACATTCCAAATGCTCCACCAATATCCTTCCTCGCACATTCTTGACACTTGGCAAAGTGTTTATTTTTATTACCTTTATGATTTGAAATTGTCTAGAGAAATGTTGACCATGAATACTAGATGCCATCGGCAAGATAGTAGCCTTGATCTAGGCCTGTTACATTAATGGTGCATGCCAGAGCATCACCACCTGCTAGCCTAACAAAAATATGAGATCTCTGCAAGTCACTGATGCCATTATGAGAACCATGATGCCAAAGTAGCAATGGTGAATCTACAAGTCATCAGAGGTAACCCCTTCCTAAATGATAGTTGGATCATGGCAATGTGTGGTGAACTGTCCTTGACATGTAGGGAAATTCTTCCAGCTACAACATGTCCATTCAATGCTTCTAAGCGTACCTGGTTAGCATCTTACTTCACCCATTGCTAAAATTCTAGATGTGTTATCAACATTGGGTGCCCTAAAATACTCTGCTCTGGAGACCCTGATTGCAACATCAGAAAACTTTCTCGTGTGCCTATGGATGTATCTTCGACCATTCAAAGATACTCATTGGTCCAATAGGCAATAGTACCATATGGAAGCACCCAAAGTGTCATGGTCACCTTCTAGGAACCACTAAATCCCATCAACCCAACTACATTTCTCCATTGCGTGAAGAATGTTTTGCTAGCTTACCTGACTCCGTCAATTTTCTAAAACAATCTATTGATATCTGTAAGCGTTGCTAGAAGAGATGTAGAGATTATATAGGATGAGCATATCAGGGTCATCGGCTCTATTATGGTGATATGTCAAATGGCCGAGCTATGACTCTGCACCAATCATCTTCCTCCCACTTACCATCATCCATTGAGTAACCATCAACAAAATCTCCTCATCTTCCTCATTGAATAACTGAACATCAAATTGTCCAACAATGGTGAATCATCAAAATACCCTCTACTATGATGACATATAGAGAAATAGTGAATTATATGCCATCTGCGTGAATCTACAAGAAGCTAGACTACTAAATACGAACAAATTTGAGGCGAATATACCTTGGGGCAAGTCGTTGAACACCCTGAGTGTCGAGGCCATCGCTGGCCAAATGCAAGAGCGGAGGCAAAGAGAGGTTAATAAGTGGTGGGAGAAGGTTGTAGGTGGCACACAGCGGATGTGGTGCTCGGGAGTTAGCTCTGGTGTGTGAGATGTAGCACATGTATAAGCTAGATGGCACGAAGGATGGAATTGCGATGGCGGATGGCTGGTATGTGACTCTGGCTTCCTCAACAAGTCGGGGAATGGAGGACTCGTGCCAGGGACAGGCCCACATCGAGCTCTTGTGATGCAACCATGGTGGTGGTCAGGAAAATGGTGGGAAGCTTACATGGGGATAGCCATGGTGCGTAAGTGCTGCCAATGGACACTAGTACAGAGGCTAGAGGTGGAAGGAAGCGGTCCTGAAATGTACCTCCCACATATGCCTCGTAGTTGATGGGCACGCCATACCGCTGATACAATGGCACCCAAAAAATCTGAAATAAATCAAGGAAATATGCGAGCACCCGTGGCAAGTCTAGGACTTGACCTTGGTGGGTTGGTTCACCCACAAAGAATCTAACCACCTAAGCTATGCTTAATTTGTCGGGTGTCAATATGGATGAAGAGAGCTCTATATTCTCTCCACCAACTAATACTTTTTTGAGATGTCCACCAACCAATATGGATGAGAAGACCTATGTATTCTCTCCACCAACCTCCAAATATAGAGTCTATGTGTTGTTTTTCTAGCATGCTCCAAATATTATAGGTATGTAGGGATGGTTAGGGAACCTGGTAGAGTGCGAACCAACCTGTGGTTAAATGGTTAGGATGGCAGTGGTATTCTCAGCCCACTAGGTTCAAGTCCTAGGTTTGACATTGGTGCTCGCAGTTTCCTATATTTATTCCAAGCCTTCCAGCGATGTGTGTTCTGTGGAAGGAGACATTCCCATCGACTATGAACGTGTCTATGGAGACATCATGAATCTCAAGATGATGTGTCAGCTCAGTCTCTTGAGTGTGCTCATAGGGGTAGGGTGTGCGTGCATGTATTCATATGGGTGGGTGTATGAGTGTTTGTATGAGCGTATGCGTCTGTACTCTTGGTAGAGTGACTTTTTAAGCCAAGAACTTCAAACTGGCGGATTTTATGGAGTTCAGGTGAAAAACAAGAAGGCCACCTAGAATTTACCGCGTAGCCTATGAATATCATAGATTTTTTAAAATAAACATTTAATACCAAGGTCAATCCAAGTCTTGATTTGGCCAAGGCCGACGACGGGAGCAGCCGTGGGTGTCGCTTCCTTCTTGAAGGCATCGTTGCAGCCACTATTCTTCCTTCGGGTGATTCCGGGTGAAGACCTAGATCGTACATGGATTGGGCGGCGGCGACACTCCAGTGTAGTTACCTTCTTGAAAGCGGTGCATTGGCGTCCTCTTTTTGTCAGGCACGGCTTCACTTTGTGTTTAGCCGTTCTTCTACATCGATTGTATCTTGCCTTGAGTGCGTGTGTTGTGGTGTCAAGTGTATGTGCTAGGTTGTATGGTCGTTGCTTTAAAACGGGGCGCGAGCCTTTTTGGGTATAGGATGAGCATAGCATGGACTGCTTCTCCACTCCGATGACATGTCAAACGACCGAGCTATGACCCTGCACAATTCGTCTTCCTCCCATTTTCCGTTAGCTATTGAGTAACCATCAACAAAGTCTCCTCACCGAATAAATCAGCATCAAAATAGTCCAAGGATGATGGTGAATCATCACAAAAATCCTCTACCATGATGGCATGCATCCAGACAAATAGTGAATCATATGCCATCTACACGACTCTACAAGAAGCTAGACTACTAAATATGAACAAATTTGAGGAAAATATACCTGGTGCAAGTGGTTGAACACCCTAAGTGTCGAGGTCATCGTTGGCCGAATGTAAGAGCGGGGGGTAAGGAGAGCTTCATAAGTGGTGGGAGAAGGTTGTAGGTGGCATGCGGTGGTCTAGGGTGCTCTGGCTGGGGAAATGGTGGCTAAAACGGAGTCTGGAGTTTGTCACCCATGAGAGTTAGCTCGGGTGGGCGAGATGTAGCACATGTAGAAGCTAGATGACATGAAGGATGGAATTGGCGATGCTGGATGGCTAGTGCATGGCTCTGGCCTTAGTACGTTGGGGAACAGATGAGGACTGGGGGCAGAGACAGGCCCACGTCAAGCTCTTGTGGTGCGGTCATGGCGGCGGTCGGGCAAATGGTGGGAAGCTCACATGGGGCAGCCATGGTGTGCGGTAGGGTCAGGAATGGGTCGATGGTGATGAGTGCGGCCAACCGGCATTCATATGGAGGTCAAAGGTGGAAGCAAACGGTCCTGAAATGTTCCTCTCTGCATACTCCTCATAGTTGGGAGGCATGCCATGCTGTTGAAACAATAGTGTCGAAGAACCTGGAATAAATCCAGAAAAATATGCAAGCATGCTTGCGACCTCTAGGATTTGTATCTGGGTGGACTGGTTCCACCACAAAGAATCTATCTAACCACCTAAGCTATGCTTAGTCCACTGGATATCAATATTTGTATGAAGAGAGTTATATATTCTCTCCACCAACCGATTTTTTTATTTGAGATGTTCAAAACCAATATGGATGAAGAGAGCTCTATATTCTCTCCACCAACCTCCAAATACGGAGTCTATGTGTTGTTTTTGCAGCACACTCCAAATATTACATGTATGAAGGGTTGGTAAGGGGACCTGGTAGAGTGGCTTTTTAAGCTAAAAACTTCAAACAGGCAGATTTTATGGAGTTCGGGTGAAAATCAGGAAGGCCACCTGAAATTTCCCGCGTAGCCTATGCATATCATAGATTATTTTATTTTAAAAATAAACATTTAACAAGGTTATATGAATATTTTCACCACCATGGCCCATTGCCATGGCTGCGCCACAAGTGGAGAATAGGGAATGTGCTAGAATTGTCCTTACCCGTGCATCCGTTGTCAAGGTATGGGTTGCCCTCGTAGCCTTCCTCGCATATGCACAAATACCCCAGCTGGTTGGTGGGATTCGTGCACTTGCTGTGGTTGCTCAAGCAAGCGTATTCTGACGATATATTCGCCAGGGGGCACCTCACGGAGTCACTGCCGTTCCGGATGGCCCAGTCAAGCCGAAGAGGCATGCTCCATCGCTTGGCCGGGTCCAGGTCCGGCGTCCTCATCAGGTCGGCGGCCCGGAAGACGTAGTGGTTCTTCTCCACGATGAAAGCATAGTTGCAGGGGCGCCTCATGTCAACAGGCGCTGTCGACCATTTCAGGAACCTCATGCTGGTTTGGCTAAGGAACGGCGAGATGTCGACGCGGCAGCATCCGGTGCCGTCGCACCTACCGTTCCGCGCGCTCTGTTTTTTGTTGCAGTAGGCCACGCACCCGCTGAAGTAGCCGTCCGATGTCGCGTTCAAACGCGATCCTCTGCCGGCGAAGCTGACGGTGTTGCAGCCCAGGACAAAGAGCTCGTTGGCGGTCTCATTGAAGCGATACACGCCCAGCTTGTTGACCTTCAGCCTGCCGTCAAAGCTGCCGGCGGTCTTGTTGCCGGCGGCGTCGAAGCACTGGTGCGCCACAGGCACCACCACCTGGACCTGCGCGCTCGGCGCCACTGACAGGTTCAGCACGCGCACGGACTCGGCGAGGCGCGTGTCGCCTCCAACGGTGACGTCCGACAAAAACGGCGTCATGTTGTTGCAGGCGATCTCGAAGCCCGGGCGGAAGCAGCCGGCACCGATGCCGAACGGGTAGGGGACGTCGATGTCGCCACATCGCGCTTGGCAGCCTGGCTTCGCCACCAGTGAGCTAGAGGCCCTGCCTGCCCATGCAGCTAATAGCAATAGCACCAACATCCGTGCCATCGACGACATTGTTCGCTCAATATGGACTGGGTGGTTAAGCCTCCGTACATTCTCCTTCTCTTAAATGCAAGGGCGAGCCCTGCACTTACCACTGGCCGTCCTTGAATTGAAAATTGTATTTCTGAACTTGTGAAAAAAAAAACGAAAACAATCACACGTACTCCACCCAAATATGTAACTGGTCTTGTTCATTAATTAATTTACAATCTAATTAGCTACAGCAGGGAGTTGATAGCTTGTTGCTGTCAAGGGAGACTCATAATTCATCACTCTACTAGCCTATTAAGGTGGGCTATTTGCCGGCAGCAGGGGCAATGGCCGGCAACAATACATTTCTAATCTATGTGTGACCTCGTTGCCAATAACTCGGAAGCATTCAAACAGTCAAAGGTAACTTGGTCCGTAAACACATCTTAACAATCCAGGACGGCAGGCCAAGGCGAACCTTTCTACGGAGTTTACACATTGGTCGACGAAGGCTACTGTACGTAGCATGATAGCAGCCTCACAATTTTCATGCCTCGCGATGTTTGGAACACTAGTGCAAATCAAGTCAAGGGATACAGTACTAAACGCTAATCCGTCGCAAATGTTGTTTATGCCACTATCGTGCAGGGAGTTGATGGCTCTTGTTGCCATAAAGGGAAGGCTCGCTATGCTAAGAAAATACTGAAAGGCCGAAATTTCATCTGATAACTAACAGCAGGAAATCTAAAATGTAAAATTAAAAGTGTTCCGCGCTGCGTGGCCAAAATTGTAAAGCATGATCGTATGAATGTTTTAATTTATTTAATATATGGGAGGGGCGTTTCAAAAAAAGTGAAATTAAGGATGGCTAGCCAGCCGGCCGATGGGAAAAGTCTTCGGCAGTAATACATTTTTATTCTCCACAAGCTTTTGGATCAATCGATTTTGAGATGGCCGAAGAAGTTTGCGGCAGGGGAGGAAGGAGCTCGTTGGCACGCTACCCCACCATCTACCTTACGGAAGGGGGTGGGGGCGGAAGAACGGTGGTCGTGGGGGCGGCAGGACAGCGCTGGTGCACTTTGCTGGGAAAAAACCCGAATGTTGTGGGGCTAGAGGGATGGCTAGCGGCAAGACTGGCAGTGGGGGCGATTCCGGGGAGGGTGGGGCGGCGAGGCTGCGCAGGAGCGCCGCCCGTCGCGGGTGGTGGTTGTAGGCGGTTCGGACGGCGGCTCGTGCATCGGTCTGGTGAAGGAGAAGAGCTGGGAGAAGAAGAAGAAGGACTATACATCGTTGGATGTGCATCCGACATTCCAAAACGATCGAGTGACCCCAAATTTGAAGGTCGGGTGACTTACCTGTAGCCACACCCTTTATTCTCTACTAGCAAAACGGCCCATGCGTTGCAACGTGACAAAAAAAATCATAATCTCTAATCACCATGACCATATTTTGTGCAACACCGAGATACACTATCACTCTCATTTTTGTGAAATGGTGAACAATTTTTGAAAATCATAAACAATTTTTAAACTCATGAAGGTATCTGAAATTGTGATTGTTTTTCAATTTTTTGAACATTTAAAAAAATTATGAATTTTTTGAATTCATGAACATTTTATATTATTTGGAAATATTTATTTAATTGTGCAATTTTTTAAAATATTTTTCTTGAATGGGCGAACATCTCTAGAATCAAAGAATATTTTTTTGGAAATTATTTGATGGAACAATTTTAGAAATTCACAAACATCTTTTTGATTTAACGAACATTTTTGAAGTACATGATCATTTTTTGAATCGGCTAACATTTTTATGAATCAATAAACTATTTTATAAGTTGGAAACACTTTTTGAATTTTTAGGATACTTTTCAATTCATGAACATTTTTTGAATTGGCGAAATTTTGTTCAATTTCATTAACATTTTAATACAAGGACTCTTTGAAAAAAATTAACATTTTTTGATTTCCAGGACATTTGTTTGCAAAAAAATTTGTTTTTTTTGAATATGCGAATATTTTTTCAAAATCGAGAAAATTTCTAAATTCACTAACACTTATGAATTTTTAAATATTTTATTTCAAAATTCTTTTTTTATTTAAGAACTTTTTTTAAGTCCCGAATTATTTAGAGTAGAAGAAAACGAAGACGGAAAAAGGAAAGGAAAATAGAAAACAAAATTTAAATAAACAGGTTGCCAAGACATGGGCCGGCCCAAACAGGCGCCCTGTGTCTTCTTCCAGCGCCGGTCCATGTGGGAAACTCCCCTATGTGAAACTTTTTTTATCACTTATAGGTGGCATCGGTTGGTAATATTTTAGAACTTTAGAGGCAATTTCGATGACATACCGCCAGAAGCAATAGCCCCTTTATTATTAGCTATAGATATGTGACCTCATTACCCAACTCGAGAGCAATCAAAACAACAAAAATATGATCCATAAAATATATTAATAGCTGTTACAGTGGGATTTTTCATAATAATTGAAGTGATACTACTATGCTAGAGATTTTTATTGTTGAAGTTTCATATTAGATAATATTGATGTGATACTACTCGTATCATAGAAAATAATAAATGGGGTCATACAATAGGAGGAAACATGTGAGCTCTTGATAAAAATGAATCCCCCCATATGAATTATGCCATGAACAACTTCATGTGGGACAAGCTGGTGGGCCAAGTTGCGCCACCTTTGGCGTCATCTAGGCCGGCGCAAGAATCAGAGGATCTTTTGTGGCCAGCAGACACGGGGCCTCAGTTACCAGAGGGAGATGAACTTGGCATGTGGGCACTCCAGAGCCCGAACATGTAGGAGGCGGTTGCACCGATCCGGGAGGCCACAAACAAGAATCTTTTTTTAACGTTGGTAGGAGATCTACCAAATTCATTGATCAGGAGAAGGAGTCACAAATAGAAGCCCAAAAACGGGTAATGCACCGGAAGAATTGGCAACGAAAAAATAAAGAAATACAAGGGACTCAACCCGGGTCAAACAGGATGCCAGCACCGGCCAGATTCTATAGATGAATCTCGTCTCTTACTCTATGCACAAAGGCAATGGGGCCTAGCTGGTCATTCCCAAAGGTTCGTCTATTACACTCTCGCCAGATCTCCCAAGAGATGAGGTGGCTAAGCAGTAGCGGAGGCAGGAATGCATATAATCGGATGTTGGGGAGGGCCAGCTGCAGGTAATAGTAGAAAAATGTCACTGTTCACATGCATATTACCAAGGAAAATAGGGTGTTGGGGAGGGCCCAGGCCCTGGCTGGCCCTTGCCTCCGCCACTATAGGTAAGGGACAACGTTCCTTTCCTCTTATACGAAGACAAATTCTTCCTGCATAGACCCAACAAGTCTTTGATTTTCGTGATTCCAATCCAAGAGATGGGCCGTAGCGATGGCATGTCGGCAGCGAGCGCGAAGGAATCCCAAGCTATTCGAGACCAAGGGCATTACACCAGCAGATGATAAGGCATTTTCAAATTCCTTTCACACAACGGGCAGAAATAATTGTTATCGGACCCTCTCCCAAGCAGCGTATCCGCTATGAGGATCCAGCTGAGCATCACCGTCCAGAGAAAGAAGCGGCATTTACCCAGCGCCCATCCTGACCAAAGAAGGGCCACCTCTTTCATTGCTATCGATACGAAGAACTGAAGTTGATACGCCGATCGAGCGCTACACTTACCATCCTGGGACAAATGCCAAGTAAAATAATCTGATTCATCATGGACCAACATGATGGGTTCTAGGTGCGTCCAAAGGACGCCCAGCTCCGGTAGCACATCATGGGATAGACCTTGTGCTAGATCAAGTAGCCATCACTCATTGTGAAGGGCCTCCTTGACAAATCACTTCTTTCTAATCGAAATCTTGAATAGAGAAGGCGCGATTGATTTTTGGGAGAGGCCATGCAACCACCTATCATGCCAAAAGCTTGCCAGGCCACCACTGCCAAGCGCCATTTCCGTGGCCATTGCGAACAGGGCACGATCCGAATCATCGGAAGGTAAATTAGAGGCAACCCATGGTCTTGTCGGGTCCTTCCAAGCCAGCCACAACCATCAAAGTCGCAAGGCCCTATAAAATTTCTCTAGACCAAAAAACCCAAGGCCGCCGAGATGTTTGGGCTTGTAGAGAGCAGCCCAGCTCACCCTGCATTTGCCCCCTGCATGTGCCTTCACTGCTCCATAACCAGACATGACGTTGTTGCATAAGCCGCTTGATCACCAACTTTGGAAGCTTATGGAAAGTCATCAGATAAAACGCAAGTGAGGTGAGTGCAGAGGTTAGGAACGCTTGACACGCACTTTTGGCCATCAACCCACCTTTCCAAGAGGCAGTCATGTTTGCGAATTTGTGAAGGAGTGGGTACAACTCAATCTTTCGCAGAACACACAGCACTAGAGGCATGCCAAGATAAGTGGTAGGAAAGGATTTCAAAGGAATTTTGAGAGGCTTCAAGATGTGTTGCAAATCAAGGTCACCACAACGAATAGGTAGAGCCAAACTTTGGTTGACGTAAACACCTCAAACAGTCAAAGATAAACCCGAATGTGGTGGTGCTAGAGGGATGGCTGGCGGCAAGATCGGCGGTGGGGACGGTTCTGCGGAGGGTGGGGCGGCGAGGCTGCGCGGGAGCGCTGCCAGTCGCGGGTGGTGGTCGTAGGCCGTTCGGACGGCGGCTCGTGCATCGGTCTGGTGAAGGAGAAGAGCTGGGAGAAGAAGAAGGACTAGACATCGTTGGATGTGCATCCGACATTCCAAAACGATCGAGTGACCCCAAATTTAAAGGTCGGGTGACTTACCTGTAGCCACACCCTTTATTCTCTACTAGCAAAATGGCTCGTGCGTTGCAACGTGACAAAAAAAATCATAATCTCCAATCACCATGACCATATTTTGTGCATCACCGAGATACACTATCACTCACATTTTTGTGAAATTGCGAATCAATTTTTGAAAATCATGAATTTTTTTTTAAACTCATGAACATATCTGAAATTGTGATCATTTTTCAAATTTTTGAACATTTGTACAAAATATCGAACGTTTTAAATTATGTTTTTTTTGAATTTATGACATTTTATATTATTTGGAAATATTTATTTAATTGTGAATTTTTTTAAAATATTTTTCTTGAGTAGGCGAACATCTCTAGAATCAAAGAATATTTTTTTGGAAACTATTTGGTGGAACAATTTTAGAAATTCACAAACATCCTTTTGATTTAACGAACATTTTTGAAATACATGATCATTTTTTGAATCGGCTAACAATTTTATGAATCAATAAACTATTTTATAAGTTAGAAACATTTTTTGAATTCTTAGGATATTTTTCAATTCATGAACATTTTTTGAATTGGCTAAGTTTTGTTCAATTTCATTAACATTTTAATACAAGGACACTTTGAAAAATTAATATTTTTTGATTTCTCGAACATTTGTTTTTAAAATTGTGAATATTTTTTGAATATTCAATTTTTTTAAAATCGAGAAAATTTTCTAAAACCACTAAGACTTATGAATTTTTCAACATTTTACTTCAAAATTCTCTTTTTTTCAATTTAAGAACTTTTTGAAGTCCCAAATTATTTAGAGTAGAAAAAAACAAAGATGGAAAAAGGAAAAGAAAAATAGAAAACAAAATTTAAATAAATAAGCTGCCAAGACATGGGCCGGCCCAAACAGGCGCCCTATGTCTTCTTCCGGCGCACGAAGCGCATAATAGAAGGTTCCTACTATATTGGCCGGTCCACGCGGGAAACTCCCCTATGTGAAACTTTTTTTTTATCACTTATAGGTGGCATCAGTTGGTAATATTTTAGAACTTTAGAGGCTATTTCGATGACGTACAGCCAGAAGCAATGGCCCCTTTATTCTTAGCTATAGATATAGATATGTGACCTCATTACCCAACTCAAGAGCAATCAAAACAACAAAAATATGATCCATAAAATATATTAATAGCTATTACAGTGGGATTTTTCATAATAATTGATGTGATACTGCTATGCTAGAGATTTTTCTTTTTGAAGTTTCATATTAGAGAATATTGATGTGATACTACTCGTATCATATCAAATAATAAATGAGGTCATACAATAGGAGGAAACATGTGAGCTCTTGATAAAAATGAATTCCCCCTGCATGTGAATTATGCCATGAACAACTTCATGTGGGACAAGCTGGTGGGCCAAGTTGCGCCAACTTTGGCGTCATCTAGGTCGGCGCAAGAATCGGAGGATCTTCTGCGGCCAGCAGACACGTGGCCTCAGTCACTAGAGGGAGAGGGACTTGGCGTGCGGGAACTCCAGATCCAGGACATGCAGGAGGCGGTTGCACTGAGCCGGGAGGCCACAAACGAAAATCTTTTTTTTTTTAATGTTGGTAGGAGATCTACCAAATTAATTGATCAGGAGGAGTCACAAATAGAAGCCCAAAAACAGGCAATGCACCGGAAGAATTGGTAGTGAAAAAAAAGAAATAAATAGAAGGGACTCAGCCCGGGTCGAAGAAGATGTCTGCACCGGCCAGATTCTAGAGATGAATCTCTTCTCTTACTCTACGCATAAAGGCACTGGGGCCTAGTTGGTCGTTCGCAAAGCTTCGTCTATTACACTCTCGCCAGATTGTTGGGGAACGCTGCAGAAAATAAAAAATTTCTACGCTTCACCAAGATCAATCTATGGAGTCATCTAGCAACGAGAGAGAGGAGTGCATCTACATACCCTTGTAAATCGCGCGCGGAAGCGTTCAAGACAACGGGGTTGAGGGAGTCGTACTCGTCGTGATCCAAATCACCGGAGATCCTAGCGCAGAACGGACGGAACCTCCGCGTTCAACACACGTACGGTTGGGAAGACGTCTCCTCCTTCTTGATCCAGCAAGGGGAAAGCAGAGGTTGATGGAGATCCAGCAGCACGACGGCGTGGTGGTGGATGCAGCAGCGATCTCGGCAGGGCTTCGCCAAGCACAGCGAGAGGGAGAGGTGTCACGGGAGGGAGAGGGAGGCGCCAGGGGCTAGGGTGCGGCTGCCCTCCCTCCCCCAGTATATATAAGGCCCCTAGGGGGGCGCCGGCCCTAGGAGATCCAATGTCCAAGGGGAGGGGGGGCGGCGCCAAGGAGGTGGCTTGCCCCCCAAGGCAAGTGAGGCGCCCATCCACCCCTAGGGTTTCCAACACTAGGCGCGGGGAGGGCCCAAGGGGGGGGGGGCGCACCAGCCCACCAGGGGTTGGTTCCCCTCCCACTTCAGACCATGGGGCCCTCCGGGATAGGTGGCCCCACCCGGTGGACCCCCGGGACCCTTCCGGTGGTCCCGATACAATGCCGGTGACCCCCGAAACTTCCCCGATGGCCGAAACTAAACTTTCTATATATAAATCTTCACCTCCGAACCATTCCGGAACTCCTCGTGACATCCGGGATCTCATCTGGGACTCCGAACAACTACCGGGTTACTGCATACTAATATCTTAACAACCCTAGCGTCACCGAACATTAAGTGTGTAGACACTACGGGTTCGGGAGACATGCAGACATGACCGAGACACCTCTCCGGTCAATAACCAACAACGGGATATGGATACCCATGTTGGCTCCCACATGCTCTTCGACGATCTCATCGGATGAACCACGATGTCGAGGATTCAATCAATCTCGTATACAATTCCCTTTGTCAATCGGTACGTTACTTGCCCGAGATTCGATCGCCGGTATCCCAATACCTCGTTTAATCTCGTTACCTGCAAGTCACTTTACTCGTACCGTAATGCATGATCCCGTGACCAGACACTTGGTCACATTGAGCTCATTATGATGATGCATTACCGTGTGGGCCCAGAGATACCTCTCCGTCATACGGAGTGACAAATCCCAGTCTCGATTCGTGCCAACCCAACAGACACTTTCGGAGATACCCGTAGTGCACCTTTATAGTCACCCAGTTACGTTGTGACATTTGGCACACCCAAAGCACTCCTACGGTATTTGGGAGTTGCACAATCTCATGGTCTAAGGAAATGATACTTGACATTAAAAGCTCTAGCGAAACGAACTACACGATCTTGTGCTACGCTTAGGATTGGGTCTTGTCCATCACATCATTCTCCTAATGATGTGATCCCGTTATCAATGACATCCAATGTCCATAGTCAGGAAACCATGACTATCTGTTGATCAACGAGCTAGTCAACTAGAGGCTCACTAGGGACGTGTTGTGGTCTATATATTCACACATGTATTACGATTTCCGTATAACACAATTATAGCATGAACAATAGACAACTATCATGAACAACAAAATATAATAATAACCATTTTATTATTGCCTCTAGGGCATATTTCCAATAGTCTCCCACTTGCACTAGAGTCAATAATCTAGTTACATTGTGATGAATCGAACACCCATAGCGTTCTGGTGTTGATCATGTTTTGCTCTAGGGAGAGGTTTAGTCAACGGATCTGCTATATTCAGGTCTGTATGTACTTTACAAATATCTATGTCTCCATCTGAACATTTTCACGAATGGAGTTGAAGCGACGCTTGATGTGCCTGGTCTTCTTGTGAAACCTGGGCTCCTTGGCAAGTGCAATAGCTCCAATGTTGTCACAGAAGAGTGTGATCGGCCCCGACGCATTGGGTATGACTCCAAGGTCGGTGATGAACTCCTTCACCCAGATTGCTTCATGCGCTGCCTCCGAGGCTGCCATGTACTCTGCTTCACATGTAGATCCCGCCACGATGCTCGCTTGCAAGCGCACTACCATCGCCTCCATTCAAAATATACACGATCCGGTTTGTGACTTAGAGTCATCCAGATCTGTGTCGAAGCTAGCATCGACGTAACCCTTTACGACAAGCTCTTCGTCACCTCCATATACGAGAAACATATCCTTAGTCCTTTTCAGGTACTTTAGGATGTTCTTGAACGCTGTCCAGTGTTCCATGCCGGGATAACTTTGGTACCTTTCTACCAAACTTACGGCAAGGTTTACATCAGGTCTGGTACAGGTCATGGCATACATGATAGACCCTATGGCTGAGGCATAGGGGACGACACTCATCTTTTCTCTATCTTCTGCCGTGGTCGGGCATTGAGCCGAGCTCAATTTCACACCTTGCAACACAGGCAAGAACCCCTTCTTGGACTAATCCATATTGAACTTCTTCAATATCTTATCAAGGTATGTGCTTTGTGAAAGACCTATGAGGCGTCTCGATCTATCTCTATAAATCTTGATGCCTAGTATGTAAGCAGCTTCTCCAAGGTCCTTCATTGAAAAACACTTATTCAAGTAGACCTTAATGCTGTCCAAAAGTTCTATATCATTTCCCATCAAAAGTATGTCATCCACATATAATATGAGAAATGCTACAGACCTCCCACTCACTTTCTTGTAAACGCAGGCTTCTCCATAAGTCTGCATAAACCCAAACGCTTTGATCATTTCATTAAAGCGAATGTTCCAACTCTGAGATGCTTGCACCAGCCCATAGATGGAGCGCTGGAGCTTGCATACCTTGTTAGCATTCTTAGGATCGAAAAAACCTTCTGGCTGCATCATATACAGTTCTTCCTTAAGATGGCCGTTAAGGAATGCCGTTTTGACATCAATTTGCCATATCTCATAATCATAGTATGCGGCAATTGCTAACATGATTCGGATGGACTTCAGCTTCGCTACGGGAGAGAAAGTCTCATCATAGTCAACCCCTTTAACTTGTCGATAACCCTTAGCGACAAGTCGAGCTTTATAGATGGTAACATTACCATCCGCGTCCGTCTTCTTCTTAAAGATCCATTTGTTTTCTATCGCTCGCCGATCGTCGGGAAAGTCTGTCAAAGTCCACACTTTGTTTTCATACATGGATCCTATCTCGGATTGCATGGCTTCAAGCCATTTGTTGGAATCTGGGCCCGCCATTGCTTCTTCATAGTTTGAAGGTTCACCGTTGTCTAACAACATGATTTCCAGGACAGGGTTGCCATACCACTACGGTGTGGAACGTGTCCTCGTGGACCTCTGAAGTTCAAGAGTAACTTGATCCAAGTACCTTGATCATCATCATTAGTTTCCTCTCTAGTCGTCAGTGCACCACAGAACATCTTCCCGAGTGTGCTACTTACCGTTCAAGAGGTAGTACTTCATCAAGTTCCACTTTCCTCCCACTTACTTCTCTCAAGAGAAACTCTTTCTCCAGAAAGGACCCGTTCTTGGCAACAAAGATCTTGCCTTCAGATCTGAGGTAGAAGGTATACCCAATGGTTTCCTTAGGGTATCCTATGAAGACGCATTTTTCCGACTTGGCTTCGAGCTTTTCAGGTTGAAGTTTCTTGACATAAGCATCGCATCCCCAAACTTTTAGAAATGACAGCTTAGGTTTCTTCCCAAACCATAATTCATACGGTGTTGTCTCAACGGATTTAGACAGTGACCTATTTAAAGTGAATGTAGCTGTCTCTAGAGCGTATCCCCAAAATGATAGCGGTAAATCGGTAAGTGACATCATAGATCGCACCATATCCAATAGAGTGCGATTACGACGTTCGGACACAAAGTTACGCTGAGGTGTTCCAGGCGGTGTGAGTTGTGAAACGATTCCACATTTCCTTAAGTGCGTACCAAATTCGTGACTTAAATATTCTCCCCCACGACCTAATCGTAAGAACTTTATCTTTTGGTCACGTTGATTCTCTACCTCATTCTGAAATTCCTTGAACTTTTCAAAGGTCTCAGACTTGTGTTTCATCAAGTAGACATACCCATATCTACTGAAGTCATCAGTGAGAGTGAGAACATAACGATAGCCTCCGCGAGCCTCAGCGCTCATTGGACCGCACACATCAGTATGTATGATTTCCAATAAGTTGGTTGCTCGCTCCATTGTTCCGGAGAACGGAGTCTTGGTCATTTTGCCCATGAGCATGGTTCGCATGTGTCAAACGATTCATAATCTAGAGACTCTAAAAGTCCATCAGCATGGAGCTTCTTCATGCGCTTGACACCAATGTGACCAAGGCAGCAGTGCCACAAGTATGTGGGACATTCGTTATCAACCTTACATCTTTTGGTATTAACACTATGAATATGTGTAACATCACGTTCGAGATTCATTAAGAATAAACCATTGACCAGCGGGGCATGACCATAAAACATATCTCTCATATAAATAAAACAACCATTATTCTCGGATTTAAATGAGTAGCCATCTCGCATTAAACGAAATCCAGATACAACGTTCATGCTCAAAGTTGGCACTAAATAACAATTATTGAGGTTTAAAACTAATCCCGTAGGTAAATGTAGAGGTAGCGTGCCGACGGCGATCACATCGACCTTGGAACCATTCCCGACGTGCATCATCACCTTGTCCTTCGCCAGTCTCCGCTTATTCTGCAGCTCCAGCTTTGAGTTACAAATATGAGCAACCGTGACCGTATCAAATACCGGGAGCTACTACGAGTCTTTGGTAAGGTACACATCAATAACATGTATATCACATATACCTTTGGTGTTGCCGCCTTCTTGTCCGCTAAGTACTTGGGGCAGTTCCGCTTCAAGTGACCACTTCCTTGCAATAAAAGCACTCGGCCTCGTGCTTGGGTCCATTCTTTGACTTCTTCCCGATGAATCGGCTTACGGGTGCGGCAACTCCTTGCCGTCCTTCTTGAAGTTCTTCTTACCCTTGCCTTTCTTGAACTTAGTGGTTTTATTCACCATCAACACTTGATGTTCCTTTTGATCTCTACCTCGCTGATTTCAGCATTGCATATACCTCAGAATGGTCTTTTCCATCCCTCGCATATTGAATTTCATCACAAAGCTCTTGTAGCTCGGTGGAAGCGATCAAGGATTTCACATGATCGCGTCATCCGGGAGATTAACTCCCGGTGAGTCAAGCGGTTGTGCAACCCAGACATTTTGAGTATGTGCTCACTGACAGAGCTGTTTTCCTCCATCTTACAACTGAAGAACTTGTCGGAGACTTAATATCTCTCGACCCGGGCATGAGCTTGGAAAACCATTTTCAGCTCTTCGAACATCTCATATGCTCCATGCTGCTCAAAACGCTTTTGGAGCCCCGGTTCTAAGCTGTAAAGCATGCCGCACTGAACGAGGGAGTAATCATCAGCACGAGACTGCCAAGCGTTCATAATGTCTTGGTTCTCTGCGATGGGTGCTTCACCTAGCGGTGCTTCTAGGACATAATCTTTCTTTGCAACTATGAGGATGATCCTCAGGTTCCGGACCCAGTCCATATAGTTGCCGCCATCATCTTTCAGCTTGGTTTTCTCTAGGAACGCGTTGAAGTTGAGGGCAACATTAGCATGGGCCATTTGATCTACAAGACATATTTTAAAGATTTTAGACTAAGTTCATGATAATTAAGTTCATCTAATCAAATTATTCAATGAACTCCCACTCAGACAGAAATCCATCTAGTCATCTAAGTGAAACATGATCCGAGTCAACTAGGCCGTGTCCGATCATCATGTGAGACGGACTAGTCATCATCGGTGAACATCTTCATGTTGATCGTATCTAGTATTCGATTCATGCTCGACCTTTCGGTCTTCCGTGTTCCGAGTCCATGTCTGGACATGCTAGGCTCGTCAAGTCAACCTAAGTGTATAGCGTGTGTAAATCTGGCTTACACCCGTTGTATTCGAACGTTAGGATCTATCACACCCGATCATCACATGGTGCTTCGAAACAACGAACCTTCACAACGGTGCACAGTTAGGGGGAACACTTTCTTGAAATTATTACGAGGGATCATCTTATTTGAGCTACAGTCGTTCTAAGCAAATAAGATGTAAAACATGATAAACATCACATGCAATCAAATAGTGACATGATATGGCCAATATCATATTGCTCCTTTGATCTCCATCTTCGGGGCGCCATGATCATCTTCGTCACCGGCATGACACCATGATCTCCATCATCATGATCTCCATCATCGTGTCTTCATGAAGTTGTCATGGCAACGATTACTTCTACTTCTATGGCTAACGCGTTTAGCAATAAAGTAAAGTAATTTACATGGCGTTATTCAATGACACGCAGGTCATACAAAAATAAAGACAACTCCTATGGCTCTCGCCGTTGTCATACTCATCGACATGCAAGTCGTGATTCCTATTACAAGAACATGATCAATCTCATACATCACATATATCATTCATCACATCCTTTTGGCCATATCACATCACAAGGCATATGTTGCAAAAACAAGTTAGACGTCCTCTAATTGTTGTTGCAAGTTTTTACGTGGCTTCTATAGGTTTCTACCAAGAACGTTTCTTACCTACGTAAAACCACAACGTGATATGCCAATTTCTATTTACCCTTCATAAGCACCCTTTTCATCGAATCCGCTCCAACTAAAGTGGGGAGACAGACACCCGCTAGCCACCTTATGCAACTAGTGCATGTCTGTCGGTGGAACCTGTCTCACGTAAGCGTACGTGTAAGGTCGGTCTGGGCCGCTTCATTCCACGATGCCGCTGAAGAAAGATAAGACTAGTAGTGGCAAGAAAATTGACAACATCTATGCCCACAACAAGTTTGTGTTCTACTCGTGCATAGTAACTACGTATAGACCTAGCTCATGATGCCACTGTTGGGGAACGTTGCAAAAAATAAAAAAATTCTACGCTTCACCAAGATCAATCTATGGAGTCATCTAGCAACGAGAGAGAGGAGTGCATCTACATACCCTTGTAGATCGCGCGCGGAAGCATTCAAGAGAACGGGGTTGAGGGAGTCGTACACGTCGTGATCCAAATCACCGGAGATCCTAGCGCCGAACGGACGGCACCTCCGCGTTCAACACACGTACGGTTGGGAAGACGTCTCCTCCTTCTTGATCCAGCAAGGGGAAAGGAGAGGTTGATGGAGATCCAGCAACACGACGGCGTGGTGGTGGATGCAGCAGCGATCTCGGCAGGGCTTCGCCAAGCACAGCGAGAGGGAGAGGTGTCACGGGAGGGAGAGGGAGGCGCCAGGGGCTAGGGTGAGGCTGCCCTCCCTCCCCCCACTATATATAGGGACCCTAGGGGGGCACCGGCCCTAGGAGATCCAATCTCCAAGGGGGGCGGCGGCCAAGGGGGGGGGGCTTGCCCCCCAAGGCAAGTGAGGCGCCCCCACCCCTAGGGTTTCCAACCCTAGGCGTAGGGGCCAAGGGGCACCAGCCCACCAGGCTGGTTCCCCTCCCACTTCAGCCCATGGGGCCCTCCGGGATAGGTGGCCCCACCCGGTGGACCCCCGGGACCCTTCCGGTGGTCCCGGTACAATGCCGGTGACCCCGAAACTTTCCCGATGGCAGAAACTGAACTTCCTATATATAAATCTTCACCTCCGGACCATTCCGAAACTCCTCATGACATCCGGGATCTCATTCGGGACTCCGAACAACTTTCGGGTTACTGCATACTAATATCTCAACAATCCTAGCGTCACCGAACCTTAAGTGTGTAGACCCTACGGGTTCGCGAGACATGCAGACATGACCGAGACGCCTCTCCGGTCAATAACCAACAGAGGGATCTGGATACCCATGTTGGCTTCCACATGCTCCTCGATGATCTCATCGGATGAACCACGATGTCGAGGATTCAATCAATCCCGTATACAATTCCCTTTGTCAATCGGTACGTTACTTGCCCGAGATTCGATCGTCGGTATCCCAATACCTTGTTTAATCTCCTTACCTGCAAGTCACTTTACTCGTGCCGTAATGCACGATCCCGTGACCAGACACTTGGTCACATTGAGCTCATTATGATGATGCATTACCGAGTGGGCCTAGAGATACCTCTCCATCATACGGAGTGACAAATCACAGTCTGATTCGTGCCAACCCAACAGACACTTTCAGAGATAACCTAGTGAACCTTTATAGTCACCCAGTTACGTTGTGACGTTTGCACACCCAAAGCACTCCTACGGTATCCGGGAGTTGCACAATCTCATGGGCTAAGGAAATGATACTTGACATTTGGAAAAGCTCTAGCGAAACGAACTACATGATCTTGTGCTATGCTTTTGATTGGGTCTTGTCCATCACATCATTCTCCTAATGATGTGATCCCGTTATCAACGACATCCAATGTCCATAGTCAGGAAACCGTGACTATATGTTGATCAACGAGCTAGTCAACTAGAGGCTCACTAGGGACGTGTTGTGGTCTATATATTCACACATGTATTACGATTTTCGGATAACACAATTATAGCATGAACAATAGACAATTATCATGAACAAGGAAATATAATAATAAACATTTTATTATTAACTCTAGGGCATATTTCCAACACAGATCTCCCAAGAGACGA
The DNA here is from genome assembly GCA_021437245.1 of Aegilops speltoides. Classification (NCBI taxonomy): domain Eukaryota; kingdom Viridiplantae; phylum Streptophyta; class Magnoliopsida; order Poales; family Poaceae; genus Aegilops; species Aegilops speltoides. The sequence continues at coordinate 27,762,003 of CM038145.1, forward strand.
GGTGGCTAAGCAGTGGTGGAGGCAGGAATGCATATAATCGGATGTTAGGGAGGGCCAGCTGCAGGTAACAGTAAAAAATGTCACTGTTCACATGCATATTACCAAGGAAATTAGGCTGTTGGGGAGGTCCCAGGCCCTGGCTAGCCACCCCCTGCCTCCGCCACTGTGGGTAAGGGACAACGTTCCTTTCCTCTTAGACGAAGAAAAATTCTTCCAGCATAGACCCAACAAGTCTTTGGGCTGTAGAGATGGCATGTCGGCAATGATCGCGAAGGAATCCCAAGTGTGCGAGACCAAGGGCATTACACCAATAGATGATAAGGTGTTTCCAAATTCCTTTCACACAACGGGAAGAAATAATTGTTACCCAACCCTCTCCGAAGCAGCGTATCCGCTGTGAGGATCCAGCTGAGCATCACCATACAGAGAAAGAAGCGGCATTTACCCAGCGCCCAACATGACCAAAGAAGGGCCGCCTCTTTCATTGGGACCAATACGAAGAACTAAAGTTGATACACCGATTGAGCGGTGCACTTACCATCCTAGGACAAACGCCAAGGAATAGAATCTAATTGATCATGGACCAAAGTGACGGGTTCTAGGTGCGTCCAAAGGACGCCCAGCTCGGGTAGCACATCATGGGATAGACCTTGTGCTAGATCAAGCAACCATCGCTCATTGTGAAGGGCCTCCTTGAAAGATCACTTCTTTCTGATTGAAATCTTGAAATGAGAAGGCGCGATTGATTTTGGGGAGATTCCATGCAACCACCTATCATGCCAAAAGCTTGCTAGGCCAGCATTGCCAAGCGCAATTTCCGTGGCCATTGCGAACAGGGCACGATCCGAATCATCGCAATGTAAATCAGAGCCAACCCATGGTCTTGTCGGGTCCTTCCAAACTATCCACAACCATCGAAGTCGCAAGACCCTACCAAATTTCTCTAGATAAAAAACCCCAAGGCCGCCGAGATGTTTGGGTTTGCAGAGAGCAGCCCAGCTCACCCTGCATTTGCCCCCGCTGCATGTGCGTTCACTGCTCCATAACCAGGCATGACATTGTTGCACAAGCCGCTTGATCACCCACTTTGGAAGCTTATGGAAAGTCATCAGATAAAACGCAAGTGAGGTGAGTGCAGAGGTTAGGAACGCTAGACACACACTTTTGGCCTTCAACCCACCTTTCCAAGAGGCAGTCCTGTTTGTGAATTTGTGAAGGAGTGGGTACAACTCAATCTTTTTCAACGCACGTAGCACTAGAGGCATGCCAAGATAAGTGGTAGGAAAGGATTTCAAAGTAATTCTAAGAGGCAACAAGATGTGTTGCAAATCAAGGTCACCACAATGAATAGGTAGAGCCAAACTTTTTTGGGCATTGACTTTCAAACCCATAACCGAGCCGAACAGCTGAAGCACGAAGTTGATCAGCCTAGCGTCGCTGACCGATGGTGATGGTGTCATGTGTTGGGATCTATGGTAGGGTGCGTCGACTGCAAATTAGAATTTCCTACGCGTAGAACAACCAAGAACATGCTACGGGAGATGGATCACAGATCATTACCACTAGACGCGCAGTGCCGTGCAGCGGAAGAAGAGTTGGGGCAGCGCGCCCGCGCGCATCGTCTCTTCCTCGTCCAATCTCCCTCGAACAGCCGGTCGTCCGATCCCACGCACAAGTTCGCCGGAGCGGCACAAGTGCACCGCCTCTAATGGTATCCGCGCGTGTAGGAGGAACACCGTGCGGCGGACTGCTAGGTCCGATCACATAGTCGGCGGCGAGTGGAGGTGGCTATTCGCAACACATGCAAACCCTAGTCGCAGTGCCAAAGCGATCAACCCCATGAGTGTGCTGCACCTGCACTTTATATAGGCGTCCGTCGCGGGCTCAACACTTGGGCCTCGCACGGATCCTAAAGCCCACAAGTCTACTCGGCCACAATCCGAATACAGCTCGGACCACATCCGACCAGTGTCCTCGGATCTGACCTCGTAGGTTCCTTCCCTTAAGCGCGCGACCCCTTAGGTTCAAGTCGGCTTGGTCATAGTTCGGATCACCTCCGACCTGCACGATTGGTAACGGCCTCTAGCAAGGCGTACCGACCACCAAGCAGACTATGAAGCTGGTTAGGCGAACCTGTACAACGTGTTACACTTCTGTTCCCTTTGCCGCACGATATATGTTGTCGGGCTCAAGGCGAGATTGTCATCCTTGTGCTATCCCGAACTCTTTCTCGTTCCAGTGATACTGACCACAAACCGGATTATCTCATAATCCCTGTCACATGGCCATGCTTATCCTGGTCGGGTCACACAAGGGGCCTAGAGTATATCTCTCCTAATCGGAGGGGCAAATCCCATCTTGCTCGACCATGTCTCGCAACATGGGACTGGACAAACCCGAAACCTACCTTTGTAGCTACCCAGTCACGGAGTAGAGTTTGGTCAGCCCAAAGAAAGTCTGTCACCATCCCGTGTACATGCGTCAGCTCAGGTCTTAGGACATAGAACGTATGTTGTACTAGAGACTCACAGATGACATATCGCTGCGTCTCATAGTTGGGTCTGTCCGACTTGGACCTTATCTCGACTCGGATCTGACTACGTCGAATCCGACTAGACCTTTCCAAGTCCATATTATCCGGTTAGCATCCAATGCTCCATAGCTAGTGAGACCGAGCCATCGATTGTGTCATATGCTAGTCTAGTCGGCTGTGCGTCCACACATCCCTTTCGACTAGGGACCTTTTAGGACACTCATCATACAATGCATAGTCCCACAAACAAGTCACGTACTTGCTGATACACATGATTGATAATGTCCAAGGACTATCTTTATTCATAAACACATAGGAAATATCATCATACATGATTGCCTCTAGGGCATATCTCCAACATCATGGGCTAGGGGGTACCAACCTAGCGTGTCCATGCACTTTGGGCTGGGCCGAAGGGCCATTATTCTTTGTGAGATGGACTCCAGGGCCCACACGATGGGGAGGAGATCAAGACTACATCTACCAAAGATTTGTCGTACACTCCAAGACCTCTTGCATCTCCTCCATGTCAAGATGTCGACCTTGTAACCCTAGATGCCCAACTCGGCATGTATATAAGCCGAGGGTTTTAGGCCGTAGAAGGGACATCAATGCAATCTCATTCTCCTAGCCCTAGAGTTAGACCACATCTATAGATCTCAAGGTAGGTCAACTATGTACTTGTGACATCTTCATCAATATAAACAAGAGCATGATGTAAGGTTTTACCTCCATTAAGAGGGCCCAGACCTGGGTAAACATTGTCTTGTTGGAAATATGCCCTAGAGGCAATAATAAAAGTATTATTATATTTCAATGTTCATGATAATTGTCTTTTGTTCATGCTATAACTGTGTTATCCGGAAATCGTAATACACGTGTGAACACTTAGACCCCAATATGTCCCTAGTGAGCCTCTAGTTGACTAGCCACAGATCAATAGATGGTCATGGTTTCGACTATGGACATTGGATGTCGTTGATAACGGATCACATCATTAGGAGAATGATGTGATGGACAAGACCCAATCATAAGCATAGCATAAAAGATCGATAGTTCGTTTGCTAGAAGCTTTGCCAATGTCAAGTATCTCTTCCTTCGACCGTGAGATCGTGTAACTCCTGTTACCATAGGAGTGCCTTTGGTGTATCAAACGTCACAACGAATCGGGTGACTATAAAGGTGCATTACAGGTATCTCCGAAAGTATATTGGGTTGACACGGATCAAGATCGGGATTTGTCACTCCGCATGACGGAGAGGTATCTCTGGGCCCACTCGGTAATGCATCATCATAATGAGCTCAAAGTGACCAAGGTGTTGGCCACGGATCATGCATTACGGTACGAGTAAAGTGACTTGCCGGTAACGAGACCGAACGAGGTATTGGGATACCGACGATCGAAGTCTCGCAAGTAACGCATCGATTGACAAAGGAATTGCATATGAGGGTTTGATCGAATCTCGACATCGTGGTTCAACCGATGAAATCATCGAGAAGCATGTGGGAGCCAACATGGGTATCCAGATCCCGCTGTTGGCTATTGCCCGAGAGTCGCCTCGGTCATGTCTGCGTGTCTCCGAACCCGTAGGGTCTACACTTAAGGTTCGGTGACGCTTAGGGTTAGTAGGAAGACTAGTATGTGAATACCGAATGTTGTTGAGTCCGGATGAGATCCCTGACGTCACGAGGAGTTCCGGAAGGGTCCGGAGGTAAAGAATAATATATAGGAAGTGGTGTTTCGCCATCGGGAAAGTTTTGGGGTCTCCGGTAAAAGCTGGGACCACCGGAAGGGTCCCGGGGTCCACCGGTGGGGCCACCTATCCGGAGGGCCCCATGGGCCAAAGGGGAAGGAACCAGCCCACAGGGGCTGGTGCGCCCTCAGGCCCACCCCCGCGCCTAGGGTTGAAACCCTAGGGGGGGGCGCCCACCGGCTTGGGGGCACTCCACCCCTTGGCCGCCCCCTGGAGATTGGATCTCAGGGCCGCCACTTGTGGGGCCTATATAAAGGGGGAGGGAGGGGCTGCTGTACCAACTCCCAAGGCGCAGCCCTCCCTCCCAACACATCTCCTCCTCCGTAAGAGCTCGGCGAAGCCTCGCTTGAGTATCGCTTCTCCACCATCACCATGCCGCCGTCGTGCTGCCGGTGGAGCTGTCTTCCTCAACCTCTCCTTCCCCTTGCTGGATCAAGAAGGAGGAGACGCCGTCGTCCGCACGTGTGTTGAACGCGGAGGTGCTGTCCGCTCAGCACTTGGACATCGGTGATCTGAATCACGCTCGAGTACGACTCCATCATCACCTTGCAAGCTTCCGCACGCGATCTACAATTGGTATGTAGATGCAAACTCTCTCCGCTGCTCGTTGCTTAGATGAACTCATAGATGGATCTTGGTGAAGCCGAGGAAAATTTTAATTTTCTGCAACGCTCCCCAACAAATGGCATCATGAGCTAGGTCTATGCGTAGTTCTCTATTGCACGAGTAGAACACAATTTGTTGTGGGCGCTGATCTTGTCATCTTACTTGCCCTACTAGTCTTTTCTTGCTCAACGGTATTGTGGGATGAAGCGGCCGGACCAACCTTACACGACGCTTACGTGAGACCGGTTCCACCGATCGACATGCACTAGTTGCATAAGGTGGCTGGCGGGTGTCCGCTCTCCCACTTTAGTTGGAGCGGATTCGATGAACAGGGCCCTTATGAAGGGTAAATAGAAGTTGACAAAATCACGTTGTGGTGATTTGTAGGTAAGAAAACGTTTTGCTAGAACCCAATCGCAGCCACGTAAAAGATGCAACAACAACTAGAGGACGCCTAACTTGTTTTTGCAGCGATTGATCATGTGATGTGATATGGCCGAAGTTGTGATGAATGATGAATTGTGATGTATGAGATCATGTTCTTGTAATAGGATTCACGACTTGCATGTCGATGAGTATGACAACCGCAGGAGCCATAGGAGTTGTCTTTATTTTTGTATGACCTGCGTGTCATTGAAGAACGCCATGTAAACTACTTTACTTCATTACTAAACGCGTTAGTCATAGAAGTAGAAGTAGTCGTTAGCGTGACAACTTCATGAAGACACGATGATGGAGATCATGATGATGGAGATCATGGTGTCAAGCCGGTGACAAGATGATCATGGAGCCCCAAGATGGAGATCAATGGAGCTTGATGATATTGGCCATATCATGTCACAACTATATAATTGCATGTGATGTTTATTATGTTTATACATCTTGTTTACTTAGGACGACGGTAGTAAATAAGATGATCCTTACAAAATTTCAAGAAGTGTTCTCCCTAATCGTGCACCGCTACGGTTCGTCGTTTCTAAGCACCACGTGATGATCGGTGTGATGGATCCTTACGCTCACATACAACGGTGTAAGACAGATTTACACAAATAAAACACTTAGGGTTAACTTGACGAGCCTAGCATGTACGGACATGGCCTCGAACACGGAGACCGAAAGGTCGAACACGAGTCGTATGGAAGATACGATCAACATGAAGATGTTCACCGACGATGACTAGTCCGTCTCACGTGATGATCGGACACGGGCTAGTCGACTCGGATCGTGTAACACTTAGATGACTAGAGGGATGTCTAATCTAAGTGGGAGTTCATAATTTGATTAGAACTTTATTATCATGAACTTAGTCTAAAACCTTGCAAATATGTCTTGTAGATCAATGGCCAACGCTAATGTCAACATGAACTTCAAAGCGCTCCTAGAGAAAACCAAGCTGAAAGATGATGGCAGCAACTATACGGACCGGGTCCGGAACCTGAGGATCATCCTCATAGCTGCCAAGAAACAATATGTCCTAGAAGCACCGTTAGGTGACCCACCTGTTCTCCCAGCACTGCAAGACGATTTGAACGTCTGGCGCGACTCGCTCGATGATTACTCCCTCGCTCAAAGGCGGCATGCTCTACAGCTTAGAACCGGGCTCCAAAAGCGTTTTGAGCATCACGGAGCATATGAGATGTTCAAGAGCTGAAACTAGTTTTCCAAGCTCATGCCCGGTCGAGAGATATGATGTCTCCGACAAGTTCTACAGCTTGTAAGATGGAGGAAAACAGTTACAAGTGAGCACATTCTCAAGATGTCAGGTTGCACAACCAGATGACCCAAATTGAACATTAACCTCCCGGATGAGGCGGTCATTGACAGAATCCTCCATCGCTCCCACTAAGCTACAAGAGCTTTGTGATGAACCACAACATGCAGGGGATGGTAAAGACCATTCTGAAGTGTTCTCGATGCTCAAGTCAGCAGAGGCTGAAATCAAGAAAGAACATCAAGTGTTGATGGTCAATAAGACCACTAAGTTCAAGAAGGGCAAGGGTAAGAAGAACTTCAAGAAGGACGGCAAAGATGTTGCCGCGCCCGCAAACCCGCTGCCGGAAGAAGTCAAAGAATGGACCCAAGCACGAGACTGAGTGCTTTTATTGCAAGGGAAGGGTCACCGAAGCGGAACTGCCCCAAATACTTAGCGGATAAGAAGGCCGCAACACCAAAGGTATATTTGATATACATGTAATTGATGTGTACCTTACCAAGACTCGTAGTAACTCCCGGTATTTGATACCGTGCCGTTGCTCATATTTGTAACTCACAGCAGAGCTGCGGAATAAACGGAGACGAAGGGCGACGAGGTGACGGCGCGCGTCGGGAATGGTTCCAGAGTCGATGTGATCGCCGTCGCACGCTGCCTCTACATTTACCCACGGATTAGTTTTGAACCTTAATAATTGTTATTTAGTGCCAAGTTTGAGCATGAACATTGTATCCGGATCTCGCTTGATACGAGATGGCTACTCATTTAAGTCTGAGAATAATGATTGTTCGATTTATATGAGAGATATGTTTTATGGTCATGCTCCGATGGTCAATGGTTTATTCTTAATGAATCTCGAGCGTAATATTACACATGTTCATAGTATGGATGCCAAAAGATGTAAATTTGATAACGATAGTCCCACATACTTGTGGCATCGCCGCCTTGGTCACATTGGTGTCAAGCGCATGAAGAAGCTCCATGCCGATGGACTTTAGAGTCTCTTGATTATGAATCGCTTGACACATGCTAACCATGCCTCTTAGGCAAATGACCAAGACTCCGCTTCTCCGAACAATGGAGCGAGCAACCAACTTGTTGGAAATCATACATACCGATGTGTGCGGTCCAATGAGCGTTGAGGCTCATGGAGGATATCGTTATGTTCTCACTCTCACCGATGACTTGAGTAGATATGGGTATGTCTACTTAATGAAACACAAGTCCGAGACCTTTGAAAAGTTCAAGGAATTTCAGAATGAGGTGGAGAATCAACGTGACCGAAAGATAAAGTTCCTACGATCGATCGTGGAGGAGAATACTTAAGTCACGAATTTTGCACACACTTAAAGAAATGTGGAATCGTTTCACAACTCACGCCTACCGAACACCTCAAATAAACGGTGTGTCCGAACGTCGAATCGCACTCTATTGGATATGGTGCGGTCTATGATGTCTCTTACCGATTTATCGCTATCATTTTGGGGATACGCCTAGAGACAGCTACATTCACTTTAAATAGGGCACCGCCTAAACCGCTGAGACGACACCGTATGAATTATGGTTTGGGAAGAAACCTAAGCTGTCGTTTCTAAAAGTTTGGGGATGCGATGCTTATGTCAAGAAACTTCAACCCGAAAAGCTCGAACCCAAGTCGGAAAAATGCGATTCATAGGATACCCTAAGGAAACCGTCGGGTATACCTTCTACTTAAGATCCGAAGGCAAGATCTTTGTTGCCAAGAACGGATGCTTTCTGGAAAAAGAGTTTCTCTCGAAAGAAGTAAGTGGGAGGAAAGTAGAACTCGATGAAGTACTACCTCTTGAACGGGAAAGTGGTGCAGCGCAGGAAACCGTTCCTGTGATGCCCACACCAACTGAAGAGGAAAACAATGATGATGATCAAGGTACTTCGGATCAAGTTACTAATGAACTTCCGAGGTCCACAAGGACACGCTCCGCACTGAGTGGTACGGCAACCCTGTCCCGGAAATCATGTTGTTAGACAACGGTGAACCTTCGAACTATGAAGAAGCAATGGCGGCCCAGATTCCAACAAATGGCTTGAAGCCATGAAACCGAGATAGAATCCATGTATGAAAACAAAGTATGGACTTTGACAGACTTGCCCGATGATCGGCGAGCGATAGAAAATAAATGGATTTTTAAGAAGAAGACGGACGCGATGGTAATGTTACCATCTATAAAGCTCGACTTGTCGCTAAGGGTTATCGACAAGTTCAAGGGATTGACTACGACGAGACATTCTCTCCCGTAGCGAAGCTTAAGTCCGTCCAATCATGTTAGCAATTGCCGATACTATGATTATGAGATATGGCGATGGACGCCAAAACGACATTCCTTAATGGACATCTTAAGGAAGAGCTGTATATGATGCAGCCGGAAGGTTTTGTCGATCCTCGAACGCTAACAAAGTATGCAAGCTCCAGCGATCCATTTATGGACTGGTGCAAGCATCTCGAGTTGGAACATTCGCTTTGATGAGATGATCAAAGCGTTTAGTTTATGCTGAGACTTATGGAGAAGCTCGTTTACAAGAAAGTGAGTGGGAGCTCAGAGCATTTCTCCTACTATATGTAGATGACATACTCTTGATGGGAAATGATACAAAACTTCGGACAGCATAAAGGCCTACTTGAATAAGTGTTTTTCAATGAAGGACCTTGGAGAAGTTGCTTATATATTAGGCATCAAGATCTATAGGATAGATTGAGATGCCTCATAGGTCTTTCACAAAGCACATACCTTGATAAGATTTTGAAGAGGTTCAAATGGATCAGTCCAAGAAAGGGTTCTTGCCTATGTTACAAGGTGTGAAATTGAGCTCAGCTCACCACCGACCACGGCAAAAGATAAAGAAGAGATGAGTGTCATCCCTATGCTTCAGCCATAGGATCTATTATGTATGCCATGCTGTGTACTGCACTGATGTAAACCTTGCCGTAAGTTTGGTTGCAAGATACCAAAGTAATCCCGCAAAGAACACCGGACAGCGGTCAAGAATATCCTGAAGTACCGAAAAGGACAAAGGACATGTTTTCGTTTATGGAGGAGACGAAGAGCTCGTCAGAAGGGTTACGCCGACGCTAGCTTCGACTCAGATCCGATGACTCTAAGTCACAAACCGGATACGTGTATATGTTGAATGGTGGAGCAAGAGCTGGTGCAATGCAAGCAGAGCGCCGTGGCGGGATCTATGTGTGAAGCGGAGTACATGGCAGCCTCGGAGGCAGCGATGAAGCGATTTGGGTGAAGGAGTTCATCACCGACCTAGGAGTCATACCCAATGCGTCGGGCCGATCAAACTCTTCTCGGACAACACCGAGCTATTGCCCTTGCCAAGGAGCCTGTGTTTCACAAGAAGACCAGCACATCAAGCGCCGCTTCAACTCCATCCGTGAAAATGTTCAAGATGGAGACATAGAGATTTGCAAAGTGCACACGGATCTGAATGTCGCAGATCCGCTGACTAAACCTCTCTCACAGACAAAACATGATCAACACCAAAACTCTATGGGTGTTCGATTCATCACAATGTAACTAGATTAGTGACTCTAGTGCAAGTGGGAGACTGTTGGAAATATGCCCTAGAGGCAATAATAAAAGTATTATTATATTTCAATGTTCATGATAATTGTCTTTTGTTCATGCTATAACTGTGTTATCCGGAAATCGTAATACACGTGTGAACACTTAGACCCCAATATGTCCCTAGTGAGCCTCTAGTTGACTAGCCCACAGATCAATAGATGGTCATGGTTTTCGACTATGGACATTGGATGTCGTTGATAATGGGATCACATCATTAGGAGAATGATGTGATGGACAAGACCCAATCATAAGCATAGCATAAAAGATCGATAGTTCGCTTGCTAGAAGCTTTGCCAATGTCAAGTATCTCTTCCTTCGACCATGAGATCGTAACTCCTGTTACCATAGGAGTGCCTTTGGTGTATCAAACGTCACAACGAATCGGGTGACTATAAAGGTGCATTACAGGTATCTCCGAAAGTATCATTGGGTTGACACGGATCAAGATCGGATTTGTCACTCCGTATGACGGAGAGGTATCTCTGGGCCCACTCGGTAATGCATCATCATAATGAGCTCAGAGTGACCAAGGTGTTGGCCACGGATCATGCATTACGGCACGAGTAAAGTGACTTGCCGTAACGAGACCGAACGAGGTATTGGGATACCGACGATCGAGTCTCGGGCAAGTAACGCATCGATTGACAAAGGAATTGCATACGTGGTTTGATCGAATCTCGACATCGTGGTTCAACCGATGAAATCATCGAGAAGCATGTGGAGCCAACATGGGTATCCAGATCCCGCTGTTGGTTATTGCCCGAGAGTCGCCTCGGTCATGTCTCAAGGTGTCTCCAACCCGTAGGGTCTACACACTTAAGGTTCGGTGACGCTTAGGGTTAGTAGGAAGACTAGTATGTGAATACCGAATGTTGTTCGAGTCCTGATGAGATCCCGGACGTCACGAGGAGTTCGGAAGGGTCCGGAGGTAAAGAATAATATATAGGAAGTGGTGATTCGGCCATCGGGAAAGTTTCGGGGTCTGCCGGTAAAGTACCGGGACCACCGGAAGGGTCCCGGGGGTCCACCGGGTGGGGCCACCTATCCCGGAGGGCCCCATGGGCCAAAGGGGAAGGGAACCAGCCCACAGGGGCTGGGCGCCTCAGGCCCACCTCGCGCCTAGGGTTGAAACCCTAGGGGGGGGCGCCCACCGGCTTGGGGGCACTCCACCCCCTGGTTGCCGCCCGGAGATTGGATCTCAGGGCCGCCACTTCTGTGGGGCCTATATAAAGGGGGAGGAGGGGGCTGCTGTACCAACTCCCAAGGCGCAGCCCTCCCTCCCCAACACATCTCCTCCTCCCGAAGAGCTCGTGAAGCCTGCCGAGTATCGCTTCTTCACCATCACCACGCCCGCCGCTTTGGGTGGAGCTGTCTTCCTCAACCTCTCCTTCCCCTTGCTGGATCAAGAAGGAGGAGACGCCGCTCGTCCGTGCACGTGTGTTGAACGCGGAGGTGCTGTCCGCTCAGACTTGGACATCGGTGATCTGAATCACGCTCGAGTACGACTCCATCATCACCTTGCAAGCTTCCGCACGCGATCTACAAGTGGTATGTAGATGCAAACTCTCTCCCGTTGCTCGTTGCTTAGATGAACTCATAGATGGATCTTGGTGAAGCCGTAGGAAAAATTTTAATTTTCTGCAACGTTCCCCAACACGTCTCCCCTGTTCTAGTTACCATTCAAGATCCATAGCTCGGAACCCCCTCCCCCGAGGTCCGCCCGGTTTTACACGGACACTGGTGTTTTCATTGAGAGTTTCGTTGTGATATCGATGGAAGGATCGATGGCTCATCTGCAGATCAACAACAATAACGGTTGCGGGAACATTTACGTCCCTGGCCAACTTTTTGTGTTCAACAGCATGACCTTCTGCGCCGACTTGGCTGGCCATCTGGCCTCCGTGGAAACTACGCCCAAGGTTAGATCGTGACCTTTGGAGGCATGGAGTACACCACGGATGCCCGCGACATGCTCATCCTGACAAGATGGGCCCACATCCAGGGGTGGAGTCTTCCGACGACACTATCCCAACTTTGGGACCAATCGCCGTTGAGAACGCCGGGCTAGGGTCTCTGGCGCTGCCGGAAGGCCCCGATGTTATGACCCTGGGAGAGCTCTCCTCGGCCCCTGCCTCGGATGAGAATCATGCCCCTATCTCTAAAGCTACATCAAATTCAGAGCCAACCCCAGCGTTGGACCTAGAGCCGCCTGTGGGTCTTCTTTGCGCTGAAAACACGCCGAGCACTACAAAAAAAGACACATCCATGACATTTTGGGCCGAACGAAATTTTTTTCTGTCATACATATGACACTTCTATGATGATAATTGTGACAAAACTCGGTATCATCATAAATGTGGTGGGCTCCTACTTCTATGACAAAAAATCATGACAGAAAATGGGCTTTTCGTCCTGGGCGGGCCGGAGACGCAGCCGCATGACATTCTTTGGGCTGTCCATGACGGAAAAAACCGTGGTAGAAGCGAGGGGGAGGAAAATTTCGGGGAGTTGCCGGTTACGATGGGAGAGCGATGTGCGTTTCTCTCGTATAGGTACGCGCGTGTGTGCGAGGGGTTGGCTCTAACTGAAGCCGAGCGAGGCACTGAACCCGAGTGATTGCACTGCAGGCTACACGTTACAGAACCCGAGCGATGGCTGTTAACTGAACCCGATGGAGCGATTCTTCGCCATCGCTGCTAATCAAGTTGATCAATGCTGCCTGCAGGATGAACAAAGGAGCGCTATGGGTGTTTGGATGAGCGAAGGAGCGGTGGCGTTGCCTCTGGATGAACAGGAACCCGTGGTGTGGATGGATGGATGAACAGTAGACGGTGGAGGGGTGGCCGTGGAGGGGTGGTTGAACAGGACCCCATGGTGTGGAGGGGTGGATGAACAGTAGACAGTGGAGGGGTGCCCGTGGAGGGGTGGTTGAACAGTAGCCGGTGGAGTAGCGCGCGGTGGAGGCTGGATGAACAGGAGCCCGTGGAGTCTGGAGGAGGTCGACGGTAGCCCGTGGAGGCTGGAGGAGGTCGACGGTGGAGATGAAACAGATCCGTGGAGTCCGCTTTGGGGTACGCCACACCCTCCCCCTGCTTCGATCAGAAGCGCCCAACACAAGTCTGTTTTGTCCATTTTGCGATACGCCACACCCCTCCCGATCAACAGGATCCCCATTTCGACCATAGCACTCCAACACAAGTCTGTTTCGTCCGTTGTGCGGTATGCCACACTCCTCCCGATCAACAGGACCCCCTTTTCGACCGTAGGAGGTCCGTTTCCTCTGTTTTGCGGTATGCCAGGCCCCTCCCGATCAACAGGACCCCGTTTCGAACGTGGCCGGTCAAACACAAGGCCGCTTCTCACAGGCGGTACGCCAGCCTCGCTTCCATCGCTGCTCCGCCCAAGCCCTCCCGATGAACACGACCACGCATTCCGTTCCGACCCGGCCGGTTGGCTCCCCATGAACACGACGACGACGCTGTTTCTCCGTTCTGACCCAGCCATGTACATATGCGCGATAGGTGTTAGAGACCCTGCCCATATGTACGACGCGGGTCAGATTTTCTTTCTTGCACCCTCGCCGCAGACGACATGTACATGCTACGCGCGCGCTCTACATCTACGACGCGCGCTACCTGACATCGACCAAGATGTACGCATACCGTCGCGACCAGAATGACAATGCTACGTACGCTTTGACTAGGTGGGTCCCGACTGTCAGGCAGTTCCTTGCCTGCGAAGATGTAGCTCATGTTCCCTAAAAAAAGAAGATGTAGCTGGTGGGTCCTAGCAGTCAGGGGGGCGAATCGTTTTTTTTTGCCCGGACGCACTTCCTTGCGTGCGAAGATGTAGCTGGTGGGTCCCAGCAGTCATGGGGCGAATCTTTTTTTCGCGAAATATGGTGGCCCATCCGGTGGGTCCCTGCTGTCAGGTGGAGGAATCATTATTTTGCGCGTAATAAGGAGGCACTTCCTTGCGGCGGCCGTGGACCCAGCTGTCAGCCTATCCACGTACAGTCCACGTACGATGGAAGTCGTTCGTTGACCACATTGACCACGCCACGTAGAGAGCACCATGGCGGTGGACGACGGCGAGGCCTAGGAAGGGGACGACTCGAAGCCGGGGAAGATGCAGAAGTGGATGCCCACGCGAAGAGGAGTACGAGGATTCACTGGTTCGGCTGTGGTGTGAGGCTGCTGTCGCCGAAGAATAACAGGGGGTGTGGGTGAGTAGAGGGATGGCATGGACAGCGGTGGGAGTAGTAGGGGGCGGTGAGGCCTCCGCGGCATCACAGCCGACCACGGGAGGCAGGAGCACGCGGCACGACCGGCGCTGGTTTGGGCGGCTGGAGCAAGAAGACCAGAGGTTGAAGAAGCACTACGGCCGTTGGATGAATATCGCACGGTAACAGGAGCTAGAATTGTTCATATTGACTAAGTTGACAAAGCTCTCCGTCCCCGTCAACTTGGTAGGCCTACAAGTCAGCCTCCCACTATGCTGGGTTCCAGCTGGCAGGGGGAGTATTCATTTTTTTTGTGCGTAATAAGGAGGCACTTCCTTGCGTGCGAAGATAGCAGGTGGGTCCAACATGTCAGCTGGGGGCATGTTTTTTTCGTGAAATACAGAGGCCCTTCCGGTGGGTCCCAGATGTCAGGTGCAGGAATAATTATTTTACGCATAATAAGGAGGCACTTCCTTGCTGTGGCCATGGACCCAGCTGTCAGCCTCTCCACGTGCAGTCCACGTCCGATGGAAGCCGTTCCTTGACCACGTTGACCACGCCGCGCCGAGAGCACTAGGGCGGTGGACGACAGCGAGGCCTAGGAAGGGAACGACATAGAGGCAGGGAAGACTCGGCAGTTGTTTCCCACACAGAGGGGAGTACGATTGTACGAGGGTTTACTGGTTCGTCTGCCCTCGCCGGAGAATAACAGCAGGATGGGAGCCAGCGATGGGAGTACGGTGGGGCGGTGAGGCCTGCGCGGCAGCACAACCGACCGCAGGGAGGAGGGAGCAGGCAGTCCCACCGGCGCTCGTTTGAGTGGCTGGAGGAGGAAGAGCAGAGATTGAAGAAGCACGACGGCCGTTGGACGGACATCGTACGATCACTGGAGCTAGAATCGTTCATATTGACTAAGTTGACAAAGCCCTCTGTCCCGGTCAACTTAGTAGGCCCACAGGTGAGCCTCCTACCATGGTGGGTCCCAGCTAGCAGGGGGAGTATTCATTTTTCTGTGCGTAATAAGGAGGCACTTCCGATGGGTCCGAGCTGACAGCGGAGGGGGGACGTTTTTTCGTGAAATACGGTGGTCCGTCCGGCGGGTCCCAGCAGTCAGGGGCAAATGTTTTTTTCCCGAAATACGGTGGCCCGTCCGGTGGGTCACAGCAGTCAGGGGGGAAACGTTTTTTTCGCGAAATACTGGTGGCCCGTCCGTGGGTCCCTCGCTGTCGTAGAGGAATAATTATTTTTGCCAGACAGGAGGCACTTCCTTGCGGCTGCCGTGAACCCAGCTGTCACCTCTCCACGTCAAGATACTTCCGATGGAAGTCGGTCGTTGACCACATTGACCACGCCGCGCCGAGTGCACCAGGGCGGTGGACGACGGCGAGGCCTAGGAAGGGGACGACGCGGAGCCGGGGAAGACGCGACAGTGGATGCCCACGCGAAGAGGAGTACGAGGGTTCACTGGTTCGGCTGCGGTGTGAGGCTGTCGTCGCCGCAGAATAAGAGGGGGAGTGGGTGAGTGGAGGGATGGCGTGGCCAGCGGTGGGAGTAGTATGGCCGGCCCTGCTTTGGGCGGCTGGGGCAAGAAGACCAGAGGTTGAAGAAGCACTACGGCCGTTGGATGGACATCGTTGACCACGCCGCGCCGAGAGCACCAGGGCGGTGGACGACGGCGAGGCCTACGAAGGGAATGACAGGGAGCCGGCGAAGACACGGCAGTGGCTGCCCACGCTGTGGAGAGTACGAGGGTTGACTGGTTCGGCTGCCATCGCCGGAAAATAACAGGAGCTGTGGGTGAGTAGAGGGATAGACAGGACAGGGATGCGAGTATGATGGGGCCGTGAGGCCTGCCCGGCAGCACTGCCGGCCATGGGAGGCGGGAGCAGGCGGTTCCAACAGCGCTGGTTTGGGCGGCTGGGGCAGGAAGATCAGAGACTGAAGAAGCACGATTGCCGTTAGATTGACATCCAACAGTCTGACGCTGGTAGAGTCGATTGTTGACTATGTTTTTTTAAGAAACCTTATGTACGCATGAACTTAGTAGGCCCACAAGTTAGCCTCCAAATCTGTGGCAGACAACATAAAGCCCATTAGCTATTTTT
This sequence comes from Aegilops speltoides, assembly GCA_021437245.1. NCBI lineage: Eukaryota > Viridiplantae > Streptophyta > Magnoliopsida > Poales > Poaceae > Aegilops > Aegilops speltoides. The sequence continues at coordinate 27,778,545 of CM038145.1, forward strand.
TACAATTTGCAGCCCATTTGCTATTTTTTATAATTTGCAGCCCATTTGCTAATTCTTAAGTAATTTATTACAGCCCATTTTCTGCCCAGGACCACGATCAAAAAGTTCAACCTTATTTTGCATATTTCGGTGGAGTCCAAACTATTGTAATCCCGAAATGATAAACATTTTTTAAGAACTTATTGAATTGCCAAAAAAATCGTTTTGTTTTTGTAAGCAAATAAGACGTGGGACAATTGAGTTGGTTTAAGGGAAAACCAGTGGTAAAAAATCAGCGCTGGATGGGAAAGAATAACAAAAATAAGGATGTAAATATGAAAAGGGAATTTTATGTGTTTTCAATATAATGATATGTGTATATGAACTAGTAAAACTATAGGTAGAGATTAGAAAATGGATGTAGGACATGCGTTTCAAGAGGAAAATAGAACTGGCTGTGTGTTTGATTCAAGAATAAAACTGCTGCGGATGTTGTAAGACAAAATATAACTAACGGCGGGCCGAGGCCAAGAGATACCTTCTCGGATCTTTGTGCCTCGTTGTTGTCATGGCTGCTTACCGTTAAAAACAAAACCAACCCTGGTCAGTCTACAGCCCAGTTGAAACTTGCTCGACCTGAAAAAACAATATACGTGCTCAATAAACGAGAGAATTCTTCAAGCACAGACTGATAACTGGGATGCAGCACGGATATTTTTTTTATCGTGATAATAAGTGCATGCACTTGTTTCAAAAAAACTGCAGAACTGGGAATTCGATCGGCGGGTGCTTATGCTACCCATCAAATAAAAATCAGGTGCCTGAGAATTCATTTCGAAACAAATGATTCAGCTTTATATCCATGTCGACCCTCGGCATGATGGTTGGAAGCAAATGCAAGTTCATACCAAAAGGTCGTTAACAACAATACCAACTTGCAGACAACAAGGTAGTACAACTACCAATACCAAACTACTCCTGGGCTCCTGGCCCTAGTGTTCGTCTGGTAGAAAATCTTGCAGAGGACCAGCTCCCGCTCCTTCTCTTGCTCCGTGTTCCCGATGTGGTACCGTGCATCACCCATTGGTCCTCTCGCTGGTCGAAGTTCTTGTTGGTGTGCAGTACCGTAACCTTTTGTCTGCCCGTCGCCGCCGTTGACCATCACAAAGTAGGTATTGCCGGTCTTGTGCCACATCGCGCGCGTGCCGTGACTGATCGTATCTTGCGATGCATCCACGTGCCCTTTTGAATGCCCTGGAATTGCGCTAGAAGAAATGCTTCCTTAGGCCACTCAATGTGATACCTGCAGTATTGTGGAATACAGGTTTTAGTGTACCTAGTTGGCATTTTCATAACATCTTTGGCATGTTGCAGTCACTTGTTTCACTTTTTATTAACTGTCAAATTGTAATTGTTTCACCAGGTCTGCGTCTAAAAAGAAAAATAGAGCTATAAACAAAGGAATATGTTTGTGCAAGTAGATGGCCGATCGGTGTCTTACCTGGAAGTTTCTCAGGTTGGGTGTAGCATATGTCGTGCTCGTTGTCGATGGTTGGTATGAACAAATCGATGAGGGATTGAAATCTTTTGCCTCATCCATTAAATAAACGCTTGTAAAAACTCTAAACTCTATTCTCCTCCTATTTAATGGATGAGGCAAATCTTTTGCCTCCGTTTTGAAAAAAAGATTTCGACAGATAAGTGGTACTCCAAATCTGAAGTCCGGAATACCCGAACACGCTGCCGGGATTCTTGTGTCACCTCACGCGCAGCGTGTTGTCACGTCAATTCAATGTGTGGACATGATGAATAATTCGACCGACGTATACTAGTACTGCTACTGTACTACTTACTAGTCGTATTTAGTGTCACAATTTATACATAGGTTTAACTAACAAGTACGCACTTGAAGCCTAACTGATATATATGTATATATATGGCTTCTGCACATCATCTCCATCATCATTATCAAGACATCCCACGCAGTGAGTTAGGATGCACTTGATCCCGTGAAGGTATCTATCCTTCAAACCAGAGGAGTGCTTCAAACTAACAACAAGACATAATATCCAACAAAAGAGGGTCGTGCTACTGCAGAGAGAATACATGGCTCGCCTAGATATCGCACGAATCAAGTTGTGGATATTTGCTGTTGGCATGAACCACATCGCCGCATGTCGGGTTTGCAAAAGCCATCCATCGCATGGAAGCTTGATGCCTTTCACAATCAAGATTACCCGCAACAAGCTGTGTCGATTTAATCTCGGATATGGTGATTCATGAAACCCATGGTATGATGTGTAAACACAGCCCCCCTCGCGAATGGAAGTTGCATACCATAGTAATCATCGCCGGTGATATGATCGATGATTGGTTGGATGATCGGATAATTGAGCCCGAGGAACAAGGAGTGGTTGTCGAGGCTGTAAACCCGCCTCTAGTTGAATACGCCTGGCCCAACGGAGATGGGATCTTTCTCGAACACGAAGCAGCCATAGCCATCAATGTCACGAACGCCCCACGCATTGTACTGCATGTGGTTTGATGTAATGGTTTGGTCAATTTGGTATGTGCGAATGAGCATCAAATGACCGCTGTCGGCTGAACGAGCGATAAACCAGCACCTATCGGCTGGTATGATTCCAGGTCCTGGAATCATGAAGGCTAGCGACGGCGCTTCATCGCAACAATTCAAATTGGAGACCAAAAGGACAAAAATAAACAATCATGTTCAGAGTATGTGTGGAATTAAGATTATTATAACAGTGACACATATCATAGACACAGAATTGCAATGTTGTGGTCATAATCATACCCCAAGTTAAAAAAATAAGCCAATGGCTTTTATATTCTAGCTACATGTGATGGTTCAAACATCATGTAACAATGAGAGGAAAACAGCTATGACAGCGCCTACTCATATTCTACCATAGCACTTACTACAACTATTCTCATATCAACTCTAAGCAATAACATGCGTTGTTATAAAAATCTAGTAAACGAGAGTAACATATAGCAATCATGATGTTATGCTCATAATATGTATTCTAACAATCATTAGATGCCAATTGTTCTCATATCAACTCTGGTCATAAAAATCTAGGAAATGAGAGGAACATATAGCAATGATGTGGTTATAGACATGCTATGCATTCTAAATTTGTAACAAATGAACAGGCAGTCGTATTCATAAGGTAAAGGTGAGATGAGATAGAACAATTACACGACGATAGATTCCACCAGTATAGGCAGCCAATCTGTGTGTCGACCGCGTAAACAATGCCGTCGTGCACTATAGCATCGTATGTAAATGTTGCCTCAACAGATTGATGATGAGCCATAACCATGTATGGCGACCGGATTCCAGATAGACTAATCCCATGTTGAACAAGGCAATGAGCTTGTAATCCATGTAGTCTTCTGATGGTGTGGGCACTTCGCATATTACAACTTTCTGCAAACAGAGGTCGAGCCAAAATCTTGACGCGTCTCGTGCGTAGTAGGCAGGAGTGTCCGGCGGGCCGCGATGCTCAATGTCTGTGGTATCCAACGATGGAAGGGTGATCTCTCGCTGGGTGTAGATATCCACGGGACGCCATGGACTACTGGTGTGGTGGATGAGGACGATCCAGTTGGCCTTCATGCCCGCCCAGTAGTGGCCGCGCATGAAGGATAGGTGGATGGGTAGTGGTAGCATGTCGAGGGGCACCACGGCAACCTCTGTAGGATCGTCAAGTCGGTGTCCGGGCCACTGCGAGGATCGACATCGCAAAGGTGGTGTCTTGAAAAGAGCCGGTCGGTTGCGCATTTAGTAGACGGTACAAAGACACCGAGCATGCGGCCAGATGGACGGTGCTGAGTAGGTCCATACGACTACAGATCTGCTCCAAGAGAACATCGGGGAGGGAATTCCAATCACAGCTCTGCGTGTCAGTCAGTTCTGCCATTGGGGTTTTTGGTGCCTGCGAGCCAGCGGGGAAGTGGATTCGGGCGGGCGAGCGAAGAAGCTTCTCCTCGTGTGGCCGAGCAGTGACACTACTAGGAAAAGGCATGCTAGTGGCGCACTGGTTTTGCCTTCTAATGGCGCATGGCCGGTGCGCCACTGGCATCACGCCATTAGAATTTTTTTCTAATGGCGCACCACAAGCGCGCCATTAGAATTGAGTATTCTAATGGCGCATGTGAAGTGCGCCATTAGTACCGCTCACGGTGCGCCACTATAATCTGCTATACTTACAACAAGCAGCACATTGTAGTGCGCCATTAGTAACAACTTTTTAATTTTATCTTCTTAATCTCAGGTCACTATTTCACATATGAGATATTCAACACATATATATATATACAACAAGCATCCATATAGCAATCATATCCAACACACAAGTTTCATCATATATACATACATAGCCAACACATAGTTCCGCTGTTACAAAAGTTTCACATTGTTCATCCAACACCGTTATCCATCAATTCACAAAAGTTTCACATTGATACAAAATAAAAACACAAATGGAAAAGAAGCACCCCATCCACGCAAGCTTCCGCCAATTAAATCAAATCTGCAAAATGATAAACAAGAAGTTAGAAGAAGAAAAGAAGAAGACTAGAAGAATTTGGAAGAGGAACAACACTAGAAGAAGAATAAGAAGAGTTTTGGAAAAGAAAAGAATAAGAAGAAGACTATAAGCTTATTATGTAAACTTGATCATTTTGTGCTAACATAAGTTATTTTGGAGCTAACCTATAGGAAACTAAGCATATAAGGTCTAAGTTAGTATATTAGAGCCAACTTAGGTAAAATGAAGCTAACCTATGTCATTTTGGAAAAGAAGAAGATTAATAAAAAGACTATAAGCTTATTATGTAAACTTGATCATTTTGTGCTAACATAAGTTATTTTGGAGCTAACCTATAGGAAACTAAGCATATAAGCTCTAAGTTAGTATATTAGAGCCAACTTAGGTAAAATGAAGCTAACCTATAGGAAACTAAGCATATTAGAGACAACATAGGTAACTAAGTATATATATATATCATTTTGGATAGCTAACCTATAGGAGATCTGACATACCTGACAAAGTAGGCAGTTCTTCTCCTTCTTCTCCTTCATCTCCCTGATGCGCCTAGAGGGCGAGGCGGTGGAGGCAGTGGAGGTAGTGGGATGTAGTCTTCACCACAATTGGCGTGGTCATGTCGCCCGGTGTGGGATCGCTGGCGCCACCACCGGTGCGTGGTCATTGTCGAGCACCACCACCATCGCGAGGCCACCTTCAGCACGACCATCGCTAGGTCATCCTCAGCCACCTCCATCTCTTGCCCATGGTCACCACCACCATCTCTTGCCCTTGGTCACCACCACCAGCGCTTAGGTCATCCTCACCGATGCCCATCGTCATGATGTAGCTCCTCATCCTCACTCTGCTCCTCTTCTCCCGCACTCCAGTCCGGATCATCCTTCTTGTTGTCTATGTTGGTGCAGAATCGCTGCTGCTTTCGCCTCTGACCAGAATCGCCTTTGCCGCTACAGCCATAGTCGCCGCTTTGCTTTGGTCAGTAGCGATCGATTGCCACTGCTCCTACTGTCCAAAATGCAACAATGACCGTTAACAATCGATGTGAGACAAAGCCAAATGTAGAGGAATAAGAAGAGGCGTAACGCATCGCATCATCATCGGCAGCAGATCGCATGCGACACATAGTCTTGTTGTACACCTTCACGATGAGCATGTCGGCGTGCGTCGTACTCAAGACAAGGAAGTACCCAGCTGCAGGTCGAGGCACGGTAGAAGTTCTCCCACCCACGAGACAAGTACATGTGGCCCTTCTTGATCGCCAACCGCACATCCCATCGCTGCGAAACCCGCTGCCGCCTGTCGCAGCTTCACATTATTTGGCGGATCTTCACCCATCAAGATGTTCATAAACCTGTCAGCAGCCTCTGCAGTTTGGGAAAATGAGTGATGTAGCAAACAACAGATATCATAATGAGATGGGTGAAGGGAGATCTCTCGCTTTTATATACCAGCGCCATGGATCCAATCAAGCCTCAAGTATGATAGTGAAGAACTCGAAGCATCCAACTCGCATCATGCGGTGTCGCAGATCGGCGGTGGCTGCTTCCCGCCATCTCGATAAGCAGCAGAAGAGACCAATTAGTACCCTTACAACAGACCATAAAACATGCATTAGTCGCAGTATTTTATATGTCCTATTTTTAGCAAAGTCATGCTAAAATTCACGGAAAATTTCAGCATGACCTTTGCTGAAAATAGGACATATGGAGTACCCGAATTCGCCGGAACGGAAGTTAATCAACATTCCGGCAAACTCAAGGGCCGGAACGGAAGTTAATCAAGTTGACAAAATTCCCAAGTAGTACAACTGCAACATCACAAGTAGTACCAATGAACATATAGTCCAGCAGGTTGAAAAAGCTGAAGTTCTCAGAATGAAGAATCACACAACACAGCACCTACATTATGATGATACATTTGGAGATTGCACATACAGTTTTCACATAAGCGTAATTGTTCTGGAGATTGCACATATAGTTTTGACAGCACAACACCTATGACAACACATACAGTTTTTCATATTTGTAGATTGCACAAACAATTTTCACATAGAGCAATGTTCTTTTCATTTCACCTTCCATTTTTTTGCAATTCAACTCACTTCCTTTTCTTAGAGTTACTGCTCCCAAATGAAATGACACTTTGACATGGCTGCAATTTTCAGTGTCTACTTATTTGCAATTTTTCTGTGTCTGCTTAGGAGAAATAGGTTTCAAACTTCAGCTTGTTTTGTATAAGGAGACTAAAAAACTATCTAAGGAGTTCTTCAAGTTCAAGTTACAGCCTGCATGACATTTTCCTACACAATGCTTGTTGTAAATAATTACTTAAAGTAAACACTTTTTATCTTAGCTTACTTACAAATGTAATGCCTATCTTTCTCGGTTTTCCAATTCCTTTTGTTTCATTTTCAACATTGCTCGCTTTGTAATTAATAGCACTGCTCAAGAAATCTATATATGCAATCTACAGAGATACTATCGCCATTGACCTGCTGGTATACAAAACTGAATATGCTACTCTAGTTCCTGGAGTTGGTTACTTAATTCTGTCCATTCCCATTGGTCTGGCTGACCTTTGGGTAATAGCTACTTATACTTGTTGTTACAAGTTACTGCTGTTATATATACTTACAGCAGCACTGCTAATGATACTAGCCCATGTGCTTGTGGGTGTGGTGTCCTATTTGCAGAAAAATACCATGTGTAAGTGGAGTGCAGTGTTTTGCAGAAGCAGATGTTCAGTTGGGTGCTACCCTGTCTATTTGCAGAAGCAGTGTTTCTCACAAGATTGGAACATCGAACATTTTCGCTAATCGTAGCAAGAACATCAAGAACACTAAACCTTTTTGGGGGAAACATGGCAATCTATACACTCGTAAAATGTAAGGTGGGAAGGAGGGAAGGGGGAGAGGTGAGGAATCACCTGGATAACGGCAAAGCTGCCGAGGAGGACGCCGTGTCGAGGAGGCAGCTGGTGGCGGCGCTGGCCGAGGAGGCGGCGCGGCCGAGGAGAAGGAGGCGCGAGGAGGTGGCGCGTCGAGGAGGAGGATGCGCCGAGGAGGTGGCGCGGCCGAGGAGGAGGCGTGGAGGCGGGCATGGAGGGTTCGCCGGGCTGGGCGGCCATGGGGGTGGGCTGCAGCGGTGGCGGCGGGTTAGGAACCCTAGCTGTCGCGGCCGGGAGGGAGGTTGACGCAGCGGGCCGCTGGGCGAGGGGACGCCAAGGCGCGGGCGTGGGCGGGGGGACGGTGCTCGGCTGGGACGGCGAGGGAGGCGCGCTCGGCTCTGGGACGATGAAGGAGGCGAGGCGGGAGGGGACGGCGAACACGGGGGGGGGGGCAGGGAGAGATTAGAGATATTTGGGGATTTAGTGGGGAAACTTTCTAATGGCGCACCACCATATCATGCGCCATAAATCGATTATTCTAATGGCGCACCAAAGACGAGTGCGCCATTAGAATTTTGTTCTAATCTAGCCCACTATCCCTATCTACCACCTAACCCTATCTACAATGTAACACACCCACTAGCCCGACTGGTCAAGACGCAAGCACACACACCAGAGTCCTCGGTTCGATTCCTGTGCTCCCCAATATTTTTATGCATTTTAAATGCTGTTTTTTATATTTATTTGTGTTTAAATATGTTCAAACTTGTTTAAATCATAACAGTAATATTTTTTATCCATTTTAAATGTTGTTTTTTATATTTATTTGTGTTTATCAAACTTGTTTAAATTATAACAGTGTAATATTTTTTATAAAAATAGTAAAAAAAATTAAAAATATGTTCAAAATGTGCGGGTTGCGCGCGGGGGGCCGGGCCGGTGCTCCGGCGGTGGAGCGGGGGAGGGTTGCGATGGGTAGAGCTAGCGGGGGAGGGTGCGGGTGCGATCGAGATGGAGGGGGATCGAGATCGAGATGGGGGGATCGAGATCGAGATGGAGGGGATACAGTAATATGCATTTTAAATATGTTCAAACTTGTGTTTAAATATGTTCAAACTTGTTTAAATCATAACAGTAATATTTTTTATGCATTTTAAATGCTGTTTTTTATATTTATTTGTGTTTATCAAACTTGTTTAAATTATAACAGTGTAATATTTTTATAAAAATAGTAAAAAAATTAAAAATATGTTCAAAATGTGCGGGGCGCTTGGGGGCGGGCCGGTGCTCCGCGGTGGAGCGGGAGGTTGCGATGGGTGGAGCTAGCGGGGAGGGTGCGGTGCGATCGAGATGGAGGGGATCGAGATCGAGATGGAGGGGATCGAGATCGAGATGGAGGGGATCAAAGAATGGCGCACATCCTATCCGTGCGCCATTAGAAGTTATATATAGTAATGGCGCATTGTTTGCCTCATGCGCCATTAGTATGTATGGGAAAATGAAAAAAGAAATTATACTAATGGCGACGCTGTCCGCCGGCGCCATTAGTGTCTTCCACTCTAATGGCGTCGAGAACAAGGTGCGCCATTAGTATATAGTAGTGGCGCACTGCATCCACGGTGCGCCATTAGAATCAATCCTATCTATAGCCCTTTTCCTAGTAGTGGAGCGGGGGGATATGGTACGTGCGAGCTACCAAGGAAGATGGCGCGGGCGGGCGAGCAGTGAGCGGGGGTAAATGGTGTGCGGCCGACGATGGGGAAGAGAGGAGCAAGAAGAAGAGAGGAGGAAGAAGAGTGGAAGATGGGGAAGAAAGTGCATTAAATCTCAATTCTACTAGTACTACTACCAGGATATAGGCACCGTCCTCCGGAGTGTAAATGGTTACATCGATGACATGTGGGTCTACCAAAAGAGGGCCCATATGTCAGTTAATGGAGGACACAAAGCGAGGCGATTTATGAAGCGCGTTTCATCGGCAAACATGATGACAAGATCGGGTAAGGCTGATTTAGTAACACCAACACGCTGGTTCAGCTTATTAATTACGTGTCCCATCTGCCGCAGTGTATTGTCACTTCACTGCAAAGACTAGTTGAATAGTTCTCTCTGACCGAGATGGGGAATGATGGATCGCGAGGATTTCCTTTCTACAGTATCCCTATGCCTCTATGCTCACTTCACTCATTTTGCTCTGTACCTAGTCACTTGTTGAAATCTGTAGAAAGACAAATACTTCGTATTTGGGAACAGAGGGAGGCTTTTACTCCGTACTGGAGTATTTGGGAACAGAGGGAGTATCACCATATGGAGGGAACAGAGGAAGTTTGAAATATGAACATGTCAATGGGAGGGAGTAAGCCCCATGCATGCATGCATGCATGCAACATGCAACACTCACACATACTCCACATGGATGCACGCAACACTCACGCACCCATGCGGCACACAGCACATGACGCAACACACACGCTCACACTCAAGTGCTCAACCTACTCCCTACGTCCGTGAAAGACTATACATTTAGAGATTTACACATTGATCAGGGTATAATTAACGCCCAAAAGTAGCAGACTTTTGTGTGCATGCGACCATTGAGATAAGAAGATTAAATGAAGGTCGTTGCATGCTGTAATTAAGGATAGACATGTAGCCTATACCTACAACACAAGTTGGTGCATTAGTAAATCAATATCGATTTAGATTAAAGGCTAAATGCATTGGAAGTGTAGATGTACATCATGTACTACTACACTCTTTGTTTTATAGCGGATGTACACTCTTTGTTGGAAGGCCGAGGGAGGACACGTGCATGCACTCACATACACAGCCAGGGCGGTTCGGGCGCAAGGGTTGGACTCGTGTGGCGCCTACGTAAAGTTTTGTTTTACTGATTTCTTTGCTCCGCCAACTGACAGGTGGGACCCAGAAACCAGGTGACAATTTAACCAGTCAACAAAGTGCCACGTCGACTATGTGGCCGGTCAGTAGGGTGCAATACGGTGCTCTACGATGAGCTAGTGATCGTATAATCGATGCAAAACTATATATAGTGACCGTAAAGAGCGTATTGTTACATACGTTGACCGCCAATGTATTTTCTCGTTTCAAATTAAGCCATATTAATCGGAAAGGATGCAGTATGGACTACTACTAGTACTAGTACCGCTTTGATGTGTCTCGTCAACTCGCCGAACGAGGAGAAGCTTGCTTACTACGCCTCTCCCTCGCCCACGCGCGTGGTGGTTCGCAGGACGAGGAGAGGGTTTTGACTACAGCGCCCTCTCCCTCTTCCTCTCCCTCGCCCTCACCCTCGTGGTGGACGTGCAGCAGTTCAATCGGTGTCAGATTGCCAGATGCATATTGTACTGTAGTATCATCATTGTTGGACCTTCCGAAGAGGCGAAGAGGCAAGTGCAAGGTTCACACGAGTACGAACTGTTGAACCTCCCGAAGAGGCAAAGAGCCAAGCGCAAGGTTTTATAGGAGTTGTCATCCTAGTAGGAGTGTACTACAACTATAGCGAACGATGCTACTGTATGATGCCGCCACGTCACCTATATCCGAAGTTGTGCCACCTTTTTTTCTCAAAGAGCGTGTTGGAGCCCGTGCAACAACCACACAAGTTGCACATACACATAACACATTTACTAGTAATAAATTCTAAAAGACAAATGCTAGTATGCCACACAAGTTCATCTCCAATTCATGTGATAAATTTGTGCATGACTAGTCTACATATATTCACAGCGCTACCATTCACAATTACCGTACTCCACTTACACGTTATAGATGGGCTACATGCATATCCTCCTCCGTGTTCCATCCTGTGTGTTCTTCATGGATGGCATGATCCATAGCAAGGCAACGGAATCATTGTCGCAGCTTTCTAGTCCGGTTCCACACGATGGAGACTCATCCAAGCTGAAGCGGCATAAATCAGGATAGCGTGTCCCAAAGATGTCGCTCATCCGGCAAAGGCGCAATGAAGACACAACCATGCTTCATGAACGGCAGGCCTTCCGTGTCGTGCACGGAAGGTGGCATCCGCTTCACAATGGGGTAGCTATCCCCGATGAAAAGCGTAGTACTTCCAAGAGTGTTCTCGCACCCACGTAGCATCACGGGGTCGAACTCGGCGCCGCTCATCTAGTACACGCGCATCCCATATCTGGACACATGGTGACGTACATAGTCAAGGTCCATGCATAATAATGTTGTGCTCAAATATGGCGGTCGAAGTCTTGTGCAGCAAATAGTACTACTCCGCATAGAGGAAGTAAAATAACCGCTTATTATATATAGCCACTCTTGGCTACATGGATGAGATAGTAAGACATGGAAAAACAAAATGGTGGCAGCTAGTGGGTTCAAGTCTTCAAGGGCCCAGCTAGCTATACGCTGCCCTCCGTGGTAAAAGTACTCCTACTAGTAGTACTAAGTATACTACTAGTACAACAATGAAAGAGAAGGCGAGAGGGTTAAAAAATAGAATACCTGGGTAGATGGTGACGGTCCGATCATGGTAGATTGTGTGACCATGTTGCACATCAGTGGTACCATGGGTAATGACTGCTAAGATAGTTGATCCCAATATGCCAAAGTCAGCTACAAGGTTCCAGGTTAGACCGAATCGCGGATGCAAATGCACATCCAGGATTGGCGATCTTATTTTGATCGGGGGATGACTAGTCCCTACAAAATAATGGAGTACCGTTAGGGATGCAAATGATGGTTTGTGCATTCCGTTTGTAATCTCCCGTACCGTAGGATGGCAACCAGATGAAACAAGTCCCCTGGCTTGTCACCGCGAAGATGCGACCTAGATGGCGCACGGCGTCTTCGAATGTGTAGGGGTACAAATCTGCCACCGCCAACATGCGCTAGCCTCTGCCATTACTACGTCTTGCATTGATGGCAATCCTTATGTCAAACACCGCGATGAGATAGTAATCGTCGTAGCCGCGTCGCTTTGTCGGCGGGTCCGCAATTGCTATCTTCTTCAATCTCATGTAGGCATCATCATACATATTCAAGCATGATGTCTACTACACAACCTTCTTCTTGTAGACGTTGTTGGGCCTGCAAGTGCACAGGTCTGTAGGACAGTAGCAACTTTCCCTCAAGTGGATGACCTAAGGTCTATCAATCCGTAGGAGGCATAGGATGAAGATGGTCTCTCTCAAGCAACCCTGCAACCAAATAACAAAAAGTCTCTTGTGTCCCCAACACACCCAATACAATGGCAAATTGTATAGGTGCACTAGTTCGGCGAAGAGATGGTGATACAAGTGCAAAATAGATAGTAGATATAGGTTTTTGTAATCTGAAATAATAAAAACAGCAAGGTAACAAGTGGTAAAAGTGCGCGTAAATGGTATTGCAATGATAGGAAACAAGTCCTAGGGTTCATACTTTCACTAGTGTAAGTTCTCTCAACAATAATAACATATATAGAACATATGACAAGCCCTCAACATGCAACAAAGAGTCACTCCAAAGCGACTAATAGCGAAGAACAAACGTAGACATTATGGTCGGGTACGAAACCACCACAAAGCTATTCTTTCGGATCAATCTATAAAAGAGTTCGTACTAGAATAACACCTTAAGATACAAATCAACCAAAACCCTAATGTCACCTAGATACTCCATTGTCACCTCAAGTATCCGTGGGCATGATTATACGGTATGCATCACACAATCTCAGATTCATCCAACCAACATAAAAGTACTTCAAAGAGTGCCCCAAAGCTACTACCGGAGAGTCAAGAACGTGTGCCAACCCCTATGCATAGGTTCCCAAGTGTCACGAAACCCTCAAGTTGATCACCAAAACATACATCAAGTGGATCAATAGAATAACCCATTGTCACCACGGTTATCCCACGCAAGACATACATCAAGTGTTCATAAAAGACTCAATCCGATAAGATAACTTCAAAAGGGGAAACTCAATTCATCACAAGAGAGTAGAGGGGGAGAAACATCATAAGATCCAACTACAATAGCAAAGCTCGGGATACATCAAGATCGTGCCATAGATGGAACACGAGAGAGAACACGAGAGAGAGAGAGAGAGATCAAACACATAGCTACTTGTACATACCCTCAGCCCCGAGGGTGAACTACTCCCTCCTCCTCATGGATAGCGCCGGGATGATGAAGATGGCCTCCGGTGATGGGATCCCCCTCTGGCAGGGTGCCGGAACAGGGTCCCGATTGGTTTTTGGTGGCTACAGAGGCTTGCGGCGGCGGAACTCCTGATGTATTTTCTGTTCTGGAAGTTTTAGGGTACGTAGGTATATATGGGTGCAGGGAGAACGTCGGTGGAGCTACGGGGGCCCCATGAGGCAGGGGGCGCGCCCCCACCCTCGTGAGCACCTCCCGTATCTTCTGACGTGGGGTCCAAGTCCATCAGGTGGGTTTCCTTCCAAAAATAACTTCTTCAGTTGATTTCGTTCCGTTTTGACTCCGTCGGATATTCCTTTTCCTCGAAACACTGAAATAGGCATAAAACAGCAAATCTGGGCTGGGCCTCCGGTTAATAGGTTAGTCCCAAAAATAATATACGAGTGGATAATAAAGCCCAATATTGCCTAAAACAGTAGATAAAGTAGCATGGAGCAATCAAAAATTATAGATACGTTGGAGACGTATCAAGCATCCCCAAGCTTAATTCCTGCTCGTCCTCGAGTAGGTAAATGATAAAAAAGAATTTTTGATGCGGAGTGATACTTTGGCATAATTTCAATGTAAATCTTCTTAATCATGATATGAATATTCAGATCCGAAAGATTCAAGATAAAAGTTCATATTGACATAAAAAATAATAATACTTCAAGCATACTAATCAAGGCAATCATGTCTTCTCAAAATAACATGGCCAAAGAAAGTTCATCCCTACAAAATCATATAGTTAGGCTATGCTTCATTTTCGTCACACAAAGATGTTCCCAACTTCTATACCCCCGATGACAAGCCAAGCAATTGTTTCATACTTTTTGACGCGCTTCAGCTTTTTCAACCCTCACGCAATATATGAGCGCAAGCCATGGATATAGCACTATAGGTGGAATAGAATATGATGATGGGATTGTGTGGAGAAGACAAAAAAAGGAGAAAGTCTCATATTGACGAGGATAATCAACGGGCTATGGAGATGCCCATCAATTCATGTTAACATGAGGAGTAGGGATTGCCATGCAACGGATGCACTAGAGCTATGAATGCTCAACAAAAGAAAACTAGTGGGTGTGCATCCAACTCGCTTGCTCACGAAGACCTAGGGCATGTTGAGGAAGCCCATCATTGGAATATACGAGCCAAGTTATATAATGAAAAATTCCCACTAGTATGAACAAGATAATTTATGAGACTCACTACATGAAGAACAAGGTGCTACTTTGAAGCACAAGTGTGGTAAAAGGATAGTAACATTGCCCCTTCTCTCTTTTTCTCTCATTTTTTTATTTGGGCCTTTTCTCCCTTTTTTTATGGCCTCTTTTTTTCTTTCTCTCTTTTTTTATTATTATTTTCGTCCGAAGTCGCATCCTGACTTGTGGGGGAATCATAGTCTCCATCATCCTTTTCCTCACTGGGACAATGCTCTAATAATGATGATCATCACACTTTCATTACAACAACTTGATATTACAACTCGAAACTAGAACAAGATATGACTCTATATGAATGCCTCTGGCGGTGTACCGGGATGGTGCAATGAATCAAGAGTGACATGTATGAAAAATAATGCATGGTGGCTTTGCCACAAATATGATGTCAACTACATGATCATGCAATGGCAATATGACAAAAGTAAAGTATGTCATGATGAACGGAACGGTGGAAAGTTGCATGGCAATATATCTCGGAATGGCTATGGAAATGCCATAATAGGTAGGTATGGTGGCTGTTTTGAGGAAGATATAAGGAGGTTTATGTGAAAGAGCGATCATATCACGGGGTTTGATGTACCGTGAAGTTTGCACCAACTCTCAATGTGAGCGCTGCATCAAGAGGCTAGCAAATGCGGAAAGGTAAAAGTGCGATAATCCATGGACTCACATTAGTCATAAAGAACTCATATACTTATTGCAAAAGTTTATTAGCCCTCAAGCAAAGTACTACTACGCATGCCCCTAGGGGATAGATTGGTAGGAAAAGACCATCGCCGTCCCCGACCGCCACTCATAAGGATGCACAAGCCAGGTACACTTCATGCTTCAAATTTGTTACACAACTTTACCCATACGTGCATGCTACGGGACTTGCAAACTTTAACACAAGTATTTCTCAAATTCACAATTATCAACTAGCACGACTTTGATATTATTACCTCCATATCTTAAAACAATTATTAAGCATTAGATTTATCTTAGTATTCAGTTCACTCAAAAGAAAGTTTCACATATCTCGAACACTAAGTATATTAACATTAAGCAAATTACCATGCTATTAATGACCCTAAAAATAATCTAAGTGAAGCATGAGAGATCAAGAGTTTCTTTAAAACAAATCCACCACCATGCTCTAAAAGATATAAGTGAAGCAATAGAGCAAACAACAAAAACTACTCCGAAAGATATAAGTGAAGATCAATGAGTAGTCGAATAATTATGCAACTATGTGAAGACTCTATCTCATTTAATAATTTCAGATCTTGATACTTTATTCAAACAGCAAGCAAAGCTAAAGAAAACTACATTGCAAGGATAGCACAACTCATGTGAAGAAGCAAAAACTTAGGCTCAACCGATACTAACCGGTAGTTGTTGAAGAAGAAAGGTGGGATGCCTACCAGGGCATCCCCAAGCTTAGATGCTTGAGACTTATTGAAATATTATCTTGGGGTGCCTTGGGCATCCCCAAGCTTTAGCTTTTGTGTCTCCTTAATTCCTCTCATATCGTGGTTTCTTTTTTATAAAAAGCTTCATTCACAACAAACTCAACAAGAACTCGTGAGATAGGTTAATATAAACCAATGCAAAACCTTATCATATTATACTGTAGAAAATCACTTAAATTATTATTCAACATTGCATACTAAATGCTTCTGTATATTTAATACTCCTATCCTCAAATAGAATCATTAAACAAGCAAACATACGCAAACAATGCAACCATAACAGCAATCTGCCAAAACAGTACAGTCTGTAAAGAATGCAAGAGTATCAATACTTCCCTGACTCCAAAAATTATGAACTAAAATTCCCACTGTAATAAATTTATCAGAGCTCAATATGCAAAAATATTAAGCGTTATACCATGCTCTGACTTTTCTAGGCAATTTTTGCAACAGCGGTAAACTTTCTGTTTTCAAACAGCAACATGCAAACTAGCAAAATAAGCATGGCAAAGGCTATCCTTGACTTTTTTATTGAAACTAAAGATGCAAAACATTATTCTAACTGACAGCAAGCAAAAACTAACAAAATAAAATTGACGCTCCAAGCAAAACACATATCATGTGGCGAATAAAAATATAGCTCCAAGTAAAGTTACCGATGAACGAAGACGAAAGAGGGGATACCTTCCGGGGCATCCCCAAGCTTAGTTGCTTGGTTGTCCTTGAATATTACCTTGGGGTGCCTTGGGCATCCCCAATCTTAGGCTCTTGCCACTCCTTATTCCATAGTCCATCGAATCTTTACCCAAAACTTGAAAACTTCAACCACACAAAACTCAACACAAAACTCGTAAGCTCCGTTAGTATAAGAAAATAAAACCACCACTTAGGTACTGTAATGTACTCATTATAAATTCATATTGGTGTAATATCTACTGTACTCCAACTTATCTATGGTTCATACCCTCCGATACTACTCATAGATTCATCAAAATAAGCAAACAACACATAGAAAACAGAATCTGTCAAAAACAGAACAGTCTGTAGTAATCTGTATAAAACGTATACTTATGGAACACCAAAAATTATGAAATAAATTTCTGGACCTGAGAAATTTGTGTATTAATCATCTGCAAAAAGAATCAACCTAAAATCACTCTCCAGTAAAAAATGACAGCTAATCTCGTGAGCGCTAAAGTTTCTGTTTTTCACAGCAAGATCACATAAACTTCACCCAAGTCTTCCCAAAGGTTCTACTTGGCACTTTATTGAAACAAAAGCTATAAAACATGAGTACTAAAGTAGCATAATCATGTGGACACACAAAAACATTAAGGATAAATATTGGGTTGTCTCCCAACAAGCGCTTTTCTTTAATGCCTTTTAGCTAGGCATGATGATGATAATGATGCTCACATAAAAGATAAGAATTGAAACATAACGGGAGCATCATGAAGCATATGACTAGCACATTTAAGTCTAACCCACTTCCTATGAATAGGGATTTTGTGAGCAAACAACTTATGGGAACAATAATCAACTAGCATAGGAAGGTAAAACAAGCATAGCTTCAAGATTTTCAACACATAGAGAGGAAACTTGACATTATTCCAATTCCTACAAGCATATGTTCCTACCTCATAATAATTTTCAGTAGCATAATGAATGAATTCAACAATATAACCAGCACCTAAAGCATTCTTTTCATGATCTACAAGCATAGAAAATTCACTACTCTCCACATAAGCAAAATTCTTCTCATGTATAGTAGTGGGAGCAAACTCAACAAAATAACTATCATGTGGTTGAAAATTAAGATCAAGATGACACGTTTCATGGTTATCATTATTCTTTAAAGCATACGTGTCATCACAATAATCATCATAGATAGGAGGCATGCTTTCATCATAGTAAATTTGCTCATCAAAGCTTGGGGGACAAAAAATATCATCTTCATCAAACATAGCTTCCCCAAGCTTGTGGCTTTGCATATCATTAGCATCATGGATATTCAAGGAATTCATACTAACAACATTGCAATCATGCTCATCATTCACATATTTAGTTCCAAACTTTCTATAGATTTCTTCTTCTAGAACCCGAGCACAATTATCTTTTACATCATACTCACGAAAGATATTAAAAAGGTGAAGCGTATGAGACAAACTCAACTCCATTTTTTTGTAGTTTTATTTTATAAACTATACTAGTGCTAAAACAAGAAACAAAAAGATTCAATTGCAAGATCTAAAGATATACCTTCACTTACCTAGCCTCCCAAGCAACGGCGCCAGAAAAGAGCTTGATGTCTACTACACAACCTTCTTCTTGTAGACGTTGTTGGCCTGCAAGTGCACAGGTTTGTAGGACAGTAGCAAATTTCCCTCAAGTGGATGACCTAAGGTTTATCAATCGTAGGAGGCGTAGGATGAAGATGGTCTCTCTCAAGCAACCCTGCAACCAAATAACAAAAAGTCTCTTGTGTCCCCAACACACCCAATACAATGGCAAATTGTATAGGTTCACTAGTTCGGCGAAGAGATGGTGATACAAGTGCAAAATAGATAGTAGATATAGGTTTTTGTAATCTGAAATAATAAAAATAGCAAGGTAACAAGTGGTAAAAGTGCGCGTAAATGGTATTGCAATGATAGGAAACAAGGCCTAGGATTCATACTTTCACTAGTGTAAGTTCTCTCAACAATAATAACCAGATAGAACATATGACAAGCCCTCAACATGCAACAAAGAGTCACTCCAAAGCCACTAATAGCGGAGAACAAACGTAGAGATTATGGTCGGGTACGAAACCACCACAAAGCTATTCTTTCGGATCGATCTATAAAAGAGTTTGTACTAGAATAACACCTTAAGATACAAATCAACCAAAACCCTAATGTCACCTAGATACTCCATTGTCACCTCAAGTATCCGTGGGCATGATTATACGATATGCATCACACAATCTCAGATTCATCCAACCAACATAAAAGTACTTCAAAGAGTGCCCCAAAGCTACTACCGGAGAGTCAAGAACGTGTACCAACCCCTATGCATAGGTTCCCAAGTGTCACGAAACCCACAAGTTGATCACCAAAACATACATCAAGTGGATCAATAGAATAACCCATTATCACCACGGTTATACCACGCAAGACATACATCAAGTGTTCATAAAAGACTCAATCCTATAAGATAACTTCAAAAGGGGAAACTCAATTCATCACAAGAGAGTAGAGGGGGAGAAACATCATAAGATCCAACTACAATAGCAAAGCTCGGGATACATCAAGATCGTGCCATAGATGGAACACGAGAGCGAACACGAGAGAGAGATAAAACACATAGCTACTGGTACATACCGTCAGCCTCGAGGGTGAATGAGGGAGTCCTGGACTAGGGGGTGTCCGGACAGCCGGACTATCATCGTCCGCCGGACTTCAAGACTACGAAGATACAAGATTGAAGACTCTGTCCCGTGTCCGGATGGGACTTTCCTTGGCGTGGAAGGTAAGCTTGGTGATACGGATATGTAGATCTCCTACCATTGTAACCGACTCTGTGTAACCCTAGCCTTCTCCGGTGTCTATATAAACCGGAGGGCTTTAGTCCGTAGGACACAACATACATTACAACAATCATACCATAGGCTAGCTTTAGGGTTTAGCCTCCTTGATCTCATGGTAGATCCACTCTTGTACTACCCATATCATCAATATTAATCAAGCAGGACGTAGGGTTTTACCTCCATCAAGAGGGCCCGAACCTGGGTAACACATCGTGTCCCTTGTCTCCGTTACCATCCGCCTAGACGCACATTCGGGACCCCTACCGAGATCCGCCGGTTTTGACACCGACAATGGTGCTTTCATTGAGAGTTCCTCTGTGTCGTCACCGATAGGCTCGATGGCATCTTCAATCAACAAAGCTGTCCAGGGTGAGACTTTTCTCCCCGGACAGATCTTTGTATTCGGCGGCTTTGCACTGCGAGCTAATTCACTTGGCCATGTGGAGCAGATCAAAAGCTACGCCCCTGGCCATCAGGTCAGATTCAGAAGCCTAAACTTCACGGCCGACATCCGCGGGGACTTGATCTTCGACGGACTCGAGCCACAGCCAAGCGCGCGCCGCCTTTGTTACGATGGGCATGATCTAGCTCTGCCGCGAACAAGTGCCTTGTGGTAACGACAAGAATCCGCCCGCCCTTAGTCCGGAGCCGATCGCCAGATCGAGGGCCGGTGGTTGGACACCGCCGGGATGCAACTTCTACGGCGATGGAGCCGAACACTAACCTTGTCCCTTGCGAAGCTCGTGACTCCGAGGTGCCGGACTCCCTGCCGGACTCTAGACCGCCTGCCGCCGCTAATCGAATCGATAGGGCGCCGGTTATGGAATTCACCGCCATGACATCTTCCAACACTCGCCTTTGGCGACATCCTAAATTGTTAAAGCATCTCTCGCTATCGGGAGAGTCCTGGCCGGATTATGGCCAGGATGGTTGGGACACGGACGACAAAGAAATTCAGAGCCCACCCACCACCCACTTTGTAGCCACTGTCAACGATCTAACCGACATGCTAGACTACGACTCCAAGACATCGACGCTATGGACGACGATGCCGGAGACTTAACAGAACCAACGCCATCTTGGGCATCGGAAGACCACCTCGTCATACGACATATACATGGTGGACACCCCAAAAGACGGGACGGCGAAGAAGCAGCGGAGGCAGATTCCTTAAAGAAACAGCCCAAGCGCCGGCGTCGTGGCGCCGCTTAAATCCCGCCACAAAGAAGAATGGAGATTCCGCGCAGAGATAATAATACCCCGAGAGTGCCGAGGAGAATCCTCCAAAGAAGACTCAGACAGAGGATCGAAGCAAGCCCTCACGAGAGGGCGGCGATGAAGAGGTCGAGGATTACAACTATATACCTCCCTCCAAAGACGAGGCAAGCCTCAACGACGCATTTAATTCGTCATGCCCGAGGATCCCGCCGAACGAGAGCGTTTTAAACGCAGGCTTATCGCCACGGCAAATAGCTTAAAGAAAAGCAGCAGCAGCTTCAAGCCGATCAGACCTCTGGCCGATCGATGGACCGAGGTCCGCGCGTCAAGAGTTTAAACTCGAACGCCTCCAAAAGCTACCTAAGACGCAAGTTGCTCCCCGATTAGAGGAGGAAGCACATACCCTCATCACCAGCAAGACGATACGGCCGATCGACCACCCCGTGGTCGCGACAGAGAGGCATCGTGCCCTCCACCAAGACCGCACCCGCATCGCTCCAAAAGTATGAAGCCAAGAGGGAACGCGCCGGACTTGCGAGACGTATTGGAGGACAAAGCAAGGCAATCCAGATCCATCTACGGATCACGAGGGCACCCCACGACCCGCGACGAGTACCGTCGCGCCGGATACAATAACCCCGGCCGGGCCGAACACAGCAGACAACGCTCTCTCGAGCTACGTCATAATATTGCTCAATATAGAGGCACCGCACACCCGCTATGCTTCACTGACGAAGTAATGGATCATCAAATCCCCGAAGGTTTTTAACCCGTAAACATCGAATCCTACGATGGAACAACAGACCCCGCGGTTTGGATCGAAGATTATCTCCTTCACATCCATATGGCCCGAGGCGATGATCTCCATGCCATCAAGTATCTCCCACTCAAGCTTAAAGGACCAGCTCGGCATTGGCTTAACAGCTTGCCCGCAGAGTCAATTGGGTGTTGGGAAGACCTAGAAGCCGCATTCCTCGACAACTTCTGTGGCACGCGTAAAGCGGCCACCGACGCCGATGACCTAAGCCACATAATTCAGCAGCAGACGAATCGCCGACAATTCGACATGGTTCTTGACAAAGAAAAACCAAATCGTCGACTGTCCGGATGTAGAGGCCCTCGCAGCCTTCAAGCATAACATCCGCGACGAGTGGCTAGCTCGGCACCTAGGACAGGAAAAGCCGAAATCCATGGCAGCCCTCACATCATTAATGACCCGCTTTTGCGCGGGAGAGGATAGCTGGCTAGCCCGTAGCAACAACCTCAGTAAAAATTCTGGCAGTCCGGGTACTAAGGACCACAACGGCAGGTCGCGTCGAAGCAAAAATAAACGCCGAATTAACGGCGACGACAAGGAGGATACGACAGTCAACGCCGGATGTCGAGTCTCTAAACTCGGTCAGCGGAAGAAGCCATTCAAAAGAACCACTCCGGGTCCGTCCAATTTGGACCGAATACTCGACCGCTTATGCCAGATACATGGCACCCCTGAAAAGCCAGCTAATCACACCAACAGAGATTGCTGGGTGTTCAAGCAGGCAGGTAAGTTAATTGCCGAAAACAACGACAAGGGGCTAAACAGCGACGACAAGGAAGAGACCCGACCGCCGAACAATAGAGGATAGAAGGGTTTCCCCCCACAAGTGCAGACGGTGAACATGATCTACGCAACCCATAAACCCAAGAGGGAGCGGAAGCGTGCACTAAGGGACGTATACGCGATGGAGCCAGTCGCCCCGAAGTTCAATCCATGGTCCTCTTGTCCGATCACTTTCGATCGAAGAGACCATCCGACCAGCATCCGCCATGGCGGATTCGCCGCATTGGTTTTAGACCCAATCGTCGATGGATTTCACTTCACGAGAGTCCTGATGGACGGTGGCAGTAGCCTGTACCTGCTTTATCAGGATACAGTGTGCAAGATGGGCATAGACCCCACAAGGATTAAACCTACAAAGGCAACCTTTAAAGGCATCATACCACGTGTGGAGGCCAATTGTACAGGCTCAGTCACACTGGAAGTGGTCTTCGGATCCCCGGATAATTTCCGGAGCGAGGAGTTAATCTTCGACATAGTCCCATTTCGCAGCGGCTATCACACTCTGCTCGGACGAACCGTGTTTGCAAAGTTCAACGCGGTGTCGCATTATGCATACCTCAAGCTCAAGATGCCAGGCCCTCGTGGAGTCATCACGGTCAACGGAAATACTGGAACGCCCTCCGAACGGAGGAACACTGGCGGCTCGCAGCGTAAGTACAGAGCAACCTTTTAAGGCATTTTGAGTCCGCCGTTAAACGGCCGGATATAGCAAAACGCTACCAAGCAACACCAACCAAGACCACAGCACGATCCGAGCGCAGCAGAGTAATGCGACCCTAACCCCGCCTCGCATGATTGCAAGAACAACCTCCGTGATACATCATTACGCTTTGGAGATACCATGGGCGTGGGGAAGGCACGACCACAATGGACCCAGTGCGGCTCGACCACACCAGGGGCTCACAAGTGTGTCACTCTTTCTTATTATTATTTTCCTTCTTTATATACACAGGACTCCGTTAGCTGAGGCCCCGTCCGTGGTGAACCTGCCGAACTCATGATGCAACAGCCGGGAAGAAAGTATGCGCATTTAACACTCGTGTGGTCTCAATTACGAGCATTAAATTTGATTATATACACCAAGTCCGCAGCCCATCCTCGAGGGGGACATGTTTAACTAGTCCAAAACCCTTGCTTATCAAGACTATTTGTATCAGTCCGCACTCATAGCAGACTTCCTTTAATAAATGATGCAGCACCTTTTTGCTGTTATTACATATATATGTTCATTACATGACATCTTGCACCAGATATTTTGGTACGGCCTAATACACCAGGGCTTATGTTCCCCACATTATGGTGTGATAAGTCCTAACACTTTCACAAGTGCGGCACCCGAACTTATAGCATTATATGAATCGGCTCCAATCATGTCTTGGGTCAATAGTTGGGTTTGCCCGGCCCCACGTTTTGGTGCCTTACGCCCGTTCCGTCGGCTAAGGTGGCATCGGGAGAACCACTGTGATTGCGCCTGCTGAGCCGGGCGAGCACCTCAAAGGAGAAAGCTAAAACTGACCGGCATGATAAGGCGAGAGATCGGTCGCTGTTCGAGAGGTCTTTTCGGTCCTTAAAGACTCATGCCGCTTCGAGCGAAGTTCCGGATAATGTTCGACGAAGGCGTGGATAGCGCCCCGAATTCGGTCTTCCGAATACTAGGGGCTTCGCCGAAATTTAAAATTATAGAATTCTATGGCTAAGTGAGAGTGTTCAAGCATTATAAGTCCGGTTGCCTCGTTCGTTGTGTTGAGCGCCTCCTAGATGGACCCAAAAGTGGGAACAAGAGTGCTCAAGTTATCCCGAACACCCCGGCACTTGCGGCTTGGGGCTGAAGCCAACGACTTGCCATCTCTCGATTTTATAAACGGCCGCCTGAAGGTAATATTTTAAATTAAAAAGAGTTGCTTAAAGCGCACATGAACAAAGTTTTCAACGATAGGATAATACATAGCGAAGTTTACTCAAAATTACATCTCTAGGGCATTCATCCGCAATATCGCGGGCTCCCTTCAGACAGTTTTATAATACATTTCGGCGACGATACTCCTTGCCCGGTGGCGGCGGGTCGGTAAGAAGCTTCTCCGCATCCAGCCTGCCCAGCAGCACCTTTGTGCGGGCAAGGGCCCGACGAGCACCTTCAATACAAAGCGGAGCGCTTGATGACCTCCACCCAGGGCACGATCCACCAGCCGCCAGACGAGGTCAAGTAGCTCCTGTGCATGGCTGTCCAGCCACACCGGACTATAAGGCCCTTCATGGCCTCCTCGGCTACCTTGTGGAGTTCGACCAGCTGCTTCACCTGGTCGCTTGGGGAACGGATGGCCGGCCTCGGCGCATCGAGACCGAAGACCTTCTCCGCTGAGCTCCCTCCTCGCCACGGTAGAATGCGGCGGCATCGACACACTACGCGCAGATCTGCAAACGCCTCGAGAGCTCGAATGCGGTAAGTGTCGTAGTTTACATTAACATGCTTGCTTTGCATGAAAAATGCCTTACCCGCCGCAATCTTCTTCACATCTTCAACCTCCTGAAGGGCCTTACGGGCCTCGGCCTTGGCGGACTTGGCACTTTCGAGAGCCGAGGCAAGCTCGGACTCTCGAGTCTTGTAGTCGCGCTCCAAGCTCTCATGCTTCTCGATGAGAGCCCGGAGCTCTTGCCGCACTTCCGCCACCTATGCCTCCTGCTTTTCTTGCTCTGCCCGTTCCACGGCCGCACTGCATTCGGCCGCGGACACAGCCTCCTTTAGGGCTGCCACCTCGTTTGTGGCCCCTGCAATACCCATATTATCCTTGTTAATTTTATTGCGACCAAAATCCTTTTCTGTAAGGTAACAATTCAAAGTGGTGCTTCTCACCTTCTTTGTCCTCGAGCTGCCACTTGGCATGGCGAGCTCTCGCCGACCGCCGAGATCTTGCTTTAATGTACCAACCTCCATGATCAAGGTGGCAGAGGTCAAGAAGACACCGCAAACCCATATTGACATAATTTATTAGCAACTGTGAATATCTTTTTAGATCCTCGGTCCGCTTTTCTTTCCAACACCGAACCGAGCATCAGGCTACCGTCTATGCGGTATTACATTACACAATTTTAACTTCTTACCTCAAAGATCGTTAAAAGGCTCTGCAGGCTTTGGTCACCGCTCTTGGCGAAGCTGGACCTTCAATCACCGCACTCATAATAAAGGCGGTGTTCTTCCTCGATGGAAGCACCTTTGAGCGCCTCCAGCAAGTTGTCCGGCGCCTCCGGTTGGACGGAGGCCGCCGGCGTCACGGTCTTGCCCTTCTTTCGAAGGGGCCGCCTGCCGGACTTTGGAACCACTACAGGTTCCGATGTAGAGTCCGGCGCAAAGTCCGGGAGGCTGCATTGCGGCGCCTCCGGAGCCTCCTCCTGATGGGTCCCTTTCTGGGATCCGACCTCGGCGTCCTCATCGGCGCGGGGGGTAGAGGCAGTCGGAAGTGAATCCACATCCGACGGGGCCAACGACCCGCTCGATGAAGCGGGGAGATCATCATCGGCCGGACTACGGACAGTATGCGGCATTAGTAGGACACTATGTGACACGAAAGAAATTGCATATCAGGGATCCGGATACTTACAATCTCGCCGGAGGCCTGGCCCTTGAAGGCGACTCCTCCTCGCCAACGTCGGTGTTGGCGGAGCTGTCCGGGGGAATAGTTCTCCCCCTCTTGGACCCTTCGACCTCCCCTGTTGGGGAAGCCTTCCTCTTCCTCTCTCCCTCTTCCGGGAGAGAGTCTTCTTCCTCCTCCTCATCTTCGGGGGAGGAGTCCGCCTCGTCGTCGGACGCCTAATTACGGGAACTCTTTCGAGTCCCCATGGCCACCTTCTTGGCCTTCTTCTCCGGCACCACGTGCGGTGCTGGAACCAGCAGCCCCGCTAGACGGGCGTCCACTTGGTCTTCTGGCATGGGAGCCGGGCATATGAGCTGCTCGCCCTTCTTCATCCATTCCTATCAAAGGAAAAGGGAGATTGAAACCATCTTAGAATCAATCTATTTACAACAAGTGTCCCGTAAAGGGGTTGAATCACTTACCTCGTCAGCTGGATGCTGCGAGCGAAAACCGCGATCTTCCGTCGCGGATGCGGGGCCGGCGCCTTAAACAGCACCTCCAGCGCCGTGACGTCGTGTCGAAGAGCCCGCTTAGCGCTGGTGTTGTTCGGATCGAACTCCCACAGATTGAATGCACGTTTGGCATGGGAGGATCCGCGGACGAGCATGACTTGACCACGCCGACGAGCCCGAGCTTCTTGTTCACCGGCTTCGGATACAGCTCGAGTCCCGTCGCTCCTTCGGATTACCCCATAGCAAGCCCTTCTCTTTCCAGGAGGTGAGCTGCGTAGGGATACCTGATCTAAACTCGGGGGCCGCCGCCCACGCAGGGTCGCGCAGCTCGGTGATATAGAACCACCCCGATTGCCACCCCTTGACGGAGTCCACAAAGGCCCCTTCGAACCAGAGGACGTTGGGCATCTTGCCCAACATGGCGCCTCCGCACTCCGCCTGCGTGCCCTTCACTACCTTCGGCTTGACATTGAAGGTTTTGAGCCACAAGTCAAGTGGGGCCGGATGCGAGGAGGGCCTCGCATTACCCACGATAAACGCCGAGATGTTGAGGATGAAGTTCGGCGCCAGATCGTGGAAATCCAGGCCGTAGTAGAACATGAGCCCCCGGACAAAGGGGTGAAGTGGAAAGCCCAGTCCACGGAGGAAGTGGGGAAGGAAAACGACCCTCTCATGGGGCCTGGGGGTAGGGATGAGCTGCCCCTCGTCGGGCAGCCGGTGCACAATATCGCCGGAAAGGTATCCGGCGCTGCGCAGCTTGGTGATGTGCTCCTCCTTGACGGTGGAAGCCTACCATTTGCCTCCCCCTCCGGACATGGTCGGGGAAGGTTAAGGCGAGATGCGCGAGCTTGGGCGTTGGAGCTTGAGTGCGCGGAGGTGGATAAGCAAAGGAGGAAGAAGGCGTGGGTGAAAAGGTGAATCCTTATCCCTTATATATAGGTGGGCAAAGACTATGCGCCCCCCACCAGCCTGGTAAAACTCGCTTACCTCCCAAGCGCCACCATCAATGGCGCGGTTGGATTACCCACGTCCGTATTGATGAGAATCCCGGAATAAGGGGAACACGATCTCTACTTCGACAGGACGTGCCAAGGAAACCGCTTAGCTAAACGTGCTGAGGTGGTATAATAAAAAACAATTCAAGTAAAGTCTTGGTAGCGGTGTGATGTCATGCCGCAAAATATGTAAGCAGATTGGACTTGTGTACAATTTATTCTCTGTACGGTGGAATGTGGAAATTATTTTGCAGAGCCGAACACTATCCTGGTGTTTATGATCTTCCCAGGATTATTCAAAGGAGGAACCCGCCTTGCGATGCCGAACATTATGCACGGCGGACTTATCGTCATTGAAGCCTGGTTCAGGGGCTACTGAGGGATTCCTGGACTAGGGGGTGTCCGGACAGCCGGACTATCATCGTCCGCCGGACTCCAAGACTACGAAGATACAAGATTGAAGACTCCGTCCCGTGTCCGGATGGGACTTTCCTTGGCGTGGAAGGCAAGCTTGGCGATACGGATATGTAGATCTCCTACCATTCTAACCGACTCTGTGTAACCCTAGCCTTCTCCGGTGTCTATATAAACCGGAGGGCTTTAGTCCGTAGGACACAACATACATTACAACAATCATACCATAGGCTAGCTTTAGGGTTTAGCCTCCTTGATCTCGTGGTAGATCCACTCTTGTACTACCCATATCATCAATATTAATCAAGCGGGACGAGGGTTTTACCTCCATCAAGAGGGCCCAAACCTGGGTAAAACATCGTGTCCCTTGTCTCCTGTTACCATCCGCCTAGACGCACAGTTCGGGACCCCCTACCCGAGATCCGCCGGTTTTGACACCGACAGTGAACTACTCCCTCCTCGTCATGGATAGCGCCGGGATGATGAAGATGGCCTCCGGTGATGGGATCCCCCTCCGGCAGGGTGCCGGAACAGGGTCCTGATTGGTTTTTGGTGGCTACAGAGGCTTGCGGCGGCGAAACTCTCGATCTATTTTCTGTTCTGGAAGTTTTAGGGTACGTAGGTATATATGGGTGCAGGGAGAACGTCGGTAGAGCTACGGGAACCCCACGAGGCAGGGGGCGCGCCCCCCTCCCGTATCTTCTGACGTGGGGTCCAAGTCCATCAGGTGGGTTTCCTTCCAAAAATAACTTCTCCAATTGATTTCATTCCGTTTTGACTCCGTCTGATATTCCTTTTCCTCGAAACACTGAAATAGGCATAAAACAACAAATCTGGGTTGGGCCTCCGATTAATAGGTTAGTCCCAAAAATAATATAAGAGTGGATAATAAAGCCCAATATTGCCTAAAACAGTAGATAAAGTAGCATGGAGCAATCAAAAATTATAGATACGTTGGAGACGTATCAAAGCCCAGCCAGTCCGGAAGGCCGATCCCAATGGTGGAAAAGGGGTCTACTGGAACGGCCGCGCTGCTGTGGATGTTGTGCAAAATGATGGTGGTATCCGGCCGGAGGTATGCAAGCCAATCTTCATTGGCACCGACCCAGACCTATATATAAGACGGTGGGCAGTGGAGAAATTACGAAATGGAAATGGAATAACTAAGTACTACATGATCAAACTCCATTACTGACCTGCTCATCGGACAAAATCCGACTACCTCTCAACGTCGGCAACTCTAGCGGAGTCAACATGCAACCATGGCCAGGGAGCGGTGGACTGTTCGAACGATTGTCCCATAGAAGAACCTTCTCCTCGAGGACGCATGGAAGACCAACAAACATGGCCTTTTCCCAAACCTGTTTAAGCAACGTCTTGAAAAAAAAATTGCAGGAAGCACCGAGTCTTGCGGCGGTGAGGACGTCAGAGCGGCGTGCGATTTCTCCCAGAGGATCGTCGTCCAAGGTCTCCCAGCCCCGACGAGGAGGAGAACCGCCTGGCGAATGCATGGGAGCAGCGACGAACTGCCTTCTCTTCGGGGGGAGGGGAACTGGCAAGGGAAGGGGTGAGGCTATTATTTACTACTAGTACTAGCATTATGGAACGTTATGCGATTGCATTATACTGTAAATAATAGCACTAGTAAGAAATTTTTAGCACTAGGTAGTAGTTTTTGGCGTGGATTAAGAAATTTTGGGTATGTTTTTGCCATTTTTTGTACCCGCCAAGTAGTGCCAAAAAACGTCTTACATTATGTGACGGAGGAGTACGTACTCGTATTGTAGCAGTACCAGCACTACTTTTCTCAACTACGAGTATTAGTGCGATGTACTGTACTTCTAGTCTAGTCTAGTCTAGTATAGTGCACCAGTTTTGAACTCTTGAATCTTAGGGCCAAGGAGCTACAGTTGGTATTGGAGGGTACTATGATTCTCTAGAACCATCGTTGTACTACCAATGCAGGGGAAGTACACCTGCGTAGTGGCCTAGTGGGTACTCTCGGTGCTATATTCAGCCGCTCCTCTCACGTAGGAGTAGCTGTGTGGCGACCCGACCCAAATGGATCAAGTCTCTGTGCTTAAGTGTCATCCCTGGATCGGTATGCTGACACACACAGTACTCGAGGATTTATAACAGAGGTAAATCACATGTAAAAAGTAACGTAAATACTATTACCTCAATCCAAAATAGCAGAAGTAACAAGGTTGTGGATTCCCATCAACACCAACGGCAAAGTTGAGTGTAGAAATCGTAACCCTAACGTATCACTTACTCGTCGTAAGATCCTGCAACATGAGACGTTGCAGCCACAGAGGGTCAGTGCATTGAATGTACTGGCAAATTCACACCATAGAGCAATGATGAATAAAGGCTATCACTACATGCATATTTGGCTGGTGGAAAAGCTCTATGGTTACAGTTTTGCGTAAAGCCAATTTTTCCTACTTCAAAGGAATAAATTTATTTAACTATCATGGTGGTTGTTAAACATTGAGAATGGTTGACAGCACTCTCAATCCAAATTAAAAGTACTCATTAACAACCCAACAATATTAATTAAAGTAACATGATGAGATTCACATGATATCCAAGTACTTGATACTCAAGATGTCCATAACCGGGGACACGGCTAACCATGATTAGTTTATACACTCTGCAGAGGTTTGCGCACTTTTCCCCACATGACTCGATCTCCTCCGTTTGGTTTCTCGCACTACATGGTGTTTGAGAAACGGATGACCGAGACATAGTCTTTCAAAAGCGCTCGCACCTTACATAAAGGGTAGACCGTACCAACCTACATCCCCTACATCTGCTAGTCTACCCTGTAAGAGTTCGCACAACTTAGTCAACTATGCTAGAGCCCATAATAGCATGTGGCTGCACACGGAAGTTTCTAGCATGAATAATCTCATGATCCCTTTGAGCCTGGGTGGCGGTCCGAAGAAAAACAGGCAAGTCCTGGAAACCAGGTGCCTCACTCCACCCAGATGTGTGTTTAAGTTGCCACCTTAAATAAACCATTAATTAACAAACTCACATCTGTCATGGATACACTCACCCAATCCACGTCTACTAGCATAGCATGGCATAATAAGCAAACGTAGAAGTAACTCCCAAAGGTTTGAATAATAAAACAGGTAATAGGTACTACCTCATCTACTTCCCAAAACCCACAATTTAATTAGATCCTAATCATGCAATGTTTGAGGATTGATTTAATGCATAAAAACTGGGTAATAAAAGGGATATGATCAAAGTGCGAACTTGCCTGCAATGTTGATGAAGATGATTCGTACTCAAAACTCTTGATAGTTCTACTCGTCACACTCCGGTCAATCTATCGCGAGCAAGCAATGGTAACCACACATAAGCAATCACTCAAAAGATCGGAAAGAACGTAGAGAACAACTCGGAAAACATCAAAACCAAGCAAAATAACTCTTGCAGCATAAAACAATTTCTAACAGTACCAAAACTATGTGAATTTGGCCTTATCAGAAAGTTTAGGTCAAGAGCTTCGATTTGCAAAAAGAATCAACTCAAACGGAGTTATAAAACTCAAGTTACAATCAAACGAAGTTCAAATACAAAACTATTTGAAATTCAAATTTTAAACTTTCAAAAATATGTTTAAGTTGTTTTACTGGATAGAGGGGATCATAACAAAGAAGTGGGTGTTGGTTTCATTGGATTTGGAGTAACGAGTAGAAAGTTATAGTCGTTTGAAAACCAGGGGCTGATCTGTAAAGAAAATATTCACGGATGGGTCACTGGCCGAAATTAAAAGAGAAAGAAAAATCCTATCAAACGAATTGTTCGCTACAGAGACAAAACCGACGAAAACCGTTCGCTCCAGAAGCCTAACTAGTGAACGCTCACTACATAACTAAACATAAAAAAAATCAGATCAAGGTTTTTTGTAGAAAACCGATCTAGGGTTCGGTTTTTTTATACCGGTCCTTGGCGGTTCGGCGGTCTTCGGCGGAAAACCGGCAGCTCTCCGGCGAGGCTGCGGACTCCGTCTAGTCCGGCGAGCTCCGGCGTTCGCGGCGAGGAGGCAGGCGGCGTCCGCGGGGTAAGGCAACGCCGGCGTTCGACGATGGCTTGGCGGCCTTGGTGGCAAGAGGGCAAGCCTTGGTGGCGGCAACACCCGACGGCGACGGCAGGGCAGATCTTGTCGGAGGCGGGAGCTCCAGCGAGGGCGGCGGTTGCGGCAGAGGAGAAAAGGGCGGCGGCGACGGGGTCCAGGGGCCGGGGCGGCTCTATTTAAGGGGAGGAGAGGCCTCGGGAGGCGTGGAGGAGGGGCAAGGGCAAGGCGGCGGGGCGCGGTGTCCGCGACGGACACGGCGGCGGCGGTGCAGTCGTGGCGGCGCCGGTCTCCCACTAGGGTTGTTTGGGGGCGACGGGGCACTGGGCCGCGGCCTGGCTAAGCTGGGTCGGCCCAGTTAGGTCGGGAGGGAAGTTTTTTTTGAAAAAAACATTTTCTCAGTCAAACAAAATAAATAAAAATAAACAAAAATATTATATAGGCATATAATATATCACAATTTTCAGAAAAACATTTTCTACAACGTGGGAATTTTTCTAGCATTAAATAAAATTCACACAAATCAGAAAATTCAAAGAGTGCTACTGGTCTAATAAAATCCAATAAAAATCAATATAAAATACCAAAATTATTTCAAATTTATTTCTCTCCAATTTTCTGATGTAGGGAATCATGTTCCCCTTTTTCCATATATTTTATTTTTGGAGAAAAAACAATTTGAATAAAACTCAAACAACTCCAAATTAAAAATAAATTTAAAAGAACTTTGAATTTAATTCTTTGAAACCCCCAACTCATATTTCATATAATTTGAACAAGTCATTTTATCTTCTCTCATGAAAATCATTGAGTTGCATGAAGTTTCTGAATTGGAAAAAATATTTCCAAATGGAATTCAAATATTTTTCAAACACCCTTTCATTTATTTAAATGGAAGAAGTCATGTCATCTTCTCTCTAGGGTTTTGTAAAGAATTTTGAATTCACGAAGATCATAAAAGCAAAAATGAAAGTTTGGGAAAGTCCTTTTATTCCCTCTCATTTAACTTTTAAAAAGATTCAGATTTCACTCAATTTCACTCAATCAATCAAACAATCAATCAGATCTATCTATTTGTTTATAACATTCCAAAATTTAGAATTTTGGGATGTTACAAACCTACCACCCTTAAAATGAATCTCGTCCTCGAGATTCGGAGAGGCTAGCAATAAAATAGGTTAGGGTAGGGGGTCTTCAGAATCCATCGATCGTCTTCGGGGTCTCGGGTGCTACCACCCTTAGAAGCATGGTTACGGTTCCATCAAAACTCATACTCCATCCTTATTGTTGACAGTGTTGGTCTTCTCAGATCTCGGGAAAATTCCTTCTCTGGGCTCTTCCGGTAGTGGCATAACTTTTCCTCAATACTTCTGTCCTTTCATCTCGGTACGGTTATTCCGAGACTGGTCTTCTTAGCTGACGGGTCTGGCGCCAATACTAAACAGCTATCGATATCTCATGGTGGTCAACAATTTATGGTTTCTCCTGCAGGAAATGGGTCTGGGTTGAACCTCACCGTATGACCTACGCTTGGCAACAACTGCCTTGTACAAGGGAAAAATACTTATACCATTCTAAGGTTCAAACAAGGTTGATCATCGTCGCTCTACTATAGGTAAGTCTCTCAGATTTACCATCCCATATAGCAAGGCGAATAATAAGAGTA
Organism: Aegilops speltoides; assembly: GCA_021437245.1. Lineage (NCBI taxonomy): Eukaryota > Viridiplantae > Streptophyta > Magnoliopsida > Poales > Poaceae > Aegilops > Aegilops speltoides. The sequence goes on from CM038145.1 coordinate 27,812,467, forward strand.
AGTCGGTATGGTGATCAATCCATCCCGCACCCAAATCATTACCATGTATATGGTTTAGCAAATCTCGCATTCTAACACTCGGTCATCCTCACAAGCATTGCAAAATTTCTCTTGTCAACGAACCAGGTTCGGATAATCCATAGATTCTGCAAGCCAAACAAAAATCTATCGTTCCTTCACAACTCTCAGGTTTTGCGTTACTCCTATAAAATCGTCTGTCGATAAAAGGTAACTCCTTCCAGGGTTTTTTTCCTTCAGCAAGAGTGTGCTTGCTTCTTGGCAGGTCCTGGGGCCTGTGGGTTATGGCCCATCTCATCACTTGTAAACCTTGAACTCATCCTCTGGGCATCTGATCATTATTCCAACTTCCAACTTCCTAGTATCCAATAGTAATTCATCTCTTCATCCTCGTGGGATATCCCACATACCGAGAAAAAAAATTTACTTATGAAGTCCATACTCCACTTCGTAGAACATCATTATCCTTTCCAGGGTCAAGCGTCCTTACAGGGGAATATTGGCCATCTCTGCATGGCACTTCTTCAACTGGGAAACGTGAAACACATCATGAACTTCTGACAGTCCTTCGGGTGACTCCGACTTGCTGGCAACTTCTCCCATACGCTCCAGAACTCGGAATGGTCCTACAAATCTCGGGGCTAACTTTCCCTTAAATCCAAATCGTTTAACTCCTCGCAGAGGGGACACACGAAGACATGCTCTGTCTCCAATTTCATAGACTTCCTCCTTGCGTTTTTTTTTGAGTCTGTATAACTCTTCTGCCAGGACTGAGCTACCTTCAGTCTATCTTGAAGCAACTTAACATTCTCTTCTGAATCCTTGATTACATTTGATCCAAACAACTGACAGTCTCCAACTTCATCCCACATCAACGGTGTCTGGCTCCTTCTCCCATACAAAGCTTTAAAAGGGGCCATCTTCAAACTAGCTTGGTAACTGTTGTTGTATGAGAACTCAGCGTAAGGTAGATTATCATCCCTACTAGATCCATAATCTAGCGCACACGCTCTCAACATGTCCTCCAGAATCTGTTTGACTCTCCCGGTCTATCCATCTGTCTGCGGATGAAAGGCTGTACTGAAATCTAGCCTAGTACCCAAAGTGTGGTGCAGCTGATTCCAAAACTTTGAGGTAAACTGTGTTCCTCTATCTGATAAGATGGTCCTCGGAACTCCATGCAGACATACGATCCTGGTAAAATATATCTTGGCCAACTTCGCACTTGTATAGGTGGTTTTCACTGGGATAAAGTGAGCCACTTTGGTCAAGCGAATCAACTACTACCCAGATAGAATCATATCCCGATCGGGTTCTGGGAAATCCGGTAATGAAATCCATGCCAAGCTTATCCCCACTTCCATTCAGGTATCGGCATAGGCTGTAGTAATCCTGCTGGCTTCTGATGCTCTGCTTTTACTCTCTCTCTCTCTCTCTGGCATACATCACCTATGACTACATACTCTGCAACATCCTTCTTCATACCAGTCCACCAGAAACACTCCTTCAAATCCAAATACATCTTGGTGTTTCCAGGGCGAATCGAGTATGGTGAGTCATGAGCCTCTTGAAGTATTTACTTCCTGATCCTTGCATTATTGGGAACATATACACGGTCCTCGAACCATAAGGTGTCGTGCTCATCCCTACAAAAACCTTTGGCCTTTCCTTTGCTCATCCTCTCTTTTAACTCAGAAATCTCTTTGTCATCCTTCTGAGCTTCACAGATCTTTCCCAACAATGTAGACTGAACTTCCCTTGCTGCAACAAAACCTTAGGGAACAATCTCCAACCGAAGTTCCTTGAAAATCCTCGGCCAACTCCTTTGGTAATCCTCCGCTTATGCGGGTATTCGTCCTTGTTTTCTTATGGTTGTGTCCTATTTCTCCACAAATCTTGTATGCACAAGGTTTCTTCATATCATTTCCATAAGGCTTCAACTTCTGGGACACAAACCAAGATTTTTGCAGAGTTAGCTTAAATTCTTTCCAAGTGGTTACTCCTTGCCATCCATTGATGGTTTGGTACGTCCTCCACTAAGTTGCAGCACCTCCTTCAAAGCATTGAGGAGCATGTTGGGCCATATCCTTTCTGGCTATAGTGTCATTCTCCATATGATCCCCCATGTTCTGAATCCATTGGTCCGTCTCCAATTGACTCATCGGTCCAGAAAATATAAGCTCATCTCCATTCATCCTCTATTGGGTCCATGGGTCTGGGGGTGGGATAAGAGAGAGAGAGAGGGATACACACAATGCAAACAATAGTTTTGAAAAGGCATATTTTATTTGTGGCTGTCGAAAAAACAACAAACAAATGACAGCTCACAAACGTCACATCTGATGTAAGTATAACGGGGTTTGGTCTTCTAATGGTCAATAAATCTTTAGTGTCACAAAATCTTCAAGTCTGGTTCCTGTCTTCGATGGCTTCTTCCAATCGTACTTGTCCTTCTCAAGTTTTTCTGACAGATCATCTCTATTGACACGAAGTCTCTTGTGATGTTCTTAATATTTTTGGAGTTGCGTTCCAAACTTCTGGGTTTCAACATCCTTGGTATGAGCCATGGTCCTACTATCCTTCCTGACAATTCTCCGGTATCTCGAGGTTTTTGCTCCTCCAGCTTGGCTATTTTCAGTTTCTGGATCCTGAATTCTTCACAAAATGCTCCTTGTCAAATACGGCTTCCTGCAGATCCACCTTACTTCTTCATGTAATACTCTAGAAGAGAGTGATAACATCTTGGATATCCATATTTCTGCCCTGGTCATTGACATCAACTTTTATTCCATAGTTGATATCTCCTGCCTTAAGGTTTTCTTGACAAAAACTTTGAGTTCTAATGCTTCATGTTCCGGTCTTTCTTCGATACACCTTGATCTCGGGTATTGAGAGCTTCCATAGTCTGTCAAGTTCCATAAGTGTAGCCTTCCTTGGTCATACCAAATCTGGAAATTCTTCATATTCTCCTAGTCTTCGAAGTCTTTATCCGTCGTAGTTTCCATCATTATAATGCTCGGTAAAATCCTCTTCATTCCGAAGAGGTCTTAGTTGTCCCATATCTGGTCCTTCTTGGAGTGGTCTCATCTTCCGAATCTTCATGTGGTCGAAAGGGGAAAAGGGGTATAGTCTCACTAAAAGGAATTTTTGAATAAGCTCAGAAGAGAAGAGAGGTAAAAGATTCTTTTGAAAAGAAAGTTGTAGAGAAAAATCTTTCCTATGGGTTTGTCAGTTTCTAGGGTCACGTCCTACAGTCAACATGTGCTCTGATACCATCTTGTGGCGACCCGACCCAAATGGATCAAGTCTCTGTGCTTAAGTGTCATCCCTGGATCGGTATGCTGACACACAGTACTCGAGGATTTATAACAGAGGTAAATCACATGTAAAAAGTAACGTAAATACTATTACCTCAATCCAGAATAGCGGAAGTAACAAGGTTGTGGATTCCCATCAACACCAACGGCAAAGTTGAGTGTAGAAATCGTAACCCTAACGTATCACTTACTGTCAGAAGATCTCGCAACATGAGACGTTGCAGCCACAGAGGGTCAGTACATTGAATGTACTGGCAAATTCACACCATAGAGCAATGATGAATAAAGGCTATCACTACATGCATATTTGCCTGGTGGAAAAGCTCTATGGTTATAGTTTTGCGTAAACCCAATTTTTCCCTACTGCAAAGGAATAAATGTATTTAACTATCATGGTGGTTGTTAAACATTGAGAATGGTTGACAACATTCTCAATCCCAATTAAAAGTACTCATTAACAACCCAACAATATTAATTAAAGTAACATGATGAGATTCACATGATATCCAAGTACTAGATACTCAAGATGTCCATAACCGGGGACACGGCTAACCATGATTAGTTTATACACTGCAGAGGTTTGCGCACTTTTCCCCACATGACTCGATCTCCTCCGTTTGGTTTCTCGCACTACATGGTGTTTGAGAAACGGATGACCGACACATAGTCTTTCAAAAGCGCTCGCACCTTACGTAAAGGGTAGACCGTACCAACCTACATCCCCTACATCTGCTAGTCTACCCTGTAAGAGTTCGCACGACTTAGTCAACTATGCTAGAGCCCATCATAGCATGTGGCTGCACACGGAAGTTTCTAGCATGAATAATCTCATGATCCCTTTGAGCCTGGGTGGAGGTCCGAAGAAAAACAGGCAAGTCCTGGAAACCAGGTGCCTCAATCCACCTAGATGTGTGTTTAAGTTGCCACCTTAAATAAACCATTAATTAACAACCTTACATCTGTCATGGATACACTCACCCAATCCACGTCTACTAGCACAGCATGGCATAATAAGCAAACGTAGAAGTAACTCCCAAAGGTTTGAATAATAAAACAGGTAATAGGTACTACCTCATCTACTTCCCAAAACCCACAATTTAATTAGATCCTAATCATGCAATGTTTGAGGATTGATCTAATGCATAAAAACTGGGTAATAAAAGGGATATGATCAAAGTGTGAACTTGCCTGCAATGTTGATGAAGTTGATTCATACTCAAAACTCTTGATAGTTCTACTCGTCACACTCCGGTCAATCTATCGCGAGCAAGCAATGGTAACCACACATAAGCAATCACTCAAAAGATCGGAAAGAACGTAGAGAACAACTCGGAAAACATCAAAACCAAGCAAAATAACTCTTGCAGCATAAAACAATTTCTAACAGTACCAAAACTATGTGAATTTGGCCTTATCAGAAATTTTAGGTCAAGAGCTTCGATTTGCAAAAAGAATCAACTCAAACGGAGTTATAAAACTCAACTTACGATCAAACGAAGTTCAAATACAAAACTATTTGAAATTCAAATTTTTAACTTTCAAAGATATGTTTAAGTTATTTTACTAGATAGAGGGGATCATAACGAAGAAGTGGGCGTTGGTTTCGTTGGATTTGGACTAACGAGTAGAAAGTTATAGTCGTTTGAAAACCAGGGGCTGATCTGTAAAGAAAATATTCACGGATGGGTCCCTGGCCGAAATTAAAAAAAATGAAAAATCCTATCGAACGAATTGTTCGCTACAGAGACAAAACTGACGAAAACCATTCGCTCCAGAAGCCTAACTAGTGAACGCTCCCTACATAACTAAACATAAAAAAATCAGATCTAGGTTTTCTGTAGAAAACCGATCTAGGGTTCGATTTTTTATACGGTCCTGGCGGTTCGGCGGTCTTGGCGGCAGCTCTCGGCGAGGCTGCGGACTCCGGCGAGTCCGGCGAGCTCCGGCGTTTGCAGCGGGGAGGCAGGCGGCGTCTGCGGGCTAAGCGCGCCGGCGTTCGATGGTGGCGTGGCGGCCGCTGGTGGCGGGAGGCGGCAGCAGCTGGTGGCGACGGCACCGACGGCAGCGGCGGATCTTGTCGAGGCGGGACCTCCGGCAGGGCGGCGGTTGCGGCAGAGGAGAAAAGGGCGGCGGCGACGGGTCCAGGGCAGGCGGCTCTATTTAAGGAGGAGAGGCCTCTGGAGGCGTGGAGGAGGGCAAGGCGGCGGAGTGCGGTGTCCGCGACGGACACGGGCGGCGGCGGTGCAGTCGTGGCGGCGGCGGTCTCCCGCTAGGGCGGTTCGGGGGCGACGGGGCACTGGGCCGGCCCAGTTAGGTCGGGAGGGAAGTTTTTTTTAAAAAAACATTTTCTCAGTCAAACAAAATAAATAAAAACAAATAAAAATATTATATAGGCATATAATATATCACAATTTTCCGAAAAACATTTTCTACAACGTGGGCATTTTTCTAGCATTAAATAAAATTCACACAAATTCAGATAATTCAAAGAGTGCTACTGGTCTAATAAAATCCAATAAAAATCAATATAAAATACCAAAATTAATTCAAATTTATTTCTCTCCAATTTTCTGATGTAGGGAATCATGTTACCCTATTTCCATATATTTTATTTTTGGAGAAAAATAATTTGAATAAAACTCAAATAACTCCAAATTGAAAATAAATTCAAAAGAACTTTGAATTTAATTCTTTGAAATCCCCAACTCATATTTCATATAATTTGAAGAAGTCATTTTATCTTCTCTCATGAAAATCGTTGAGTTGCATGAAGTTTCTGAATTGGAAAAAATATTTCCAAATGGAATTCAAATATTTTTCAAACACCCTTTCATTTATTTAAATGGAAGAAGTCATTTCATCTTCTCTCTAGGGTTTTGTAAAGAATTTTGAATTCACGAAGATCATAAAAGCAAAAATGAAAGTTTGGGAAAGTCCTTTTATTCCCTCTCATTTAACTTTCAAAAAGATTCAGATTTCACTCAATTTCACTGAATCAATCAAACAATCAATCAAATCTATCTATTTGTTTATAACATTCCAAAATTTAGAATTTTGGGATGTTACAAGATGGCCTACTCAGCCGCTCCTCTCACGCACACACTAGCAGCCTGTTTATCGTGATGAGTTCTTTCTTGATCTCATGAAGCGAACATTTGAGTTATTTGATACAATGAGACTAGGCTTTTCGCTTCCATTTGTGGAGGTGTAATGGATCTCGTCGAACTTTGTTAGTAGTTCCTTCTTTATGAATGAGATGAAGCAAAGCTTTTGCCTCCGTTTCAAAAAAACACGTCAAGATGAATTTCTTTTATAGTAGAGCCGATAATGGAGTGAAGTCCATGCGTGCAACGCCACAAGCTACAGAGTACTAGTAGTACAGCACTTTACATAGAGTACAGAGCCATATTGCACAGTTCCCAATGCCCCTCCAGGCTTTTCCGGCTCCTCGGGCTTAATTGGGAGGCGCTAGTTTAAATATGCTACTACTAGCTAATGAGGAAGCTGCAAGCGAGGTGCGGCTAGGGCGAGCACGCGAGCCACGGGATGCTGGGAAGGAAAACCCGTTCGCGTGGCTAGGCTGTCCAGTGCACCTAGATTGTGGGGCCACACGTCCGTTTGACTTCAAAACTCAAACTACCCGTGTAAAATATTGGCTCGCAGCAAAGTGTAGTAGTACTATTTTTTTAAAGGCAGCGTATGCGTTCGCAGGATCAAACCCACAAAACGAGGTATACACTCCCGCGACCACTAGTAGTACTTGTTGGAGTACAACGCAACCTATAATCGCCTTTTGTCGCTAGTAGTACGTACATTGTTCCTTACAAGAAACCCCTAATAATGCAAGAAACCACTAAAACGCCAAGAAACTACTACCACTTGCATACGTGGCAGACTTAAGATAAGACTACCTTATCAACCATTGTACATGCTCTTACCAACCAAAATCATCGAGTGACCTCCTACCTCCGGCCCGTCCACCTAGTCATCCTCGGCCATGGGACGCAGCTACCGCCGCCAGCAGAAGGCGAGGTCAAAACCGCCGGCGGGGCGGAGCCCATGTTGCGATAGCCCGGATGCCAGCTCCGTCCGGCGCTCGCGGCCGCTAGCTAGCCAAGATAGCTCCGTCCAGCTGCTTGTCTGCAAGGTTTGCTAGCTAGATCGGCACGGCAGCGCGGCGGCTTGCTTTCAGGCGCGCCAGCGCCTCAGCCAACCATCGGCTCGGCGAAGGCAAAGGGCGGCTTGCTTCGCTTCGTGAGTCATGCTCGAGACAGCCCGCCAACCCGTGCGGAGGCCACCGCGGTGTCCGGCCCGTCCGTGAGGGCGGCCAACTCGCTCATCACCGGCGCCACCGGCGAACACGCATCAATCTTGTTTGAAGTAATGTTCAGGAAAAATAATGATTTGAGGGGGAATAACAGGATAGAAGGTCAGATGTGGGTCCCTCGTGTCAACGGTCAAACAAAATGTGTTGGTTTAAGCTGCCTCGTCAGCACGGACGTGTGGGCCAACCCAGTCATAAATGGGTTTAAACGAACCTAATCGGTAGGAGTACTAGGTAGTAGTAGTTTTTGGCGTGGATTAAGAAATTTTGGGTATGTTTTTGTTATCTTTGTACAATAGATTCTTCCTAGGGCTAGTGGAAAGTGGTAGTTTTTTGTTAAATACTCTACATATTGCAAGTAGGAGTGAAAGTTAAGCTTTGGAAGCCAATAAGCAAGGCTAGTTACATAGTGCATATGTGTACATGATTGAAAGTAAATATCAACCATGAGTGACTAATATCTTGATGGAAAAACTCGAAACTATGGAACACTAGAAAAAAATACATGGTTGGAAATACTAGCAATGTTCATGTCCGTTGCAATGAGTCATAATTAGAATAATACTTATTCACGAACTTGGTACAAAACACCCTAATTTTGATATACATATGTATATTATGTTTCAATTATAATATATTCCTTGGCCTGTTTTGGTGAGGTCGGGGAGGGATGTGGTTGGTTTTAAGATACTAATTATGGGTTTTTCTGCAAATTGATAGACAAGTGGGATGTTGGTGAGAAAAGGCAACAACTTACCTCACAATAGTTATATGTAGATCTAATGGTCAGAAACGACGGATGGCAGACACACCAGCATCACCAACTTAGTCTTGTGTAGGAGTACTAGCAAGATCCGTGCATTAACGGAACATCAAGATGCATTTTTTTATAAAAACACTTGTTGTGATTGACCCTTGCGGTTGTAATCCCATGTGTAAAAACTAATGATATCTTGAGAAATATGAGATAAGGTGAAGAGGTGTTGGGTGTGGTGGTGGTTGGTGGTCGGACTGAGTGGAGGCATGGGGATTGACGACGCCGGCAGCGGCCACTAGGCCAGTTTGTTCCAGAGGCTTCCTTTCTTAATTGCTCAACAATGAGGTTTGTTGGAGATAAGGATGAACGAGGGAAGGCCTTGTCTGCAAATGTGGAGAGGGGTGCGGGTATCTTTTAGTTTAATTTCCATCCGTCAGATATAGATCAGACGGTCTATATTGCAAGATGGCACACGTACCATCATCACCAACTCGGTTTTTATAAAAGAAGAAATATAAGTATGGAGATACAAATGTATTATCGATACTTGCTTCCGTAAACTAGCATCTACATTCTATTCAACGCCTCGGCATGTGGGGCCTTAGCACAATGACTTCTCGACTGTATAAAACAAAGATTTTCCCGTCGCCGACAAGGAGGGGGTGACGGCGGAGCGCTTTTTGGCTTGCTCTAGTCCTAATAGTCATACTAGGTGGTCTAAGCACGTGTAGATTTATTCTTTTTCATGTCTCGTGTTCGCTGTACTGCAACGACTGTTGATGAGTAGACGGTAACTTATTCACGGGGAAACCCTTGTTGAGCGTGTTTGCGAGAGAGAGAGAGAGAGAGAGAGAGAGGGAGAGAGAGATAGAGATAGTGTGCGTGTGCGATATGTTAGAGACTGAGGCAATGATAACAGATTCTTTGTGTCTATGTGTGTGGAGGATAGAGAGAGACATGTACATGGGGCTTTGTGTTGTGTAACGTGGAGACACATATACATAATTAGAGAGTGAGTGTGTGAGATACACATGCGGACATAGGGAGAGATGAGGATCCAGATAAATGGGTGTTTGTGCGTGTCTGTGTGTGTTTGTGCATGCATTTGTGTGTGACAGGGAGAGAGTGTATGTGGAGTAGAGAGACCACTGATGATGTAAACCTAGTATAAGGGAAGGGGGAATGGTGTGACATGTGTAGTAGCGAGATAGCATGGGTGCGGGCGGGGGGAGCAGACTATTTGGAAGAGACATCGAGTGTGTGTGTGTGTGGGAGATGGGTGTGAGAGCGAGAGAAAGAGAGAGCTAGCGACGGAGAGAGAGAGAGAGAGAGAGAGAGAGAGAGAGAGAGAGAGAGAGAGAGACAGAGAGACAGAGAGACAGAGAGAGAGGAAGAGAGGGGGCGAGAGGGGTCGTTTGTGTCCATAAATGGCGTATAGATAGGGAGACAATGTCGATGTTGTCCGAAATTGGCCTATGAACGGAGACGCAGGGGAAGCGAGTCATCGTGTGTGTGATAGGGACTTCATGAGAGATCTAGAATAGATGGTGTAGAGAACAATGTGCGAAATCGAGAACGATTATACATTGGGGAGCTATGCAAAGAGTCACGACATATATGTATACAGGGAAGGAGCTGGGGCGGTCCGCATGTGGGAGAGATAGAAAGAGGAGAGTGGTGCACAAGGAGACAAAGTGTGCTTGTTTGCAGTGGGGGTGGTGTGTGAGGTGAGTGCGAGAGAACCACATAACTAGGGAGATAGACGTTTGGGGGCGAAGTTTTGTGTGTATGGGAAATATACACTCTACATAGTGCGTGTGCTTGGGTAAGAGAGATAGCGGGAGACCTAGAGAGTGAGGGAAGAAATGTGTGCATGCCTGGGAGACAAAGTGATAGAGACCTATGTTGGGGTCCGGACTTTACAAGAGAGAGGGGTGTTAATGTGCTCGTGTGTTGGTGTCTAGGGGAGAGAACGACTTCTCTATGTGTGTGTGTGTGGTGGTGGTGGGGGGGTGACTTGGATAAAGAGTGAGGTGTCTATATTTGAGGGACTTTAGCGTAATTGAGATATTGTGCACTCATGGTTGATCAATTTGTTTCACAGTTTGTACTATGAGATAACGATACTTTTGAACATGCATGATATACCTTGATGTACCAGAATTACAAACCTAAGATTGGAATTTTGGAATTGACTCCATCATTAGCTTTTGTAATTCATTTAAGCGGAGGTACATTTTTAAGCGAATTTCGTGATTTCAAATTCATATATCAAACCTAGAGATATACACATACGGGCATGTTCAAACTTTATAATCATTCACTTTATTCATACACATACACATTTTTGCTTTTGTCATCATATTTAGGATAAACACATTTGGAATTTCATTTGAATTGGACCGTATGATGATATTTGCTTGTAGTAGCTCAATGATCCATATTTGAATTGAATGGACAATCTAAGTTTGAGTTGGAGACATTGATTTTCAAAACTTGCACATTTTATTTTGCATAAAACAAACAAATTGCCGCCATGATATCATAGTCGGCCGTACGAGAGTAGAATACTTATAATTTTAGGCGCCAAAAGCTTTCAAACTTCCTGCTCACATCGAAATATCACGCGCCCGAAAGTTTAGCCCTGCGATATTCCTATTTTACCCCTGCCACATGAACGGAAAAGGGCTGCTTTGGTAACTCCATTGTTTTCCCCTCTTTGCCCCCAAGATTCTTCCCAGAGCCCTCCTTCCCTCCCGACCCCCCAACCACGACAAGCCGCCGAATCTAGTCCACCGCCGGAGCGGTGGACCTCACACCCCGCCGGATCTACCTTCCGCACCTTTGAACCCCCAACTGCCAACTCACCACTTCACCGGAGCCGCTTCAACGACTGGCTTGTCCACCGCTCCAGATCTCCTTGACCGCCATCATGGTCCACCGGACCGGATCTGCTTAACCGGCACCCTCGTCCAACATAGCGTAGGCCCTTCACTGACTGCCTCGTCTGCCCCTTCGCTGGCCCTTCATACAAGCCCTCGTCCTCGGCAACAGATCCGCCTCACCGAAAGCACTGTACAACGTGCCCGCCGAAGCCTTCGTCCACTGCACCGGACCCGCACCACGGATGCCATATTCAACTCCACCGGCCCTGCTTTACTGACACCGCAACCTCATCAGGTTATTTCGATTTGTACTCCTTCAGTTTTTCTCTTTATCGTGCAACTGTTCACTTGCCACAGATGAGCTTTCTTGTATGTCGACATGCGCCGCAACCGTAGCACCGGAGCCGCTTCAGCGACGGCGACAGCCGGTCCAAACTCAACCGCAACACGAGCACCATCGACGATCCTTAGCTATCAAGTATGACAACGATACCCATACGCCGCCGAGAATCAGGTACTATCATCCAACGGTCGGCGCCTACCTTCACTTTCCTAGCATAAGCACCGCACCTTTGAATTTCTTCAGGGCGTCATTCAGTTTTTCATGAGACGCGTTATTCTGCTTGCACCTGTAGGGCCATACTTCTAGCAGTGAACATGTTACATGTGCTAAATTACATACCAGTGCACATATAGTTAATATGCTTTAGTTTTGTTACGATGGCTTTGTTGGTTCCATCGGTGGTTAATGTTCTCTATGCTTAATTACACATCAGCAAACTAGCATGTGGTTCCGCTGCTTTTGTTTGTTTTACCCTACATTTTTCGATGCTAGCTATTACATCTTTGCTCCGAGCCTCTGTTCATTACTCCTCCATCCCATAATATAAGAACGTTTTTAACACTAGTGTAGTGTTAAAACGTTCTTATATTAGGGACGAGGGAGTACTTGTTTGTGTGTTCTTGATCTTCCCAAGTTGCATGACTAATTTGATGCTTCTATTAATTATGGAGCTGCCAACCCCATCAAGCAAAATATTTGTTCTTTTGGGGCTGGCACCTTGAACAAGCATAAAAATAGAGGAAGCAGATATATTGTCGTGTATGCACACACCCTTCTTTCATTAGTTTAGATGAACCATTGACGATCAATTCGGACCAGTGCATGCGATTAAAATTAATTTTACCTAAATAGATGGTGCAGAATAAACTACAACAACTAGATTTGCAACCACGGGATCTTGTGATATTTTCAAAGAACATTGCAACAACAGCTAGGCTTCACAAACAACATATGGTAAGCCAATGTGTTTTAGTACATGTGAAATGTAATGCGAGTGGGCTGCTTTCTTGGCTTGTGCTCTCAACGTGTAATCCTACCGAATTACAAATAGTTCGGTTATGCGCTTTCTTTGTATTGCTTGATTGAATGCTTGTTTGTTGTTACGCTATACCGAGTTGGCCAATATGTCAAGAAGGCTCGCTGTACTATCGTAAAGAAATGCATGCCTATTTCATTTGAGTCCTTAACTTTTCCTCTCAACTTCATCACAAGACTGTCTTCGTAGTTTATATGAGGCCACACTGTTAAGTGCTTTCTCAGATTATTTCAACTGCTTAGATGCCTTGGCAACTTAAATATAGCAGTTGTACACTCCCTTTCAACTAGGAATGTCAACTGGGTCCCCTTTAATCCCGATTAAAGTCCACTAGTGGTATGATAGTTCAGAAGAGTTTTTGTTTTTTGAGGAAAATGAACTAGGGAGGTAGCAAAAACTAACTAGATGGGACTGGCGGATGTCGTTTATTTGCCACTTACATCCCTAGTTTCATCTTACCATTTTAATTTCTTTCCGGCTGATGCTGCTTCGAACCATTCAAATGTAGTTTGCCATGCTCGGCAATAAGTCGTCCGTCGTTTACCATGTAAGCTTACTGCCTGGATCTTACGATAACTATCTCTTACTTATGTCCAGCGAAAACCTTTCAGGATGTCGTTCACACTAGGACACAATGTACAACCCCAGAATCTATTTGTGGAAGCAGTGCGCCATCCATGTTACCAGATGGTAGCAGTTCAGAGGCAACACCGTCGGAGAGCAGTCTGAGCACAAATATTATAGTGCTTGAGGCTCTACTAGAGGCAGAAAGAGATGGTGTGGCTGCCATGAATGAGGTAATCTTTATCTTGAGGCTGGAAATTACGGAATTAGCGGCACGCATTATGCAAGCAACCCAAGAATTGGAGGAAGTAAGAATGTTGCATTTGAAGACGGAGGAGGTCTCTTTGTTTACGCTATCCGAAGCCCAAGGTAATCCCGGTTCTTCTTTAGATACCAGTTGAAATTGTCATTAGATTATTGTACTTGCATGTTGTGTCATGTCTCTGAATGGATTATGTTGCAAGACCCCCTATGTTGTCCGGAATTCCATGTTGTCCATGTGTTGTAATGATCCAAATTTTTTAGGCGAGGTAATCCTCAGTACTTGTATGATTGACATAAGGTGAACTGTTTTACGTGTGAGCATATTGTATTGGATGAAATAACTGTTTGAATCAGAGTGTATCCAACCTACTGAATTCGAAGATCACGGCATTTCTAAATAATAATCATATATAAAGGTGAAATAAATCTTTGTTTTGGTGTTGAAGAAATAAATAACAAAATGTATACTTATCTGTGGATATTCGTAATCGAATAAAAATTGGATTTGAATTTAGTTTGCCAGGTCCCAGTGCAAACGTGAATGCTAATTCTCCCAAGTTTTGAACGAAGCGGCTAAACACCCACTATAATTTGTGGGCTGCCCGAAGCAAGTGTTTGCGAGATGGAAATTACTGTCTACCCCTGACACTGAGTACATCCTTATCAACCGGATTTACACTGCTGTCGATAGGGGTAGACTAGTAACTTCAATCAGATGTGACACGACGGCCTCTGAGCCCATTTAGACACGGTGGGCGCCAAACGTGGGCGGCAAAACACATTTGATTCAAGCTCGTCCGAAAGACATGTGTCTCTTCCTCCATTTCCCCATTCATACACGGTGGGCGGCAAAACAAACTCTCCTCGTCAGAAATCGATGTAGGCTAATATTTTAAATAGGGGCAAATGTGTAACTTCCATCACACGTGACACAACCGCCCTACCTGTCAGCCCCGTTCATACACCGTGGGCGGCAAAACACCCTCTCCTCGCCCGAAATAGTTACCGGCAAATATTTGGGAGATGCGAGATTACCTTCCTATCCCCAACCGACGCGATGTCCGAAATTTTAAACGGGGGATAAGTTCGTAACTTTCCCCCATTTCAGAGAAGCGCGTCCCAAAGTTTGAGATCCCCCTCCCCTCCATTTCCCCATTCATACACCGTCGGCGGCATGACAACCTCCGCACTACGGCCAGCCTCCTCCGTCTGCCACCCCATCCTCCACCTTGCCGAAGCCTCTACCCCTACCCCGTCGTCCACTTCAAGAGATGGACGTCTCTCATACACGGCGCTAGACCAGGATCCTTTCATCGCCTCCTCTCGCTTCATCGACACTGTCGTCCACCTTGTCGTTGGCACTCCTACGACCGCCTCGTCCACGGCAACAGGATATATCCCCCGACCCGGCCGTCTGCCGTCTAAAGTCTTCTTCCCCGCCGCCGACAGCCATCGCACCCGCAGCACCCTCAATGTATCAGCATAGGCCTACACGGCGTTGCAAGAGAGGTGGTACTCTTCCATATGTGCTTAAGTTATTGATCTCACCCGGAAAATAGATCGTAATTTGTTTACTGTACTTTTCTTGTCCATACCAAATCGTAGTGGCTAGTTGAAAGCAAACATTGGTTGCGAAGTAGCTTTGTTCGGTTTGCACCTTCAGATCCGCCATGGCACGGGAACTATACTCGTAAAGCTTATGGTTTCCCCCCTTTATATTCACTACCATCATCGTAGGTGCTTCGTTTCGTGCTAGCACTGCTCCTCAAGACCTCCACCCAAAGCTTACGTGTTGAAATACGAATCTGATATGATGCTCATATCACTAAAACAAAGAACGTTTAATTGGTCACCTAATGTTCCTATATTCGTTTCGAAAAGCATGTGTGCCACCCACTGGTCTAGCTAGTTTCACTTTCCTGATTTTTCTCTTGATGCTTAGTGTTTTCCCCTTTTTATCTACTCTACTATGATCTGCGTAGGTGCTTTCTATCGTACTGGCATTACTCCACCCTTCAAGCTAAACAACACAACACTTAGAATTCGAAAGCTTAGTTGTTCAAATATGATTGTGATATGATACTGATATTAGTTAACCGACACATTTAATTGGTTAGCTAAAGGTCCCACTTGAGTTTCCAAATGCATGTCGCGACATATAGAGAGACAGCATAATTGCATTTCTTTGTCACTTGTTGACCGTACTTTCTTGTCCATACCAAATCTTAGTTGTTATTTCAAAGCAAACATCGGTTGCTAACTACCCTTTGCACGGTTTGCGCTTCAGATCTGCCATCCCTTCGCCACGGTCAACACTTGTACTCATCATGCTTATGTTTTCCCCATTTTATGATGACCACAATCAGCCTACATGGTTCGTGGTCGTAATAGCACTGCTCCACCCATCGAGCTAAACAAGCTTAGTTGTACAAATTCATATCGATATTATTGCTGATATTAGTAAAAGCGAGAGATGTTTAATTGGTGAGCTAAATGTTCCTACTTTAGTTTGAAATGCATGTGAGCCACATATGGAGAGACCGAAAGAATAGTATTTCTCTGTGCGCTCGGTTCATCATGGGTGGCCAACCGACATTGTATTGAAAGACTTGTAATATCTTCAATCTGCTTGCTCTTACGCTCTTCTTTAAGATGATACTCTTCTCTTGCGATTCGATTGGTCAGTCGAATTGTTCTCCTTAGTATATTTTGAATCTATCGGTCAGGTCGACTTGTTCTTCTTTACTATATGTTGAAGCTATCATCTGCGAAGTGTCATCACTTCTGGAGCTCTCATATTTTGAGTAGTAGGCCACATTATATTAATGCACACAACAAATTACAGCATGCATGGCATCTTTTGAAAGAATTACAGAGATAGCACAAAGGGGTTTACAGGGAGGCAGTATTGGATTAGAATCACTTCTGCATTACAAAGAAAATCTCACTTGTTTTTATGTTTTCATGCATGTCAGATATTGAACATTATCAAAATGAATATGAGAATGGGTGCACGAGAGGAATATTGCGGAACGATCCACTGGCTAACAAACTTGGCATGGTGGAGGATGGCCTATCTTATTCACCCATCAAGGTGCTTGCTCTAGCTTTGCAAAGTTGTATTGGTCGCACATATTTTGCATCTGACCTCTTGCATTACTTCTACTTTGTTACACCATCTGCTTAGTTTAAGCATCATATATGATTATATGCCATACCTATCCATTTTCTGCACCTATTCCATGTGCCGTCACACTATGTTTTTCCAGTCAAATGTTGTTCTTTCGTAATAGATGTCCAAAAGGAAGAGGGTGAGTGCAGATCCTCAAGGAGTACAAACAAGGTATTTGGAAAAGGTAGTGATACCTGTTAAATCAGATAAATCAGCAGCCACAGAAAACACAGGCCCAACTGTACCACACTTTACCCCTACTCCAGTGGCCAAACCCCTATTAGAACTGCTGGGAGCCCAGCGTCAGGTACTGTCTATGATATCAATTCAAAATTTGAACTCCTAAATTTCTGCTTGTGCCTTACCTTCTCTCTTGTATGAAAACTAATTTCAGATGAATCTCCTTGCTCAAAGGATCATACGGTCTCAAAACAATAATGGGCTCTGCATTGCTCTCGTCAGTACCTCTCCCCTTTTGCCTTGTAACACTGTACTTAACTAATTGCTATTTGATTATGTATCATCAGTCTGCACCTGAGCTTCATTATCCTCTGTTTCTTCCAATATTATTTGATCTATATTTACTCTTTGCAAAATGTAGAATAATGGCAACGCTTATAAACAATTTTCTTTGGGAATTTATTGAATTATCCTTCCATCAACATGGAGAAGGGCTTTGTCCAGCACGTGTTAACATGTAAAGTAAGTTCATCCTTCTCAAGACTTCAAACTTTGTTCTAGTATAGATTTGGATAGGCATCATTTCCTCCATTGCTGTTTACATCTGATTGGATGTTTGCAACAACTACCAGTTTCAAATTGTAGTTGTAAAAACATGTTCCTTATGCAGTACAGATCCATTTATTTGCTTATATAATTGTGAAACCTGTTACGTGTCTCCTTGTTTCTCTTTCAGAGTTGTATCTCTTACGCCAGGCAGAACTTTAGGGAAGATAGTGAGCCAAACCATCTTGTTGATAGAGAGATGACCCCAAGGTCCTGTCTTGATGAAGACAGTGAGTTGAAGCTACCCACCAGCAGGTGTGAGACAACCTCTGTGCAGTCGCTGCCTCAATCAGTTCGACTTCTTTAGTCTCAACTTAAAGCGGAAAGGCTTGCTTCAGCTCAGCTCCGACTTGAAGTCAAAGATGCAATGAAGATGTCAGAGGACTGCCGTGCGCACCATCAAGCCTTAAATCTAGTGTTGATGCATCTATCGTTGACACAATTAAGGTCTACTCAGCTTCTTCAGCTGTTTGGGGGGGCCTTCCTGGCCAGGCCTAGTGCCTTCTGAAGTGCTCTCAGTTTTGTATATTCTTTTGTCGACGCGTTTATTTGCATTGTTGGCGAACTTTGATGCCAGTGGATGTAATATGTGATAGCCGTGATAGCCTAGCGTAAGTTGCTTGCTTATTTATTTCCTTATTGTCTTGTTTATTTGTTTTCTTGTAGTCATTGCAGTTCTTTTTCCACGGTTTGCTAGTGGCTGCAATAACCTATTTTTTAAAACTAGGCTACAATAACCATGGGCTAATATTTACTGTAGTGACACTGGGCCTCCTACGGACCGTAGAAACAGTGGCCTTCTACGGGCCGTAGAAACAATGGGCCTTCTAAGGGCCATAGAAACAATGGGCTTTCTACGGGCCGTATCATAAATGGGCCTTATACGGGCAGTATGATAACATGGGCCAATAACAGGCCGCGTTATGGCCGTAAACGGGCTAGAGTTGGAATCGTCCGTTCATGGGCCGACCATAACGGGCTATCGTTAATAGGCCGCATTTCATGATGCTATGAAAATGGCCCAACGTATTAACGGACCACAAACGGGCCGACTATAACCACAGGCTGAATTTGGCCCACAAGCAGAAAATGATAGTAACGGGTCGTAAGTAAACGAATGCTGGAAATGAGCCCAAGAATAAATGGGCTCCGAGAAGGCCGAAAGATAACATGGGCTGGAAACGACCCAACGGAATAACGGGCCGTCAATGGGTATAAAGTGATACACTGTTCATTACGGGCCATTTCTCCACGGTCGTTAATGGGTGTAAAGTGATACCTTTGTTCATTACGGGCCGATTTCACCACGGGCCGTTAATAGGCCAAGAGTTACATAGGGCCTCATATGGGCCGAAAGACGTCAAGGGCCATACATGGGCCAGAAGTGAAAACGGGCTGGAATCATATTGGGTGGCCCAGATGACGCTACTGGGCCTAATTCGGATAGGGCGTAACGGGCCTTGGGTTAGCGGGCTGTAAATGGGCTATATGCAAACATGCCGTTAACATGCTTTCCATGGGCCGGCCCGCCACATTTTGACCAAGTTAAATGGGTCGGCCTTTTCATAGGAATGGGCCTCTGTTGGGCCGTGCCACGTGTCGACGTATCATAGGCGCCTTCCGTCCAATGAGTGGATGACATCTGTCCCAACGATGAGCAGACACGTGTTTCCTCCAGCCAATGATGATTTTACACGTGAAAAATCCCCATTGGTCGGGGCTGTTAACGGGTTATCGGATCCAAAACCCGACCCGATAGCTTAACGGTGTTCCGTTATGGTGGATGCCACGTGTCGGTCACCCTTGACGAAAGCACTTCTGTGACGCGCGATTTATCGTCATGGAAGTGGACACTTCCATGATGATAATTTTGGTAATGTCATGGAACACTTCTACGGCAGCACATGTATGACTATCTTGATTCTGTCATAAATTTGTCATGGATGTACATGCATGATAAAAAACGCGACCTACTGTGACAAACACGTATCATCACGGAAGTGTATTTTTTTTGTAGTGGAGCTATACGCCGGCCGTACTTCGAGTCAGCCCCGCCTATATTCCGGGATGACCTAGCTCACCTCCTAGGGATTGATCATATTTGTCGCTAATAGGTAGATAAGTGACCACTATCGACAATGATGACAAGGAGAAGTAGCAACACATATGATTTTCTAGAGGTGCGCGAGAGTTTGTTTCTCACGTTGCAACTCACGAGCATATGAGTTATTTGTAAAAGGAATTCTCACCATATTTTATCCATTCAATGTTAAACAACAGCTATTTCTAGAGTCTTCTACTATTATGATAAAAATGAACACAACAAGATTAAAGCACAATTTTAGAAAAATTATAAGGTTTCAAGTTATTTTAAAGTAGCATATGAGTATCTTAAGAATTACTAAATAATAATATCATATATAAGGTTTTAAAAGAAAATAAAGATATTGCCTTCGTCAAATGATATAACTAATAAAAACATTCAAAATAATTCATTCTCCATAGAGAAATTAAACTATTTCTTGAGTTCTCTCAAAGGTATTGTCTACCGAAATCATCCCTTAAAAGTTGCAAAATACACATTTCCCATATAATATTTAAAAATATGAAATAAATTGTTGTAAGCTGATGCACGGGAATGGGCTACTTTGCTAGTTATATTCAAAATAACCTTTGATAATTATGAAATAGAAAACATTAACCATAGTAGCTAAGCTATATCTTGGATCGACAACAATCTGAGCACTACGTATATCTTGAATTTTGTTTCAGAATTTCGGTTATGTGAGCAATGGAAAATAGGGCAACCCAACTTGAAGGAAATTATGTGTATGTAGTGTACGGTGAGTGCCCACATTATGAAGGAAGTTATTCCAGATATTCAATGAATAAACAAGCAACTATGTATTGACAAATTTTTCTTAAATTCATAACATTAAGGCAACAACAAATTAAAGCACACAGTGCCTAAACATGCTCAACACACGTGCATGTTATACACAGCAGCTCTTTCACATGTAAATTGTAAGGAAGACTATCGAGGGTAGCTCGCGGACAACACGAACTCTTCTTCTTGACTATATTGTCTGCTCGTTTCCTCTAAGCTTGTCCTTCTTCTTGGTGATGTATACCTTGTTGCTGAATAACTCCCCTCATATCTTGCATCCTGAACCCAAAAATGCTCTTTGGGTGCTTGAAGTGCGTCTAGTGTCATCTCCACTGACCTCATGGTTGGTCGCTCCTCTACCCTCAGCTTTGTGCACGACATAGCTAGAGAAGCTACCACTTCAGCTTGGCTACCTCCCTCCTCCATTACCCGTGGATCTAGTATGTCTACCAATTTTCCTTTTGCAAGTAGTTCAACAAATTGTGCAACTAGCCCATCACCTGAGGAGGATCTATGTATAATTGGCATCTTCCTCGTAAGCAGCTCAATGAGAATCACTCCAAAGCTATAGACATCACTTTTTTCTGTTAGCCTACCACAATAAAAGTACGTAGGATCTAAATATCCTAATGTTCCCTGCATGGCTGTTGTAATTGTTGTTTTATCTCTAGGAATGTACCTTGAAGCTCCAAAGTCACACACCTTCGCTGTCAAAGCATAATCAAGAAGTATATTGGTGGACTTGATATCTCTGTGTATTATGGGGACAGAAAGGCCCAAATGAAGGTAAGAAGGGCTTTGCCGATTTCTGATGCAATCCTTAATATTTCTTGCCAAGGTAATGATCTTAGTGGTTTCTTGTGAAGATAATCACATAGGGTTCCATTGGAAATGAACTCATAAGCCAACAAAGGGACTTCTGTCTCGAGACAACATCCAAAAAGCTTTACAATGTTCCTATGATTGATTTGTGAGAGTATGGAAACTTCATTTATAAACTCATTAATCTCACTCTTGACCACATTATTTGACTTCTTGATTGCAACAACATGTAAGTTTGATAAAATTCCTTTATATACGGTACCATGCCCTCCACCACCAAGCTTACGAGTTGGATGAAACTTGTTTGTGGATTTTTCTAGCTCCCTTAAAGAGATGATCATCCGCTCTGCAATATCTGACCTATGAGATACCAATTTTTGCAACAATTGTCCACGATTTTGATTGAAGAACTTTTGTCTCAACTTTTGTTCCTTTTGATTCTTAAGCTTGCGGATTATTATCTTTGTAGTGAGAAGCAAAATAGAATAGTTGGGCCACTAGAAACTGATAGACCAATGATTAAACCTGCAAAAAATAGACCGATTGACACGTAATTAGGGTCTGCGGTGACATAACTCAACAATAGTTAAATTAATAGATATGAGGTTGGACCTAGGGTTTGAAGTCTTGGTAAGGGGAGAGCTATCACCCAATTGAATGAAAAATCAACTAACTATACATGATTCAAATTTCAAAAAAGATCAAAATCTAACACAAAAATTGTCTGAAATTTAAGTGACCCAACTAATAGGAGGGACAAATATTTAACCCATGTAAGCCTGCTAACCAACCACTAACTAATATCCTATATGGGTCGCATGGGAAAGGATGCAGATAAGATTATGTGTAACCAGAGAGAGTGTTGGATTCTATTTCAAACTTTTGGAATGTATTTATCTATTATTACAAATGTAGAAAACATATATTTTCATTTCATATTTAATCGTACATATATTCTAATAAGTTTATTTTTTTCCTTCTATGCAACCTAAAAAACTCCTTATTGATTGCGTCCTTTTATTCTCTATAAAATGGTGGCATTCCATGCTTATACAATTGTGGCTTGAAACTAATTTATATAGGGATTGTTTCCAATTTAAATATTATATTTTTTAATCTAGATTTCTTAGCAGAAATCTGAATTTTATTTGCACCACATTTTTTTTTTTTGCTTATTGTTCATTCAACATACTCTGGTTTTATGGTTCATGAGCTAATACATAGAACTAACTATGAGAATATTGTTTGCATTGAAGACAACAATAGGGGGTTGCTAAATACGATTGAGAAGGAACAATGTCTTTTCACCTACTTCTTTGATTTCCAAAATGTTAGCATCTTTATGATTTAAAAGACATATATACTTTTCTAAGTTTGACCAAACCTGTAAAAATATAGCAACATCTATGATGCCAAATATAGACATATTGACAACATATTTCATAATTGGTCTAACGAAGCTAATTCATTCTTGAAGATGTTGGTATATTATATATCGAATTGGTTAGGCTTAATGACGTTTTACTTAGAACAAACCTACAAATAAAATTTTGGAAAAGGAGGAATTACTTCTTTTAAAATGGTGTGCTTGATCCAAGATAGATTATATACATGTTGACCCTATTGAAAGTATGAAGCAATGGTGCCCACCTGTGTTTATAGACTTGACACAACCATGCTTTTTGCTGGCATTTCCTTCATGTCCTTTTGAGCGTGCACTCGAAAGATCCATCCTTGTTGGTACACTTGCCAAAGCATGGATATAATTCTGGCTTCTTACACTCATCGATATCTACACAATACAGGAAATCATTAAGCCAAGTTGACCATGCCAATCTATATATTGGTTGACAAAAGGCAACATGCATGGTCGAAGACTTGTCATGATCAAAAAAACTTCATCATGCTCCACCACAAAGTAGATTTATTAATAGATGCACATGTAGACACATGGGTTCTAGTGGGAGTGTGATGTATGTGCTCGTGTGTAGGTTAAATATAAGAGAAGCGAGAGTCAATTCTGAATAGCACCTCGGGAAACTTGTCAACCTATCAATGTCTAATGTCTATAATACGTTTTTAATTTTTTTAAGAGAGAGAGAGAGAGAGAGAGAGAGAGAGAGAATTTCTAGTACTTCAAAAATAAGTAAGGTCCTCTCGATATTCATTCTTCGTCTAACCTTATATATGTTCCTACTCCCTCTTTCTCTTCCGAAATTTGCCTTCCTTCTGACTTTTTCCACACGTTTTACCTTAAAATGGCTCAACTACCCACCTTTTTATTGACTTGACATATAATTATGATTCTATGGTAAACCAATAAATATTTTCCAAATAAAATTCTTTTGTTACACGATCAAATAAATATGGGCATGTAAATCATGAGCTAACGTACTAGAATATTAATACTCTCACTGCAACACACAGACAATTATCTAGTTGAAACAAAAAAGGCACAGTAAAGATTTAATTATAAAAACTGGGGAGAAGTTCTTATTTCTTGTCAATGTGTTAGAGCCATCTGATTTTGATCCGATGGGGAAAAGAAAAAATATTCAGAAATTGATGCCCTTTAAAAAAGAAAAGGTACATCCTGACGCGGTCCAACGTCATTCGAGCATTAGCAAAGCAAACAAATAATTGATTTAGTCCTTAGAACATGAGGCAAACGTTGGTGCTAAGTAAACTTCTTAGTCTTGGAGTCTGGTCTAAACGTTGGATTGAGAGAGGCTAATGAAAATACACCTAGAGTTCCAGTTGAATGGTGACTCTCAAACAATCAAAAAAATAGCAGGCCCGTTCTGAAGCCATGTAGAGCTGCTCCACAACTTAGGTTTCCGAATCTACGTAAGATATCTAACCCCATGTACCATGTGGTCACAACTTATGTTGATTTAACAGTGGAAGGTGAGAAAATTTGAGAGTTGAGTTGAGTTGCATCATGTGTAGGTTTCTTAGCACCAGCTTGGTCGGGACCTTACAACAATCTAACCAATTCCCAATAAATATGGCCTCCAAAATTTCTAACAACGCTCTCCAAATATTTTGGAGGTTGAAAGGCAATGATTAAAGTCAAATTCCCCAACCTTGATCCCTCAAATAAATTACCCATATTTCTTCTATTTGTGTGCATATAAATCTATCCTAACTCAATCACATCAAAGAAATTCAAACTTTTCATGTTTTGATATCAAACAATTCAGCAAAATTTCAAATTGATAGGTTCATGAAAATTAAATTCAAATTTAAAAAAATAAGAAGGAATGAATGCAAAAAATAATCCAATAAAACAAATAATTTGAAGACAACAGATAATCTAATGAAGCAAATACTCCAAATTAACTAATAATCAGGATTGAACGAATGTAAATGCACTATCTCCCATGTAGTTTCCAATGATGTTAATTGGGATCTTCATGAAGCTCGTCATGAGATCTCGGGTCTTTAGTTATCCCGTACACCTCAAGGAAAACCTAAATGTGGTATGGGTTCCTACAAGGTTTGACACTTTGGCCAACATAGCCTTAGTCCTAGTCCACTATTGATACGTCTCAAATGTACCCATAACTTTTTATTGTAAAATGCTATTATGTTATCATCTTTATATACTTTTTATAGCATTTTATATTATTTTTATGGACTAACTTATTAATTAAGTACCCAGTGTCAGTTCTTGTGTTCTACTTGTTTTTAGTTTTGCGGGAAATCAATATCTACGGAGGTCAAAATACATTGCCAATTTAAGATTACTTTTTTGGGCCCACAAGAAACACTGGAAGCTTCGGGACACATCGAGACGAGACAAGAAGCAGCCACATGGACACGTGGTGCGGCCAGGGGTGGCCACGCCACCTGTGCACATGGGGCCCATGATGAACCGCCTTGATCTGATTCCACCTCCATAAAATCCTATAAATACCAAAACCATCTGTCATTCCTCTAGAAGAATTTTCTAGCTGTGCAAGCCTTTGTTCCAAAGAGATCCCATCTGAAGCCCTGTTCCAGAGTTCTGTCGGAGGGGGAAGCCATTGTCGGAGGCCTCTATATCAACCTTGCTGCCCTCGTAACCATGTGTGAGTAGTTCCTTTAGGACCTATGGGTCCATAGTAGTAGCTAGATGGTTATCTCTCTCCTTTTGGGTCTTCAATACCATGTTTTGCTTCTTTCATGTGTGATTGGAATCAGTCTGATGTAATCCCGCGGTGTGTTTGTTGGTACATGATGAATTATGAGTTTGTGATCAGATTATTCTTTAAATCCAATTGAATCTTTTGAAGTTTCTTTGCTTTATAGTTAAGTAGCTATGTATGCTTTCCAATCTATTTGTCTTCTCTAGCCAAGAGAGATGAGTAGTTTTTCAGAAGGAGTGGTGCCTAGTAGTGGGTTCAATCTTGCGATGTACTATATACTAGTGATAGAATGGGGACAAGACACATACTGTATTGTTGCTACTAAGGCTAAAACGATAGGGTATAATCCTATTTCTAGATTTCTTTCTATCTACATTATGTCTTGCTTATTGCGGTACTTTGTTTCTAATAAACTTAATGCTTTGAGATGCATGCTGGATAGCGGGCTTGGGGTGTAGTATTAATAGTAGATGCTAGTAAGTTTAATGGTCTACTTATCACAGACATAATGTATATATGAGATTATGCGATGAATGATCATAGTCATAAATTGCTTTTCTTGTTTCCCAACTGTAATTTATTATCATGCCATTTTCCTGCTTTTGGGAGAGATACCTCTAGTGAACCTATGTCCCCTAGGTCCATTCTCCATTAATACTTTCTTATACAAAATTGCCTCTTCATTTGCTTTTTCTATTTGCCATTTCCCTATACCATTATTTATCCATCTGTTTGCTTTTAACCTTGTAACTAGCAAGACAAGGGGCTTGACAACCCCCTTACCTAGTTGAGTGCAAGTATTTTATTTGTTTGTATGGAGGTACTACTTATATTGTGAGCTTGTTAACTCCAACTGATTCAATTAAACCTTGGTTCTTAATTGAGGGAAATACTTTGCTTCAGTGATAATCACCCTTCCTCTTTAGGGAAACCCAACAACTCGTACAGTAGTAGCAACTATGCATCCCTCTCCTTCTCGATGACCATGTCTAGAATCACACAACACACCGTAATCTTTCCGAAGGTATTCTTGTCCTAGAAGCGAGCAAGACCCCAAATGCTCCGCCAATATCCTTCCCCGCTCATTCTTGACACTTGGCAAAGAGTTTATTTTTCTTACCTTGATGATTTGAAATTGTCTAGAAAAATGTTGACCATGAAGAATAGGTGCCATCGGCGAGATAGTAGCCTTGATCATAATCATGCCCATTGACATTGAAGTTGCATGTCAGAGCATCACCACTTTCTAGCCTAGCAAAAATATGAGATCTCTACAAGACACTGATGTCATGGTGAGAGCCGTGATGCCAAAGTAGCAAGGGTGAATCTACAAGTCATCAAAGGAAACCACTTCCTAAATAAAAGTTGGATCATGGCAACATGTGGTGAATTGTCCATGACATGCAGGGACATTCTTCCAGCTCCAACACATGCAGTCAATGCTCCCAAGCATACCTGGTTACCCTCTTACTTCACTTATTGCTCAAAATCTTGATGTGTCATCAGCATTGGGTGCGCCAAAATACTCTGTTGTGTAGACCATGATTGCAACCTAGGAAAACTTTCTCATGCTCTTAGGGATTGTATATTCAACAATTTAAAGATACCCATTGGTCAAATATGCAGGAGTGCCATACGCAACCACCTAGAGTGTCGTGGTTAGCTTTTAGAAGCTAGTAAATCCCATCAACCCAACTACATTTCTCCGTTGTGCGAAGAATGTTTTGATAGCTTACATGACTTTGTCAATGTGCTGAAAAAAATTATATTGACATCTAGAAGTGTTGCTGGAAGAGACGCGGAGGTTATATAGGATGAACATATCATGGCCGGCTTCTCTATTCTGGTGATATGTCAAACGACCGAGCTATGACCCTGCACAACTCGCTTTTCTCCCACTTTTCATCATCCATGGAGGAAATATTGGAAAGGAAAAATACTTCTAACATGAATCTGTTCCCATGCAATAGTCAAGAATTCTTGACGGTATCTAGCCGGAACAACCCGTTCTTCCTGAATACCTTGATTCAAGGACAAAGAATTTCCTACTGCTATCATATAATATTCATCTCTATTTGGTGATATATAAACCACATGTCTCACAGAATCTCCTCATCAAATGAATCAACATCAAGATCAGACAACGATGGTGAATCATCACAAGAAACTCCTCGACCATGTTGGCATACAATCAAATAATGAATCATATGGCATCTGCATGAATCTACAAGATGCTAGACTACTAAATCAAACAAATGTGAGGAAAAATACCTTGGGGAAAGACATCAAACACCTTGATTATCGAGGTCATCATTGGCCGAATGCAATAGCGGAGGCACAGAGAGGTTTATAAGTCGTGGGAGAAGGTTGTAGGTGGCACATGGAGGCTCGGGCTGCTCTGCCGAGCGAATGGTTTCTAGAACGGAACCTGGATCTTGTCACCCACGGGAGTTAGCTCAGGTGTGAGAGATGTAGCATACGTAGAAGCTAGATGGCACAAAATATGGAATTGGCGATGATGAATTGTCGACGCGTGACTCTGGCATCCTCGACAAGTTGGGGAACGGAGGACGAGTGGCGGAGACAGTCCCACATCAAGATTTTATGATGAGGTCATGGTGGTGGTGTTGGGGAAAGTAGCAGAAATTCAAAAAATTTCCTACGTGTCACCAAGATCTATCTATGGAGAGACCAGCAACGAGTAGAAAGAGAGAGCATCTACATACCCTTGTAGATCGCTAAGCAGAAGCGTTCAAGTGAACGGGGTTGATGGAGTCGTACTCGTCGTGATTCAAATCACCGGAGATCCTAGTGCCGAACGGACGGCACCTCCGCGTTCAACACACGTACAGCCCGACGATGTCTCCCACGCCTTGATCCAGCAAGGAGAGAGGGAGAGGTTGAGGAAGACTCCCTCCAGCAGCAGCACAACGGCGTGGTGGTGGTGGATGAGTGTGGCAATCCAGCAGGGCTTCGCTAAGCACCACGGGAGAGGAGGAGTACTTGGGAGAGAGGAGAGGGCTGCAACCAAAGGCGAGATCGAATCACGTGTATTCTGTGTCTCTCTGGGCAGCCCCTAGGCCTCACTATTTATAGGGAGAGGGGCTGCGCCCCTCTAGGGTTTCCCACCCCAAGGGGTGCGGCCAGCCCTAGATGGCATCTGGGGTGGCGGCGGGGAGGGGAGGAGAGGGAGGCGCAGGAGCATGGGCCTTAGGGCCCATCTGCCCTAGGGTTTGCCCCTCCCACCCTCCCGCGCCTTGGGCCCCTTGTGGGGCGCACCAGCCCACAGGGGCTGGTTCCTCCCACACATGGCCCACGAGCCTCTGGGGTAGGTGGCCCCACTTGGTGGACCCGGGACCCTCCGGTGGTCCGTTTACCGATAAAACCCAAACTTTTCCGGTGACCAAAACAGGACTTCCCATATATAAATCTTTACCTCCGGACCATTCCGAACTCCTCGTGACGTCCGGGATCTCATCCGGACTCGAACAACATTCGTAAACACATACAAGCTTCCTTTATAACCCTAGCGCCATCGAACCTTAAGTGTGTAGACCCTACGGGTTCGGAGACATGCGACATGACCGAGACGTTCTCCGGTCAATAACCAACAGCGGGATATGGATACCCATGTTGGCTCCCACATGTTCCACGATGATCTCATCGGATGAACCACGATGTCAAGGACTCAATCGATCCCGTATACAATTCCCTTTGTCTAGCGGTATTTTACTCGCCCGAGATTCGATCGTCGGTATACCGATACCTTGTTCAATCTCGTTACCGGCAAGTCTCTTTACTCGTTCCGCAACACATCATCCCGTGATCAACCCCTTAATCACATTGTGCACATTATGATGATGTCCTACCGAGTGGGCCCAGAGATACCTCTTCGTTTGCACGGAGTGACAAATCCCAGTCTCGATCCGTGTCAACCCAACAGACACTTTCGGAGATACCTGTAATGCACCTTTATAGTCACCCAGTTACGTTGTGACGTTTGATACACCCAAAGCACTCCTACGGTATCCGGGAGTTACACGATCTCATGGTCTAAGGAAGAGATACTTGA
The DNA here is from genome assembly GCA_021437245.1 of Aegilops speltoides. Taxonomy (NCBI): domain Eukaryota; kingdom Viridiplantae; phylum Streptophyta; class Magnoliopsida; order Poales; family Poaceae; genus Aegilops; species Aegilops speltoides. The sequence goes on from CM038145.1 coordinate 27,841,844, forward strand.
CATTGGAAAAGCTCTAGCAAACGAACTACACGATCTTTGTGCTATGCTTAGGATTGGGTCTTGTCCATCACATCATTCTCCTAATGATGTGATCCGTTATCAACGACATCCAATGTCCATAGCAGAAACCATGACTATCTGTTGATCACAACGAGCTAGTCAACTAGAGGCTCACTAGGGACATATTGTGGTCTATGTATTCACACGTGTATTACGATTTCCGGATAATACTGATTATAGCATGAATAAAAGACAATTATCATGAACAAGGAAATATAATAATACTTTTATTATTGCCTCTAGGGCATATTTCCAACAGTCTCCCACTTGCACTAGAGTCAATAATCTAGTTCACATCGCCATGTGATTAACATTGACAGGTCACATCGCCATGTGACCAACATCATCAAATGAGTTCTGGGGTTTGATCATGTTTTGCTTGTGAGAGAGGTTTTAGTCAACGGGTTTGAACCTTTCAGATCCGTGTGTGTTTTGCAAATTTCTAGGTCATATTGTAAATGTTGTTTCCATGCTCCACTTGGAGCTATTCCAAATGGTTGCTCCACTATACGTATCCGGTTTGCTACTCAGAGTCACTCGGATGGGTGTTAAAGCTTGCATTGACGTAACCCTTTATGCCGAACTCTTTATCACCTCCATAATCGAGAAACATGTCCTTATTTACTCCAAGGAAAATTTTGACCGCTGTCCAATGATCCATTCTGGATCATTCTTGTACCTATGAGTGACTCATGGCAAGGCACACTTCGGTGCGGTACACAAGATAGCATCTTGTAGAGCCTACGTATAAAGCATAGGGGCGACCTTCGTCCTTTCTCTCTCTTCTGCCGTGGTCGAGCTTTAAGTCTTAACTTCATACCTTACATCTCAGGCAAGAACTCCTTCTTTGACTGATCCATCTTGAACACCTTCAAGATCACGTTAAGGTATATGCTCATTTGAAAGTACCATTAAGCGTTTTTGATCTATCCTCATAGATCTTGATGCTCAATGTTCAAGTAGCTTAATCCAGGTTTTCATTGAAAAACACTTTTCAAATAACCCTATATGCTTTCCAGAAATTCTACATCATTTCTGATCAACAATATGTCAATAACACATACTCACCAGAAATTCTATAGTGCTCCCACTCACTTCTTTGGAAATACAAGTTTCTCATAAATTTGTATAAACCCAAAATCTTTGATCATCTTATCAAAGTACATATTCCAACTCCGAGATGCTTACTCCAGTCCTTAGAAGGATCGCTGGAGCCAGCATACCTTTTAGCATCCTTAGGATCGACAAAACTTTTCTGATTGTATCACATACAACCTTTCCTTACGAAAACTGGTAAGGAAACTCATTTTGACATCCATCTACCAGATTTCATAAATGCAGCTAATGCTAACATGATTCCGACGGACTTAAGCATCGCTACGGATGAGAATCTCATCGTAGTCAACTCTTTGAACTTGTGAAAAACTCTTCGCCACAAGTCGAGCTTCATAGACGGTGACATTACCGTCCACGTCCGTCTTCTTCTTAAAGATCCATCTATCTCAATGGCTTGCCGATCATCGGGCAAGTCCACCAAAGTCCATGCTTTGTTCTGATACATGGATCCTTTCTCGGATTTCATGGCTTCTAACCATTTGTCGGAATTTGGGCCCACCATCGCTTCTCCATAGCTCGTAGGTTCATTGTTGTCTAGCAACATGACCTTCAAGACAAGATTACTGTACCACTCTGAAGCAGTACGCATCCTTGTCACCCGACGAGGTACGGTAGTGACTTGATCCGAAGTTTCATGATCTCTATCATAAGCTTCTACTTCAATTGGTGTAGGTGCCACAAGAACAACTTCCTGTGCCCTGCTACACACTAGTTGTAGTGACGGTTCAATAACCGTATCAAGTCTCCACCATCCTCCCACTCAACTTTTCGAGAAAACTTTTCCTCGAGAAAGGACCCGATTCAAGAAACAATCCCTATTGCTTTCGGATCTGAATTAGGAGGTATACCCAACTGTTTTGGGTGTCCTATGAAGATGCATTTTATCCGCTCTGGGTTCGAGCTTATCAACCTGAAACTTTTTCACATAAGCGTCGCAGCCCCAAACCTTTAAGAAATGACAACTTAGGTTTCTCTAAACCATAGTTCATACGGTGTCATCTCAACAGAATTATGTGGTGCCCTATTTAAAGTGAATGCGGTTGTCTCTAATGCCTAACCCATAAACTATAGTGGTAATTCGATAAGAGACATCATGGTACGCACCATATCCAATAGGGTGCAACTATGATGTTCGGACACACCATCCAACTATGGTGTTCTAGGCGGTATTAATTGTGAAATAATTTCCACAATGTCTTAATTGCGTGCCAAAGCTCGTAACTCAGATACTCATCTCTATGATCATATCATAGACATTTCATCCTCTTGTCACGATGATCTTCAACTTCACTCTGAAATTACTTGAACCATTCAATAATTCAGACTTGTGTTTCATCAAGTAAATATACTCTACATCTACTCGAATCATCTGTGAAGTAAGAACATAACGATATTCACTGCATGCCTCAGCACTCATTGGACTGCACACGTCAAAATGTGTTACTTCCAACAAGTTGCTATCTTGTTCCATTTCTTGAAAAACGAGGCTTTTAGTCATCTTGCCCATGTGGTATGATTTGCATATCTCAAGTGATTCAAAATCAAGTGAGTCCAAACGATCCATCTGCATGGAGTTTCTTCATGCGTATACACCAATAGACATGGTTCGCATGTCTCAAACTTTTCAAAAATGAGGAGTCCAAAGATCCATCAACATGGAGGCTCTTCAAGGGTTTTACACCAATATGACTTACATGGGCAGTGCCACAAGTAAGTGGTACTATCATCACTATCTTATATCTTTTTGGCATGATAATGTGTATCACTACGATCGAGATTCAATAAACCATTCCTTTAGGTGCAAGACCATTGAAGGTAATATTCAAATAAATAGAGTAACCATTATTCTCCTTAAATGAATAACCGTATTGCGATAGACATAATCCAATCATGTCTATGCTCAGCATAAACACCAAATCTCGATGGTAGAGGGAGCGTGCGATGCTTGATCACATCAACCTCGGAAACACTTCCAACATATATCGTCACTCACCTTTAGCTAGTCTCCGTATATTCCGTAGCTTTTATTTGAGTTACTAACACTTAGCAACCGAGCGGTATCTAATACCCTGGTGCTACTAGGAGTACCAATAAAGTACACATTAACATAATGTATATCCAATATACTTCTATCGACCTTTCCACCTTCTCATCTTACCAAGTATCTAGGGTAATTCCGCTCGATGGTTGTTCCCCTTATTACGAAGCACTTAGTCTCGGGTTTGGGTTCAACCTTGGGTTTCTTCATTAGAGCAGCAGCTGATTTGCCGCTTCATGAAGTATCCTTCTTACCCTTGCCCTTCTTGAAACTAGTGGTTTCACCAACCATCAACAATTGATGCTCCTTCTTGATTTCTACTTCATGTGTCAAACATCGCGAATACCTCAAGGATCATCATATCTATCCCTGATATGTTATAGTTCATCACAAAGCTCTAGCAGCTTGGTGGCAATGACTTTGGAGAAACATCACTATCTCATCTGGAAGATCGAATCCCACTCGATTCAAGTGATTGTTGCACTCAGACAATCTGAGCACAAGCTCAATGATTGAGCTTTTCTCCCTTAGTTTGCAGGCTAAGAAAATCGTCGGAGGTCTCATACCTCTTGACGTGGGCACGAGCCTGAAATCTCAATTTCAGCCCTCGAAACATCTCATATGTTACGCGAAGTTTCGAAAACGTCTTTGGTGCCTCAACTCTAAACCGTTTAACTGAACTGTCACGTAGTTATCAAAACGTGTATGTCCGATGTTCGCAACATCCACAAACGACGTTTGGGGTTCAGCACACTGAGCGGTGCATTAAGGACATAAGCTTTCTATTGTCCGCATAATCGCTACTGTCAACTTTCAACTATATTTTCTCTAGGAACATATCTAAACAGTGGAACTAAAGCGCGAGCTTATGACATAATTTGCAAAGATCTTTTGACTATGTTCAGGATAATTAAGTTCATCTTATGAACTCCCACTCAGATAGACATCCCTCTGGTCATCTAAGTGATTACATGATCCAAGTCAACTAGCCCGTGTCCGATCATCACGTGAGACGGACTAATCATCATCGGTGAACATCTTTCATGTTGATCGTATCTACTATACGACTCATGCTCGACCTTTCGGTCTCCGTGTTCCGAGGCCATGTCCGCACATGCTAGGCTCGTCAAGTTAACCCCAAGTGTTTTCGCTGTAAAACTGTCTTACACCGTTGTATGTGAACGTAAGAATCCATCACACCCGATCATCACGTGGTGCTTAGAAGCGATTTAACCGTAGCAACGGTGCACAGTCAGGGGAGAACACTTCTTGAAATTTTGTAAGGGATCATCTTATTTACTACCGTCGTCCTAAGTAAACAAGATGCATAAACATGATAAACATCACATGCAATCAAATAGTGACATGATATGGCCAATATCATTTTGCTCCTTTTGATCTCCATCTTCGGGGCTCCATGATCATCATCGTCACCGGCATGACACCATGATCTCCATCATCATGATCTCCATCATTGTGTCTTCATGAAGTTGTCTCGCCAACTATTACTTCTACTACTATGGCTACCGGTTAGCAATAAAGTAAAGTAATTACATGGCGTTGTTCAATGACACGCAGGTCATACAATAAATAAAGACAACTCCTATGGCTCCTGCCGGTTGTCATACTCATCGACATGCAAGTCGTGATTCCTATTACAAGAACATGATCAATCTCATACATCCCATATCATTCATCACATTCTTTTGGCCATATCACATCACATAGCATACCTGCAAAAACAAGTTAGACGTCCTCTAATTGTTGTTGCATGTTTTACGTGGCTGCTATGGGTTTCTAGCAAGAACGTTTCTTACCTACGCAAAAACCACAACGTGATATGCCAATTGCTATTTACCCTTCATAAGGACCCTTTTCATCGAATCCGTTCCGACTAAAGTGGGAGAGACTGGCACCCGCTAGCCACCTTATGCACGAAGTGCATGTCAATCGGTGGAACCTGTCTCACGTAAGTGTACGTGTAAGGTCGGTCCGGGCCGCTTCATCCCACAATACCGTCGAAACAAGATTGGACTAGTAACGGTAAGCATATTGAACAACATCAACGCCCACAACTACTTTGTGTTCTACTCGTGCACAGAATCTACGTAATAGACCTAGCTCATGATGCCACAGTTGGGGAACGTAGCAGAAATTCAAAAAATTTCCTACGTGTCACCAAGATCTATCTATGGAGAGACCAGCAACGAGTAGAAAGAGAGAGCATCTACATACCCTTGTAGATCGCTAAGCGGAAGCGTTCAAGTGAACGGGGTTGATGGAGTCGTACTCGTCGTGATTCAAATCACCGGAGATCCTAGTGCCGAACGGACGGCACCTCCGCGTTCAACACACGTACAGCCCGACGATGTCTCCCACGCCTTGATCCAGCAAGGAGAGAGGGAGAGGTTGAGGAAGACTCCCTCCAGCAGAAGCACAACGGCGTGGTGGTGGTGGATGAGTGTGGCAATCCAGCAGGGCTTCGCTAAGCACCACGGGAGAGGAGGAGTACTTGGGAGAGAGGAGAGGGCTGCAACCAAAGGCAGAGATCGAATCACGTGTATTCTGTGTCTCTCTGGGCAGCCCCTAGGCCTCACTATTTATAGGGGAGAGGGGGCTGCGCCCCCCTCTAGGGTTTCCCACCCCCAAGGGGTGCGGCCATCCCTAGATGGCATCTGGGATGGCGGCCGGGGGGGAGGAGAGGAGGCGCAGGAGCATGGGCCTTAGGGCCCATCGCCTAGGATTTGCCCCTCCCACCCTCCCTGCGCCTTGGGCCCCTTGTGGGGCGCACCAGCCCACACAGGGCTGGTTCCTCCCACACATGGCCCACGAGCCTCTGGGGTAGGTGGCCCCACTTGGTGGACCCGGGACCCTCCGGTGGTCCCGTGATTCTACCGATAAAACCCAAACTTTTCCGGTGACCAAAACAGGACTTCCCATGTATAAATCTTTACCTCCGGACCATTCCGAACTCCTCGTGACGTCCGGGATCTCATCCGGACTCGAACAACATTCGTAAACACATACAAGCTTCCTTTATAACCCTAGCGTCATCGAACCTTAAGTGTGTAGACCCTACGGGTTCGGAGACATCTGAGACATGACCGAGGCGTTCTCCGGTCAATAACCAACAGCGGGATCTGGATACCCATGTTGGCTCCACATGTTCCACGATGATCTCATCGGATGAACCACGATGTCAAGGACTCAATCGATCCGTATACAATTCCCTTTGTCTAGCGGTATTTTACTCGCCGAGATTCGATCGTTGGTATACCGATACCTTGTTCAATCTCGTTACCGGCAAGTCTCTTTACTCGTTCCGCAACACATCATCCCGTGATCAACCCCTTAATCACATTGTGCACATTATGATGATGTCCTACCGAGTGGGCCCAGAGATACCTCTTCGTTTGCGGAGTGACAAATCCGATCTCGATCCGTGTCAACCCAATGACACTTTCGGAGATACCGTAATGCACCTTTATAGTCACCCGCCACGTTGTGACGTTTGATACACCCAAAGCACTCCTACGGTATCCGGGAGTTACACGATCTCATGGTCTAAGGAAGAGATACTTGACATTGGAAAAGCTCTAGCAAACGAACTACACGATCTTTGTGCTATGCTTAGGATTGGGTCTTGTCCATCACATTATTCTCCTAATGATGTGATCCCGTTATCAACGACATCCAATGTCCATAGCCAGGAAACCATGACTATCTGTTGATCACAACGAGCTAGTCAACTAGAGGCTCACTAGGGACATAATGTGGTCTATGTATTCACACGTGTATTACGATTTCCGGATAATACAGTTATAGCATGAATAAAAGACAATTATCATGAACAAGGAAATATAATAATACTTTTATTATTGCCTCTAGGGCATATTTCCAACAGGTGGTTGGGCAGATATATGGTAGGAAGCTCACATGGGGGGAACCATGGTGTGTGGTACATAAGGGAATGGGACAACCATGGTGAGTGCTGCCAATCGACCCCAGTACAGAGGCCAAAGATGGAAGCAAACTGTCCACAAATGTTCCTCTCCACATACGCCTCATAGTTGACAGGCATGCCATATTGCTGATACAATAGCACAGAAGAACTTGAAATAAATTTATAAAATATACGTGCACCTAAGACTACATGACTTTGTCAATGTGTTGAAAAAATTATATTGACATCTAAAAGCGTTGCTAGAAGAGATGCGGAGGTTATATAGGATGAGCATATCATGGCCGGCTTCTCTATTCTGGTGACATCTCAAACGACCGAGCTATGACCCTGCACACCTCGTCTTCCTCCCACTTTCCATCACCCATAGAGTAACCATCAACATAATCTCCTCATCTTCCTCATCAAATGAGTCAACGTCAAGATCATCCAGCAATGGTGAATCATAAAAAAAAACTCCTCAATCATGTTGGCATCCAGACAAACAGTGAATCATATGGCATTTGTATGAATCTACAAGATGCCAGGCTACTAAATCGAACAAATTTGAGGCAAATATACCTTGCAGAAAGTCATCGAACACCATGATTGTCCAGGTCAACGTGGTCGAATGCAACAGTGGGGGCAGGGAGAGGTTCATAAATGGCGGGAGAAGGTTGTAGGTGGCACACAATGGCCTGAGCCGCTCTACCAAGCGAATGGTTGCTAGAACTGAATCTGGAGCTTGTCACCAACAGGAGTTAGCTTGGGTGTGAGAGATGTAGCACGGGTAGAAGCTAGATGGCATGAAAGATGAAACTGGCGATGACACATGGCTGGTGCGTGACTCTGGCCTCCTCAAAGTTCGGGGAATAGAGGATTGGTGGCAGGGACATTCCCACATCAAGATCTTGTGATGCAGTCATGGCGGTGGTTTGGCTGATGGTAGGAATCTCACATGGGGGAACCATGGTGTCTGGCACGGACGAGAATGGATCAGTCATGGTGAGTGCTGCCAATCGACGCCGGTACAAAGGTCAAAGGTGGAAGCAAACGGTCCTCAAATGTTCCTCTTCACATATGTCTCGTAGTTGACAGGCATGCCATATCGCTGATACAATAGCATGGAAGAACCTGTAATAAATCCAGGAATTATACGAGCACCTAAGACTACATAACTTCGTCAATGTGCTAAAATAGTTATATTGACATCTAGAAGCGTTGTTGGAAGGACACAGAGGTTATATAGGATGAGCATATCAGGGCCGACTTCTCTATTTTGGTTGCATGTCAAAGGACCGAGCTATGAGCTTGCACAACTCGCCTTTCTCCCACTTTCCATCATCCATGGAGTAACCATCAACATAATCTCCTCATCAAATGAATCAACATCAAGATCATACAACGACGGTGAATCATTAAAAAAACTCCTCAGCCATGTTGGCATACAGACAAATAGTGAATCATATGGCATCGGCATGAATCTACAAGATGCTACACTACTAAATCGAACAAATTTGAGGCAAATATACCTTGGGGCAAATCGTCGAAATGTTGATTGTCGAGGTTATAGTTGGCCGAATGCAAGAGCGGAAGCCGAGAGAGGTTCATAATTGGTGGGAGAATGTTATAGGCGGCACACAGCGGCCCGGGTTGCTCTGCCGAGCGAACAGTTTTTTTTTTGAGCGAACAGTTGCTAGAACTGAATCTGGAGCTTATCACCCACGGGATTTAGCTCAGGCGTGAGAGATGTAGCACATGTAGAAGCTAGATGGCATGAAAGATGGAATTGGCGATGATGGATGGCCAGTGCATGACTCTAGCCTCCTCGACAAGTTGGGGAACGGAGGACTGGTGGCAGAGACTGTCCCACGTCGAGATCTTATGATGAGGTCATGGCGGTGGTTGGGCAGATGGTAGGAAGCTTGTTGGCCCAGAACGTGCAAGCCGAGTACTTTCCGACGACACGCAAACGACCGACGACGAACGACGATGATGAACGAAGCTCGCTGACGAACTCAACGAATTTCTTTTACGCCGAGATGCACCGCAGTACAAAGCTAATCTCCTAGCAATCTATCTATCTGGACGAGTATGTAGTACTAGTACGTATGTGCACTTCTAGCCGGAATCTCAACTTGATCTAGCTAGCTCACGTAGATAACACAACACACAAGAATCGATTGGGATTGCCAAACGCACGTATCTTACGTTTCTTTATTGCGTTGGTTCTCACGGTTGTCTTACAGGGGTACTAGATCATGATGGTGCGCGTTGCCGCGCCCATCAATTTTGTCGATAAAATGGTAGGAATTTACAAAATACACGAAGGTATGTGACATGAGCATTTTGTGCATCAAAAAATCATCATTCTAAATAGAACTCATATAAAATATGAGGAAGATGTTATGATTGCATTGACGAAAACATACTCTTATCTGCCAAATGATGACCATAGAGAAAGGAGACGATCGACCAACTCTGAATTGGTTTTGGACATTGGACTCTCACAGAGTCACGGTAAAACACTCTGTCTCACAGTAATGCGAATTCATGTCCACAAAGTGCATGCCATTTAGCATATGTTTCAAGCTACCACAAAAAGTTTCAAGTTAAATGGAAAGATACGACCGTACTACTTCATGATACGTTCCAATTTTATACTCAAGCCAATATTAAATCTGGTCAGCAGCTGGAGCGGATGGATATTGAGAAAGTTATCAGCGAGTCTTTCCTCTATAAACTAACAAATGACCATTACATCTAACGGGTAGAAAATGATATATTTATGCATACAAAAATATTAAACATTTTTTCATAGATAAACTACATACAAAATTTGCAAAAATGCAAACTTTAAAGATCAGTCTAATATCTGAATATGAACAGAGCAAGTATTTTTTTTTCCTTTTGTTTTTGAAGAACTTATTCTTTGATCTTCCATTAAGGTAATAACATTTCTACATGATACTGGGTAGTGGCATAAGACAAAATACATTAATGCTGACAACATATGTTTTCTTAATTAAAAAAATTCAAACAGAGCTCTGAGTTGTCTCGCTCCGGAATACACAGATAGTGCATTAGTACCTTGGCAAGGTAATCCATGTAGTAGTAAGCATATCTGAACCTGTATGTTGGAGAGCATCATTCTGCACTAAGAAATTTACTTGAGAGCGACATTCGCCATACATAATGATCATCGAGGTCCATATCAATCTCCCTCTCATAAGTAGATAAAAATCAAGATTGCATAGATTTATTCTTTTTGAAGGCATGGCAAAAGCTGCAAATAAATGAAATCTTTAATCATCTGGAGAAATCTAGCAAGTGCAATATTATGAATTACTCCCTCTGTAATGAAATATAAGAGCGTTTACATCACTACTTTAGTGATGTAAACGCTCTTATATTTCTTTACGGAGGGAGTATTATCTAAATCACCATTAACTGAATATTCTTGTCAACTGTACATATCATGGAACTAAATCTAATGGAGACTTTCAGCAAAGACACATTGTTTCAGGTTTGCAGTCATATACAGAATCATAACGATCAGCAGATACAATTGAAAAGAGATAACAAAATAATTATCCGGTGCCGGGCAAGGCAATGGACAGTCTCCTGGTACGCACCATGTCCACGAACACGTGAGGGCTACTGCTGTGTGGATGATCTGTTTTTCTCGGGCGCAAATGGACGTTGCTCAATAAATGTTTTGTAACATAACCTCTTGATCATCTACATAGCCAAAAATGCATCTCAGTTGACAAAGCACAAGCATGTGCAGCTTCTCTGCATTTGAGGGGGGCAATATTGTAGCTAGGAAACAATAAAAAATACAAAGAAATGGAATGTATATTATAGTTCTACTGATTGAGGTGTGCTAACCTGGTATGGTTGCGAACAGGTCAGGCAATTAGGGACACAAAAAATGGAGAAGTTAATACCCACATATTTTCAGAGCATGAAGGCCCGTGTCTGATATATCCCAAGCACCATAGTGTATAGATAAATCAGCATAGTAGTTAGTAAATCAATATTGTGGGATCAGGGAAACAACACACACCTTCGTCCTGTTGAGCTGATCGAACAGACATATTCAGGAAAATGAAGAAAGAAAGAAAGAAAATTAACCTGGATGTCGTATATATTTAGCTTTCTGTGGCATTTGACTATTACCATTACCAAGAGTTCTTCACGTAAAAGCACCGCCATTTGTAGTCAAGCATGCTAGTGAACTCCACATTAATGGAAGAGTTTATCCTTCCATTAACATGAACTCCAAAATCTAGATAAACAGTACTGCCTCTATAAAGAAATATAAGAGCGTACCAAACAAATTTCTTTACAGAGGGAGTACCAAACAAATTTCATTAAATATTGTAACACAACTCTAAAAATTTGATTTATGTGCTCACCTAGAATTTTTTATATATGCATTGTCACACCACCAGTCTGTTATAACCATAGTTTTAAATAGCGCGGTAAGCATCTTAGCGCCGGACCTCTTCCAAATGCTATAGCGTGCTATAGCGGAGCTATAGCGCGCTATTTAAATTGTTTGTTCATTTGTTTGGACCAAAGTCTCTTAGCGCAAGACCTTTCGTAAACGCTATAGCGTGCTATAGCGGAGCTATAGCGGGCTATTTAAAACAGTGGTTATAACAATTTGTTATACCAATATCCAATAAGTGGTCTGTTATATATGCAAGAGGCCGGCAAGTATTCACCACAGCAAAACATTATCTGACTTTTTATCACTTCACTTGATGGAATAGTTCAGGTTGAATACACAAATAAATGCAAGCATCTACAGTTACAGAACATACAACAACAACACAGATTCTGCTGCAACCTCCTGATATATTCCTTTATAGTTTCTCTGACATAGTAGTAAACAAATTCATTAGCAATTGAACTTACGAAGTGTCAGATGAGCAATCAAACAGAGAACAGCGTAACAACCAATATGCAGTCAGGAGCAGCGGCATACTGGAGGCGGCCGCCCCTGCCATCAATCACATCTATCTCTGACCTAGGGCGAGACCGGAAGGGGTCAGGGGTAGAACGCACCATCTCAACGGCGGAGGAGCGGCACTGGCCAGGCTTGGAGGGCGTCGTCCGGGTGCGCGCGGCGGGGAAGGCGGTGGTGGGACGACAGCTTGCGGTGGCAGCCTTGGGAACCGCAGCCTCCAACATGTGCCGCATACCATCAAACCATAAAGGGAGATGATGCGGCCACGAGGAAGAGCAGAGCAGATCGGCAGATCGGCGGGACGACTGTCCAGGTCGTGAGAGAGAGAGACGAGACACGAAAGGTCAAGAGAGGAGCGAGAATATGGAAGGGACTACGGTTGTCCTGGCGCTGCGGATCCAATCGTTGCGGGTGCTAATGGGCTTTCAGCCCGAGGGAGGCCCAGTTAACCAGAATGCACCGATTTTTCTACCAGAATAGCCACCCTCAGGACAGCTAGGCCCACTTTTTTTTTTGATAAAAGAGAGCTATCTCTCCGATTTCCATTACCAGAAATCAGCATTGTCTTTGCTACAAGGAAAGAAACAGAAAACATCAACGCCCCAGACTAGATTAATCACCCTATTCCAGCTAATCCCAACAGGGGGGAATTTCTGAAGAGGATGTTCCAAAGTCTAGACCTAACGATCTAGCCTCAGATCAGCCATTTTTAACCCTCTGTCGAACAGCCAGAGGCAACAAATCCAACATACCAACCAGAAAGCAAACAAGTCTGCAGTTACGTGAAACATCTACTAAGACCAAAAGCAACATCAGATCATCTGAGAATGAAGCCAGCTTTGAGACTTGGAGTAGATCCATCACAGCAGAGCGAAGTGTCATCCTTCAATCCGCCCAATCTTCAGACGCCACCCATACGCTGCTTTGAAGATCTCCTCCGCCACCTCGTTAATCAGCTTCACTCCAGCCTTCATCATCTTATTTCTTACGGGATTTGTCTGCAAAATATTCCAGTCATTTAGATTTTTAAGAAACATAGACACAAGGACACAGGGGTCATTCACCCTCTTGTCCTCAAAAATGACACTATTTCTAATTTTCCATAAAGTCCAGCATATTGCTGAAACTCCTATCACCACCAGATTTTTTTCATCTTTGCAAAATGTGTCAATCCATGTTTTCATGACCTCATCTAAAGTGTCTGGTATGTCCTTAAGATTAAAGGCACATTTTAAGATATTCCACAACAGTCTAGCAACTGAACAGGTCAAAAAGAGATGATTGATGGTCTCTTTTCTTCCACAAAAGGGGCATTTATCATCTCCCTTCCACCCCCTACGAATTAAGTTGTCTTTTGTGAGTATGCTACCCCTAAGGGCCAGCCACATAAAGACCTTAATCCTAGGGGGCATTTTAATTTTCCACATATAAAGATGTGGATATTTAATCCCATTTTCAATCAGATGCCTATAAAAGGACTTTACTGTATACACCCCTTTTTTATCCAGGGTCCACTTGATCTCATCCATCTCTTTGTTTAAAGTTACCCCAGTACAGGCTTCTTTAACATGTCCCCAGAGTTCTTTTGCATCCCCCACCAATGTTCTCCTAAACTGGGTATTTTCTAATCCACTATCCAACATTTCTTTAACCGTTTTTCTTTTATCAAAGCATATATCATAAAGTCTAGGAAAGCTCTTTTTTAAAGGAGCACTACCAATCCACCAGTCTTCCCAAAAACGAGCTTTTTCCCCATTTCCAATCTTAAATTTACACAGAGAGAGAAAGTGATCTCTGTGTTTCAATATACCCTTCCAGAACTGAGAATCACCCTGTCTGGCCAAGATATTAGCCATACATTTATTTTTAACATATTTTCCTACCATTATATCTTGCCACAACCCTTCTGTTGTGTACAACTTCCACCACCACTTACACAAAAGAGCTTTATTCATATGAGCTAGGTTATGAATCCCAAGTCCCCCCATATCTTTTGGTCTGCAAACATCAGACCATTTCACGAAATGATATTTTCTTTTTTGTTCATTCTCTTGCCACAACAATCTAGCCCTGAAGAAATCCATTCTTTTCTCTGACCCTACTGGAAGTCCATAAAAGGACATCATGAAATAAGGGATTCCTGTCAAGGCAGATTGTATCAGAGTAACTCTCCCAGCACTGGCTAATAACCTCCCTTGCCAGGTTCCACATTTTTTCTCTATCTTAGTTTCAGGAGGTTTCCAGTGTTTATTTCTAATTCTATTCTTATCAACTGGCAAACCTAGATATTTCATGGGTAAAGTACCCACAGGACAAGTAAAAATTCTTGCATATTCCTCCTCCTTATCCAGTGCCTCTCCAAACAGGAATAATTCACTTTTATGAAAGTTGATTTTCAGACCAGACATCTGTTCAAACAGACAAAGTATATATTTTAAATTTTGAGCACTTTCCACATCATCTTGTATCAAGAAAATAGTGTCATCGGCATATTGCAACATGTTAACTCCATTAGTAATATACTCACCTAAAACCCCTTTAACTAACCCTCTTTCTCTAGCCTTATTCAGCATAATTGCTAAAGCATCAGCAGCCAAATCAAAGTTTAAAGGTGATAAAGAATCCCCTTGTCTCAAACCTTTATGGGAGCAAAAATATTTCCCTAGATTATTATTGACTTTCACACAAACTTTCCCCCCCCCCCCTGACTGTTTCCATGACCCAATCAACCCATTTGTCTGGGAACCCTTTCAGTCTAAGCATTTGAAACAAAAAGGACCACTTAATCTTGTCATAAGCCTTTTCAAAATCAATTTTCAGAAGCACATCACTTTGTTTATTCTTTTTAATGCTGTTGAGAGCCTCATGCAAAATCAAGACCCCTTCCATTATGTACCTGCCTTTAACAAAGGCAGTTTGTACTGGTGAAATAACCCTGGCAGCTACCAAATTTAGCCTATTCATTAGGACTTTAGTTATAATTTTGAAACACACATTTAATAAACAGATAGGTCTGAACTTCTGGATTTGATTGGCCCCAGCCCCTTTTGGAATCAAAGTAATAATACCATAGTTCAACCTACTTATATCAACCTTCTTGCTGGCAAAATCATCCAGTAAATTTTTTAAATCAAACTTCACAAGATCCCAGTAATGTTGGTAGAATTCTGCCGTGAAACCATCTGGCCCAGGAGATTTGTTATGTGCCATCTTAAAGACTACCTTTTTAATCTCCTCTAAAGTAAATTCCTCCACCAGCATATTGGAGTATTCATTTGGGATCCTAGAAGGATCATCAATGTTTAAGGACACCGAGGAATTATCTGGGTGACCAAACAGATTTTTATAAAAAGTGGTTATGTATTCCATTAAATTGTTCTCCCCTTCTATCACTCCCTCCTCCTGTTCTAACCTGAAAATTTTATTCCTTCTAAGCCTTCCATTAGCTTTAGCATGAAAGAATTTAGTATTTCTATCTCCTTCCAGCAATTCATCTATTTTGGCTCTCTGTTTCCATTTATCTTCCTCTTGCTGAAGTATTTTATCAAGTTGTGTTCTCAACTCATTTTGTTCTTTTCTATCAGCAGCTGTTAAGCCATTGTTTTCACTGTTTTTATCAATGATATCCAGTTTGAGCAGAATATCTTTTTTAAGCTCTATATACCAAGCATTCATGTTCCTATTCCACCCTTTAAGCCTGGGTCTCAATCTTCTAAATTTACCCACCAACCTGTCAATACTGTCTCCTTTAATATAAGGATCATTCCAAACTTCCTGCACTATTTCATCAATCCCCTCTCTTTTAAACCAAGCATTTTCAAATCTAAAAATGGGATCAGTTTTTTGAAATTCTCCAGAGTCTAGAAAAAGAGGAGTATGATCAGATTTCTCTCTTGTTAAAGCCATAACCTGAGTTAAGGGATAAGCCTCTTCCCAATCAGTGCTGCATAAAATTCTATCAAGTTTTTCAAAAGTAGGGTTTTGCATATAATTACCCCATGTATATTTCCTCCCAATCATATCTAATTCCCTCACCCCAGCTTGTTCCAAAATGGCATTAAACAGAAAACTCCAATGCCCAGGTGATCCTGGTTTGTTTTTTTCGCTGGCTTTCCTAATAATATTAAAATCCCCTCCAATTAATATAGGATTTGTAGATTTTTGAAAAACTCTGGATAACTCAGCCAGAAACCTAGCTTTCCTCTCTGGTTGTGCTTCTCCATATATTACCACCAAATCCCAAGTGAGTTTTTTATCAATGTCCTGAACAGTCATTTTGATGTGGTATTCCCCATCATCTTGAGAAATAACATCCAGTGTGGTGTAATTTACTCCTAGTATAAGGCCCCCAGACTTCCCCCTAGCTGGGGTAAAGTGCCAATGAAAATCTCTCCCTGCACAGATCTGTTGTAAATCATTTCTGGAAAATTCCTGTCTCATAGTCTCCTGCAGTCCCAGGAAATCTACTTTCTTGTCCATGATCATTTCTCTCAGAAATCTTTTTTTAATTTCTCCTCCAAATCCTCTCATATTCCAAAAAATACCCCTCATCTTCTTTTCTTTTTCTTTTTATCTGAGTACTCTAAGTTTTTGACAACAGAAGCAATCTTAACTCCAGAACCTCTGGTAGTTTTGCTTTTTTTCTTCATTTTTTTTGATGAAAAAAGTCCTTTCATTAATTCCCATTCCTCATTATCTTCATCCTCCTTGTCTATATCCTCATCTTCTAGCAATTCTATTATAGAGTAATCTCCAGTATCAATAAAATCTTGCTCCTCATGTATGCAATTTTTGTCCTGATTCTTATTTTTTTCTGCCAGCCACATATCTATCCTGGCTTGTTCAGCCATTTTAATTAATTCCAGATTATTTTTTATAATGTCAGGTTTATGACCCAGACTGACCCCAATCTCCTCAGCAACCTGCTGTAGGACATTGTTGGAGCTAGGCCCACTTAGCGATTAATTACGGGATGAGGCAGCAATCAGATGGCTGAAAACAATTGAAACACTAGATGATTACCCCGCACGTTGTTGCGGGAACTCTTAGTTGTACGCACGTGATGATATAAATTAAAAACTTTGCTTGCAAAGTCAATATATGATCTTAAGATGAAAAAATTGTAATGAATACTGCAATTGGAATATAATTGAACTTACAAAAATGTGAATTATGATATCAAATTTTGTACTAATTGTAGTGATATGCCATAAGTAATCTCATATGAGTAAACCAATCCTTATATCTACATAGTTATTAAGACCTCATCAAAGAACAAAAACTTAAAACGAATATGACCATTGTGGTATTTTGCTATAATTGATGTCGAATGATGAAGCTCTAATATCACAATGAGAACAAACCAAATCAAGATCATTTGAAGAAAAGAGTACCAATTTATTTTTGCTTTTTCCTATCAACACAAAAACCAATTCCTGTTGTCTAAAAGTATGGAGTTGTCAAAAGCATGAGAACTTACATATAGATAAGCACCGAGGTCCAAGTTATCCATGTAGTTAAAAACGACAATCACATGCAAGCAATTAACCAATAATCATATCGACTTGACATACTTTCAGTTCACTGGCATTTTTCATGCAAGATACCAACGGAAAAGAGCACTACAGAATAGAGCTCCCTACAGAATATACTAAAACAAACACATTAATTTAGGCAAACTGATAAAAATAAGATATAATATTGTGGATTCCATTTATTTTTTACCAGAAATTTGGTAGGTGATCACACATAAGCTAACTGCACACATACTTCCGAGAACCTTACCCAATATGATCTACATATAACCATAAATGAGAAAAAAATCACTGTTATGCAAAACGATCACAGATCATTTTCTGTCAGGGCCTAGACTACATGACCCATCACCAGTGATATTAGGTATATTACAAATAATCAAATATCTCATGAGACAACAAATATCACACATGAGCATCAAGTACATGTATGTTCCAAACCCAAGGTGATTTGTTTCATTTAGCGTAAAACCAAATTTCATTTTAGGCGTGTCCATGCATACTACTTATGGGTTGGATAGAAACACGTAGTACAATAGGGGTTCATCTGCTAGAATCTCTACTATTAAAGGGGGATCGAACGTCGTGATGGTTCGACCTCGTTCGATCCCCCGCCTCGTTCGATTCCGTGGTTCACCCCTCGATCAAGCGCAGTAAAAAAATAGTCCATGCGGCACGCACGAGGACGAGGAAACCGGAAAACCAGCCCACGCTCCCATCTCCGCTTTGAAAAAAACTAAAACGAGAACCGCGACCCACGTCCTAGCCCGATCTCTCCCAGGCCTCTCGTTCTCGATCCCATCTGTCTCAACAGAAAACTCGCCGCTGCCGCCGCCTATGCGCACCGTCCTTCACCCACACTGGTCGCGTGGGATACCCCCATCACCATCTGCGCAAGGACTGGGAGGTCGTGCTGCTCTACAGCGGTGGCATGGCCGCAGCGTCGAGCATGCTAGATCCTTCCTCCGCTGGATCATGGATGTTGGGGTCGCCGACGGCGAGGGGGACGTCCAACAAAGCGACGGCAGCAGCAGCCATGTCGCGGTCGCTGTCGCCGGAGAGGAACTACCCGCGTGTTGGAGGATGCGAGAATCACGTCAACTCGTAGCGCTGCCCTCGGCATCCCCACCAATGCGTTGTGCCACATCCTCTCGCCTTCTCGCAGATGATTTTTTCCCTCGTCGCCGCCCTGCCTCCAGCACTGCAGCGGCATGTACGGGTCATCCACCTCTAACCTCCGCCAGCGCAAGCTGAAGCGACGCCAGTGGCAGGGAGGAGCAGACCAAGCCGCCCAAGAAGCGTTGGATCAAGTGATGAAAGGTGTCGATGTATCCGTTTTGCGCCAAATTTTATTTCGTCGGTGTAACGTGAGTTCTGCTCTTTTTCAGATTGTTGGGATTGGGAGGAGCGATGGTGCCAGCGCAAGGAGTGTGAAGCGGCTCCTGGTGTCAGGTTTGATTTCTCTTTTTTCTTTTGCCGGTCTCCTCCTATTCTGTTTTTCCTGTGGAATTAGGGATGGCAAGGACCAAGGACAAATGCGGGTGCCCCACTGGCAGGCGCTGGATGCGATTCTTGACAAACTGCATAAATGCATGCTTTCACATCCTGTACAAGTTTATGTGAAGTGGATTTTGTTCATGATTTGATGAGCTTGATATCTTCTACTATGATTTGATGAGTGCGACAGATGTTTGTAATACATCTTGGTTGACCATGGGTGCACATGTCCAGTGAGCTTACAAGGTTGCACAGTCGGTTCTTGCTCACCGACGTGCCCTTCTCGTCGACGCCGGTGGAACCCACAGTGTCATCAGTGTCAGGAGGAACCGGGGGAGGAAGAGAACATCAGCATCCACTGCAACATGGGCTCATGCAGGCTACTGAGGCGATGCCAGTGCCAAGGCGAGCGCGAGCCATGGCAGCAGCATCTCCCGGTACCTGACCAAGATGCTGCCCGGCTGGCATGTTGATGGCTTCCTCTTGGACGGTGCCACAATCTCAGCTAGAGTCATAGTCTCCATACCGGGGCCAGTTCGACCTCAGCTGTTATCTTTAACTTGTTAGTTCAATTTTATAATTTACAAACTACTTTGTCATGGTAGTCCAGTTCAAATATTACAGTATTCTGTTTATGCCATGTATACTTGTATAAAGATTGAGGTGGTCCATTCATCTGTGGAACAGATTTGGCACAAATAGGTGGAATAAGAACAAATATTTCTCGTGGCTTATGATGGCGGGGTGATGGGCAGCCTTTCTTGAGGATTATTGTGACTGAAGTGACTGATTGTTGGCAGAACTTCGAAGAAATGTGTCAGGTATTGTCATACTATCAGTAGTAACTATGTCGTGATATCAGTAGGTATAAACTGATACCATTTCATTCTGCTCTACTTATTAAATATGATATTGTTACTCCTTATGAATCTACAAGCGTTTTTCTTTTCTGCATTAGTTGTTTCTCTAATCAGTAGTATTCGATTTTTTTGCAACAAGTAACTGAATTGTTTAACTGTGTCTTTTTTGTTACTGAATTGAACTTCTGGTAATGACCATCATGCTCTTACTTGAGTTCATTCACATGCGCGTGTGTTTTGTTGGTCTTTTACAACATTGAGGGAGCGTAAACACGAAACATCATGTGTAGCACATAGCGCTCTACATGCATTGGGCGGTGGAGCCTGGCGCCACGACCGTGGCCGATGTGCTCCTGGAGAACGTCGCGAGCTTGGAGGTGGCCAACGTGAATGGCCAATGGGTATGTAATTGTTTTCTATTCTTTTTCCCTGAATTTGTACTATCTTTCTGGGTCTTCTGTAATGTTGTGGGATTTGTATTCTTTTCCCTCAAGGTGATGAATCAGAGAATCGAGGGACTTAATTTTTTGGTGAGGCCAGCAGGGTATCCCATTACCTGCATTTCCTCTTCACTATGCTGACCAGATCTCCAGAGTCCTAGATGCTTCTTTCTCAGTCCGTTTAAATAGGTAATTATTTTTACCAAGTGGTACATGTTTTTTTTTTCAATGTGCACTCTCATAATCATATACTTTTTTTGTTTTTGAAAGTGATTTGTTGATGGTATAGGATATCAGTCAAACAATGTCTTCTCATCAAGGAATGGGATGTGTTCTCCTTATAGAGCATGATTTATTATGAGAGCCATTTGCTTGGCTGTAGGCCATGCTTGGCAGCGTCGCATCCTCTCAGTCTTCGGCGCTTCTGTAGGAACAGAGCACCAGTGTGGTCGAGCCACATAAAACACCAGCGATCGACAACAGCGCACCACTCCATAGGTTACTTTTGCTCCTGTTTCGATAAATTTGAAATTGGAGACCTGCATGTGTATATAACTATATATATACTTGGCCTCATTGGAATTCAAGTTGCTATTCTTCATAGCATTAAACACGTTGAATTTTATAGTTCAGAATTCACAGGAATATTGATAGAAGAATTCTACAAATTTATTTATGACTTTATGATTATGTTCTTACTACAAGTCTATGGTTTAATTTGTACCTTGCAAACTGTGTAGGCAAACATTATCACTTATTTGAGAGCTGAGAGAATGGTGTCAAAATGTGGCTGATTACCTTTTAAACGCTTTATAGGATTCAACGATTTATTTGTATACTTCCATGTCTACTTGATTCTTCTACACAGAATGTGGATCCAGATGGTTTGGAATGTTAAATATGTGCTCATACGATGTCTGGATTGAGCAATCTATTTACTGACGGCCGTTTTTAATGATGTCTTATAAAGTTGTGAAATTCTGCGAGGAAACGCTTGTGAGTGGAATTAATGAGTATGGTGCTTGTGATGTTTCCTCAGTAGCTTTTTTGCAACCAATCGTTCCTCTATTCTTATGGGTATAAATTCTCCCCTAAATCCTAAATACAAAAAATTAGGTTGCATACATATGTGTGTTACAATCTATTTCTTTCATATTTTTCAGTTGTTCCATTGTATACATGCACTTTGGAAGGCAGATGTTAATGTTCGTTGGTTGCCCGAGAAGTAAAAAAAGCTAAAATCTTGAGTCGTATGGAGCATGGTCCTTTGCTTGAAGTTTGTGATAGATTGTATAACATTGACCGTGGAATCATTCATCAGAATGAGACAAGAGCACTGTTAGAGGGTTCGAGGGTTCGACAGAGAGTGGAAGTATATTGCTTTAGCGGTTCAGATATAATGTTTCTTCTTAATCTTGATCATACCTATAGCATGATACAAACCGTTATTCCGAAAGCATGTGCAGTTGCACGGCTTGATGACTAGAGCTGCATTTTGAATATTGTACTGTACAATTGAAGTACCATCACATTTTAGTGTGTGCAATGTGACTGTGTGACAATCTCTACTATTAAAGCAGAATCGAACGTCGTGATGGTTCGACCTCTTTTTGCTCCTCCCCTCGAGAGATCCCACGCCGAAAAATCGCTAGGAAAAAATCGGGCCCGCTCCCGCCCCTCTCTCGCTTCTTGCGTTGAAAACTAAAAAAAATAAAAACAGAAAACTCAAACGCCGCGTTCCACGACCCCGTCTTCCCCCAACCTCCATGATCTCCCCTCTCTTCTGCACCTCTGTTTTTTCTCGTTCCACCCACGCATCTCATAATCCACTCCCACGATCCCTCAAACATATCGTCTCCCTCCCCCACGTTCCTCACGAAAGGGGGCCGGCCAACGAGTGCAAGCGAAGGTGAGAGGTGCTCGTGGAAGAGTACGGGGAGGTGCCGCGCGGATTGCTGCTCGCCATCCTGCCGCAGGGGAGATTCCCAGTAGCCACCGCACAGCTCTTGCTCCTCGTCGCGACGGTGTTGTTGTGATGTGCCAGCCCGGCCCAGGCGTCCACCCCATGTGGTTTTCTCGGTTCTCCTCCGTTGTCTTTCGCGGGTAGTGGATCGTTCGCCCTCCGCTGTCGACTCGTCCTCCCTTCTCTCGCTCAGCCGCATCGTCTTCGGGATCGCCGGATCGACAAACCTTTGGCCCCGCTGTGAGTGCGGCTGCCCGTGGTGGGATGGGATCCCGCCTTTGTGGGTGGCCATGTCTGCTTTACGCTGACACGCCGTCGTGCAGCTTGCGGTGCCATCCAAAGCTTCTATCCATAGTGCTGAATGCTGATTACACAGGTGAGGACCTGCCCATCCCTCTGTACTCTGAGATGTTCTCCCGGTTTCCCTGTTCCACTAGCCACTGCATTATGAAGATAAGCTTCATCGTTGATTCATTTTTCTTTATGTTTCTGATTACACTGTAGTCTAAATGTCATGAGAGATCTTGTGGGTTCAATTATTAACTGAATAGATGATGCCACTTCGTTTGAGTTTGGAGATATTGGGAGTGCCAACCATTGGCGACTCATTTTATAATCTGTACTATAATCTCTACTTAGTTTCTGGAGAGATTAAGGTATATGTTCACTTTTGGTTTGTCTGCTGAAGGATTCATATGGTTACAACATTTACTTCACAGCCACGCTTGTTTTTGTCTTCTAGGCGGGCTCAGTTTGCAGAGTCCTCGCCAATGACTATTCCAGAGCTTGGACATAACTAAACTTCTGGTTGGTGTATTTTCTACTTGGTCTACCGACCATTGTGCGTAATTTCAACTGGCATGCCTGATTATGTGCTGTGGGTTTGCCCTCAGCTTGCAGGAATCCTGTTAGATACAAACAACCTATCCAAGATGTGCTCAGAAAAGATTAGGCAGTGCGATCACTCTTGTTCGTTAGGTCTTACCATAAGAGGCACGGATTATTTCAACAATGTAATGTACTACTCTTCATCTGACATTGATTTACATGCAGAACATATATGGAGAAGTTGCAAAATCTTTTAGTAATAACTGTTGGCAACTTTGACATTTCTTTCGACCAGTGATGCTTACTCACAATAATCATTCTTTCGGCGAGTTCTTAAAGAACACCTACAGAAAGTCATCCACGGATGGTAAGTTTTCTCCATAATATCTTCACATGGTTCCCCGCCTATTTTTGCAGAAATTGTTTGCTTAAGTTACTGTATACTTATCGGTGTCTAAGATAAAATTGCAATATGCCCATTAAACTAAAACATCATTGATGAATTATTGCTGTCCAAATTAACTAGGTGATGGGTACAGTCCTCCAGAGCAAAGCATTCAGTTTCAGGGACATCACGAGATGCTAAAAAGTCCAATTAAGTAATTTGGTCATAAGACATGCAATAATTGACTTCTTAAAAATGAACTAGACGGTTAAAGTTTCTAAAAATAACGCAGAGGTAACTTAGCTGATAGCTGGGATATATATTTATGGGGTAAGGTTTTTGGATTGCTTGAGGTAGGGCTACAAGGAACAAAGGAGCAGCACTAGGAGAAGACGGGGGCCAAAAATCCAAAAATATCTACCTATAATTGACATAGTTGCAAGATTCAGATATATTATGCAAGAACTTGGTAGATCGAGATAAGTACAACAAGGAGATCTGCTTTGCCTCTTGTGCAGTGTGGCAGATTTGGAAAGAAATAAGCGGAGATCTTTTTAGGCCAAAGAGATGGATGTGGAAGAGTTTTAATTTTTTGCGTGGGTGGAAGAGTTGGTTTCTGACGTTATTTAGAATGTTAATCTCCCATTGGAGGCATTTGGCGCTTAGCCTTTGCCCCTGTACAGCCGAGCTGACTTTTTTTTTTTTTTGAAACAACCGAGCTGACTTCTTGACATCCTTGAAATTTATTTTCTACTTTTTCATCTTGTTATGTTGCCTCTTGGGTAAGCTTCAACTTGTTTCCTGTAGGAAAACTAAGACTGAAAATGTATATTATTAGCCTGCATCAATTGCAGTGCGTAACACATCAGACTGTATACAATGATGCTCTTTGTACGGAAGAACAAGTGAGACGATTGCAATAAGTAAGGGGCTGTTTGGCATCGCTCCGCTTCATGGCTCCCGGAGCGGAGTTGGCGGAGCTGTAGGTCAAAATGGCAGAGTTCCCATTTACCCGCTCAGCAGATTCCCGGAGCAGACCATTATCAAACAGGGCCTAAGCATAAGAGCGATGCTTTACATACGACACATCACATACAACTTTTGTACAATGTGAAAAAGGTAGCCTTGATTGCTTGCGTAGGAAGCGTCGTCACCATCCATCGCCAGCTCGTACGAAAATAGGACTGGCTTTAGTTTGAGTAACAATGATGGGAAGAACCTAACATGGTTTAATCATTGCTGGTAGGCACCCAACATAGTTTCCATCTTTGATTCATCATGGAATCAGGTTCAACGCTTGAAATCGGTGGTGATGTTGCTGTTAGATGCCTGACGCTTCATTATCCATGTTTTAACCTGAGGCGCTTAGTGCAGGACCATCATGTGAAACCGATTGCAGCCCTGGTCATCACACTTTCGTTATCTCACTAATCATATCATTATGACAATCTTAATGCTCGATCATGTGTACCTTTCAGATGTCGAGAGTCGTGATGGTACCCATAAAAAAGAGTCGTGATGGAGATTTGATGAAGCTTAAAAGGAAAATAAACACGATGTGTGGAGTCAGATACAGTTTGAGACGTAAGAGGAATCGATCCCTTAATTTTAGCTTGTCTTGTTCAAGGTTGGGCGTTTAGAAGGAAGCCTGCGGTGGATGGAGGGGTTGGTCGGTTCCCTAGGACCTCTTCACTTTTTTCTGTTATATGTTTGGGTGCTTTGTATCATTACTCGGTGGCAAAATAATTCTGAGGGCTTTTTCAAAAAAAGCTCCTGGACTGGATGAAGAATATCAAAGGAATGTGTGGCGCGGCTCAAATAAATTGTGAGGTGTTGCAAGAGTGACGTGAGGATGTGACATTCGTTTGGATGCGGTCTTAAACAGCATGGGCATTTGCATTTCCATTTGTTGTAGAATAACAAGTCAGTAGATTATTGCCTTTATTTATAGATTGTTTTGCTTCGTGGCAACGCACGGGCAATCAGCTAGTTATGACGAAAGTCAAAACAGTTACTTCTCGAATCTGTTTTTTAGAACTCTTGTATCAGTTTAAACTTTCTCCACTTCTGCATTCATGCTCTCCAGCTATGTCAACAAAAGCAGACTACGTCAATACCAGTAAACAGAGCTGACACCCCAAGTTGTATGTGAAGGGCTCTGACCGTGAAGGGGGTAAATCTTGGATGCCGTTCCTCAACTTAATTAAGCTTCTGCTTCACCCATCCTGTAGTCTACAATTGCTAAATAAATACAATATTGGCAGGCTGATAGATAATAGCCACAAAGAGTCCACCAATGGACTGCTGGTGGAAGTAGATCAAAACTTCTCTGAAACAAAAGCCAATACACATATCTGAATGAATTATAGCAGAACAGATACTTCAATCCTAATATGTGATGGATAGTTAATTACTGATTCAAGGTCAAGTGACATTTAGATTTGATATTGTAAAAGAAAATAGGGAAAGAATCATGCCTTATTAGATCCCATGTACCTTGCTGACGGAAACATTGCCGCCACTGATACAGAGGTTCATCTTGCACACTGCAAGGAAATCCCACAGCTTCCACCAGAGGTAGTATTTGATCATAGCAGCAAAAATACTTACATGAAAACAAAACTGAGCATTGCCCACCTGGCTGGATAGGTGTGTATCAATGGTGCTCGCAACTGGTATAAACCGGAAAAAAATCGTTCATGAATAACTCAACCTGAATCATGGATTGCTCTCCATAGTCTGAGTGATAGCAGTACCATACCCATGCATATGTGCATGCTATATCAAGAAAATCAGCAATTCCAATAAGTTACTAAACCTATCCAATGGTTCGTATCTAGATGTTTCCCCTACTAAAAATTCACATCGGCTTGTCATCAGGAGCTTCCTTGCTGCAAAATACACACAAAAAATAAAAATCAAACTGGTTCGGTTCTATCTGAATCAATTGATGCCCGCAAGTGGTGGAGAGCCCTGGGACTCGACACTGAAATCAGTAGATGGGTACCTTCACAATCGGCACTGGAATCAGACTGGACATCGCCGGATGGTTTCCTGCAAACTGGGTCCTGCCGGAGGGCCGTAAAATGAGGTCTCGGCCGCCGTGCCGAATGCAGATGAGAGCCGGGCCACCGGTCCTGCCGAAGAGGCGTCTGACGGGAGCCTGGCCGCCGGGCCAAACGAATAGGGTAGTTGGGACAATGGTCCTGCCTAAGGAGGCTCCTGAGGCGGTGGTCGGCGCGGAAGGCAGAGGAGGCGTCGGTTGCCGCGAGTTGGAGTTGGAGGTCGAGCGGCGGTAGGCGCGGGTGGTGCCGCGCGCGGCGCAGGAGACGGAAGAGCGCCTTGGGGAGGAGGCGTGTGCTGAGGGGAGCCTCGGGACTGGGAGGGGGCTCGGCGGCGAGAGGTGGAGCTGCAGGGAGGGGTCGAGGGGGTGGAGGCGAGCGCGGTGGAGAAGAGGTACGTGGAAGAGATCGACGGATGGGCTTCTGTTGGGCTCCCTTTATCCATTATTACCCTACTCGTCGTCTACACACCACGGAGGCCTCTTCGGTTGCCAGAGTCGAATCTCACGATTTCTTTTAAAACAAATGCTGACGTGGTGAGCTGCACAAAAATTAAAAAAACAGTAATTGATGAGGTGGCAAGGCAGCTGAGGTGGATAGGCTGCATGTCAAGAGAAATAGGATAGTGGGGATGAGCTATTTAGGTATTATAGATGAGATCCGACGGCCAAACTTGCTGAGGGCGTGAGAGGGCTCGGATTTGGTTCGGTCTTACTGTCCTTAATAATACCTTAGGTATATACAGTAGCTAGGATCAATACAAGCTAACCGAGTCGGCTACAAGTCCTAATCCTACTACTACTAGATGATTGTTGTCCGTGTACAACCCAGACACGTACCACACGTCGTGGTTAATTCTAACAAAGCTCACATGGGGGGAACCATGGTGTGTGGTACGGACGGGAATGGGTCAGCCGTGGTGAGTACTGCCAATCAACGCCGGTACAAAGGTCAGAGGTGGAAGCTGTTGGAAATATGCCCTAGAGGCAATAATAAAAGTATTATTATATTTCCTTGTTCATGATAATTGTCTTTTATTCATGCTATAACTGTATTATCCGGAAATCATAATACACGTGTGAATACATAGACCACAATATGTCCCTAGTGAGCCTCTAGTTGACTAGCTCGTTGTGATCAACAGATAGTCATGGTTTCTGCTATGGACATTGGATGTCGTTGATAACGGATCACATCATTAGGAGAATGATGTGATGGACAAGACCCAATACTAAGCATAGCACAAAGATCGTGTAGTACGTTTGCTAGAGCTTTTCCAATGTCAAGTATCTCTTCCTTAGACCATGAGATCGTGTAACTCCGGATACCGTAGGAGTGCTTTGGGTGTATCAAACGTCACAACGAATCGGGTGACTATAAAGGTGCATTACGGTATCTCCGAAAGTGTCATTGGGTTGACACGGATCGAGATGGATTTGTCACTCCCGTAAACGGAGAGGTATCTCTGGGCCCACTCGGTAGGACATCATCATAATGTGCACAATGTGACCAAGGGGTTGATCACGGGATGATGTGTTGCGGAACGAGTAAAGAGACTTGCGAGTAACGAGATTGAACAAGGTATCGGTATACCGACGATCGAATCTCGGGCAAGTAAAATACCGCTAGACAAAGGGAATTGTATACGGGATCGACTGAGTCCTTGACATCGTGGTTCATCCGATGAGATCATCGTGGAACATGTGGGAGCCAACATGGGTATCCAGATCCCGCTGTTGGTTATTGACCGGAGAACGTCTCGGTCATGTCTACATGTGTCCCGAACCCGTAGGGTCTACACTTAAGGTTCGATGGCGCTAGGGTTATAAAGGAAGCTTGTATGTGGTTACCGAATGTTGTTGAGTCCGGATGAGATCCCGGACGTCACGAGGAGTTCCGGAATGGTCCGGAGGTAAAGATTTATATATGGAAGTCTGTTTTGGTCACCGGAAAAGTTTGGGGTTTATCGGAGACGTCTGGGACCACCGGAGGGTCCGGGGTCCACCAAGTGGGGCCACCTGCCCCAGAAGGCTGCGTGGGCCAAGTGTGGGAGGGGACCAGCCCCTAGGTGGGCTGGGGCGCCCCCCACCAAGGCCCAAGGCGTGGGAAGTGGGGAAGGGGGCAAACCCTAGGCAGATGGGCCCTAAGGCCCACAGGTGCGCCTCCCTCTCTCCCCCTCGCCGCCACCAGATTGGATCTGGAGGCTGGCCGCACCCCTTGGGGGTGGGAAACCCTAAAGGGGGCGCAGCCCCCTCTCCCCCTATAAATAGTGAGGCATAGGGCTGCCCAGAGAACACACAGAATACACGTGATTCGATCTCTGCCTTTGGTTGCAGCCCTCTCCTCTCTCGCAAGTACTCCTCTCCCGTGGTGCTTAGCGAAGCCCTGCTGGATTGCCACACTCATCCACCACCACCACGCCGTTGTGCTACTGCTGGATGGAGTCTTCCTCAACCTCTCCCTCTCTCCTTGCTGGATCAAGGCGTGGGAGACGTCACCGGGCTGTACGTGTGTTGAGCGCGGAGGTGCCGTGCGTTCGGCACTTGATCATCGGTGATTTGAATCACGACGAGTACGACTCCATCAACCCCGTTCACTTGAACGCTTCCGCTTAGCGATCTACAAGGGTATGTAGATGCACTCTCTTTCTACTCGTTCTGGTCTCTCCATAGATAGATCTTGGTGACACGAGGAAAATTTTTGAATTTTCGCCACGTTCCCCAACAGTGGCATCATGAGCTAGGTCTATTGCGTAGATTCTTTGCACGAGTAGAACACAAAGTAGTTGTGGGCGTTGATGTTGTTCAATATGCTTACCGTTACTAGTCCAATCTTGTTTCGACGGTATTGTGGGATGAAGCGGCCCGGACCGACCTTACACGTACTCTTACGTGAGACAGGTTCCACCGATTGACATGCACTTCGTGCATAAGGTGGCTAGCGGGTGCCAGTCTCTCCCACTTTAGTCGGAACAGATTCGATGAAAAGGGTCCTTATGAACAGTAAATAGCAATTGGCAAATCACGTTGTGGTTTTGCGAGGTAAGCGTTCTTGCTAGAAACCCATAGCAGCCACGTAAAACATGCAAACAACAATTAGAGGACGTCTAACTTGTTTTTGCAGGGTATGCTATGTGATGTGATATGGCCAAGATGAATGTGATGAATGATATGTGATGTATGAGATTGATCATGTTCTTGTAATAGGATTCACGACTTGCATGTCGGTGAGTATGACAACCGGCAGAGCCATAGGAGTTGTCTTTATTTATTGTATGACCTGTGTGTCATTGAACAACGCCATGTAATTACTTTACTTTATTGCTAACCGGTAGCCATAGTAGTAGAAGTAATAAGTTGGCAAGACGACTTCATGGAGACACGATGATGGAGATCATGATGATGGAGATCATGGTGTCATGCGGTGACGATGATGATCATGGAGCCCTCAAGATGGAGATCAAAGGAGCAAAATGATATTGGCCATATCATGTCACTATTTGATTGCATGTGATGTTTATCATGTTTATGCATCTTGTTTACTTAGGACGACGGTAGTAAATAAGATGATCCTTACAAAACTTCAAGAAGTGTTCTCCCCGATCGCACGTTGCTACTGTTAGTTCGTCGCTTCTAAGCACCACGTGATGATCGGGTGTGATGGATTCTTACGTTCACATACAACGGGTGTAAGACAGTTTTACACAGCGAAAACACTTGGGGTTAACTTGACGAGCCTAGCATGTGCAGACATGGCCTCGGAACACGGAGACCGAAAGGTCGAGCATGAGTCATATAGTAGATACGATCAACATGAAGATGTTCACCGATGAGACTAGTCCGTCTCACGTGATGATCGGACACAGCCTAGTTGACTCGGATCATGTAATCACTTAGATGACCAGAGGGATGTCTATCTGAGTGGGAGTTCATAAGATGAACTTAATTATCCTGAACATAGTCAAAAGATCTTTGCAAATTATGTCGTAAACTCGCGCTTTAGTTCCACTGTTTAGATATGTTCCTAGAGAAAATATAGTTGAAAGTTGACAGTAGCAATTATGCGGACAGTAGAAAGCTTATGTCCTTAATGCACCGCTCAATGTGTTGAACCCCAAACGTCGTTTGTGGATGTTGCGAACATCGGACATACACGTTTTGATAACTACGTGATAGTTCAGATAAACGGTTTAGAATTAAGGCACCAAAGATGTTTTTCGAAACGTCGCGGAACATATGAGATGTTTGAGGGCTGAAATTGAGATTTCGGGCTCGTGCCACGTCAAGAGGTATGAGACCTCCGACGATTTTCTTAGCCTGCAAACTAAGGGAGAAAAGCTCAATCGTTGAGCACGTGCTCAGATTGTCTGAGTGCAACAATCACTTGAATCGAGTGGGAGTCAATCTTCCAGATGAGATAGTGATGTTTCTCCAAAGTCATTGCCACCAAGCTACTAGAGCTTCGTGATGAGCTATAACATATCAGGGATAGATATGATGATCCTTGAGGTATTCGCGATGTTTGACACCGCGAAAGTAGAAATCAAGAAGGAGCATCAATTGTTGATGGTTGGTGAAACCACTAGTTTTAAGAAGGGCAAGGGCAAGAAGGGATACTTCATGAAGCGGCAAATCAGCTGCTGCTCCGGTGAAGAAACCCAAGGTTGAACCCAAACCGAGACTAAGTGCTTCTGTAATAAAGGGAACCACCACTGGAGCAGAATTACCCTAGATACTTGGTAGATGAGAAGGCTGGCAAGGTCGATAGAAATATATTGGATATACATTATGTTAATGTGTACTTTACTAGTACTCCTAGTAGCACCAGGGTATTAAGATACCGGTTCGGTTGCTAAGTGTTAGTAACTCGAAATAAAAGCTACGGAATAAACGGAGACTAGCTAAAGGTGAGCTGACGATATGTGTTGGAAGTGTTTCCAAGGTTGATGTGATCAAGCATCGCACGCTCCCTCTACCATCGAGATTTGGTGTTTGCGTTTTGCATAGACATGATTGGATTATGTCTATCGCAATACGGTTATTCATTTAAGGAGAATAATGGTTACTCTATTTATTTGAATAATACCTTCAATGGTCTTTCACCTAAAATGAATGGTTTATTGAATCTCGATCGTAGTGATACACATTTTCATGCCAAAAGATATAAGATAATAATGATAGTACCACTTACTTGTGGTAATCGCCATGTAAGTCATATTGGTGTAAACGCATGAAGAAGCTCCATGTTGATGGATCTTTGGACTCACTCATTTTTGAAAAGTTTGAGACATGCGAACCATGTCTATTGGTGTATACGCATGAAGAAACTCCATGCAGATGGATCATTTGGACTCACTTGATTTTGAATCACTTGAGATATGCAAATCATACCACATGGGCAAGATGACTAAAAAGCCTCGTTTTCAGTAAAATGGAACAAGATAGCAACTTGTTGGAAGTAACACATTTTGATGTGTGTAGTCCAATGAGTGCTGAGGCATGCAGTGAATATCGTTATATTCTTACTTCACAGATGATTCGAGTAGATGTAGAGTATATTTACTTGATGAAACACAAGTCTGAATTATTGAATGGTTCAAGTAAATTCAGAGTGAAGTTGAAGATCATCGTGACAAGAGGATGAAGTGTTTATGATATGATCATAAAAATGAGTATCTGAGTTACGAGTTTGGCACACAATTAAGACATTGTGGAAATTGTTTCACAATTAATACCGCCTGGAACACCATAGTGTGATGGTGTGTCCGAACATCATAGTTGCACCCTATTGGATATGGCGTGTACCATGATGTCTCTTATCGAATTACCACTATCGTTTATGGGTTAGGCATTAGAGACAACCACATTCACTTTAAATAGGGCACCACGTAATTCCGTTGAGATGACACCGTATGAACTATGGTTTAGAGAAACCTAAGCTGTCATTTCTTAAAGGTTTGGGGCTGCGACGCTTATGTAAAAAAGTTTCAGGTTGATAAGCTCGAACCCAAAGCGGATAAATTCATCTTCATAGGACACCCCAAAACAGTTGGGTATACCTCCTAATTCTGATCCGAAAGCAATATGGATGGTTTCTTGAATCGGGTCCTTTCACGAGGAAAAGTTTGTCTCGAAAAGTTGAGTGGGAGGATGGTGGAGACTTGATATGGTTATTGAACCATTACTACAACTAGTGTGTAGCAGGGCACAGGAAGTTGTTCCTGTGGCACCTACACCAATTGAAGTAGAAGCTTATGATAGTGATCATGAAACTTCGGATCAAGTCACTACCGTACCTCGTAGGGTGACAAGGATGCGTACTGCTTCAGAGTGGTACAGTAATCTTGTCGTGAAGGTCATGTTGCTAGACAACAATGATCCTACGAGCTATGGAGAAGCAATGGTGGGCCCAAATTCCAACAAATGGTTAGAAGCCATGAAATCCGAGATAGGATCCATGTATCAGAACAAAGCATGGACTTTGGTGGACTTGCCCGATGATCGGCAAGCCATTGAGATAAATGGATCTTTAAGAAGAAGACGGACGTGGACGGTAATGTCACCGTCTATGAAGCTCGACTTGTGGCGAAGAGTTTTTCACAAGTTCACGGAGTTGACTACAATGAGATTTTCTCATCTGTAGCGATGCTTAAGTCCGTCGGAATCATGTTAGCATTAGCTGCATTTATGAAATCTGGCGAGATGGATGTCAAAACGAGTTTCCTTACCGGTCTTCGTAAGGAAAGGTTGTATGTGATACAATCGAGAAAAGTTTTGTCGATCCTAAGGATGCTAAAAGGTATGCTAGCTCCAGCGATCCTTCTAAGGACTGGAGTAAGCATCTCGGAGTTGGAATATGTACTTTGATAAGATGATCAAAGATTTTGGGTTTATACAAAAGTTTATGAGAAACTTGTATTTCCAAAGAAGTGAGTGGGAGTACTATAGAATTTCTGATGAGTATATGTTATTGACATATTGTAGATCAGAAATGATGTAGAATTTCTGGAAAGCATATAGGGTTATTTGAAAAGTGTTTTTCAATGGAAAACCTGGATTAGGCTGAAGGAAATATGCCCTAGAGGCAATAATAAAGTTATTATTTATTTCCTTATTTCATGATAAATGTTTATCATTCATGCTAGAATTGTATTAACCGGAAACATGATACATGTGTGAATGCATAGACAAAACAATATGTCACTAGTATGCCTCTACTAGACTAGCTTGTTAATCAAAGATGGTTATGTTTCCTAACCATGAACAAGGAGTTGTTATTTGATTAACAAGGTCACATCATTAGTAGAATGATCTGATTGACATGACCCATTCCCTTAGCTTAGCACACGATCGCTTAGTATGTTGCTACTGCTTTTATCCATGACTTATACATGTTCCCGTAACTATGAGATTATGCAACTCCGTTTACGGAGGAACACTTTGGTACTACCAAACGCCACAACGAATCGGGTGATTATAAAGGAGTACTACAGGTGTCTCCAAAGGCAGATGTTGGGTTGGCGTATTTCGAGATTAGGTTTTGTCACTCCGATTGTCGGAGAGGTATCTCTGGGCCCTCTCGGTAATTGACATCACTGAAGCCTTGCAAGCACTACAACCAATGAGTTAGTTGTGAGATGATGTATTACGGAACGAGTAAAGAGACTTGCCGGTAACGAGATTGAACTAGGTATTGGATACCGACGATCGAATCTCGGGCAAGTAACATACCGATGACAAAGGGAACAACGTATGTTGTTATGCGGTCTGACCGATAAAGATCTTCGTAGAATATGTAGGAACCAATATGGGCATCCAGGTCCCGCTGTTGGTTATTGACCGAGAATAGTTCTAGGTCATGTCTACATTGTTCTCGCACCGTAGGGTCCGCACGCTTAAGGTTTCGATGACAGTTATTATGAGTTTATGTATTTTGATGTACCGAAGAAGTTCGGAGTCCCGGATGTGATCACGGACATGACGAGGAGTCTCGAAATGGTCGAGACATAAAGATTGATATATTGGAAGCCTATGTTTGGAGTTCGGAATGGTTCCGGGCGAAAACAGGAATTTACCGGAGTACCGGGAGGTTACCGGAACCCCCCGGGGGGTAAATGGGCCTCGGTGGGCCTCGAGGGAGAAGAGGAGGGCCGGCCGGGGTGGCGCGCGCCTCTCCCCCAGTCCGAATAGGACAGGGGGGGCGGCGCCCCCTTTCCTCTTCCCCCTCCCCCCAATCC
Organism: Aegilops speltoides; assembly: GCA_021437245.1. Classification (NCBI taxonomy): domain Eukaryota; kingdom Viridiplantae; phylum Streptophyta; class Magnoliopsida; order Poales; family Poaceae; genus Aegilops; species Aegilops speltoides. The sequence goes on from CM038145.1 coordinate 27,876,781, forward strand.
TATTCCAACTAGGAAAGGGGGGGAGTCCTACTCCCGGTGGGAGTAGGACTCCTCCCGGCGCGCCTCCTCTAGGCCGGCCGGCCTCCCCCCTCCCTCCTTTATATACGGGGGCAGGGGGGCACCCTAGGACACACAAGTTTGATCTACGGATCGTTCCTTAGCCGTGTGCGGTGCCCCCTCCACCATATTCCACCTCGGTCATACCGTCGCGAAGCTTAGGCGAAGCCCTGCGCCGGTGAAACATCAAGATCGTCGCCACGCCGTCGTGCTGACGGAACTCTCCCTCGACACTCGGCTGGATCGGAGTACGAGGGACGTCATCGAGCTGTACGTGTGTCAAGAACTCGGGGCGCCGAGTAACGGCGCTGGGATCGGTCGGATCGCGAGGAGAACGTCGACTACTTCCTCTACGTTGTGATCGCTTCCGCTTGGTCTCACGAGGGTGCGTAGACAACACTCTCCCTCTCGTTGCTATACATCACCATGATCTTGCGTGTGCGTAGGAAATTTTTGAAATTACTCGTTCCCCAACAAGATGGTATCGAGCCTAGGTTTTTATGGTTTGATGTTTTGCACGAGTAGAACACAAGTGAGTTGTGGGCGATACAAGTCATACTACCTACCAGCATGTCATACTTTGGTTCAGCGGTATTGTGAGATGAAGCGGCCCTGACCGACATTACGCCAGACGCTTACGCGAGACTGGTTTCACCGCCACGAGCACTCGTTGCTTAAAGGTGACTGGTGGGTGCTGTCTCTCTCACTTTAGTTGAACCGAGTGTGGCTACGCCCGGTCCTTGAGAAGGTTAAAACGGAGTCTATTTGACGAAGTATCGTTGTGGTTTTGATGCGTAGGTGAGACTGGATCTTGCTTAAGCCCGTAGCAGCCACGTAAAATTTGCAACAACAAAGTAGAGGACGTCTAACTTGTTTTTGCAGGGCATGTTGTGATGTGATATGGTCAAGACGTGATGCTATATTTTATTGTATGAGATGATCATGTTTTGTAACCGAAGTTATCGGCAACTGGCAGGAGCCATATGGTTGTCGCTTTATTGTATGCAATGCAATCGCTTCGTAATGCTTTACTTTATCACTAAGCGGTAGCGATAGTCGTAGAAGCATAAGATTGGCGAGGCGACAACGATGCTACGATGAAGATCAAGGTGTCGCGCCGGTGACGATGGTGATCATGGTGGTGCTGCAAGATGGAGATCATGAAGCACAAGATGATGATGACCATATCATATCACTTATATTGATTTGCATGTGATGTTTATACTTTTATGCATCTTATCTTGCTTTGATTGACGGTAGCATTATAAGATGATCTCTCACTAAATTATCAAGAAGTGTTCTCCCCGAGTATGCACCGTTGCCAAAGTTCGTCGTGCCCAGACACCACGTGATGATCGGGTGTGATAAGCTCTACGTCCATCTACAACGGGTGCAAGCCAGTTTTGCACACGCAGAATACTCGGGTTATACTTGACGAGCCTAGCATATGCAGATATGGCCTCGGAACACGGAGACCGAAAGGTCGGCGTGAATCATATAGTAGATATGATCAACATAAGATGTTCACCATTGAAAACTACTCCATTTCACGTGATGATCGGTTATGGTTTAGTTGATTTGGATCACGTGATCACTTGGATGACTAGAGATGTCTTTCTAAGTGGGAGTTCTTAAGTAATATGATTAATTGAACTTAAATTTATCATGAACTTAGTACCGATAGTATCTTGCTTGTTTATGTTTGATTGTAGATAGATGGCTCGTCTTTGTTGTTCCGTTGAATTTTAATGCGTTCCTTGAGAAAGCAAAGTTGAAAGATGATGGTAGCAATTACACGGATCGGGTCCGTAACTCGAGGATTATCCTCATTGCTGCCTGTAAGAGTTACGTCTGGATGCACCGCTAGGTGCCAGCCTCTTGCTTGATGCAACCGACGACGTTAAGAACGTCTGGCGAGCAAAGCTGATGACTACTCTATAGTTCGATGTGCCATGCTTTACGGCTTAGAACCGGGACTTCAACGACGTTTTGAACGTCATGGAGCATATGAGATGTTCCAGAGTTGAAATTAATATTCCAATAGAATGCCCGGATTGAGAGATATGAAGTCTCCAATAAGTTCTATAGTTGCAAGATGGAGGAGAATAGTTACATTAGTGAGCACATACTCGAATGTCCGGGTACTACAATCACTTGACACAATTGGGAGTTAATCTTCCGGATGATTGTGTCATTGATGTAATTCTTCAATCACGCCACCAAGCTACAAAGGGTTCGTGATGAACTATAATATGCAAGGGTTAGTAAAGACTATACCGAGCTCTTCGCAATGCTAAAGGCTGCGGAGGTAGAAATCAAGAAGGAGCATCAAGTGTTGATGGTCAATAAGACCACTAGTTTCAAGAAGAAAGGCAAAGGGAAGAAGAAGGGAACTTCAAGAAGAACAGCAAGCAAGTTGTCTGCTCAGAGAAGAAACCCAAGTCCGGCCCTAAACCTGAAATCGAGTGCTTCTACCGCAAGCGGATCGGTCCTTTGAAGCGGAACTGCCCCAAGTATTTGGCGGATAAGAAGGATGGCAAGGTGAACAAAGGTATATATGATATACATGTTATTGATGTGTACCTTACTAGAGCTCGTAGTAGCACTGGTATTTGATATTGGTTACATTGCTAATATTTGCAACTCAAGCAGGACTACTGATTAAGCAAACTCTCGCAAAGGACGAGGTGACGATGCGCGTGGGAAATGGTTCCAAAGTCGATGTGATCGCGATCGGCACGCTACCTCTACATCTACCTTGGGATTAGTTTTAGACCTAAATAATTGTTATTTGGTGCTGCGTTGAGCATGAACATTATATCTGGATCTTGTTTGATGCGAGACGGTTATTCATTTAAATCGAGAGAATAATGGTTGTTCTATTTATATGAGTAATATCTTTTATGGTCATGCACCCTTGAAGAGTGGTCTATTTTTAATGAATCTCGATAGTAGTGATACACATATTCATAATGTTGAAGCCAAAAGATGCAGAGTTGATAATGATAGTGCAACTTATTTGTGGCACTGCCGTTTAGGTCATATCGGTGTAAAGCGCATGAAGAAACTCCATACTGATGGACTTTTGGAGTCACTTGATTATGAATCACTTGGCACTTGCGAACCGTGCCTCATGGGCAAGATGACTAGAACACCATTCTCCGGTACTATGGAGAGAGCAACAGATTTATTGGAAATCATACATACAGATGTGTGTGGTCCGATGAATGTTGAGGCTCGTGGTGGATATCGTTATTTTCTCACCTTCACAGATGACTTAAGCAGATATGGGTATATCTACTTAATGAAACATAAGTCTGAAACATTTGAAAAGTTCAAATAATTTCAGAGTGAAGTTGAAAATCATCATAACAAGAAAATTAAGTTTCTGCGATCTGATCGTGGAGGTGAATATTTGAGTTACGAGTTTGGTCTACATTTGAAACAATGCGGAATAGTTTCGCAACTCACGCCACCTGGAACACCACAACGTAATGGTGTGTCCGAACGTCGTAATCGTACTTTACTAGATATGGTGCGATCTATGATGTCTCTTAAAGATTTACCGCTATCGTTTTGGGGTTATGCTCTAGAGACGGCCGCATTCACACTGAATAGAACACCGTCGAAATCCGTTGAGACGACACCTTATGAACTATGGTTTGGCAAGAAACCAAAGTTGTCGTTTCTTAAAGTTTGGGGATGCGATGCTTATGTGAAAAAGCTTCAACCCGATAAGCTCGAACCCAAATCGAGAAATGTGTCTTCATAGGATACCCAAAGGAAACAGTTGGGTACACCTTCTATCACAGATCCGAAGGCAAGACATTCGTTGCTAAGAATGGATCCTTTCTAGAGAAGGAGTTTCTCTCGAAAGAAGTGAGTGGGAGGAAAGTGGAACTTGATGAGGTAATAGTACCTTCTCCCTTACTTGAAAGTAGTTTGTCACGAAACCAGTTTCGAGACACCTACACCAAGTAGTGAGGAAGTTGATGATGTTGATCATGAAACTTCGATCAAGTTATCGCAGAACCTCGTAGATCAACCGAGTAAGATCCGCACTGAGTGGTACGGTAATCCTGTTCGGAAGTCATGCTACTAGATCATGATGAACCTACGAACTATGAAGAAGCGATGGTGAGCCCAGATTCAAAAATGGCTTGAGGCCATGAAATCGAGATGGGATCCATGTATGAAAACAAAGTATGGACTTTGGTTGACTTGACCGAGGGTAGGCAAGCAATAGAAAACAAGTGGATCTTCAAGAAGAAGACCGACGCTGACGGTAATATTATCGTCTACAAAGCTCGACTTGTCGCAAAGGGTTTTCGACAAGTTCAAGGGATTGACTACGATGAGACCTTCTCACCCGTAGCGATGCTTAAGTCCGTCCAAATCATGTTAGCAATTGCGCATTTTATGATTATGAAATTTGGCAAATGGATGTAAAGACTGCATTCTGAATGGATTTACGGAAGAAGAGTTGTATATGATGCAACCGAAGGTTTTATCGATCCAAAGGAAGCTAACAAAGTGTGCAAGCTCCAGCGATCCATTTATGGACTGGTGCAAGCATCTCGGAGTTGGAATAAACGCTTTGATAGTGTGATCAAAGCATTTGGGTTTGTCAGACTTTTGGAGAAGCCTGATTTACAAGAAAGTGAGTGGGAGCTCTGAGCATTTCGATATTATATGTAGATGACATATTGCCGATCGGAAATGATATAGAATTCTGGATAGCATAAAGGGATACTTGAATAAGAGTTTTTCAATGAAAGACCTCGGTGAAGCTGCTTACATATTGGGCATTAAGATCTATAGAGATAGATCAAGGCGCTTGATTGGACTTTCACAAAGCACATACCTTGACAAAATTTTGAAGAAGTTCAAAATGGATCAAGCAAAGAAAGGGTTCTTGCACGTGTTACAAGGTGTGAAGTTGAGTAAGACTCAATGCCCGACCACTGCAGAAGATAGAGAAAATGAAAGATGTTCCTATGCTTCAGCCATAGGCTCTATCATGTATGCAATCTTGTGTACGGACCGATGTGTGCCTTGCTATAAGCCTAGCAGGAGGTACCAAAGTAATCCAGAGTGGATCATGGACAGCGGTCAAGAACATCTGAAATACCGAAAAGGACTAAGGATATGTTTCTCGTATATGGAGGTGACAAAGAGCTCATCGAACGGTTACGTTGATGCAAGCTTTGACACCGATCCGGACGATTCTAAATCGCAGACCGGATACGATTTACACTAAACGGAGGAGCTGTCGGTTGGTGCAGTTCTAAACAAAGCGTCGTGGCGGGATCTACATGTGAAGCGGAGTACATAGCAGCTTCGAAGCAGCTAATGAAGGAGTGCGGATGAAGGAGTTCATATCCGATCTAGGTGTCATACCTAGTGCATCGGGTCCAATGAAAATCTTTCGTGACAATATCGAGCAATTGCCTTAGCGAAGGAATCCAGATTTCACAAGAGGACCAAGCACATCAAGAGACGCTTCAATTCCATCCGGGACTTAGTCCGGTGGGAGACATAGGAATTTGCAAGATACATACGGATCTGAATGTTGCGAACCGTTGACTAAGCCTCTTCCACGAGCAAAACATGATCAGCACCAAGACTCCATGGGTGTTAGAATCATTACTATGTAATCTAGATTATTGACTCTAGTGCAAGTGGGAGATCAAGGAAATATGCCCTAGAGGCAATAATAAAGTTATTATTTATTTCCTTATTTCATGATAAATGTTTATCATTCATGCTAGAATTGTATTAACCGGAAACATGATACATGTGTGAATGCATAGACAAAACAATATGTCACTAGTATGCCTCTACTAGACTAGCTTGTTAATCAAAGATGGTTATGTTTCCTAACCATGAACAAGGAGTTGTTATTTGATTAACAAGGTCACATCATTAGTAGAATGATCGATTGACATGACCCATTCCCTTAGCTTAGCACACGATCGTTTAGTATGTTGCTCTGCTTTTATCCATGACTTATACATGTTCCCGTAACTATGAGATTATGCAACTCCGTTTACGGAGGAACACTTTGGTACTACCAAACGTCACAACGTAATCGGGTGATTATAAAGGAGTACTACAGGTGTCTCCAAAGGCGATGTTGGGTTGGCGTATTTGAGATTAGGTTTTGTCACTCCGATTGTCGGAGAGGTATCTCTGGGCCCTCTCGGTAATACACATCATGAAGCCTTGCAAGCACTACAACCAATGAGTTAGTTGTGAGATGATGTATTACGGAACGAGTAAAGAGACTTGCCGTAACGAGATTGAACTAGGTATTGGATACCGACGATCGAATCTCGGGCAAGTAACATACCGATGACAAAGGGAACAACGTATGTTGTTACGCGGTCGACCGATAAAGATCTTCGTAGAATATGTAGGAACCAATATGGGCATCCAGGTCCGCTGTTGGTTATTGACCGAGAATAGTTCTAGGTCATGTCTACATTGTTCTCGAACCGTAGGGTCCGCACGCTTAAGGTTTCGATGGCGGTTATTATGAGTTTATGTATTTTGATGTACCGAAGAAGTTGAGTCCGGATGTGATCACGGACATGACGAGGAGTCTCGAAATGGTCGAGACATAAAGATTGATATATTGGAAGCCTATGTTTGGAGTTCGAATGGTTCCGGTAAAACAGAATTTCTGAGTACCGGAGGTTACGGAACCCCGGGGTAAATGGGCCTCGGTGGGCCTCGAGGGAGAAGAGGAGGGCGGCCAGGGGTGGCAGCGCGCCTCTCCCCCAGTCCGAATAGGACAAGGAGGCGGCGCCCCCTTTCCTCTTCCCCTCCCCAATCCTATTCCAACTAGGAAGGGGGAGTCCTACTCCGGTGGGAGTAGGACTCCTCCCAGCCGCCTCCTCTAGGCGGCCGGCCTCCCCCTCCCTCCTTTATATACGGGGCAGGGGGCACCCTAGGACACACAAGTTTGATCTACGGATCGTTCCTTAGCCGTGTCGGTGCCCCTTCCACCATATTCCACCTCGGTCATACCGTCATGAAGCTTAGGCGAAGCCTCTTGCCGTGAAACATCAAGATCATCGCCACGCCCGTCGTCGACGGAACTCTGCCTCGACACTCGGCTGGATCGAGTACGAGGGACGTCATCGAGCTGTACGTGTGTCAAGAACTCGGGCGCCGGAGTAACGGCGCCAGGATCGGTCGGATCGCGAGGAGAACGTCGACTACTTCCTCTACGTTGTGATCGCTTCGCCGGGTCTCACGAGGGTACGTAGACAACACTCTCCCCTCTCGTTGCTATACATCACCATGATCTTGCGTGTGCGTAGGAAAATTTTTGAAATTACTACGTTCCCCAACATAGGCTACTTGAGCAATAAGCATCAAGATCTATAAGATAGATCAAAATGCTTAATAGTACTTTCAAATGAGCACGTACCTTGACATGATCTTGAAGGTGTTCAAGATGGATCAGTCAAAGAAGGAGTTCTTGCCTGAGATGTAAGGTATGAAGTTAAGACTTAAAGCTCGACCACGGTAGAAGAGAGAGGGCGAAGGTCGTCCCCTATGCTTTATACATAGGCTCTACGGTATGCTATCTTTGTGTACCGCACGGAAGTGTGCCTTGCCATGAGTCATCAAGGGGTACAAGAATGATCCAGAATGGATCATTGGACAATGTCAAAATTGTCCTTGGAGTAAATAAGGACATGTTTCTCGATTATGGAGGTGATAAAGAGTTCGGCGTAAAGGGTTACGTCGATGCAAGCTTTAACACCTATCCAAGTGACTCTGAGTAGCAAACCGGATACGTATAGTGGAGCAACCATTTGGAATAGATCCAAGTGGAGCGTGAAAGCAGCATTTACAATATGACCTAGAAATTTGCAAAGCACACACGGATCTGAAAGGTTCAGACCCGTTGACTAAAACCTCTCTCACAAGCAAAACATGATCAAACCCCAGAACTCATTTGATGATGTTGGTCACATGGCGATGTGACCTGTGAGTGTTAATCACATGGCGATGTGAACTAGATTATTGACTCTAGTGCAAGTGGGAGACTGTTGGAAATATGCCCTAGAGGCAATAATAAAAGTATTATTATATTTCCTTGTTCATGATAATTGTCTTTTATTCATGCTATAAGCGTATTATCCGGAAATCATAATACACGTGTGAATACATAGACCACAATATGTCCCTAGTGAGCCTCTAGTTGACTAGCTCGTTGTGATCAACAGATAGTCATGGTTTCTCGCTATGGACATTGGATGTCGTTGATAACGGGATCACATCATTAGGAGAATGATGTGATGGACAAGACCCAATACTAAGCATAGCACAAAGATCGTGTAGTTCGTTTGCTAGAGCTTTTCCAATGTCAAGTATCTCTTCCTTAGACCATGAGATCGTGTAACTCCCGGATACCGTAGGAGTGCTTTGGGTGTATCAAACGTCCTGGCGTAATCGGGTGACTATAAAGGTGCATTACGGTATCTCCGAAAGTGTCATTGGGTTGACACGGATCGAGGCGGGATTTGTCACTCCGTAAACGGAGAGGTATCTGGGCCCACTCGGTAGGACATCATCATAATGTGCACAATGTGACCAAGGGGTTGATCACGGGATGATGTGTTGCGGAACGAGTAAAGAGACTTGCCGTAACGAGATTGAACAAGGTATCGGTATACCGACGATCGAATCTCGGGCAAGTAAAATACCGCTAGACAAAGGGAATTGTATACGGGATCGATCGAGTCCTTGACATCGTGGTTCATCCGATGAGATCATCGTGGAACATGTGGGAGCCAACATGGGTATCCAGATCCCGCTGTTGGTTATTGACCGGAGAACGTCTCGGTCATGTCTACATGTGTCCCGAACCCGTAGGGTCTACACATAAGGTTCGATGACGCTAGGGTTATAAAGGAAGCTTGTATGTGGTTACCGAATGTTGTTCGAGTCCGGATGAGATCCCGGACGTCACGAGGAGTTCGGAATGGTCCGGAGGTAAAGATTTATATATGGGAAGTCTGTTTTGGTCATGGGAAAAGTTTGGGGTTTATCGAGAGCGTCTGGGACCACGGGAGGTCCCGGGGTCCACCAAGTGGGGCCACCTGCCCCTGAAGGCTGCGTGGGCCAAGTGTGGGAGGGACCAGCCCCTAGGTGGGCTGGGCGCCCCACCAAGGCCCAAGGCGTGGGAAGTGGGGAAGGGGCAAACCCTAGGGCAGATGGGCCCTAAGGCCCACCACAGGTGCGCCTCCCCTCTCTCCCCTCGCCGCCACCAGTTGGATCTCGAGGCTGGCCGCACCCCTTGGGGTGGGAAACCCTAAAGGGGCGCAGCCCCTCTCCCCTATAAATAGTGAGGCATAGGGCTGCCCAGAGAACACACTGAGAATACGTGATTCGATCTCGCCTTTGGTTGCAGCCCTCTCCTCTCCCCAAGTACTCCTCTCCCGTGGTGCTTAGCGAAGCCTGCTGGATTGCCACACTCATCCACCACTACCACGCCGTTGTCTGCTGCTGCTGGATGGAGTCTTCTCAACCTCTCCCTCTCTCCTTCTTTGGATCAAGGCGTGGGAGACGCCACCGGCTGTACGTGTGTTGAACGCGGAGGTGCCGTATGCGTTCGCACTTGATCATCGGTGATTTGAATCACGACGAGTACGACTCCATCAACCCCGTTCACTTGAACGCTTCCGCTTAGCGATCTACAAGGGTATGTAGATGCACTCTCTTTCTACTCGTTGCTGGTCTCTCCATAGATAGATCTTGGTGACACGTAGGAAAATATTTGAATTTCTGCTACGTTCCCCAACAGAAGCAAATGGTCCTCAAATGTTCCTCTTTCAGATAGGCCTCGTAGTTGACAGGCATGCCATATAGCTGATACAATAGCGCGGAAGAACCTGAAATGAATCCAGGAAATGTGCGAGCACCTAAGACTTGAACTCGGGTGGATTGGTAGTTTGTTGGGTGTCAATATTCTCTTCGCCAACCTTCAAATACAGAGCCTATGTGTTGTTTTTGCAGCACGCTCCAAATATTACATTTATGGAGGGTTGGTTAAGAACCTTGTAGAGTGGCTTTTTAAGCCAAAAACTTCAAACAGGAAGATTTTATGTAGTTGGGGTAAAAATCAGGAAGGCCACCTGAAATTTCCCGCGTGGCGTATGCATAGCGTAGATTTATATGTTAAATAAACATTTGACAAAATTATATGAATATTTTCATTGTTGGACCATCATGGCTTTTCCATAGCTACTCCACTAGTGAGATTAGAGAATGTACTAGAGTTGCTCTTACCTGTGCATCCATCGATAAGGTATGGGGTGCCCTCATAGCCTTCCGAGCATTTGCAGATGGAAAAAGTCTAAAATAAACCTTGAATTTATAGACGAAAGCTAAATTAAACCCTGAACTCTTAATCCCTAAAATCAGCACACTGAACTATCTGATCCCGGTCTATTTTAAACCTCGAGTGAGTTGCCAAACAAGGATCGTTGACATGGCAGCTAAAACCCGGGATCGCTGACTGCCGGCGGGCTGTACTGGGCCACCAGGAGAACTTAAACTGCCGCTAGGCCAACCAGGCAAACATAAATATACCAGAACAATTGAAGCGTTGTCTTGTCTCAAAAAAATTGAGACGTTGTCAGGAATTGAACTTTGAACCTCTCGTTGCTGCCCTTCTCCTGATAGCCACTCTATTTAATACCTATTGTTGATAAATAAGAAGCACGAAAATATTTAACAACACACAGAAGCGTCGAGATTTTAAAACAATTCTGAAATTTTTAGATATATTTTCTTCAACATCATCAACAATTTTAAAATCTGAACATTTTTAGAATTATGCGGAAAACACAAACACATTTTGAAAACGTGAAGCCTCTTTTAAAATCCCCTACGATTTTGAAAGTGCGAACACTTTTTACAAAAAGGAATAATTTCGAAACATGAACAAAATTTGAAAACACGAACAATATTTGAAAATTTGTTCCCATTTTATAAAAAGTTAGGAAGTATTCGGACTTTAAAATTTTGTTCAGGTTTCAAAATTTGTTCCCATTTTACAAAGAAATATTTATGTTTCAAAAAAACATGTTTTGGAAATTGTTCGCACTTGTTTTGTTTAGGTTTCAAAAATCATTCTTGTTTTCAAAATTTTGTTCGTGTTTATTTTCAAAAAGTGTTCGCGCATTCAAAACTGTTCGGGGATTTTAAAAATGGTTTGTGTTTTCAAAATTTCTTTCTGTTTATTTTTTAAAAATCGCAATTCCAAAAAATGTTTGGAATTTTAAAAATTATTTTTTAAGAATACTTGGATCTCAAAATTATTAAAATTTCCAAGAAAATGTTTCAAAATTATAAATGTTTCAAATCTCGAAGTTGCAGTGTCTTATTAAATATGTTCGCACTTCCTGTTTAACACAAAAGTCGTCTGCTAGAGTGGTTAGCGGGTTGAGCTTAGTAGCACCATGTCCCAAGTACGAAACCTTGTTAGTCATTTTTTTTCTCTTGTGTATTTTTAAGTCGCACCATACAAAAAAAAAGACACTTCGCGCCTGATGGGCCGGCGGATCACGTCCGGCCTTAGCGTTACCTGCCACGTCAACAATCCCGTTGAAAATATGCTCAAGGTTTAAAACATACCGGGATTAGAGAATTCGGTGTGCTGATTTCAGGGATTCAAAGTTCAGGGTTTGATTTAGATTTCGTCTACAAATTCAAGGTTTATTTCAGACTTTTTCCTTTGCAGATGTACCCCCTCCCGTTGGTGGAATTCGCGCAGTCGCTGTGCTTGCTCACGCAAGCGTATTCTCGCGTCTTGACCGCCTGGGGGCACCACATGGAGTTACTGCGGTTGCGGATGGCCCAGTCCAGCCGAAGCGGCATGCTCCATCGCTTGGCCGGGTCCGGCTCCGGTTTCCTCTTCAGATCGGCAGTCCGGAAGACGTAGCCGTTCTTCTCCACGATGAAGGCGTAATCGCAGGGGCGCGTGGAGTCGACGCGCGCGAGCGACCATTTGGTCCATTTCTCGAACCACATCTTGGTGTTGTTTAGCAACCGCGAGATGTTGACGTGGCAGCATCCGATGCTGTTGCACGTGCGTTCCCGCGCGTCCTGGGCCATATTGCAATAGGCAACGCACCCGCTGGAGTAGGGGTCGCTCGTTGCGTTCCGGACTGTTGACCCGCGCGGCCTATTGGCGGCGTAGATGAGGGTGTTGCAGCCCAATACAAAGAGCTCGTTGGCGGTGTTGGAGATGCGGTAAATGCGCGACTTGTTGAATGTCAGCTTGCCGTCGAAGCGGGCGGCACGTTGCGGGCAGTGTCGACGCACTTGTGCGCCACAGGCAGCACCGCAGCAGCACCTGGACCTGCGCGCTCGGCGTCACGTTCAGGTTCAGAACGCGCATAGGCTCGGCGGGGGTGTAGCCCTTGAAGGTGACATCCGGCAGAAACGGCGTCGTGTTCTTGTCGCAGGCGATCTCGAAGCCGGGACGGAAGCAGCCGGCGCCGATGCCGAACGGGTAGGGGACGACGAGGTCGCCGTGTCGCGCCTGGCAGTCTGGCTTCAGCACCAAGGCGCTAGATGCCGATGCAGCTAATGGCAGTAGCATTACCACCAACATCCATGCTATCGGCGACATTGTTTCGTTCAATATGGGTGGTTAAGCCTCCGTACATTCTCCTACTCTTAAATACAAGGGCGAGCCCATGCACTTACCACTGGGCGTCCTTGAATTGAAAATTCTAGTATTTCTGAACTTGTAAAAAAAAAAACGAAAACAACTACACTTACTCCACCAAAAATCTAACTGGTCTTTTTCATTAATTAGTTTACAATCTGATTAACTACAGCAGGGAGTTGATAGCTTGTTGCCGTCAAGGGAAGACTCATAATTCATCATCTACTTGGCCGGCAGCAGGGGCAATGGCCGGCAACAATACATTTCTAATCTATGTGTGACCTCGTTGCCTAATTAACTCGGAAGCATTCAAAGTTTCAAACAGTGAAAGGTAACTTGGTCCGTAAACACATCTTAACAATCCAGGACGGCAGGCAAGGCAAACGTTTCTACGGAGTTTACACACTGGTTGACGAAGGCTACTGTACGTAGCATGATAGCATCCTCACAATTTTCATGCCTCGCTATGTTTGGAACCCTAGTGCAAATCGAGTCAAGGGACACAGTACTAAACGTTAATCCGTCCCAAATGTTGTTTATGCCACTGTCGTGCAGGGAGTTGATGGCTTGTTGCCATAAAGGGAAGGCTCACTATGCTAAAAAAATTGGAAGGCCGAAAATTCACTTGATAACTAGACGGCGGGAAATCTAAAATGTGAAATTAAGGACCGCTAGCCGGCCGACGGTTATGCCACTTATGTGCTGTACCGGAAACCGGGACCCACCTCCTGTTCCCGGTACCAGGGCTCTCTGGAGCTTCGTACGCGAGGCATTGGTGCCCGACTGGGAGGCCCTGGATTTGGTGGAGCTCCTTGAGGCCACAGCTACCCAGACTGGGTGAAATCGCCCCCTTCTGGCTAATCTTTGCGGTGATGTCATGGACGCTGTGGACGACTCGTTATAAAATGGTGATTGAGCAGGTATTTCCGTGACAGGCCTCTGTCATGTTCTTCAAATTTCTTGCTTTCTTGGAGCACTAACACCCGCTTTTTAGGCAGCATGACCGTGACCGGCTTGGGCTAATGTTGGATGCGTTTCTGGCTATCGAGCGTCGCTTATCATCTTCGTAGAGCTGCCTTGCCTACTGCCACTCGGTAGATTTTTTTCTATTTCTTTTATGCTTTTGTTGGGCGTGATTGTTGTTATTGCCCAAGCCTTATCTGCTATGACGATTCGATTTGGTTGTATGAATATTTACTTTATTTATAAAGCGGTGTGAAAGCCCATTTTGAGAGAGAGCCGGTTGATGAGGAAAGTCTTTGGCAGTAATACATTTTTATTCTCTATATTACCATATATATGACCTCATTACCCGACCCGAGAGCAAACAAAACAGGGGAAAAAATATGATCCATAGAACATATTAAGACCTATTAGATTGTGTCATGGATTTGTCACGGCAGATGTCCTAGTGAAAGGGCTTAGGCGTGGAGCCATCCAACGTTGGTTAGCTCGAAGTGGTTGAGCGGGACAAGGTACACGAGTTTACCCAGGTTTGGCCCCTCTCAACGAGGTAAAAGCCTACTTCCTGCTTTGTGTTGTACTGCTTGAGTATCAATTATAAGGGAGCGGAATCGCTTGACCTAGCTATCGATCAGTTGTTTTTCTGTATGTTAACCCACCGCAGGGTCTCTCCATTATATACACAGGTCGAGGCCCTGGACTTACAAGAGTCCAACCTGGATCACACAACGTGACCGGCTCGGGTTATAAGCCGCCTTGCCTTACAAGGCAAGTCACCATAGGGCGGCTCACATGGCCGGGTCACAGCACCTTTCTCCGGGTCTTGGGCCTTCACGCGTGAAGGAAATATGCCCTAGAGGCAATAATAAAGTTATTATTTATTTCCTCATATCATGATAAATGTTTATTATTCATGCTAGAATTGTATTAACCGGAAACATGATACATGTGTGAATACATAGACAAACCTATAGTCACTAGTATGCCTCTACTTGACTAGCTCATTAATCAAAGATGTTTATGTTTCCTAAACATTGACATGTGTTGTCATTTGATTAGTGGGATCACATCATTAGAAGAATGATGTGATTGACATGACCCATTCCGTTAGCCTAGCACTTGATCGTTTAGTACACTGCTATTGCTTTCTTCATGACTTATACATGTTCCGTAACTATGAGAATTATGCAACTCCGTTTACGGAGGAACACTTTGGTACTACCAAACGTCACAACGAATCGGGTGATTATAAAGGAGTACTACAGGTGTCTCCGAAGGTACATGTTGAGTTGGCGATTTCGAGATTAGGTTTTGTCACTCCGATTGTCGGAGAGGTATCTCTGGCCCTCTCGGTAATGCACATCACTATAAGCCTTGCAAGCAATGTAACCAATGAGTTGGTTACGGATGATGCATTACGAACGAGTAAAGAGACTTGCGTAACGAGATTGAACTAGGTATTGGATACCGACGATCGAATCTCGGGCATGTAACATACCGATGACAAAGGGAACAACGTATGTTGTTATGCGGTTTGACCGATAAAGATCTTCGTAGAATATGTAGGAACCAATATGGGCATCCAGGTCCCGCTATTAGTTATTGACCGAGAATAGTTCTAGGTCATGTCTACATAGTTCTCGAACCCGTAGGGTCCGCACGCTTAACGTTACGATGACAGTTTTATTATGAGTTTATAAGTTTTGATGTACCGAAGCTTGTTCGGAGTCCCGGATGTGATCACGGACATGACGAGGAGTCTCGAAATGGTCGAGACATAAAGATCGATATATTGGACGACTATATTCGAACACCGGAAGTGTTCCGGGTGATTTCGGAGAAAACCGGAGTGCCGGAGGGGTTACCGGAAACCCCGGGAGAGTATTGGGCCTTATGGGCCTTAGGGGAAAGGAGAGAGGGGTGGCCAGCATGGGCTGCGCGCCCCCTCCCCCCTCTGGTCCGAATTGGACTAGGAGAGGGGGGCGGCGCCCCCCCTTTCCTTCCCCCTCTCCCCCTTCCTCCCCCCCCCTAGTAGGAGTAGGAAAGGAGGAGTCCTACTCCTACTAGGAGGAGGATTACTCCTCCTTGGCGCGCCCCAAGGGGCCGGCCGGCCTCCCCCCTTGCTCCTCTATATACGGGGGCAGGGGGGCACCCCATAAACACACAAGTTGATCTACGGATCGTTCCTTAGCCGTGTGCGGTGCCCCCCTCCACTATATTCCACCTCGGTCATATCGTCGCGGAGTTTAGGCGAAGCCCTACGCCGGTAGAGCATCATCATCGTCACCACGCCGTCGTGCTGACGGAACTCATCTCCCGAGCTTTGCTGGATCGGAGCACGGAGATCGTCATCGAGCTGAACGTGTGCTGAACTCAGAGGCCCCGTGCGTTTGGTGCTTGGATCGGTCGGATCGTGAAGACGTACGACTACATCAACCGCGTTGTGCTAACGCTTCCTCTTACGGTCTACGAGGGTACGTGGACGAACACTCTCCCCTCTGTTGCTATGCCATCACCATGATCTTGCGTGTGCGTAGGAATTTTTTTGAAATTACTACGTTACCCAACAGTGGCATCCGAGCCTAGGTTTTATGCGTTGATGTTATATGCACGAGTAGAACACAAGTGAGTTGTGGGCGATACAAGTCATACTGCTTATCAGCATGTCATACTTTGGTTCGGCAAGATTGTGAGATGAAGCGCCGGACCGACATTACGCCAGACGCTTACGCGAGACTGGTTTCACCGCTACGAGCACTCGTGCTTAAAGGTGGCTGGCGGGTGTCTGCTCTCTCACTTTAGCTGAATCGAGTGTGGCTCGCCTGGTCCTTGCGAAGGTTAAAACAACACCAACTTGACGAACTATCGTTGTGGTTTTGATGCGAGGTAAGAACGGTTCTTGCTTAAGCCCGTAGCAGCCACGTAAAATTTGCAACAACAAAGTAGAGGACGTCTAACTTGTTTTTGCAGGGCATGTTGTGATGTGATATGGTCAAGACGTGATGCTATATTTTATTGTATGAGATGATCATGTTTTGTAACCGGTTATCGGCAATCGGCTGGAGCCATATGGTTGTCGCTTATTGTATGAAATGCAACGCCTGTAATTGCTTTACTTTATCACTAAGCGGTAGCGATAGTCGAGAAGCAATAGATGGCGAACGACAACGATGCTACGATGGAGATCAAGGTGTCGCTACCGGTGGCGATTGTGATCACGACGGTGCTTCAAGATGGAGATCACAAGCACAAGATGATGATGGCCATATCATATCACTTATATTGATTGCATGTGATGTTTATCCTTTATGCATCTTATCTTGCTTTGATTGACGGTAGCATTTTAAGATGATCTCTCACTAAATAATCAAGAAGTGTTCTCCATGAGTATGCACCGCTGCGAAAGTTCTTCGTCTTTGAGACACCACGTGATGATCGGGTGTGATAGGCTCTACGCTCAAATACAACGGTGCAAAACAGTTGCACACGCAGAATACTCAGGTCATACTTGACGAGCCTAGCATATCAGATATGGCCTCGGAACACGGAGACCGAAGGTTGAGTGTGAATCATATAGTAGATATGATCAACATAGTGATGTTCACCATTGAAACTACTCCATCTCACGTGATGATCGGACATGGTTTAGTTGATTTGGATCACGTGATCACTTAGATGACTAGAGAGATGTCCGTCTAAGTGGGAGTTCTTAAGTAATATGATTAATTGAACTTAAATTTATCATGAACTTAGTACCTGATAGTATTTTGCTTGTCTATGTTTGTTTGTAGATAGATGGCTCGTGTTGTTGTTCCGTTGAATTTTAATGCGTTCCTTGAGAAAGCAAAGTTGAAAGATGATGGTAGCAATTACACGGATCGGGTCCGTAACTCGAGGATTATCCTCATTGCTGCCTGTAAAAGTTACGCCCCGAAGCACCGCTGGGTGCCGTGCCTCTTTGCTGATCTAACCGACGACGTTAAGAACGTCTCGCAGAGCAAAGCGATGACTACTCGATAGTTCAATGTGCCATGCTTTACGGCTTAGAACCGGTCTTCAACGACGTTTTGAACGTCATGGAGCATATGAGATGTTCCAGAGTTGAAGTTAATATTTCAAGCAAATGCCCGGATTGAGAGATATGAAGTCTCCAATAAGTTCTATAGCTGCAAGATGGAGGAGAATAGTTCGTCGGTGAACACATACTCAAAATGTCTGGGTATAATAATCACTTGATTCAACCGGGAGTTAATCTTCCGATGATAGTGTCATTGATGTAATTCTCCAATCACGCCACCAAGCTACAAGAGCTTCGTGATGAACTATAATATGCAAGGGATGAACAAGACTATTCCCGAGCTCTTCACAATGCTAAAAGCTGCGGAGGTAGAAATCAAGAAGGGGCATCAAGTGTTGATGGTTAACAAGACCACCAGTTTCAAGAAAAAGGGCAAAGGGAAGAAGAAGGGGAACTTCAAAAAGAACGGCAAGCAAGTTGCTACTCAAGAGAAGAAATCCAAGTCTGGACCTAAGCCTGAGGCGAGTGCTTCTACCGCAAGCGATCGACCTTTGAAGCGGAACTGCCCCAAGTATTTGGCGGATAAGAAGGATGGCAAAGTGAACAAAGGTATATGTGATATACATGTTATTGATGTGTACCTTACTAATGCTCGCAGAGCACTGGTATTTGATATCGGTTACTGCTAATATTTGCAACTCAAACAGGACTACGGATTAGCTTAAGATTGGCTAAGGACGAGGTGACGGCGCGCGTGGGAAATGGTTCCAAAGTCGATGTGATCGCGGTCGGCACGCTACCTCTACATCTACCATCGGGATTAGTTTTAGACCTAAGTAATTGTTATTTGGTGCCAGCGTTGAGCATGAACATTATATCTGGATCTTGTTTGATGCGAGACGGTTATTCATTTAAATCAGAGAATAATGGTTGTTCTATTTATATGAGTAATATCTTTTATGGTCATGGACCCTTGAAGCGTGGTCTATTCTTATTGAATCTCAATAGTAGTGATACACATGTTCATAGTGTTGAAACCAAAAGATGCAGAGTTGATAACGATAGTGCAACTTATTTGTGGCACAGCCGTTTACGTCATATCGGTGTAAAGCGCATGAAGAAACTCCATACTGATGGGCTTTTGGAATCACTTGATTATGAATCACTTGGTACTTGCGAACCGTGCCTCATGGGCAAGATGACTAAAACGCCGTTCTCCGGAACTATGGAGCGAGCAAGTGATTTGTTGGAAATCATACATACTGATGTTTGTGGTCCAATGAATGTTGAGGCTCGCGGCGGGTATCGTTATTTTCTCACCTTCATAGATGATTTGAGCAGATATGGGTATATCTACTTAATGGAACACAAGTCTGAAACATTTGAAAAGTTCAAAGAATTTCAGAGTGAAGTGGAAAATCATCGTAACAAGAAAATAAAGTTTGTACGATCTGATCGTGGAGGAGAATATTTGAGTTACAAGTTTGGTCTGCACTTGAAACAATGTGGAATAGTTTCGCAACTCACGCCACCCGGAACACCACAACGAAATGGTGTGTCCGAACATTGTAATCGTACTTTACTAGATATGGTGTGATCTATGATGTCTCTTACTGATTTACCGTTATCATTTTGGGGTTATGCTTTAGAGACGGCCGCATTCACGTTAAATAGGGCACCATCAAAATCCGTTAAGACAACGCCTTATGAACTGTGGTTTGGCAAGAAACCAAAGTTGTCGTTTCTTAAAGGTTGGGGCTGTGATGCTTATGTGAAGAAACTTCAACCAGATAAGCTCGAACCCAAATCGGAGAAATGTGTCTTCATAGGATACCCAAAAGAGACTATTGGGTACACCTTCTATCACAGATCTGAGGGCAAGATTTTCGTTGCTAAAATCGGATCCTTTCTAGAGAAGGAGTTTCTCTCGAAAGAAGTGAGTGGGAGGAAAGTAGAACTTGATGAGATAATCAGATCTACTCCCTTATTGAAAGTAGTTCATCACAAGAACCGGTTCCGTGACAACTACACCAATCAGTGAGGAAGCTAATGATATTGATCATGAAACTTCAGATCAAGTTTCATTGAACCTCGAGGTCTACCAGAGTAAGATCCGCACTGAGTGGTACGGTAATCCAATTCGAAGTCATGTTACTTGATCATGATGAACCTACGAACTATGAGGAAGCGATGATGAGCCCAGATTCCGCAAAATGGCTAGAGGCCATGAAATCTGAGATGGGATCCATGTATGAAAACAAAGTATGGACTTTGGTTGACTTGCCCGATGATCGGCAAGCCATTGAGAATAAATGGATCTTTAAGAAGAAGACTGACGTTGATGGTAATATAACTGTCTATAAAGCTCGACTTGTTGCGGAAGGTTTTCGACAAGTTCAAGGAGTTGACTACGATGAGACTTTCTCACCCGTAGCGATGCTTAAGTCTGTCCGGATCATGTTAGCTATTGCTGCATTTCATGATTATGAAATTTGGCAAATGGATGTCAAAACTGCATTCTTGAATGGATTTCTGGAAGAAGAGTTGTATATGATGCAACTAGAAGGTTTTGTTGATCCAAAAGGTGCTAACAAAGTGTGCAAGCTCCAGCGTTCCATTTATGGACTGGTGCAAGCATCTCGGAGTTGGAATAAATGCTTTGATAGTGTGATCAAAGCATATGGTTTTATCTGAGACTTTTGGAGAAGCCTCAGATTTACAAGAAAGTGAGTGGGAGCTCAGAGCATTTCGATATTATATGTAGATGACATATTATTAATTGGAAATGATATAGAATTTCTGGATAGCATAAAGGGATACTTGAATAAAAGTTTTTCAATGAAAGACCTCGGTGAAGCTGCTTACATATTGGGCATCAAGATCTATAGAGATAGATCAAGACGCTTAATAGGACTTTCACAAAGCACATACCTTGACAAAATTTTCAAAAGTTCAAAATGGATCGCATAAAGAAAGGATTCTTGCACGTGCTACAAGGTGTGAAGTTGAGTCAAACTCAATGCCCGACCACATCGAAGATAGAGAGAAAATGAAAGATGTTCCTATGCTTCAGCCATAGGCTCTATCATGTATGCAATGTCTGTGTACCAGACCGACGATGCTTAGCAATAAGCTTGGCAGGAAGGTACCAAAGTAATCCAGAGTGGATCTTTGGACAGCGGTCAAGAACATCCTGAAATACCGAAAAGGACTAAGGATATGTTTCTCATATATGGAGGTGACAAAGAGCTAGTCGTAAATGGTTACGTCGATGCAAGCTTTGACACTGATCCGGACGATTCTAAATTGCAAACCGGATACGTGTTTTTATTAAACGGTGGAGCTGTAAGTTGGTGCAGTTCTAAACAAAGCGTCGTGGTGGGATCTACATGTGAAGCGGAGTACATAGCTGCTTCTCAAGTAGCAAATGAAGGAGTCTGGATGAAGGAGTTCATTTCCGATCTAGGTGTCATACCTAGTGCATCGGGACCAATGAAGATCTTCTATGACAATACTGGTGCAATTGCCTTGGCAAAGGAATCCAGATTTCACAAGAGGACCAAGCACATCAAGAGACGCTTCAATTCCATTCGGGACCAAGTCCAAGTGGGATACATAGAGATTTGCAAGATACATACGGATCTGAATGTTGCGCACCGTTGACTAAGCCTCTCTCACGAGCAAAACATGATCAGCACCAAGACTCCATGGGTGTTAGAATCATTACTATGTAATCTAGATTATTGACTCTAGTGCAAGTGGGAGGCTCAAGGAAATATGCCCTAGAGGCAATAATAAAGTTATTATTTATTTCCTCATATCATGATAAATGTTTATTATTCATGCTAGAATTGTATTAACCGGAAACATGATACATGTGTGAATACATAGACAAACCTATAGTCACTAGTATGCCTCTACTTGACTAGCTCATTAATCAAAGATGGTTATGTTTCCTAACCATAGACATATGTTGTCATTTGATTAGTGGGATCACATCATTAGAAGAATGATGTGATTGACATGACCCATTCCGTTAGCCTAGCACTTGATCGCTTAGTATACCGCTATTGCTTTCTTCATGACTTATACACGTTCACGTAACTATGAGAATTATGCAACCTGCCGTTTACGGAGGAACACTTTGGTACTACCAAACGTCACAACGAATCGGGTGATTATAAAGGAGTACTACAGGTGTCTCCGAAGGTACATGTTGAGTTGGCGTATTTCGAGATTAGGTTTTGTCACTCCGATTGTCGGAGAGGTATCTTTGGGCCCTCTCGGTAATGCACATCACTATAAGCCTTGCAAGCAATGTAACCAATGAGTTGGTTACGTGATGATGCATTACGTAACGAGTAAAGAGACTTGCCGGTAATGAGATTGAACTAGGTATTTGATACCGACGATCGAATCTCGGGCAAGTAACATACCGATGACAAAGGGAACACCGTATGTTGTTATGCGGTTTGACCGATAAAGATCTTCGTAGAATATGTAGGAAGCAATATGGGCATCCAGGTCCCGCTATTGGTTATTGACCGAGAATAGTTCTAGGTCATGTCTACATAGTTCTTGAACCCGTAGGGTCCGCACGCTTAACGTTACGATGACAGTTTTATTATGAGTTTCTAAGTTTTGATGTACTGAAGCTTGTTCGGAGTCCCGGATGTGATCACGGACATGACGAGGAGTCTCGAAATGGTCGAGACATAAAGATCGATATATTGGACGACTATATTCGAACACCGGAAGTGTTCCGGGTGATTTCGGAGAAAACCGGAGTGCCAGAGGGGTTACCGGAAACCCCGGGAGAGTATTGGGCCTTATGGGCCTTAGGGGAAAGGAGAGAGGGGAGGCCAGCATGGGCCGCGTGCCCCCTCCCCCCTC
Organism: Aegilops speltoides; assembly: GCA_021437245.1. Taxonomy (NCBI): domain Eukaryota; kingdom Viridiplantae; phylum Streptophyta; class Magnoliopsida; order Poales; family Poaceae; genus Aegilops; species Aegilops speltoides. The sequence goes on from CM038145.1 coordinate 27,899,409, forward strand.
TGGTCCGAATTGGACTAGGAGGGGGGGCGGCGCCTCCCTTTCCTTCCCCCTCTCCCCCTTCCTCCCCCTCCTAGTAGGAGTAGGAAAGGAGGAGTCCTACTCCTACTAGGAGGAGGATTCCTCCTCCTTGGCGCGCCCCAAGGGGCCGGCCAGCCTCCCCCCTTGCTCCTTTATATACGGGGGCAGGGGGGCACCCCATAAACACACAAGTTGATCTACGGATCATTCCTTAGCCGTGTGCGGTGCCCCCCTCCACCATATTCCACCTCGGTCATATCGTCGCGGAGTTTAGGCGAAGCCCTGCGCCGGTAGAGCATCATCATCGTCACCACACCATCGTGCTGACGGAGCTCATCTCCGGAACTTTGCTGGATCGGAGCACGGAGATCATCATCAAGCTGAACGTGTGCTGAACTCGGAGGCCCCGTGCGTTCAGTGCTTGGATCGGTCGGATCGTGAAGACGTACGACTACATCAACCGCGTTGTGCTAACGCTTCCGCTTACGGTCTACGAGGGTACGTGGACGAACACTCTCCCCTCTCGTTGCTATGCCATCACCATGATCTTGCGTGTGCGTAGGAATTTTTTTGAAATTACTACGTTACCTAACAACGCGGTCCATTTTGTAAGCCACCTCCAATCTTCTGTTCATATCTTCTTAGGCCTACTTGGGCCTTCCCATATGAGCTGCCAACCATGTAACCCGGCCCCTCCTGGGAGAGTCACACCGAGGGGTTATATCCCAACATTAGGCCCCAGATTGATTTGAACCTGTTCATGTCAATCTTCACTGCATTCGGTTGGTGAGTCTTCCTTTGATGCCTCCCAATAATTGATCTGAACTGGATTTTTGTAACCCACCATGATGTCATGCGAAATAAATACAGAAAATCTCGTGACATCACAACGGATCTTTTTTGCATTAACTGGCCGTCCGAGAATCAAGACGCCTTCACTGTTGGGATAATCATGATGCCTCCTCGATTTCCGCGCCTGCCATTTCACCGTTTCACTTTTCCCCCTTGGTGGCTGCCCTCTGCCTCCCCTCTAACCTATATACACTAGAGGAATTCCACCCTGTGTCAACACAAGTTTTGGAGCCTCCTCTAGTTGATATATTACACGTTCTAGTTGGTCCTAGTTGACTAATTAGAGCGAGCCCTAGCCACGTAATCCTCATAATTAGAAGCCTAGTGTGGTTCTAAACTCCTCCCTATAATTCTCCGGTGATTATTTGCTATGGACGGCGAAGCGCTGACCGATCGTGAAGACCGTACGCTTGCAACCAAGTAGAGAGGTCGTGCTTTCGGTCTTCCTTTCGAGAGATCGTTCGAGGGCGGTTCACTGGATCGTCATCGACGTTCGAGTGACTCCAAGTACGATCTACACCAACTCGTCTACTTCCGTTGCACTCCCGGAGTCGGTAATGATCGTTGATCACAACCTGTTATGCATCTTCATATTGTTCCTGGGTGATCGTAGGGCGATTTTTTTGTTTTCTACTAAGTTTTCCAATTGTGGCATCATGAGCGGTTCTATGAGTTGATGCAGGTTGCGATCTAGATCACATGTGGATGTGAGGGTGATGTTCTTGCTGTGCTTCCCTCGAGTGTTGCTTCAGTTTTGTTCATTGATGGCATGGTGTCACTTTCTACAAGGTTATGACAATCGCTCGACTCTGCCTGTCGACGATCTGCTAACAGTTCCTTGGGCTTCACCATAGTCAAGAATAATGAACCATCGCGTACAAAAGAGGGCGATCAAGATGGATGATCTTCTAGGGGGTCATGCGTATTAGACAAAGTTTAGTGTGGGAGAATGTAATTTTTAATTAAGTCTCGTCTTTCACACACCCCGAAAGTTAATCTAGCAACAAGGATTATCACTTTGTGGTGTGCACATAGGTAGCTATGTTTATCTGGAAACCCTAGAAGCCATGTAATTAAGATTTGCCAAACCGAGTAGAGGACGTCTAACTTGGTTTTGCAGGGTTTGCATATGATGTGGTATAGTCTTCGTCATGATAATGAATTTATGTATTAGATGGTTATATGTTGTAATGTTAAGTGGCCTGCGTGTCACGGCATGATAGCTGGAGCCCACCTTAATGTAAATATTATAGGGATAGGTTACAGGTGACAGTGGCAGGACGCACACGGAGGACCCCGACGAGGAGAAGGTGTACCAAGGCACGGGACGAGGAGCTATAATTTCGTGCCACGGCGGAATTTCAGTTTTTGGTGCAATGACAATGTTTTCTAAAACGGTCGCCACGACAACATTTTCTGAGATTGCCACTGTCAGTGTCAAAACCGGCGGATCTCGGGTAGGGGGTCCCGAACTGTGCGTCTAAGGCTAATGGTAATATGAGGTGGGGGACACAATGTTTACCCAGGTTTGGGCCCTCTCTATGGAGGTAATACCCTACTTCCTGCTTGATTGATCTTGATGAATATGAGTATTACAAGAGTTGATCTACCACGAGATCGTAATGGCTAAACCCTAGAAGTCTAGCCTATGAGGGTATGATTGTTGTGGCTAAACCCTAGAAGCCTAAACCCTCCGGTTTATATAGACACCGGGGGAGGGGGCTAGGGTTGTACAAAGTCGATTACAGAGAAAGGAATCTACATATCCGAATCGCCAAGCTTGCTTCCACGGAAAGGAGAGTCCCATCTGGACATGGGACGAAGTCTTCTATCTTGTATCTTCATAGTCCAGCAGTCCGGCCAAAGTATATAGTTTGGCTGTTCGAGGACCCCTTAATCCAGGACTCCCTCAGTAGCCCCTGAACCAGGCTTCAATGACGATGAGTCCGACGCGCAGATTGTCTTTGGCATTGCAAGGCGGGTTCCTCCTCTAAATACTTCAAAGTAAACCTCGAACACATGAATCATGTCCGGATCTCTAAAACAAGTACCATACACCACCGTAGAGAGTATAATATTTCACGAGTCCAATCCGCTGACAACTTTTTGTAGTGTGACATTACACCACTACCCGGTCATTATTCGAACCATTTTTTAGCCTGCCGCTCCGTATTAGGTGTGGTTTCGTTGGCACGTCTTGTCAAAGCAGAGATCGTGTCCCCTTATCACGGGATTCTCATCAATACAGGCATGGGTAACCCAACCGTGCCATCTGCACATCGCTTGGGGAATAGGCGGATTTTAAGGCGAGCAGGGAGGCGCGTGACTTTTACTGCCTTTATAAAGGGATAAGGATTCATCCTTGTTCATCCACACCTTCTCCTTCCTCTGCCCATCCATTCTCGAGCTCCAGCGCCCAAGATTTTGCCTTCTCCGCCCAAAAACACACTCCAATCATGTTTGGATATGGAGCTGGAGGCAAGTGGATGGCCTCCTCCGTCAAGAAGAAGGACACCAAGGAGCTCCGGGAGGCCGGGTACCTGGCCAAGGAGATCGTTCACCGACTTCCGGCCAAGGGACAGATCGTCCCTACCCCGGAGCCCCATGAGAGGGTTGTGTTCCTCACACACTTCGTCTGCGGGCTGGGATTCCCTCTCCACCCGTTTGTCCGCGGACTGATGTTTTACTATGGGCCGGACTTCCATGATTTGGCCCCCAACTCTATCCTCAACATCTCAGCATTTATTGTCATGTGCGAGGCCTTTCTCCGCATCCCACCTCACTTCGGCCTATGACTGAATACCTTCAATGTGAAGCCCAAGGTGGTGAGCGGCCAACAAGCTGAGTGCGGAGGCGCCATGGCGGGCAAGATGCCCAATGTCACTGGCTCGAAGGCTCCTTTGTGGAGAATGTCAAAGGGTGGCAGTCGGGGGTGGTTCTACATCACCGAGCCACGCGACACCAACTAGGTGGCGGCCCCACGTTCTGATCCGGTGTTCCGTTGCGGCTCGCCTCCTGGCAAGAGAAGGGCCTGACCTGGGGTTCTCCGGACGAGCTGACAGTGCTCCAGACGCGCGTCCAGAATATGATAATCAAGAAAATCAAGCTCGTCAACGTGGTCCAGGTTATGCTTGTCCGCCGAATTCTTCCATGCCAACGCCGAACTTGCTATCTGTGGGAGTATGACCCGGCCAAGCACCAGACTCTGTTAGAACTCTTCGGCACAACGCACGAAGATATATGGAAGGTGCTTTTCAAGGCCAGTGAGGTACCGCCGGCCACGGACGAGGATCATGGGAACGACCTAATTCACCATGCAAATCTGGTAAGTCCTTTCACGTTTTCAAGGTGTACCCTTTACTTGCATATTAGAGAACGACATCTAAGTCTCCCTATTGATTATTTCAGGATTGGACAGAGATAGCGGAGCAGGTTGACTGTCCGGACCCGCTGCCCGAAGGCCCAGAGACTCCGCTCCTGATGAAGATGATGTTTCCAGTGCCTTACGAGGTGCTAGAGAAGAAGGCCCAAAAGAAGGCCAAGGGTACCAGAGGTGGTCTCAGCTGCAAGGGTACTTCAGACATGATGTCCGAAGACGCCGAGGCTCACTCCTCTGTTGCCGAAGACGAGGAGGAGGAGGAGGAAGAAGAAGAAATCGATTCCCCCCTGTAGGGGGGAGAAAGAAGAGGGCGGCCTCTGAGGGAGTCCTGGATTAGGGGGTATCCGGACAGCCGGACTATATACTTCGTCCGGATAATTGGAGCGTGAAGATACAAGACTCAAGACTCCGTCCCGTGTCCGGATGGAACTCTCCTTTCCGTGGAAGACAAGCTTGGCGATCCGGATATTGTAATTCCTTCCTTGTAACCGACTCCATGTAAACCCTAGCCCTCTCCGGTGTCTATATAAACCGGAGAGGTTGGTCCTTAGAAGGCCGATCACAATTACAATCATAATCATCATAGGCTAGCTTCTAGGGTTTATCCTCTACGATCTCGTGGTAGATCTAGTCTTGTACTACTCATATCGTCAATATTAATCAAGTAGGAAGTAGGGTTTTACCTCCATCGAGAGGGCCCGAACCTGGGTAAACATTGTGTCCCTTGCTTCCTGTTACCATCAGCCTAAGAGGCACAGATCGGGACCCCCTACCCGAGATCCGCAGGTTTTGACACCGACATTGGTGCTTTCATTGAGAGCTCCTCTGTGTCGTCGCTGCAAGGCTCGATGGCTCGTCTCATTGTCAAGGACAACATTACCTCTGGGGGAGCGCTGGCTGTAGGCCAAACTCTTCGACTTGGCGGCTAGGCTGCCCCATCGGCGGTTGCGGCGACGATGGCCTCTCGAGTCATCACGCATAACCTTCGCATCAATTCGGAACTCACCGAACAGATGGATCCGATAGAGCTCTCCTCCCTTAATGAGCTCTTGGATCGCATCGCCGCTCCGGGAGTCGCTACGGACTATGACCGGATCGGGCTTAAACCCGACCAAAGGGACATTAAATCCCCGCCGGCCACCCATGAGATAGCGGTAGTGGAGGAACCACATACGGAATGCCCCTCATTTTTTAGGACGAATTATGCCCGGATCACCGAGCTCCCTGAGCCGGACACCCGCTCAAGGGAAGACATGACCCGAGTCCCGGACATAGAATCGGGCATTGGGCCAGAGAAGTTGGGCAGCACCCCGGATCCTGAGCTGTCAGACTCGAAAGCTCCCATGCCCTTGGGCGCTAGATCGGATCAGAATCCGGATTTAGCTACGACCACCCACCCGGACTTAAACCGTCTCTCCCATACCAGGCAAGAGCCCTAGGAGACAGTACATCGCTATTGGGCCAGATTCCTCCTTGCGCTAAATAAGGTCAATGACTGTCACGAGGAGGATGTAGTCTCACTTTTCTGCAAAAATTGCACGAACAAAGGAATCCTTAATGCTATAAGTCGCCGTGACATAGTACACTTGCTAACTTGGCAACCATAGTACAGAAGTACTGTGCGATGGAAAGCGCCTGGAAAACCCAAATAGAATTTTGGGATAGTCCGACTCTCACCAAAACCTTTGTCCGAACTAAACGGGCGAACTCTCGTAAGTCGGCCGATCCAATCCCCAAGAAACCAAAGCCCACCCCAGGACGGGGAACCGTATTGGAAGAATGGCTCAATGGGCCATGCAAACTCCACAGTACTCCGGACACAACACCAACTCATAGCCTTAGGGCATGTTGGATACTCCGGCAGGTTGCAAAAAGTGGCGAGGATCTTCTTGCAAGCCATAAAGCAGAACAACATCCCGCCAGCAAACACAATACGGTACTAATAGCCTTCGAGACTTTTGCCTCAAACAATAGGCGCAAGCGAGCTCATCGAAGCTCCGCTGAAATCTGCCATGTGGCAAAAATAATCCCATGGAACGATACTGCTATAACTTTCAATGCCAGTGATGAACCTCAATTCCAGACTGTCCGGGCACCAGCCGCTCTGGTCCTTAGCACAATCGTGGACGGCTTTCGGCTCACTAAAGTACTCATGGACGGCGGAAGCGGATTAAACTTGATCTACGAAGAAACACTCAACAAGATGGAAATTGATAAAAGCCGCATTGAACAATGTGGCACAACCTTCAGGGGAATTATCCCTAGTCGGGAAGCGCGGTGTGCGGGAAAAATCACACTCTATGTGGTATTCGGCACCTCGGAGAATTACAGGTCCTAAGAAATTACATTCCAAGTGGCTCCTTTCAGCAGCGGATATGAAAGGATCGATATAGTTGACTAGAGGGGGGGGGGGTGAATAGGCAACTAAAAAGTTTTAGCTTTTCTTTACCAAATTAAACTTTGCATCAAAGTAGGTTGTCTAAATATGCAACTAGGTGAACAACCTATATGATGCAACAACAATAAGTGCACAAGCAAGCAAGGGATATATCACAAAAAGCTTGCACAGGTAAAGGCGCGAGATATCCAAGAGTGGAGCCGATGGAGACGAGGATGTGTTACCGAAGTTCCTTCCTTTTAAAGGGAAGTACATCTCCATTAGAGCGGTGTGGAGGCACAATGCTCCCCAAGAAGCCACTAGGGCCACCCTATTCTCCTCACGCCCTCACACAATGCGAGATGCCGTGATTCCACTATTGGTGCCCTTGAAGGCGGCGATCGAACCTTTACAAACAAGGTTGGGGCTATCTCCACAACTTAATTGGAGGCTCCCAACGACACCACGAAGCTTCACCACAATGGACTATGGCTCCGAGGTGACCTCAACCGTCTAGGGTGCTCAAACACCCAAGAGTAACAAGATTCGCTAGGGATTAGTGGGGGAATCAAATTTCTCTTGGTGGAAGTGTAGGTCGGGGCCTTCTCAACCTATCCCGATCAAATCAACAAGTTTGATTGGCTAGGGAGAGAGATCGGGTGAAAATGGAGCTTGGAGCAAAAATGGAGCTTTTGAGGGAAGAGGTAGGTCAACTTTGGGGAAGAAGACCCCTTTATATAGTGGGGGGAACAATCCAACCGTTACCCCCCAAGCAGCCACGCATATATAGAGCGGTACTACCGCTTGGGCAGGGCGGTACTACCGCTGAGCCAGCGGTACTACCGTTCCCTCCCAGCGGTACTGCCGCGCACACGAGGATAGCAAGGACCTGGGCCCATAGCGGTACTACCATGGAAGTAAGGGCGGTACTACCGCTTGTAGCGATACTACCGCCACTACTGCCGCTACTAGTACCACACAACCCGACACGAAAAATGGAGGTCTCGAGTCGAGGCGGTAGTAGCCTGGAACCTCTGCGGTACTACGGCCGAAGATAGAAAGCGGTACTACCGCTTGGGGAGCGGTACTACCGCTTGACGTGCTTCGGCGGTACTACCGCTGAGGACCGCGGTACTACCGCTGGGATAGGACAGGGCAGGCAAGGAGAGGAAAGAGAGCTCCAATGACGCGGAAAGGAACAGCGCGTGTGATATGAATGTGTATGTGTTGATTCCACCCTAGCCTTACCAAAGAGGATCCCCTCTTGATAGTACGGTGACTCCTACGAAACTAGGACACCAACAGAGAAACGAAGGAGCTACACCGTCTTGAATAAAAACACCGAGGGGAGGGAATCGTCTCCTGCCAAAGGATGAATCTCTGAAAATCTCAACGCACACGATTAGTCCACAAAAGCATTGTCATCAATCACCAAAACACCTTGGGGATAAATATGCCCTTACAATCTCCCCCTTTTTTGTGGATTGATGACAATACGGGATTTGCACAAACGGGGAAAGACATAGGACAAGCGCAAAACCCCACCATCCTAAAATGTAGATAGGCTCCCCCTAGATGTGTGCTATCTAGATAAGTGCTTTGAACTGCATGGCACACATACTAGGATCAACGCTCCCCCTACATTTTAGAGACCAACACCCTAAGCAGGGTATATGAGAGCAAAATAAATAACAGGATAAGCATGCAACTCATAAGCTAGATAGGCATAGATAAAGATAATCTAAAGATAAGGTAGCATATGTCTCACACCATATGTCTGGAACTTAGGTCTCACTGACAGAAAACCAAACAAGGCAAATGGCGAGAAAACACAAACACACCACACAGAAGACAGAAGACACAAATCCCTAAACTCTCTCCCCCTTTGGCATCGAGACACCAAAAAGGAGAGGGAGTGTTGCTACGGCTCCAGGTGATATCAAGCGAGGGTCTCAAATATCAGATCTCGGCGGGATCATCTTCGCCACCGTCGTCGGTCGGGAACTGCTCAGCATCAGAATCTATCCATGGGCAGTGCTGCTGAATCCACTCCTCCTCCTCAGTAAGGTGGTCCTCAGATCCACTGTTAACGGTGGCACCCAACTGACGCATGAGCTCCTTGTGACATCCCCGGGCCTTCTTCTCAGCCACATGAGTCATGTACAGACCGTGAGACTCCAAGCAGAACAACTTCTTCATCTTGAGCTTGAGCTTCTTTGCCCAAGAGGGCTCTGCCCCAGAAGGCTCATAGTCATCATCATCCTCAGCCTCAGCCTCCTCCTCGATCTCCATGGCAGCAGCAGACAATGGACCTCCAGATTTAGGGACCTGAGTGCCCCTGTTGTCCTTCTTCCTCAGACGCTTGATCTCATGAGAGACCAACTCTCCAGTCTCTAGCATCACCTTGGGATAGACATGATCCCAGGCCTTCTCAATAAGCAGCATGATGAACGGACCATAAATCGGGCACTTGCGCTCGGAGATAGCATATAAGAGCTCAGACCACATAACATGAGAGATATCCAGGGACTCGTCGGTGTCTTCTTCCTTCTCACGCTGGCAGAAGAGAAGCATGTCCACAAGATAAGAATGAACCATATCCAAATTCCCGATGCGAGGGAAAAGAGTCTCACGGAAGACACGGTGAAGAATGTCCAAAAAGGCAGGTAGCTCATATGTTTCCTTCTTAGTCTCAGGGTTGATCTTCAGAGTGTAGTAGGGCTAGAGAGCTTGCTTGTGAGTGGAGGTGGTGTTGCGGTGTGGGCGAAAGCCGACAGGAGACGTAAGCTCGTGATCTTCCACCCCAAGTAACTCCATGAATGCCTTCCACTTGACAAAAAGCAACTTGCCATTGGTCATCCAAGTCAGAGTCCTGTCCTCTTCAGTCCCTAGATGGACAGTGGATAGAATTGAGCCACAATATCTGCATCATAGTCCTTGTTGAATTGCATGATTCTGAGAATGTTGAGCTGAGTGCACATTTGAAGAGCTTCACCAAAGTATTCAGGATCCTTCTCCATATAGTCTGTGTCGATGGAGCGCACATCAACATAGAGATTCTTCTTGGCCTTGAGCACATCAAAGAATATGGCAAACTGAAACCTGTTCCAGAACGGACGGTTGACCAAATTGGGATCTTGGTCTGCCTCATAAGGGTTGCGGCGACGCCTTGGCCAGAACTCCTTGGCATTCATCTGCAGCATGGTCTTGCCAGTTTGTTTCGGCTTGACAGCAGACTTCTTCTTGTGTTGAGGTGGAGGTGGAGCACTTGAGGAACCTCCTACTGACTCAGTGGTGCGGTAACGCTTTGACGTGGCACGACCGGGGTTGACACGGCGAGCTTGATATTTAGGATGTTCATCACCTGGAACCAAACACAAGAACACGCAAAACAACCAAAAGGAACGAGCATAAGCCACCAAACACAACAAAAAGATCACTGAATGGCAGGAGCATGATGTAAATTGGTAGGCAGCAGTAGTACCACGGCATGGAGGTGGCAGTACCGCTCCAAGCGGTAGTATCGCTCAAGTGAGAGTGGTAGTACCGCCCGAAGCAGGGAAACAGCGGTTTCCTACTGCAGCAGTTAGATCAGGCACTACCGTCCTACCAAATTCAAAAATAATCCTACAAAACACTGATCCAAACCATCTAGTTGCCTTCTCCATTCTACTCAAGCCTAGATTTAGCCAAAAATCAAGAGATGCAACCACTATTGCCCCTAAGACGCTAGATTTGAAATCTAGACAAGAAGAGAGAGGGAACGGGGGCAATACCGGCATCCATGGCAAGAGGACGAGGTGGGGATCGATTCCACCGAAGGGAATGGAGGGGGACGCCCCAGAGAAGGAGATCCACCGGAGCCCTCCCGCGGCGAACAGTTGCTGGAGAGAGGAGAGGGAGAGAGGGAGCGAAGCGAATGGGTATGGGGGAGAAGAAACCTCCCCCTGCCCCGATATACCCCCCTGACCCCGCCCCGCAGCGGTAGTACCGCCCAGCAACTAAAGGCCACTTGATAGCACGGCTATGCTAAAAAAGGAACAGAAAACCAAAGGCAAGAAACGGAGGAAAACCCAACTCGGCAGTGATAACACTAGCAAGGGGCCAAGACACACTTCTTCAAGAGAGGGCGGTGCCCGAGGCCACCTGTGGGGACCCCGACTCATAAGTTGAGATCACCGAATGCACGTGTACAGTGATCCCAGAGATCAATGCTCACTGAACACACAGAATCTGAATGACAAGAGTCTTACATCCATACATACCATCTTACACAAATTATGACAATCATGGTCAAGTCTTACATTGATAAAGCCTTAAGGGCTGAACATCAAATGAAACACAAGCAGCGGAAATCTTCATCGCTAAGTAGAACCCACGCCATCTACCTTAACCCTACAAGCATTCTGACTGGGAAACGTCCTAGTTCGCATGTTCATCTCCAAAGAACTCTTCTTCGAACTCCAGTTCTTCCATGCCTGGTCAATTAAATAACCAGTGGCAAGCCAATGAGTACTTTGAATGTACTCGCAAGCAACCCATGTTTTGGTCCAAGATGTAACAATACATGATATAGGTAAATTTTTGCAGAAAGCTAGTTTTGAGTGCAATGACATGTTCAACAACTTGTAAGACATGCATAAAGAGAATTCAAGTAACCATGAGGACAGGTTATAGATATCAACATAAATAGAGTGGGCAGCAACCCAACTCAATCATGTCAAGTCCCTTGACTTGACCCAAGTTGTTTTATCAACACACACACACACACAGTTTGTAAACATGTGGACGTAGCCCAAGAGCGGTTACCCATCTGTCCTTGACCGTGGACACGGCTATTCGAATAGTTTTACATTCTGCAGAGGTTGCACACTTTACCCACAAGATCCGGGGAACTTCCGTGTCATCCACGACCCGCGATACCTCAAGTATCCGGGGTAAGCACCCGATCACTGAAGGAAATATGCCCTAGAGGCAATAATAAAGTTATTATTTATTTCCTTATATCATGATAAATGTTTATTATTCATGCTAGAATTGTATTAACCGGAAACATAATACATGTGTGAATATATAGACAAACAGAGTGTCACTAGTATGCCTCTACTTGACTAGCTTGTTAATCAAAGATGGTTATGTTTCCTAACCATGAACAAAAAGAGTTGTTATTTGATTAACAAGGTCACATCATTAGTTGAATGATCTGATTGACATGACCCATTCCATTAGCTTAGCACACGATCATTTAGTATGTTGCTACTGCTTTTATCCATGACTTATACATGTTCCTATAACTATGAGATTATGCAACTCCCGTTTACCGGAGTAACACTTTGGGTACTACCAAACGTCACAACATAACTGGGTGATTATAAAGGAGTACTACAGGTGTCTCCAAAGGCAGATGTTGGGTTGGCGTATTTCGAGATTAGGATTTGTCACTCCAATTGTCGGAGAGGTATCTCTGGGCCCTCTCGGTAATGCACATCACTTAAGCCTTGCAAGCATTACAACTAATGAGTTAGTTGCGAGATGATGTATTACGGAGCGAGTAAAGAGACTTGTCGATAACGAGATTGAACTAGGTATTGATACCGACGATCGAATCTCGGGCAAGTAACATACCGATGACAAAGGAACAACGTATGTTGTTATGCGGTCGACCGATAAAGATCTTCAGATAATATGTAGGAACCAATATGGGCATCCAGGTCCCGCTATTGGTTATTGACCGGAGACATGTCTCGGTCATGTCTACATTGTTCTCGAACCGTAGGGTCCGCACGCTTAAGGTTTCGATGACGGTTATATTATGAGTTTGTGTATTTTGATGTACCGAAGAAGTTCGGAGTCCCGGATGTGATCACGGACATGACGAGGAGTCTCGAAATGGTCGAGACATAAAGATTAATATATTGGACGGCTATATTCGGACACCGGAAAGGTTCCGGAAGTTTCCAGAGAAAACCGGAGTCTTGGGAGGGGTTCTGGAACCCCGGGAAGTTATGGGCCTTAGTGGGCCAAGAGGGAGAGAGAGGGCCGCACCAGAGGTGGCGCCCTGTGGGAGAATAGGACAAGGAGGGGGGCGGCCCCTTCCCTCTCCTCTCCTCTCCTTCCTTCCCCTTCCTCCTTCCTAGTTGGACTAGGAAAGGGAGTCCTACTCCCACTAGGAGGAGGACTCCCCCCTTGGCGCGCCTCCTAGGGCCGGCCGGCCCTCCCCCTTGCTCCTTTATATACGGGGGCAGGGGGGCACCCTAGAACACACAAGTTGATCCTTGAGATCGTTCCTTAGCCGTGTGCGGTGCCCCCCTCCACCATAATCCTCCTCGGTCATATCGTAGCGGTGCTTAGGCGAAGCCCTGCATCGGTAGAACATCAAGATCTTCACCACGCCGTCGTGCTGACGGAACTCTCCCTCCCCGAAGCTCTGCTGGATTGGAGGCCAAGGAGCGTCACCGAGCTGTACGTGTGTCAAGAACTCGAGGCGCCGAGTAACGGCTGGGATCGGTTGGATCGCGAGGAGAACGTCGACTACTTCCTCTACGTTGTGATCGCTTCCGCTCGGTCTCACGAGTGCGTAGACAACACCCTTCCTCTCGTTGCTATGCATCACCATGATCTTGCGTGTGCGAGGAAATTTTTGAAATTACTACGTTCCCCAACAGTGGCATCCGAGCCTAGGTTTTTATGGTTTGATGTTTTGCACGAGTAGAACACAAGTGAGTTGTGGGCGATATAAGTCATACCGCCTACCAGCATGTCATACTTTGGTTCAGCGGTATTATGAGATGAAGCGGCCGGACCGACATTACGCCAGACGCTTACGCGAGACTGGTTTCTCCGTTCGAGCACTCGTGCTTAAAGGTGATTGGCGGGTGTCTGTCTCTCTCACTTTAGTTGAACCGAGTGTGGCTACGCCGGTCCTTGTGAAGGTTAAACGGAGTCTATTTGACAAACTATCGTTGTGGTTTTGATGCGTAGGTAAGAATGGTTCTTGCTAAGCCCGTAGCAGCCACGTAAAATTTGCAACAACAAAGTAGAGGACGTCTAACTTGTTTTTGCAGGGCATGTTGTGATGTGATATGGTCAAGACGTGATGCTATATTTTATTGTATGAGATGATCATGTTTTGTAACCGAATTTATCGGCAACTGGCAGGAGCCATATGGTTGTCGCTTTATTGTATGAAATGCAAACGCCCTGTAATTGCTTTACTTTATCACTAAGCGGTAGCCATAGTCGAGAAGCAATAGATGGCGTGGCGACAACGATGCTACGATGGAGATCAAGGTGTCGCGCCGGTGGCGATGGTGATCATGATGGTGCTTGGAGATGGAGATCACAAGCACAAGAAGATGATGGCCATATCATATCACTTATATTGATTGCATGTGATGTTTATCCTTTATGCATCTTATCTTGCTTTGATTGACGGTAGCATTTTAAGATGATCTCTCACTAAAATTATCAAGTAGTGTTCTCCCGAGTATGCACCGTTGCCAAAGTTCGTCGTGCCTGGACACCACGTGATGATCGGGTGTGATAAGCTCTCGTCCATCTACAATGGGTGCAAGCCAGTTTTGCACACGCAGAATACTCGAGTTATACTTGACGAGCCTAGCATATGCAGATATGGCCTCGGAACACGGAGACCGAAAGGTCGAGCGTGAATCATATAGTAGATATGATCAACATAAGATGTTCACCATTGAAAACTACTCCAGCTCACGTGATGATCGGTTATGGTTTAGTTGATTTGGATCACGTGATCACTTAGATGACTAGAGAGATGTCTGTCTAAGTAGGAGTTCTTAAGTAATATGATTAATTGAACTTAAATTTATCATGAACTTAGTCCTGGTAGTATTTTGCAAATTATGTTGTAGATCAATAGCTCGCGTTGTTGCTTTCATATGTTTATTTTCATATGTTCCTAGAGAAAATTGTGTTGAAAGATGTTAGTAGCAATGATGCGGATTGGATCCGTGATTTGAGGTTTATCCTCATTGCTGCACAGAAGAATTATGTTCTTGATGCACCACTAGGTGACAGACCTATTGCAGGAGCAGATGCAGACGTTATGAACGTTTGGCTAGCTCGATATGATGACTACTTGATAGTTTTGTGCACCATGCTTTATGGCTTAGAATCGGGACTTCAAAGAAGTTTTGAACATCATGGACCATATGAGATGTTCCAGGAATTGAAGTTAATATTTCAAGCAAATACCGAGTTGAGAGATATGAAGTCTCCAACAAGTTCTATAGCTAAAAGATGGAGGAGAATCGCTCAACTAGTGAGCATGTGCTCAGATTATGCAGGTACTACAATTGCTTGAATCAAGTGGGAGTTAATCTTCCGAGATAAGATAGTGATTGATGAATTCTCTAGTCACCATCACCAAGTTAGTAGAACTTCATGATGAACTATAGTATGCAAAGGATGATGAAAATGATTCCCGAGCTCTTCGTGATGTTGAAATCGATGAAGGTAGAAATCAAGAAAGAGCATCAAGTGTTGATGGTTGACAAGATCACTAGTTTCAAGAAAAGGGCAAAGGGAAAGAAAGGGGAACTTCAAGTAGATTGACAAGCAAGTTGTCACTCCCACGAAGAAACCCAAAGCTGAACCAAAGCCTGAAACTGAGTGCTTACACTGCAAAGGAAATGGTCACTAGAAGCGGAACTGCCCTAAATATTTGGTGGATAAGAAGGATGGCAAAGTGAAAAAGGGTATATTTGATATACAGGTGTTTGATGTGTGCTTTACTAGTGTTTATAGCAACCCCTCGGTATTTGGTACTGGTTCAGTTGCTAAGAGTAGTAACTCGAAACGGGAGTTGCAGAATAAACAGAAACTAGTTAAGGGTGAAGTGACGATGTGTGTTGAAAGTAGTTTCAAGATTGATATGATCATCATCGCACACTCCCTATACTTTCGGGATTAGTGTTGAACCTAAATAAATGTTATTTGGTGTTTGCGTTTAGCATGAATATGATTTAATCATGTTTATTTCAATACGGTTATTCATTTAAGTAAGAGAATAAACTGTTGTTCTGTTTACATGAATAAAACCTTATATGGGTACACACCCAATGAAAATGGTTCATTGGATCTCGATCATAGTGATACACATATTCATAATATTGAAACCAAAAGATGCAAAGTTAATAATGATAGTGCAACTTATTTGTGGCACTGCCGTTTATGTCATATTGGTGTAAAGCGCATGAAGAAACTCCATGCTGATGGGATTTTGGAATCACTTGATTATGAATCACTTGATGCTTGCGAACCATGCCTCATGGGCAAGATGACTAAGACTCCGTTCTCGGAACAATGGAGCGAGCAAGCGACTTATTGGAAATAATACATCTTGATGTATGCGATCCAATGAGTGTTAAGGCTCATGACGGGTATCGTTATTTTCGACCTTCACAGATGATTTGAGCAGATATGGGTATATCTACTTGATGAAACATAAGTCCGAAATAGTTGAAAGGTTCAAAGAATTTCAGAGTGAAGTGGAAAATCATCGTGACAAGAAAATAAGGTTTCTACGATTTGATCATGAAACGAATATTTGAGTTATGAGTTTGGTCTTCAATTAAAACAATGTGGAATAGTTTCACAGCTCACGCCACCGAACACCACAATGTTATGGTGTGTCCAAACATCGTAACCGCACTTTATTGGATATAGTGCAATCTATGATGTTTCTTACCGATTTACCAATATCGTTTTGGGATCATGCATTAGAGACAGCTGCATTCACGTTAAATTGGGCACCATCTAAATCCGTTGAGGCGACACTATATGAACTGTGGTTTAGCAAGAAACCCAAGTTGTCGTTTCTTAAAGTTTGGAGTTGCAATGCTTATGTGAAAAGTTTCATCTGATAAGCTCAAACCCAAATCGAGAAGTGCGTCTTCATAGAATACCCAAAGGAAATTGTTGGGTACACCTTCTATCACAGATCCGAAGGCAAGATATTCGTTGCTTAAGATGGATCCTTTCTAGAGAAGGAGTTTCTCTCGAAAGAAGTGAGTGGGAGGAAAGTAGAACTTGATGAGGTAATCGTACTGTTCCCTTATTGGAAAGTAGTTCATCACAGAAATCTGTTCTTGTGACTACTATACCAATTAGTGAGGAAGTTAATGATGATGATCATGTAACTTCAGATCAAGTTACTACCGAACCTCGTAGGTAAAATAGAGTGAGATTCGCACGAGTGGTACGGTAATCCTGTTACGGAGGTCGTGTTACTTGACCATGACAAACCTACGAACTATGAGGAAGCGATGATGAGCCCAGATTCCATAAAATGGTTTGAGGCCATGAAATCGAGATATGATCCATGTATGAGAACAAAGTATGGACTTTGATGGATTTGCCGATGATCGGCAAACCATAGAAAATAAATGGATCTTCAAGAGGAAGACGGACATTGATAGTAGTGTTACTATCTACAAAGCTCGACTTGTTGCAAAAGGTTTTCGACAAAGTTCAAGATGTTGACTACAATGAGATTTTCTCAAGCAGTAGCGATGCTTAAGTCTGTCCGAATCATGTTAGTAATTGCCACAATTTATGAAATTTGGCAAATGGATGTAAAACTGCATTCTGAATGGTTTTACGGAGGAAGAGTTGTATATGATGCAACCGAAGTTTTTTCGATCCAAAGGAGCTAACAAAGTGTGCAAGCTCTAGCGATCCATCTATGGACTGGTGCAAGCATCTCGGAGTTGGAATATACGCTTTGATGAGTTGATCAAAGCATATAGTTTTATGAGACTTATGGTGAAGCTCTGTATTTACTAGAAAGTGAGTGGGAGCACTACTGACATTTCGATATGTATATGTGAATGACATATTGTAGATCGAAATAATGTAGAATTATTACGCAAAGCATAAAGGAGTGTTTGAAAGAAGTTTTTCAAAGAAAGACCTCGGTGAAGCTGCTTACATATAGAGCATCAAGATCTATAGAGATAGATCAAGATGCTTGATAAGTTTTTTCAATGAGTACATACCTTGACAAGATTTTGAAGTAGTTCAAAATGGAGCAATCAAAGAAAGAGTTCTTGCCTGTGTTACAAGGTGTGAAATTGAGTAAGACTCAAAACCCGACCACGGCAGAAGATAGAAAGAGAAAGAAAGTCATTCCCTATGCCTTGGCCATAGGTTCTATAAAGTATGCCATGTTGTGTACCAGATCTATTGTATACCCTGCACTTTGAGTTTGGCAAGGGAGTACAATAGTGATCTAGGAGTAGATCACTGGACAGCGGTCAAAATTATCCTTAGTGGAATAAGGATATGTTTCTCGATTATGGAAGTGACAAAAGGTTCGTCGTAAAGGGTTACGTCAATGCAAGTTTTGACACCGATCTGGATGACTCTAAGTCTCGATCTAGATACATATTGAAAGTGGGAGCAATTAGCTAGAGTAGCCGTGTGCGAGCATTGTAGACATAGAAAATTGCAAAATACATAACGGATCTGAATGTGAAAGACCCGTTGACTAAGACTCTCTCACAAGCAAAACATGATCACACTTTAGTACTCTTTGGGTATTAATCACATAGCGATGTGAACTAGATTCTGAATCTAGTAAACCCTTTGGGTGTTGGTCACATGGCAATGTGAACTATGGGTGTTAATCACATGATGATGTGAACTATCGATGTTAATCACATGGTGATGTGATCTAGATTATTGACTCTAGTGCAAGTGGGAGACTGAAGGAAATATGCCCTAGAGGCAATAATAAAGTTATTATTTATTTCCTTATATCATGATAAATGTTTATTATTCATGCTAGAATTGTATTAACCGGAAACATAATACATGTGTGAATATATAGACAAACAGAGTGTCACTAGTATGCCTCTACTTGACTAGCTTGTTAATCAAAGATGGTTATGTTTCCTAACCATGAACAAAAATAGTTGTTATTTGATTAACAAGGTCACATCATTAGTTGAATGATCTGATTGACATGACCCATTCCATTAGCTTAGCACACGATCGTTTAGTATGTTGCTACTGCTTTTATCCATGACTTATACATGTTCCTATAACTATGAGATTATGCAACTCCGTTTACGGAGGAACACTTTGGTACTACCAAGCGTTACAAGCGAATCGGGTGATTATAAAGGAGTACTACAGGTGTCTCCAAAGGCAGATGTTGGGTTGGCGTATTTCGAGATTAGGATTTGTCACTCCAATTGTCGGAGAGGTATCTCTGGGCCCTCTCGGTAATGCACATCACTTAAGCCTTGCAAGCATTACAACTAATGAGTTAGTTGCGAGATGATGTATTACGGAACGAGTAAAGAGACTTGTCGGTAACGAGATTGAACTAGGTATTGGATACCGACGATCGAATCTCGGGCAAGTAACATACCGATGACAAAGGGAACAACGTATGTTGTTATGCGGTCTGACCGATAAAGATCTTCGTAGAATATGTAGGAACCAATATGGGCATCCAGGTCCCGCTATTGGTTATTGACCGGAGACATGTCTCGGTCATGTCTAAATTGTTCTCGAACCGTAGGGTCCGCACGCTTAAGGTTTGATGGCGGTTATATTATGAGTTTGTGTATTTTGATGTACGAAGAAGTTGAGTCCCGGATGTGATCACGGACATGACGAGGAGTCTCGAAATGGTCGAGACATAAAGATTAATATATTGGACGGCTATATTCGGACACGGAAAGGTTCGGAAGTTTCGGAGAAAACGGAGTTGGGAGGGTTACGGAACCCCCGGGAAGTTATGGGCCTTAGTGGGCCAAGAGGGGAGAGAGAGGCCGCACCGGGAGGTGGCGCGCCCTGTGGGAGTCCGAATAGGACAAGGAGGGGGCGGCCCTCCTTTCCCTCTCCCTCCCTCTCCTTCCTTCCCCTTCCTCCTTCCTAGTTGGACTAGGAAAGGGAGTCCTACTCCCACTAGGAGGAGGACTCCCCCCCTGGCGCGCCTCCTAGGGCCGGCCGGCCTCCCCTTGCTCCTTTATATACGGGGCAGGGGGCACCCTAGAACACACAAGTTGATCCTTGAGATCGTTCCTTAGCCGCGTGCGGTGCCCCCCTCCACCATAATCCACCTCGGTCATATCGTAGCGGTGCTTAGGCGAAGCCCTGCGTCGGTAGAACATCAAGATCGTCACCACGCCGTCGTGCTGACGGAACTCTCCCTCCCCGAAGCTCTGCTGGATTGGAGCCCGAGGAGCATCACCGAGCTGTACGTGTGTCAAGAACTCGGAGGCGCCGGAGTAACGGCGCTGGGATCGGTTGGATCGCGAGGAGAAGGTACGACTACTTCCTCTACGTTGTGATCGCTTCCGCTTCGGTCTACGAGGGTACGTAGACAACACTCTTCCCTCTCGTTGCTATGCATCACCATGATCTTGCGTGTGCGTAGGAATTTTTTTGAAATTACTACGTTCCCCAACAATCACTACCTTTCCCTAGACGACACTAACAAGGAGTCCACTCGTTGTTCCGTATGCTCATGATGTACATCATACGAGACTCACTCGAGATCGTAACATCCGAGAGGGGACACAACGGTGTATCCGGTGCCCTGTGAAAACAATCAGGGCCGCCCTACCTGGCACGACCCCATCCCGAGAGAGCGCACCAACAACTCTCCCATCACTAGTAATGCGGGCTCCAAGCTAGTATCTGTCTAGGTAATCAATAATGCACTTTCCCATACAAGGGTAGAGTGGTTGCGCATGTAAGGTTGGAATAACGGTCGCAACTTAAACCAATCCGTTTTGAAAACAACACACACCTGCCTCGGTACACCACTTCGTCATCAAGTGGCTACCCAACTCATCATCTCCCTCGGGCATAAGTGGCACCCGACGGGGTTTTTGAAAAGTCTTTTGAAAATACTTTGTCTCCATCACCATGCATATTCCCGTCCCTTTTTGCGTAGCACTACTTTAGCATCCTATCTACTCCCACCGTCATAACCCTCATAAGAAGGTAGGGTCATGCATAATGCAAGTATCATCGAGGAAGTACAGTGGCAAACCATCAAAGTGGATACCACCTCATCATGATTCCGTTGCAACAACAATATGGTGCTATATGAAATGCATAAAAAGGGTTTCATAGACATGGTCAAAGGGCTGCTTGCCTGTTTTAACAAAGTCTTCGAGGTCTTCAAATATCTCTGGTCCAACTTCGGGCATTTCGTCTACTTCGTCAACTATCGTCGAAACAACCATAATAAGCAACACGACAAGGCAAGAATAAAAGTGCTCTAAAAATGTGAGTTGGACTTTTCTAGGATACCTCTGGTCATATGAGGAATGACCAAGGTGATTTCATTGGAAGTGGATCAATGGATATTTCTAAACATTTCAATATGATGGAATCAATGGATTTGATGGATCCACAAGTTGTACACAGAATGCCATTTTATAAAAATGAGTAAAAGTACCCATTAATTGAGGCATGATTTTAGAAACATTTAGAAACTGGTTTCACTGGATTTGGATGTGAAATGAATATAATATGGATTTTTGAAGTGGACTTATGTGGATAAATGACCTTTTTAAAAGTTTCAGTGAAAACCAAGGACAACAAAAATGTCCACTGTGGCCTATTAAATAGGACTTGATTTATGGAGTCTCTGGAAATTTGAATCATCAAATTTGGACTTCATTTGATTTATTTGTGGATTTTACAAATTTACCCTTATCCAGCGCACTGGGCGTAGTTTAGTAGTGGGCCGGCCCAGTGGCTCGGCTAGACGGGCGGAGAAGGCGACGTCGGAGGCAGGTTCGCGTAGTGCGCCAACGCGCGAGGAAAGCGGATCCAGTCGAAGCCGTGTCCACTTAAATGGGCGGGGCTCGCCCAATGGGTCGTGACGTCTTTGGTCCCAGTGCAGCCGCCTTCAACCTCTGCATGGCAAGCGTCGGAAGCAGAGGAGGCGAGGCCGAGCGGCGCCGGCGCTCTTCCCGGCGGCACCGGCCACCTCCGTCGGTGCCCATCACACCAGCGTGCTCAGGAGAGCGTGCCGCATCCTCCGAGGTGCGCCACGACCGCAGGGGTGGCCGGACGCGAGCGCATCATCGGCCGCAACGGCGAGGCCGGCGGTGGTGATGGAACTCGACAACACGACCATGGGAAGGAGAGGGAGAAGCACGGGAGAGGCTCGCGGTGGTGGTGGAGGTGCTCTAGTGCGGTCTAGAGGGGAGGAGGAGGAATGGTGGGTGCGAATTTAGGCGGAGGCCGATGGCAAGGCCCCGGCCATGGTTGTGGATGGAGGGCGCGGGGAGAGGAGTGAGCTGGTCGAGATGATGCACATGAGGGAGAGGGAGCGAACGGAGGCCAGAGAGGGCTTGGGGTGGCCTTTTACGGGCGCGGCCGGGAGGTGCCGTAGGCGGGGCGCACGGCCACGGCCCGTGGCGTTGCCAGAGGCCAAAAGGGCGTTCTGGTGCATGCCTGGGGTGCTCGTGGTCGTGGTCCAGGCCGAAAGGAGAGGAGAGAGGGAGCAGGGCGAGCTCCAGGAGGTCCCGCACGAGTGCGGCGACTAGCGGACACGAGCGGCGCTCGGGCACGCATGTCAGAGGTCGCCGGAGAGAGAAGGACGAGGGGGCCGACCGTCTTGCGTGTCCCGGACGCCGAGGCGGCCTCGGGGGACACAAGGGGAAGGCCCTAGGTGGTCAGAAGCCTCGGGCAGGACGCGGCTCTGATGCCTCGAGCACTGCATGAGGCTCCTCAGCATGCATATGGCTGGCATTGGCATCTTTTTGGCGCCCAAGGCGTGGCCACTAGTGCCTAGGGGGTCAGGGTAGGAGTAAACAAAGGGGTGGTGGCCTTGGATGCCCTGGTGACCCAATGGGAGAGGGGTGGGGTTGAGAGAGAGAGAGAAGTTGCTGTCCAGGAAGGTAAATGGGGGTGTTTCACCCCTTAATCATTGAGCAATGGCTAGGGGATGGTTACTGGAGGTAGGAGAGGACTAGGAGGAACTGTGGTAAAAAGTTGGGCTCAAGGAGAACAATGTTAGTGGTTAAAATGGTGATTTTTGAAAAGTGGCAGAAGGTGTTTGATAATGGTTTGGACCAGCAGATGATTTCCAACTGCCATGAGACTCCACAGGGTGAAATGACACATATAAATAGGGCCATCCACCAATTTTGAGCTTATTTGGGCAAAGTTGCCAATGCAGCTTTTGTAAACCCTAGAAATTAGCAGAAATGAACTTGTGTAGATCTAGTTGAGCAAATCACTTCCCCTTGATGCACCACTTGGTTTAGTAGCCTCATTTGGTCATGTGAACATGCTCACAAAAGTTGGGGTCAAGGATAGAAAGTTGGTAGTACAATGTTGTTCAAATTAGATTCTGGTCAGAGAGGGTTTTGGGGCACTTTGATCAATATAACATTTTCTCCAACTTGTGCCATTTGGTCTATATGAACTATGAGACCATTTGAGCATGTTCACAAGATTGGAGAGCATTTGGACATGTTTGGCAATGTAAAGTTGCTCAAACTTCAAAATGGACAGAAATGGTTTTGAGGGGATTTCATGGGGTTATACTATTCTCCATGACATGATACTTGTCAAGACCATCCAATATGTCATATGTGACATGCTAGAATTTTCTTGGAATTTTTGGAGAATATTTCCTTTGTAAATATTTCAAAAGCTTGAAATATCCACAAAGGGTTTTTGAGGGATTTGACCAATATTTTGAACAAGACCATGTGTTGAAACTCTTATATATGGACAATATATGTCCTCTGAGTTTCCCTAGGTTTTTGTCAAATATTTTTGAAACAACAAAATAATTTTTCCCTATGAAAGACCATTTCTGGCCTTAAGAAAAAGATTTTAAATAAAATAGGAAAATATCTTTTAAAATTATATTTTTGTGGTTTATGAGAGTCCTACATCTAATAGGATTAAAATATACCTTTTGAAATATTTTTCACACCCTAAATCAAGTACTTGCAGTGCAAACCTCAATTTAGGGGTTTTTGGAAAACTAATTTTAGAAAATACTTTTTGGCCAAATTATTTTTGTAATAAAATACTATATTGATCTATACACATGGCATGATCATTGGGCAGAAGTTTGGGGCAAGGAGATGAAGTATAGAAGGTGGAGTTGTGTTGACTTTAAAGAGCACTTGAAAAACACAGAGAGAAAACCAACTCAAAAAAAGTCAAATAATGCAAAAGTTTTTGTCAAACCACATTTTATCATGATTTATCATCTTAAGTGTTGTGCCATGAAAATCAGGGTGTGACAGACCTACCCCCCTTACAAGAATCTCATCCCCGAGATTCCCAAACTAGGCGTGGAAAGGAATATGAAAACTGGATCCGGGGTAGTCTTCAAGTCCTCATGTTGCTTCTGCTGCCGTGTAGTGCTCCATTGAGCTTGAAGTACTTGATGGTGTGGCTTCGTGTGTGACGCTCTTCTTGATCCAGGTTGCTAATGGGTAGCTCGCGGTAGGTTAGATTGGGTTAGGGGTCGATGGCTCGGTGGTCAATGCCCTCGTAGAGATCGGGCAAGTTAGGAAGTTGGAAACACTTCCTGGGTTGTGATGCATGGAAAGCGTTGAGCACATCAGGTAACTCAGGTGGCAACTCCAGCTGGTAACTGTCTTCTCTTCCTCTCGTAGTGATCTCAGAAGGGGTTTGTTAAATTTCGGAGTTATCACGAAGGGGGCCGATGAATCTTGGTGTGGGTCTCCTTGTCATGGAAATGCTTGGTTCCTTAGAGAGAAGTGGATTGCAGATACACCTGGTCTTCGACGCGGATGTTTACTTCTTGATGATGGTGGTAGTTCTTCCTCCTTGGCATGGCGGTCTTCAAATGTTCTTGGAATAGTTGAACGGCTCTTCTTCCGTCTTCAGGTGGACAAGTAGGTCACCAAATGATGATGAAAACTATCTTGTCTAAGCACTCCATGAAGACTTTGTTCATGGGGTACATAAAGTAGGCTGGGGAATTAGTGGTGGTCTTGTTGAGTGTGGGCCAAGGTGGTTCTAGATCTAGTGTCAAGGCCCTAAGGTCCTGATCCGACCATGTTGTAGCTTGGTAGGGCTTAAGGGTTTCAAGGATTCTAGTGTGCGAGTGAACATTTATCATCTTATCTTTAAGCACGATTTCTGAGATGCCAATAGTCTATCTAGTCCTTTAAACAAATCACATCATATCACTGATAGCATCATTTTGCATAGGTCAACTCCAATCATCACTCATGTGATTGATATCCTCATGGCTCCCGAGAGGAGGTCTAACAAAATCATATATGGCTACAATCCCCAAAATCATATGTATGTCTACCCCTAAAAATCCATGGGTAGAATATATAAGCTGCTAAGCTTGAACATGACAATCCAAGTGCTCAGCCTGTTCTTCCAAGGTCTAAGATAAATCACCTCTATCCTAAGGAAACACGTCGTATGCCACTCCAAAATCTTGTTTCCTTCCTATGAATCAACTCCAACAACCCATTAACTACACCAATCATTACATGATCCAGTAGTTCTTCAAATCCAATCTGTATGGTGTTCCAGACGACCTTCTAATATCCTATAATCCACAAATACTGGGAAGGCTACCTTACTATAGTCAGTCCACCAATTTCCATTATCATGATCAAGTAAACTCCAAGGTCGAGCTTATATAGAACCCTAAATCAACTCTGACAATTAATCCAATCTCTTAGTTTATTGTCCACCGAGAACATGGTATTGTGTTCGAGATCATCAGTCTAAATCCAATTTACTCCGAACCATGTAGACATACATCATCATCTATATTCCACTAGGATCACCTATTTAAACCCAAATCTCATGTCCAACGAGAATTTCTACACTTTTCCCTCAAGTCATCATCGTAATATCAACTATCACCTATCAATATCCCCTGCCTACGACCAATCCAAATACTTCCAAGAATTTCAGCTTGCGATCATAGTTGTTCTACAAATCCAATTTACTCAGGGGTAATGAAAGCTATGCTACTCTATAATCATGATCCCACCAAGTTCATCTACCAACATGAAAGCCTCATAATCCACCAAATAGTCTCGGACGATTCCTCAAAGTCATTGATATAAACTCACCAAGTCATTTGTCCTCTATTCCTATATCGTTAAATTGGTCTTCCCTATGGCATCTTCAGTTTTGGTGCTATCTTAGGATGATAATGTGCTCGTTCACTATGTCCACTAGTTCCCTAATGAACCTAGTGATAAGCAAGGTGACGGAGGCTTAACCCAAAAGTTGGGGTCAAGGAGAGAAAGTTGGTAGTACAAAGTTGTTCAAATTAGATTCTAGTCAGAGAGGGTTTTGGGGCACTTTGATCAATATAACATTTTATCCAACTTGTGCAATTTGGTCTATATGAACTATTATACCATTTGAGCATGTTCACAAGATTGGAGAGCATTTGGACATGTTTGGCAATGTAAAGTTGCTCAAACTTCAAAATGGACAGAAATGGTTTTGAGGGGATTTCATGGGGTTATACTATTCTCCATCACATGATACTTGTCAAGACCATCCAATATGTCATATGTGACATGCTAGAATTTTCTTGGAATTTTTGGATAATATTTCCTTTGTAAATATTTCAAAAGCTTGAAATATCTAGAAAGGGTTTTTGAGGGATTTGAACAATATGTTGAACATGACCATGTGTTGAAACTCTTATATATGGACAATATATGTCCACTGAGTTTCCCCAGATTTTTGTCAAATATTGTTGAAACAACAAAATAATTTTTCCCTATTAAAGACCATTTCTGGCCTTAAGAAAAAGCTTTTAAATAAAATAGGAAAATACCTTTCAAAATTATATTTTTGTGGTTTATGGGAGTCCTACATCTAATAGGATTCAAATATACCTTTTGAAATATTTTTCACACCCTAAATCAAGTACTTGCAGTGCAAACCTCAATTTAGGGGTTTTTGGAAAACTAATTTTAGAAAATACTTTTTAGCCAAATTATTTTTGTAAGAAAATACTATATTGCTCTATACACATGGCATGATCATTGGGCAGAAGTTTGGGGCAAGGAGATGAAGTATAGAAGGTGGAGTTGTGTTGACTTTAAAGAGCACTTGAAAAACACAGAGAGAAAACCAACTCAAAAAAAAAGTCAAATAATGCAAAAGTTTTTGTCAAACCACATTTTATCATGATTTATCATCTTAAGTGTTGTGCCATGAAAATCAGGGTGTGACACCACCTGCGTTTGAGTCAAGAGGTATGGCGCCGCGAAGATTTTAACCTTGGGCCCATGACCAAAACTCGTCCGTGAAGCACAAACACCATCGAAGATGGTTAAAAGAAGGACATAATCAATTTATGCATAATGGGGGGATGGAATAGTTCATTGAGAGAACAACACTCCCCCTATGTCCATGCCTACACCTAAACTAGACAACATGTTGAATGAGGAGGACTGTGCAAAGGTTCAAGTCACATTGCTCGAATCAATTTTATTTAGCTCATGCCTTAACTTGCGAAATCTTGCTTCATCCAAGGGCTTCGTGAAAATATCTGCAAGGTTATCATGAGTGTTCACATACTTGAGCTCGATCTCCCCTCGCCTAATGTGATCCTGGATAAAGTGATACCGAATCTCAATATGCTTCGTCTTAAAATGTTGCACCGGGTTGAGAGAAATCTTGATGGCACTTTCATTATCACACCAAAGAGGCACTTTGTCACAAATGACACCATACTCCTTTAAAGTTTGCCTCATCCATAAGAGTTGTGCACAACAACTACCGGCCGCCACATATTCTGCTTCGGTGGACGAGAGAGACACACAACTTTGCTTCTTGGAAGACCAACTCACCAAAGAGCAACCAAGAAATTGGCACCCTCCGGAAGTGGACTTCCTATCCACTTTGTCTCCCGCCCAATCGGAATCCGTATATCCTTCAAGCTTGAAGTTTGCTCCTCTTGGGTACCATAAGCCAAAGTTTGGGGTATGAGCCAAATATCGAAAGATTCGCTTGACCGCCACATAGTGGCTTTCCTTCGGTGCGGCTTGAAACCGTGCACATATTCCCACACTCAACATGATATCCGGTCTAGATGCACAAAGGTAAAGCAAGGAGCCAATCATGGAGCGATATACCTTTTGATCCACTGCTTTACCATTGGGATTAATGTCAAGTTGGCACTTGGTAGGCGTTGGAGTAGAAACCGGCTTGACATCACTTAGCTTGAATCTTTTTAGCATGTCTTGAGTGTATTTGGCTTGGTTGATGAAGGTACCTTCTCTTCTTTGTTTGATATCAAAACCAAGGAAGAACTTCAACTCTCCCATCGAAGACATCTTGAACTTGGAGGTCATGAGAGCGGCAAATTCCTCATTGAAATCTTTGTTAGGGAACCAAATATAATATCGACAACATATAGTTGGCATACAAACAACTCCCCTTTGACCTTCTTAGTAAAAGGAGTGGGATCGATTTGCCCCACCTCAAATCCACGATCTTGTAAAAACTCGGTAAGGTGGTCATACCACGCACGTGGGGCTTGTTTAAGGCCATAGAGTGCCTTATCGAGTTGATACACATGATCCGGGAAGTAGGGATCCTCGAACCCGGGGGGTTGCTTGACATAGAGCAACTCATTAATAGGACCATTAAGAAAAACACTTTTCACATCCATTTGTGGCAACTTAAACTTGTGATGGGAAGTATAAGCAATCAACAAACGTATGGATTCAAGGCGAGCAACGGGAGCAAAGGTTTCATTGTAGTCGATACCCTCGACTTGGGAGTAGCCTTGTGCTACCAATCTTGCCTTATTGCGAATGATGTTCCCATGAGCATCTTGCTTGTTCTTGAATATCCACTTGGTTCCAATGACGTTGTGGTTCCTTGACGGCCTTGGTACCAATCTCCACACCTTGTTGTACTCGAAGTTGTTGAGTTCTTCATGCATGGCATTGAGCCAATACGGATCTTCGAGCGCCTCATAGACCTTTTGGGGTTCAACACAAGAGACAAACGCGTGATGCTCACAATAGTTTGCTATTTGTCTATGAGTGCTTACCCCCTTTCTTAGGCTTCCAAC
The DNA here is from genome assembly GCA_021437245.1 of Aegilops speltoides. Lineage (NCBI taxonomy): Eukaryota > Viridiplantae > Streptophyta > Magnoliopsida > Poales > Poaceae > Aegilops > Aegilops speltoides. Next base: position 27,928,116 of record CM038145.1, read on the forward strand.
CACATTCTCCATGAGATGACCTTTGGTGGTGAGCTTGGAAGCAATCTTCACGGCACGACGCTCTAATTCCTCCTCGGATGTGGAAGGAGGAGGGTTAACTTGATTATCTTGAGCGCCGTCTTGAGCTTGTTCAAGATCTTGAGTTTGCTCTTGATCTTGAACTTGCTCGGGGGGAGAACTTGACCTTGGGCGTCATTTTGTGGTTCACCACCATGTTGAGGTTGATCTTGTCCTTGGTCTTGTTCACGAGGTTGAGGGCCTTCACTTTGTTCTTCGGAAGCGTGTGGGTCCTGGGGAGGTGATGGCTCCACTTGAGTGGAGCATTGTCCTTCTCCTTCGGGCACAAGGGGTTCCTCAATGGGTAGAATATGACCAATACCCATTCTTCTTATGGCTTGGGGAGGAATTTCATCACCTACATCACAAGTACCACTTTGCTCCACTTGGGAGCCGTTATTTTTGTCAAACTCCACGTTACATGTCTCCTCAATGAGTCCGGTGGACTTGTTGAGAACACGGTAAGCATGAGAGTTTGTAGCATAACCAACAAATATGCCCTCATAAGCTCTAGCCTCAAATTTAGACAAACGAACACCTTTCTTGAGAATGAAACACTTACACCCGAACACCCGGAAGTACTTGATATTGGGCTTGTTACCGGTGAGTATTTCATAAGGAGTCTTGTTCAAGCCTTTGCGGAGATAGAGCCGATTGGATGGATGACACACTGTGTTGATGGCTTCGGCCCAAAAGTTGTATGGAGACTTGAACTCCGCCATCATGGTCCTTGCCGCATCCATCAATGTCCGGTTCTTCCACTCCGCGACACCATTTTGTTGAGGGGTATATGGTGCAGCATATTGATGCTTGATCCCCTCATCACTAAGAAACTCATTCAAGGTGTAGTTCTTGAACTCGGTGCCGTTGTCACTTCTTATTGTCAAGATGTTTGCATCATGTTGACGTTGAGCTTCATTTGCAAAGTCGATTGCGGTTTGTTGAGTCTCACTCTTCCTCTTGAAGAAGTATACCCAAGTGTATCTTGAATAATCATCCACAATCACCAAGCAATACTTTCTACCTCCAAGACTATCAAAAGATGGGGGCCCAAAGAGATCCATGTGAAGGAGCTCCAAGGGTCTCTTCGAGTAGACGATGGTCGTGGGAGGGTGAGCCTTCTCATGAAGCTTTCATTCAATACAAGCACTGCAAGCACGATCTTTGGCAAAATTAACATTTGTTAGTCCATGGACATGGTCCCCCTTAAGGAGACTTTGCAAAGATCTCATATTGACGTGGGCTAAACGGCGATGCCAAAGCCATCCCACATCAACTTTAGCCATTAGGCATGTCGCGGTCTTAGTGGGTTGCTCCGAGAAGTTAATCACATAAAGACCGTTCTCGACATGCCCAACAAAGGCTACTTAAAGAGTCTTGCTCCACAAGAGGGCCACGGTATCAATATCAAAGAAAGTGGCAAAGCCCATGAGTGCAAGTTGACGAATGGAAAGAAGATTGAATTCAAGGGACTCAACAAGCATGAATTTCTCGATCGTTAGATCATGAGAAATTACAACCTTGCCAAGACCCAATACCTTAGAAGACGAGGCATCACCCCACTCGACATTGGTGGGCATAGAAGGAATCTTGTGCACGTCCACCACCAAGTCCTTGCTCCCGGTCATATGATTTGTTGCTCCACTATCGAGCAACCATGATCCCCCATCGGAAGCAAACACCTGCAAGAGATCAATGCTTGGTTTTAGGTACCCATTTAGTAATGGGTCCTTTTATGTTAGTAACAAGGGTCTTATGAACCCAAATAGACCATTCAATGTACTCATAAGGAGAACCAACAAATTTAGCATAAACATGCCCATCACTAGCACGGCACAACACATATGACGGGTTAAAGTCGCCGGCTTTGTTGGGGGAGATGGTTTTGCCCTTTTTGACATCAACACCCTTCACATTTTCCTTCTTCTCCTTAGGAGCACCCTCTCGCTTTTTCACAAAAGTTTGCTTGAGGGGAGGAGGTCGTTTGGTCTTGTCGTTCTTCTTCTTGTTCTTGGACTTGGGTGCGAACCCAATTCCCTTCTTGGCCACAACTTCCTTTCGATTGCTCAAAAGGTCGTTGAGGTTCTTCTCACCTTGAATGCATGTCACAAGGCCTTTCTCAAGTTGATCCTTCAACTTGGCATTCTCCTCCACAAGATGCACATGCTCACAACACGGTTAGTAGCATATGCATTATCAATTAATACCATATGAAGAAAGGTGGCCTTTTCCTTGGTTAGCTTAACTTGGAGTTGAGCATGAGACTCCTTGAGGTTAGCATGAGCACCCTTCAAGACTTTGTGGGCCTTGTCAAGTACATAAAACTCCTCCTTGAGTCTAGCATGATCAACCCCAAGTTTAGCCTTCTCGGAAGTTAGCACACGAGACACGACAAGAGCATGATCAAGATCTTTCTTTAACTTAGCATGGTCATCGTTGTGTGACTCCTCAAGAGTCAAACGACACCCACGCTCTTCCTCAAGAGCATCAGAGAGATTCGATATCTCATCGGCATAGTCATGACTATGACCTTCCATCTTAGATATGGTCTTCGTGAGCCTCGATCATGTCATTGTCTTCACCAAGTTGTTCCAAGAGAGCAACAAGGTGCTTCTTGGATTTTCCCTTGAGCTTACTGATAAATGACTCAAATTCATTCACATCCTCACTAGACCCCTCATGTTCATCAATGCAACCCTCCAAAGAGGGATTAATAAATGATGGTGGTTTTGTTCTTGGGGGTTACCTTGTTAGAGGCTTTAGCCATGAGGCACTTGGCGGTGATGTTCTCGTTGGGTGAATCAAAGAGAGACACCCAGGGAGTGGTAGAAATGGCAACGGAGGCAATGACCATTGCTTCTCCATTTTCATCATCATCGTCATCGTCATGGTATTCTTCTTGAAGCACCAACCCATGAGTAGGAGTCTTCTTGGTGAAGTTGTTCTTGTTGGGGAAGGACTTGGCTTTGTCTTTCCGGATGAACTTGCCACCATTGTCTTCCCGCTTCTTATAAGGACAATCCACAACAAAATGGCTCACATTGCCACAGTTGAAACAAGTTCTAACTCGTTGCTTGCCCTTGAAGCCACTTGTGTTGTTCTTGTTGAAGTTGGGTCTTGAATTCTTCTTGCTCCAAAATTGTCTTGAAGCCATAGCCATGTGCTCATGATAATCATATTTCGTATCTTCAGGGTTGCTCTCCTCATCCTCCTCTTCTTCCTCTTCTTCCACAATAACCTTGGCCTTCAAGGCAAGCTTGAGCTTCTTTTCCCTTTGAGAACGGAGCACCACATTGTCGGCGGTCTTGTCCAAGATGCTCATTGCAACGAACTCATCCAACACTTCACTTGAGGTCATGGAGTGGAAATCTGGTCTTTGACGAATGATGGAGGACATGGCCTTGTTGTAGGGCATCATGGCCTTGAGGAACTTGCGCTTGATCCAATTGTCATCCGTGTCCTTGCTCCCATGATCTCAGAGTGAGACCGCGAGTTTGGTCACTCTTCAAAAGAGCTCACGAGGTTCTTCATCTTCTTTCATTGCAAACTCATCGGCTTCATCTTGCACCACTTCATAGTTGGAGCGTTGAATGCTAGCACTTCCTCGATAGAGAGACACAACGCATTGCCATGCGTCTTTGGCCATGGCATGGGGTCGAAGATGAGGGAGATCTTTGGTAAGGATTGCATCTTGGATGATGAAGAGAGCAGTCTCATTGAATTGATTATCCACCACTTCCCTCGGGGTGAAGCTGCTTCGGTCATGTGGATAGAAACCTTCTTCAATGATTCTCCAAAGATTAGTATTCACATGATTTAAATGACGCTTGAAGCGATACACCCAAGAATCAAAATCCTCATTTTTCACAATCTTAGGAGGAGGACCGACATGATTTAAATGAGTAGAGGGAATCGGTCCTCCATAAGTTGGAGGTTCCACTTGGGCAAAGATGCCGGTGCCATTTCAACCACTAGTAGAAGGACCCTTCTCACTATTAGCTTTCCCCTTGTCGGAGTTAGCATCCGTCACCTTGTTAGTAGGATCACCCACTTTCAATGGCAAGGTAGGTAGTTTAAGTCCTTCTAAGAATTTATTAAACATGCTTTCTACCGTGGTTGTCATGGAGGTTTTCAATGTGTCCAAGGGCACATTGAATTCCTCATGGGACACCATGGTTTCCCCATCACCCATAGACGAGATCGGATTCACACCGGAGTGCTCCTCCTCCCCATGGTCTACGGTGTCAACCATACTCTTCAGACGGAAAAGTCCTTAATCAAGAGACGAGGCTATGATACCAATTGAAAGGATCAATATAGTTGACTAGAGGGGGGGTGAATAGGCAACTAACAAGTTTTAGCTTTTCTTTACCAAATTAAACTTTGCATCAAATTAGGTTATCTAAATATGCAACTAGGTGAACAACCTATATGATGCAACAACAATAAGTGCACAAGCAAGCAAGGGATATAACACAAAAAGCTTGCACAGGTAAAGGTGCGAGATAACCAAGAGTGGAGACGATGGAGACGAGGATGTGTTACCGAAGTTCCTTCCTTTTAAAGGGAAGTACGTCTCCGTTAGAGCGGTGTGGAGGCACAATGCTCCCCAATAAGCCACTAGGGCCACCGTATTCTCCTCACGCCCTCACACAATGCGAGATGCCGTGATTCCACTATTGGTGCCCTTGAAGGCGGCGATCGAACCTTTACAAACAAGGTTGGGGCTATTTCCACAACTTAATTGGAGGCTCCCAATGACACCATGAAGCTTCACCACAATGGACTATGGCTCCGATGTGACCTCAACCGTCTAGGGTGCTCAAACACCCAAGAGTAACAAGATCCGCTAGGGATTAGTGGGGGAATCAAATTTCTCTTGGTGGAAGTGTAGATCGGGGCCTTCTCAACCTATCCCGATCAAATCAACAAGTTTGATTGGCTAGGGAGAGAGATCGGGCGAAAATGGAGCTTGGAGCAACAATGGAGCTTTTGAGGGAAGAGGTAGGTCAACTTCGTGGAAGAAGACCCCTTTATATAGTGGGGGAATCCAACCGTTACCCCCCAAGCAGCCATGCATAGAGGGGTACTACCGCTTGGGCAGGGCGGTACTACCGCTGAGCCAGCGGTACTACTGTCCCTCCCTCCAGTGATCTTGCAGCACACAAGGATAACAAGGACCTGGGCCCAGAGCGGTACTACCATGGAAGTAAGGGCGGTACTACCGCTTGTAGCGATACTACCGCCACTACTGCCTCTACTAGTACCGCACAACCTGACATGAAAAACGGAGGTCTCGAGTCGAGGCGGTAGTAGCCCGGAACCTCTACGGTACTACGGCCGAAGACAGCAAGTGGTACTACCGCTTGGGGAGCGGTACTACCGCTTGACGTGCTTCGACGGTACTACCGCTGAGGACCGCGGTACTACCACTGGGATAGGACAGGGCAGGCAAGGAGAGGAAAGAGAGCTCCAATGACGCGGAAAGGAACAGCGGGTGTGATACGGATGTGTACGTGGTGATTCCACCCTAGCCTTACCAAAGCGGATCCCCTCTTAATAGTACGGTGACTCCTACGAAACTAGTCCACCAACACATAAACGTAGGAGCTACACCGTCTTGAATAAAAACACCGAGGGGAGGGAATCATCTCGTGCCAAAGGATGAATCTCTGAAAATCTCAACGCACACGATTAGTCCGCAAAAGCATTGTCATCAATCACCAAAACACCTTGGGGATAAATATGCCCTTACAGGATACCACGCCCTTTTAGGATGGGACGCGTTTACAAGCTTTCAAGCTATACCCCATCGGACATGCCGGATCCCACGAAGATTGGCCGAACACAACCTCAATATACTAAAAGGATACAAACCTGTCAAGCAGACTCTAAGGCGATTTTCAGAGCATAGATGGCAAGCCATGGGGGAAGAGCTAGCCAAACTACTCGAGGCCGGGTTCATCGGAGATATCAAGCATCCGGATTGGCTGGCAAATCTGGTAATGGTACCAAAGAAGGACAAATCCTGGCGCCTATGTGTCGACTTTAAAGACCTCAACAAGGCTTGCCCCAAGGATCCCTTTCCCCTTCCTCGCATTGATCAAATCATTGCCACAGCAGGACACGACTCGCTGTGTTTCCTCGACGCAACTCTGGATACCATCAAATAAAAATGGCAGAGTCCGACCAAGCTGCAACAACTTTCATAACGCCATATGGTCCTTTTTGCTTCAACACTATGCCTTTCGGGCTTAAGAATGCCGGCGCAACCTATCAACGCATGATTCAAATATGCCTGGAAAAGAAAATCGGCAAAACAGTGGAGGCATATGTGGATGACGTGGTCGTAAAAACAAGACACGTCGAAACCCTAATAGATGACTTGAGGCTTACATTCGATAACCTCCGGACATACGACATCAAGCTGAATACAGAAAAATGCGTTTTCGGTGTCCCCTCGGGGAAACTGCTGGTCTTCATTGTTTCCAATAGAGGAATTGAAGTGAATCCGGCAAAAATCCGAGCTCTGTCGCAGTTGGCTATACCAACAGACCTCAAGCACATCCAGAAACTAGCTGGATGTGTGGCCGCTTTGAGCCGCTTTATCTCCAGGTAAGTAGAAAAGGCATTACCTGTTTACCACCTTCTTTGGTGCACCAAACACTTCATGTGGACGGATGCAGCCGTGGACGGACTCGATGAAATAAAGACCTTACTGGCCAGTAATCCAGTCCTAACAGCACCAAATATCGGCGAGCCTATGCTGTTGTACATAGCTGCAACACATCATGTTGTAAGCGCAGTGCTCATCGTCGAACGAGAGGTTGACGGATACAAATTCCCACTCCAAAAGCCGGTTTATTACGTATCCACCGTCCTCACCCCATGCAAATCCTGATACCCACACTATCAAAAAATAGCATACGCGGTCTTCATGGCATCCCAGAAGCTATGACACTACTTTCAAGTGTGTTCGATTACGGTGGCCTCCGAAGTACCACTCAATGACATAATAAATAACTGCGACGCTGCGGGCCGGATTGCTAAATGGGCCATCGAGCTCCTTCCATTCGACATAACATACAAACCACGGCGGGCCATCAAGTCACAAGTACTGGCTGACTTTGTCGCCGAATGGACAGAAGCCGAACTCCCTAACGAGTATGGCGCGTACTCTAACTGGATCATGCACTTCGACGGCTCTAAAATGCTGGCCCGATTGAGAGCAGGTGTAGTCCTGACATCTCCCACCGGAGACATGGTCCAGTACGTCCTCCAAATATTATACACAGACTCCAACAATGCAGCCGAATATGAGGCTCTGTTGCACGGTCTTCGGATGGCAGTCTCTATGGGCATCCAACACCTAGAAGTGCGCGGGGATTCAAACCTCGCAATATCACAAATAAACGTAGACTTTGATGCCAAGGATCCGAAAATGGCGGCCTACCGTAATGCCGTGTTCAAGATGTCAGCTCAGTTCGAGGGGCTCGAATTCCACCATATGGCTCGAGAAAACAATCAAGCGGCGGACATCCTCGCCCGCATCAGCGCTAAACGCGACCCTGTCCCACCTAACATATTCCCAGAAAGGCTGTTCAAGCCATCTGTAGTGTGGGAAGGGGAGTCTGGGAATACTAGCGCAGATCCGAACACACCCCCAGATTCCGAACTATCAGACATAATCGGAGGATCCACCACCGAAATAACATCTTCGGCCCACGAAATCATGGCTGTAATCCCCCGTGGACTGAGCCTTTCTTGGCCTACCTCAATATGCAGGAGCTCCCCGAAGACCAAAATGAAGCACGTTGCATCGTTCGACGTTCTAAAGCTTACAAAGTCTATAAAGGGGAACTCTACAAGAAAAGTGCGACCGAAGTGCTCCAAAGGTGCATCTCCGAAGAGGTAGGGCGGCAGCTCTTGGCTGAAATCCATGCCGGACTGGGCGGACACCACGCCGCGGCTCGAGCACTAGTCAGCAAGGCCTTTCGTACAGGCTTCTATTGACCGACGGCCCGAGCAGACGCACAGGACCTTGTCCAACACTGCGTCGTTTGCCAGCTCTTTGCCAATCATAGTCATATGGCCCCTGGCGCTCTCCAAACAATCCCCATAACTTGGCTCTTCACGGTCTGGGGGTTGGATATGGTCAGACCTCTTAAAGGGGGAAGCCATAAGAAAAAATACTTATTGGTCATGGTGGACAAGTTCACCAAATGGATAGAAGCCAAACTAGTCAAAATGGCCGAATCCGGACTAGTAGTAGACTTCATATCCGGGGTCGTACAACGATACGGTGTCCCCCACAACATCATCACTGATAATGGCTCAAATTTCACAGCCGATGAAGTGAAAACTTGGTGCGGCAAAATGGGCATTAAGCTTGACTAAGCTTCCGTCTACCATCCCCAAACAAACGGCCAGGCCGAACGGGCAAACATTCTCATCATGATCGGCATCAAACCCAGACTAGTGCGATCCTTGACAGAGTCGGATACGCACTGGGTCGAAGAGCTCGACTTCGTACTCTGGGGGCTGCGTACCACGCCGAATCGCACCACCAGATATACACCATTTTTTATGGTGTACGGCGCGGAAGAAGTACTACCCTGCGACATAATACATGATTCGCCACGCGTACGCATGTACGAAGAGAAGGAAGCCGAGCTAGATCGGCAGGATAACTTGGATGCCCTAGAGGAGGAGCGCGACGTCGCAAAAGCCCGCTCCACATTCTATCAGCAGCAGGCTCGACGATACCAAAGTATAGAAGTGCAGGCTAAAACTTATAATATTAGCGAGCTCGTTCTACGCCTACCAGAGAAGAAGGACAAGCTCAAACCTGAGTGGGAAGGCCCCTTCATCATTGACAAAGTTCTCACCAGAGGAGCGTACCGCTTACGTAATGCATCCGATAACAGACTTGAGCCGAACCAATGGAACGCGGCCAGACTCCGGAGATTCTACGCCTAGTGCCGAACTTAGTGTTCGTCTCCTTAAACCCTCCTTTTTAATTATGCCCCCTCCCCTTTCATTTCTCGACCTTTTTTCCTCTTCACACAAAGTATTTAATACAGTACAGACTCCCGGATCATTCCGGCCGCACTATGTGTGTAAGTAATACCCGGGGGCTTCCTATACGGAAGCTAGAAATAATTACTCTAATGGCTTTTTGCCCATCACATATGCATTTCTTTTTCCATATGTGCCTTTTCTTCACCATTATATGCATCGATATGACTTAAGATGTGGCCAAGCTGGGTTTCCTGGCTATTGTGTTTATGCCCTACGTTCCCGTTAATTCGGCTAGGGCATAAGGGGAGCACCTCTGCGATTGTTACTGCCGGTTCAGCCAGATGTGTACCTTAGACTAGATGAAGCTGAAAGCTAGCGTCCTTAAGAGAATATTCGGTCGGTGAACAAAAGATGTATTCGTTTATTACAACGTAAATCCCCAAAAGTTTTGTATCCTATGCCCTTGTTCGCAGTCCGGACATGTGCATAGTCGCATGCGTACCCAGGGAAAGGAACCCCTAACGGAACTATTCTCCCTGGAAGATGTTTCTTATGATCCATGTAATATAACACAACTAGTTGGGTACTTGTCTGTTCAAGCACTTATGACCCCTACGCCTGGTTTCCACGCATACCCCGGTTCTGTATAACTGATCGAGTATTCGGACACACCCCGGACTGTAGGATCCGGGGGCTGAAGCAAAAAGGGCCGCCATGACAAATGATTTTAATCCGGCTAGGGACTACTTATGTCCATTGAATTACGCAGTCACTTGGACTGACTATATTCCTCCTCTATACCATCCAACAGGCTATCTAGCTTACAATCCTGTTGAGAATACTTTGCGGCAAACGCTACCTGGTCATATACCAGACTCACGGGAATTTCTTGCCCATCTGGCCCCGCCGGTCCGACTTCGGCCATATGGTTCGGGTCCAGCTTGGTGTAGCGCATCTTCACCATAGCCCAGGCTTCTCTTGCACCTTTCCGGCAGGCTGACATCTTCCACAATCGGAAGCGCCGCCGTGCTCCTTGAAGCATATCCACAAGCTCCCCCATGCCATTCGGCAGGAAGCTTGATGGCCACAAGGCCTGAGCAACGCCCAGCATCACCTACCGAGCTCGCTCGTGTAGTTGTGAGAGGTCTTGTAGTAAATCGCGTGCAGATGAGGGCATCTCCTCCTCAGGGCGACCCGTTAACATTCCTACAAGCAAAATCCTTTCAATATACTTCCGCGCCGAACTATACTACAGTTCGTCTAGGCACTTACCATAAATGCCGCGTCGAAGCCTTTTGTTCTCCTTCACGGAGTCCGCCAGCTAAGCGCAGACGTCTTTTAATTCCACGTCCAGCTAGACTTTGGCATCTTGAAGATTGTTCTTCTCCTGCCTAAATTGCGTAAGAACGCGCTCGCCAGCCTTTAGCTGCCTTTTGAGATGTGACTCGTCATCTCTTACGCCCTCCGGATTCACCCCGGGATTGTCTGCAGAATTTTCTGTTAGACTTGTCATGTCAGCCATTTACTAACTGGTGCATCTTCGTACAATTGAGAAAAATGTTACTAGATGAGGGCTTCTGGGATTCCTCTAACTTGGCAACTGTGGCCCTCAGCTGGGCCTTGCATACCTCCAGCTCCTGAGACAATTGCTCATTCTTATCTACAAGGACCTGTCCATAAATTGATCCTTAAAACAGTGGTTCCAACCGTTTCAAGTCTCAGGGGCTACTGCTATACATGCTTATCAAATTTTCTTACCCGTATATCTTTGGTATACTGGTCCGTCGCTCGGACAAGCCCGCCTTGAGCAGCTCGGATGTACGCGTCTCCCGAATTGAAGGCGTTAAATGCCTCTTCGGAATAGATGTTGTTCCGAAGTACGGCCCGTCGGCGCCAGTGATTCATGGCGCTCTCTACTTTGGAATTCGTGGCTGAGAGCATATCCGCGTCCTCTGTCGGAGAACTATGCGGCATCGGCCCGCTCCCGCCTCCGCTCTCGGAGCCGGTTCTGGAATCCGGCTGGTGGAGGCGTGATTGGCGGGATCCCCGGATATAGTCCAGCTACTCCTTTTTCTGTCGGGACACAAAGGGCGCTGTTATACTTCAAATACAATAATTGCAGGACAGGTTTTTTCCTTACCTCTGTAGCAGCGTGTCGACCCTAACCGCCTTCCTCTTGAGCCTGCCCGATCCGGACGCTTGTGGCCGACGAGTCCCTAGGGGCTCATCCCCGCGCTCCGACCGTCGTCTCTGCAAAAACACGACACCTCAAGGGTAAGACATGACATCTGAAAGGAGTTCTCTTCGGAGGATAGGGTTTTCGGCTGGGCTTACACGTGACGTAGGTAGCAGTCCGGGATAGTCGGCAATAATGGCCACTGAGGCGCCATCACAGCTCGCTTGATAAAATATCCCGTTGACAAGCTCCAGGGTAATATCCGGATCTTCTTCGAGTCCTGGATCTAGGGCCCTTCCGGGGTCCTCTGGCTGCGGGGAGGGGCTGGAGATTCCTTCTACGGCCCTCCTCAGTTCCTGCTCGGAAATATCGAGGTAGATAATCTTAGCGAAGAACGCCACAATAAGTGAAGCGGGGAAAGGAATGACGACTTACCTAGTTTGGGGGGTTGTACATGGAGAATCCATCCCGCGGTTTAATGTAAAGGAATTCTTCCTCTTCCCCTTTGTATAAATCGGACAAGATCCTTGCCAGAGCGGTGGTGGAGTTACGGCCATAGTGGGTGACATCATCTTCCCCGTTGAAGTGCCACATGGGCTTCCCCCAATATTAAAGCGGTTGCACTCCCCGCATTATGCATATTGCCATAACCTCGACTATCGTCAGTCCGGATTTGGCCAGTAACTTTATCCTGCTCATCAGGAAATGTATTTCCCTGGTATCCTCCTCTTGGGGGCCCCGGGGGCACCAGCTTAGACGTGCCCTCGGCGGGGCATTACTGAACTTGGGGAGACCTGTCCGGACTGGATCCGGAAGGGGAACGTCATCAATGTAAAACCACTCCGAAGGGTAGTTCTCTGGTGCCTTCTTGGGAATGCCGGATAGGTATCCGGTCTCGGCAATGCGCCATACTTCGGCCCCGCCCACTTGACATAGGGATTCTCCCTGGTTGCGGGGGACAAGGCAGAACAGCTTCTTCCATAACCCGAAGTGAGCCTTGCAGCCTAGAAATAGCTCACAAAGGCAACATACCCTGCTATATGTAGTACGGCGGCAGGAGTAAAGCTGTGCAACTAGAGGCCGTAGAACTCCAGGAGCCTGCGAAGAAATGGGTGGATGGGAAACCCGACGCCCCTAGTAGATGCGGGATGAGGCATATTCGCTCCTATCGAGATGGATTAGGAGATCCCTCCGCCTGTTCCCCGCCGTTATAGGTGGCTATTCCGACTCGGACGGGGACCATGAACTCCGGTGGGAGAAACCCTTGGGTTTGTAACTCTATCAAACGGCTATGAGGAAACACTACTAGGAAAAGGCCTATTAATTGCGCACCGGTTTTGCCTACTAATGGCGCACTACCGGTGCGCCATTAGTATCACGCCACTAGTATTTTTTACTAATGGCGCATCACTGGTGCGCCATTAGTATCTGTTGTACTAATGGCGCACCATGCAGTGCGCCATTAGTTTTGCCCATAGTGTGCCACTAGTGTCTGCTATACTAATGGCGCACCACATGGTAGTGCGCCATTAGTAACAATTTTTTTAATTTTTTTTCTTAATGTCAGGTCACTATTTCAGATATGAGAAATCCAACACACATATATATACAACAAGCATCCATATAACAATCGTAGCCAACACACAAGTTCCATCATATATACATACATAGCCAACACATAGTTCCATCGTTACATATTACAAAAGTTTCACATTGTTCATCCAACACCGTTATCCATCAATTCACAAAAGTTTCACATTGATACAAAATAAAAACACAAATGGAAAAGAAGCACTCCATCCATGCAAGCTTCTGTGAATTAAATCAAATCTGCAAAATGATAAACAAGTTAGAAGAATCAGAAGAAGACTAGAAGAATACTAGAAGAAGAAGAACACTAGAAGAAGAATAAGAAGAATTTTGGAAAAGAAGAAGAATAAGAAGAAGATTACAAGCTTATTATGTAAACTTGATCATTTTGTGCTAACATAAGTTATTTTGGAGCTAACCTATAGGAAACTAAGCATATAAGCTCTAAGTTAGCATATTAGAGCCAACTTAGGTAAAATGAAGCTAACCTATGTCATTTTGGAAAAGAAGAAGAATAAGAAGAAGACTATAAGCTTATTATGTAAACTTGATCATTTTGTGCTAACATAAGTTATTTTGGAGCTAACCTATAGGAAACTAAGCATATAAGCTCTAAGTTAGTATATTAGAGCCAACTTAGGTAAAATGAAGCTAACCTATGTCATTTTGGAAAAGAAGAAGAATAAGAAAAAGACTATAAGCTTATTATGTAAACTTGATCATTTTGTGCTAACATAAGTTATTTTGGAGCTAACCTATAGGAAACTAAGCATATAAGCTCTAAGTTAGTATATTAGAGCCAACTTAGGTAAAATGAAGCTAACCTATGTCATTTTGGAAAAGAAGAAGTATAAGAAAAAGACTATAAGCTTATTATGTAAACTTGATCATTTTGTGCTAACATAAGTTATTTTGGAGCTAACATATAGGAAACTAAGCATATAATTAAGCTCTAAGTTAGCATATTAGAGCCAACTTAGGTAAAATGAAGCTAACCTATAGGGAACTGAGCATATTAGAGATAACATAGGTAACTAAGTATATATATATATATATATATATATATATATATATATATATATCATTTTGGAGATCTGACATACCTGACAAAGTTCAGTTCTCATGCATTGTTCTTCTCCTTCTCCTTCTCCTTCCTGAGCCTGATGCGCCAAGAGCGGCGAGGCGGTGGAGGCAGTGGAGGCAGTGGGATGTAGTCTTCTAACACAATTGGCGTGGTCATATTGCCCAACTGTGGGATCGCCGGCGCCACCACCGGTGCGTGGTCATTGTCAGGCACCACCACCATCGTGAGGCCACCTTCAGGCACGACCATTGCTAGGACATCCTCAGCCACCTCCATCTCTTGCCCATGGTCAGCCACCACCATCTCTTGCCCATGGTCAGCCACCACCATCTCTTGCCCTTGGTCAGCCACCACCAGCGCTAGGTCATTCTCAGCCTGATGCCCATCGTCATCCTGCAGCTCCTCATCCCCACTCTGCTCCTCTTCTCCCGCACTCCAGTCCGGATCATCCTTCTTGTTGTCTATGTTGCTGCCAGAATCGCTGCTTTGCTTCGCACAGCCAGAATCGCTGCTTGCCCGTGTGTTTTGTTGCTGCTCCCATTACCGTCCAAAATGCAACAATGACCGTTAACAATCGATGTGAGACAAATCCAAATGTAGAGGAATAAGAAGAGGCGAACGCATCGCATCATCATCGTCAGCGTAGCGCATGCAACACATAGTCGTGTTGAACACCTTCACGATGAGCATGGTGGCGTCGTCGTCGTACCTGAAGAGAAGGAAGTACCCCAGCCGCAGGTCATAGGCACGGTAGAACTTCTCCCACCCACGAGACAAGTACATGTGGCCCTCCTTGATCACCAACTCCACATCCCACTGCCTGTGAAACCCGCTGCCGGCCTGTCGCAGCGTCACATTATTTGGCGGATCTTCACCCATCAGCATGTTCATAAAACTGTAAGGCAGCCTTTGCAGTTTGGGATAATGAGTGATGTAGAAAACAACAGATATCATAATGAGATGGGTGAAGGGGAGATCTCTTGTTTTATATACCTGCGTCATGGATGATACTGAAGTCTCAAGTATGATAGTGAAGAACTGGAAGCATCCAACTCGCATCATGTGTCGGAGAGCGGCGGTGGCTGCTTCCCACCATCTCGATAAGCAGCAGAAGAGACCAATTAGTACCCTTACAACAGATCATAAAACATGCATGATAACAGTAAAGAGTCGCATAAGTACCACATATGTCCTATTTTAGCAAAGTCATGCTAAAATTCACGGAAAATTTCAGCATGACCTTTGCTGAAAATAGGACATATGGAGTACCAATTTGCAAACGGAAGTTAATCGACATTCGGCAAACTCAAGGGCCTCTCGGGTACTGCAAAATCATTATCCTGTGGAAAAGGCAATGTGCTAATTGCTTAAATCTCATTCAATATTTACAAGACAAACAACGGTGGCAAAGCCCGGTGTTAAAAAGGCCTCGATCACAACATGGAAAATCGTTGGCCTCGAAGAGGTGAAACAAGATATGCATCTCCAGCAAAGGTCATTCAACATTTTGGACAAACCACTACAAGCAATCTTGGATCGATACAAGAAGAATGTGAGAAAATGCGCACAAATACTAATAGATTGAGGTGTTTAACTTGTGGTGCTCTGTGTGCTATCTGAGACATGTATTCTTGACAAACTAGTACAAGTAATGGTGGATCAGATATAGAAGCAATATGATATAATATAAATAAATGCACCCAATAAAAAAATTACCCATCAATGAGCCTTGTCAAAATGGATTGTTTGACGCATAAAACCCAACTCAGTGCATAAGCAACCAGTGTCCCTTGCCATCGTAGAAAAAAAACAAAACCATACAAAGAATTGAACAGTTTATCATAACGGCGGAACACTGATGGTCTGGTATGGCAAGCATGCAAGCTGTAAAGTGACAACACTATAACTGTGAAAAGAGCATAGTCCAGCCAAACATATCGCAGAAATTCCACTGAAATATAACCTAAGCCACACAAAACAAGTAATGAAACTGAAAGTGCAACTAATCCCCGGGTGGTTTTGGTAATTAATAACAACATATATATCATTGAACTAATAGCTTCTTGAGAATCATTTCAGAAAGTTCAGTGATATGGGTATGGCAAGGACTGAAGATGTGGACCCCTCAAAATGCTAAGGCAAGCATTGGCAAAAGCTCAAGACTCCATTTTTGGTTTAGTGATCCAAGATCACATTGAGTCTATAGGAAAGCCAATACTATTAAAAGGGGATGAGGTTATGATAATGATCTGGTTGCTCAAAGTGCTTAGTGATACATCTCCTAAACTATCAACAACTCTCACTTCCATAATACACTCATAAGTAATCTCGGTCCCACCGATTTCCTAAACTCAGTCACACCGAGATGAACCACCTCAGCCATATAGCCAAACCCTAGAAATCTCGGATTTTCCGATTCTGAACTCGGTCTCACCGAAACTTGAGTTGCCAAGCTTCTGTAACCTTCTGTCATCAAATCGGTGTCACCGAGATGATAAAGTCGGTCCCACCAAGATTGAAAGCTCTTGTCTTTGGACGAATCGGACTCACCGAGATTGTATTTTCGGTCCCACCGAAAATCCCAACGTTCACATGTTTTGAACTTTCGGTCTCACCGAGTTGTCAACTTCGGTCTGACCGAGATTGGTCAAATGTGTGTAACGGTTGGATTTTGTGTGGAGGCTATAAATACCCCTCCACCCCCTCTTCATTCGTGGAGAGAGCCATCAGAAAGAACTACCACTCCTACCTTACATTTCTGAGAAGAGAACTACCTACCCTTGTGTTGAGATCAAGTTGCTCCACTCCCACCATATGAAGCTTGATCTCTAGCCTTCCCAAGTTGCTTTCCACTCAATCCTTTCTTCCACCACAGCCAAATCGGTGAGGAGAGTTGAGTGTTGGGGAGATTATCATTTGAAGCACAAGAGCAAGGAGTTCATCATCATCAACACCATCTATTACCTTTTGGAGGGTGGTGCCTCCTAGATTGGTTAGGTGTCGCTTGGGAGCCTCCGTCGAGATGTGGAGTTGAACCAAGAAGTTTGTAAGGGCAAGGAGATCGCCTACTGTGAAGATCTACCCCGAGTAAGGCTAGTCCTCCGTGGGCGTATGCCATGATGGCATAAACAAGGTTGCTTCTTCGTGGACCCTTCGTGGGTGGAGCCCTCCGTGGACTCTCGCAGCCGTTACCCTCCGTGGGTTGAAGTCTCCATCAACGTGGATTGACGATAGCACCACCTATCGGAACCACGAGAAAAATCTCCGTGTCTCCAAATTGCGTTTGCTCTTCTCCACCTCTCTTTACTACATGTGCAATTTACTTTCCGCTGCCTATACTCTAGAATTGCATGTGTAGGGTGATACTTGACTTGATCATCATTGTGAACTTGCCAAAACTTGTCTTTATCAAAAGGCTGAATTTTTATATTGTCAAGTAGTCTAATCACCCCCTCTAGACATACTTTCGATCCTACAAGTGGTATCGAGCTTTGGTCTCCATTGTATTGGTTTCCATTGCATTGGACTCCATAAGCTTGGTTTCACAACCTAGGAGAGTATGGCGTCTAGTGAGGGTAATTTTCAGAGAGGTCCTTACTTTGATGGTTCAAACTTTGCTAGTTGGAAGCATAAAATGAAAATGCATATTCTTGGCCATAACCCGCCGCATGGGGCATTATTTGTGTTGGTTTGCAAGGTGAGTTCTTGAGGAAGGAAAAGTTCGGATCGCGGGCTACTAGCGGATGAGTTGCGGATGTTGCAAAACAATGCTCAAGCTTGTGACATTCTCTTCAATGCTTTGTGTCCCGAGGAGTTCAACAAAATCAGCCGTCTTGAGAATGCAAAAGAGATTTGGGATACTTTGGTCGAAATGCACGAAGGTACCGAGTCCGTGAAGGAATCAAAGCTAGATGTTCTTCAAGGTCAACTTGACAAGTTCAAGATGAAGGAAGGTGAAGGAGTCGCTGAAATGTACTCTAGGCTTGCTCTCATCAACAATGAGATTGCCGGCTTAGGAAGCAAAGAAATGACCGACCGATTCATCATCAAGAATATTCTCAGAGCTTTGGATGGAAAGTATGACACCGTGTGCACTTTGATCCAAATGATGCCAAACTACAAGAATCTCAAGCCAACCGAAGTCATTGGAAGAATTGGTGCTCATGAGATGACACTTAAAGATAAGGAAGAGCTTCACAACAAGTCAAGTGGTGCTTACAAAGCTACAAGTGATGCTCCCACAACCTCAAGTGACAAGCTAGTTTCCAATGAAGAGATAAGCCTAATGGTGAAGAACTTCAACAAATTCTACAAGAGTAGAAGCAAAGAAAGAAGCTCAAAGTCTAGATCATATGATGAAAAGAGATCTTCTAGCCGTGATCGAAACTGCTACAATTGTGGAAGACCCGGACACTACTCAAATGAGTATTCGGCTCCCCACAAGAGAAGAGAAGAATCTCCAAGAAGAAGAAGCTCAAGAGATGAGTCACCTAGGAAAGAGAGAAGGAGTAGAGATGATCGTTATGAACGAAGACCCTCTCGGAGAAGCAAGGATTCGGAGAGGAAAGACAAGTCATCAAGGAGCTACACAAGAAGAAAACATCAAGCTCATGTAGGTGAATGGGTCTCCGGCTCCGACTCCGACAATCAATCCGAGAGAAGCTATCACTCCAACTCCGACTACAGTCAAGATGAAGGTGTTGCCGGTCTTGCTCTCGTATCCTCCAACTCCAACTCCTATGACTTATTTGATTCACCAAATGAGGGAATTGGAAGATGCTTCATGGCTAAAGGCCCCAAGGTATCACACCCTGAATTCATTGACTTTGATAGTGATGAGGATGACTTGCTTGGTGAAGATGAGCTCTTACATGATAAATCTAGTGAGCCTAGTAATGATGAACATGCTAGTAGTCTTTATAGTCGAGAAGAGTCGAATGACAATGCTATGAAGGAGATTGAGCGTCTAACTAAAGAACTAAACACTCTTAGGTTAGCTCATGAAACAACTCAAGAAGATCATAGAGAGCTCCTAAGATCTCATGAGAAGCTACGCTTCGAGAAGCTCAATCTAGAGCAAGAACATGAGTTTCTAAAAGCAATCAATGACGATCTTGAAGAAGAGTTCTTCATATCTTGCCAAACGACTTCTCTTGTCTAATTTCTTGCCACCTATTAAAACTAAGCATGACAAGCATAAGAAAAATTCTTCATCTAGAAGCAACAATATACCTTCTAGTAGTTCTCTTGATTCCACTAACAATGTTTCAAGCCAAGTTACACTTGAGCAAGAAAATAGCTTATTGAAAGGGATTATAGAGAAAGGTGTCTACAAGAGCCTTGCCGGAAGCAAGAACTTTGAGGAAATTGTCCGCAAGCAAGGAAGGCACCGGAAGAATCAAGGAATTGGTTTTGAGCGAAAGTTCAACGCCGAGGGTGTTGAATGGGAAGAAGGTCAATATCCCACTCCACAGTTTATTCCTCAAAAGGAGAAGTACAATCCTACTTCTTCCAATGTGGAACAAGCTCAAGATGATCTTCTACCACAAGACCACAAGCTAAAAGGCAAGGACAAGCTTCAAGAGGAGATTGATGCATTTATTGAAGCACCTCAAGCCATGGTCAAGTGGGTTCCCAAGGAAACGTCAAGTTCTACTTCGTCAAGCTCAACTACAACCCCAAGGATTCCCATCTAGATGATGTGGATCCCGAAGAAGAAGAACTAGAGAGTTCTTGAGGGTGACTCCGCCAACATACTTCACTCACATTCATTTTGGCAAGAACTTGTGCAATCAACTTCCACATCTTGCACTAGTTCATGGAGTCACAAACCCTCTTGTTGGTAAGTCAAGGACAAGGTAATCATTGCTTTCATGGACATCATCTATTGTGTACTTCAATCTATGTCCATGGATATCCTTGTTTGTTCCTTGTGGGACTAACCCATGTAGGTATTGAAAGTGCCCGAATCCAAAGGATTGCTCCCAACTCTTGATGATCTTCATCAACATTGAGCATCCACATCTTCAACATCTACATGAAGTCTTCTACGACAACCCAAGGTTAGTTTGACCCTTAAAAAGGGGTTCTCACATCTAGGGGGAGCTTTGCTCTAAAGAATTGAGCAAAAGCATCTTCAAATGATGTGAACACATTAATGCTTTATGTAAAAGTGGTAACCCCACTTGTGCTTAAACGATGAGTATGACCTATGATCAAATGTTCTCATTTGACTCCTAAGTCAACATACTCATATATAGATGACCTAGTCATCGACAAATTGTGTGATAGTAGCTAGAGTTTTGATTGTGCATGTTTGACACATATTTCATTTGCTATCTTATTGTGTGAGCATGTTGGATGCATGATTTTATCCATTCAAGGACATCCATTTGTTGCTTTGGTCTTTTTGATTTTTTCGACCAAATGGATGGACAAGAATGCCTAAGTTCCTCCCCTAGCTATCTATGCTTTCTTGTCTCAAATTCTATTCATGCTTATATCACAAACTTTGAACAAGTCATTTTGGACCCTCCGAGTGAGGAGCACTTTGAGCCACCGATCCGTCAAAGGCTAAACTTCCAAAACCTTCTAAGTGATTTGGTCGACCAACCCACTCAAACTCGGTCAAACCGAAAGCATTTAGACTGATCTAGGTTTTCACCTCGTGAAACCGAGTTGTGATTTTCGGCGTGACGAAGTGTATAACTCGCCTGCGTTGTCCATCTCGGTGCCACCGAAGTTTACAACTCGGTCCCACCGACAACAAAGGGTATATATACTCGAGGGCAGCGTTGATTTCTACTTCAAACGCTTCGCCCCCACACCCCTTGCTGCCGTCGCCTGGTCTCCGGATCGTCTCCGTCGTCGCCTGCGCACCCTCGCCGCAGGTCTCCACCGCCGTCAACGGACATCTTCTCCGCGCCGTTGCCGCCGTAGAGAAACTCCACCAAGTTAGGGTGAGTTTCGATCCCACTCGTGCTCCCATCTCCGATTCAATGCACGTTTGGTTTGCCTGTGATCTTGCCACGTTTGAGATCTTCCTAACACCAGATTAGTTCCTTTGAACGAAATTCGAGTAAAAGTTTTAGGGTTAGGTTTCCGCCGAACACATCTCGGTGAGACCGACTTTAGATTTTCGGTATGACCGATTTGGCCTCTGGCCATTGCACTGCACCTTTCGGTCCAACCGAGTTGTGCAAATCGGTGTGACCGAAATGAGGATTTAGTGAAACCCTAGTGTTTTCGGCAGACGAAACCCACTTCGTCCAACCGAAAGTGGTGTGAATGCTTCGTTTGAACACTTGGATTCACGAATTTTAAACTCGGTCCGACCAAAATGTCTTTCGTGAAAACCTAATACGAAATTTGAACTCATTTGTTTGCAAAATCTTCTGTAGTTTGTGATAACTCTTCTACTCGCCTACATCTTATCTATTCACAGGTTGTCGGCCATGTCGGATGCCGGTGACAGCCGAACAGGTCGAGTCACCTTTACAGAGATTCCGAGCGGGCACTAGTCCCGATCCCGGCAGCTCATCGATGATGGTGAGAGGAGTACACCAAGTGGTTTGCCTCCTGCAGCCACCAGGGCCAGAAAGAAGAGAAACTCAGATGAGGAAGACTCAGATTTTGTTGTTGAGGAAGAGGTCTCATCAAAGCCCAAGAGGAAAGTTGTTGCCAAAGAGCCTCAAGGTCAGCAAACAAAGAAGGGCACCAGAAAAGTCAAGCAGTCCACAGTTGCAAAGAAGCTAAGTATGGAAGAGGAAACTACGAGCAAAGTGAAGAAAACTTCCAAGAGGAAGAGGTTAGTGCATGATGATGCAGCAGATGAAGATGAGGAAGAGGAAGCACCCCAGCCTCCTCAGAAGCCCAAGCTCATGGGTGATGCCATCAGGGCAGGAGCTACTTCAAAGTCCAAGCCATCTGCTCCAGCAAAGGCAGCTCCAGCAAAGCCTGCTGCCAAGCCCAAGAAGACAGTCAGGAACATCCCAGCATCAGAAAAGAAGAAAGATGATGTGCCACCAGCTGTGTCAGATGATGAAGGACCAGTTTTGCTAAAACTTCGTCCAAAACTGCCAATCCACAATGATGCTCATCCTCAAGCTGAAAACATGAAGGAAAGGAAGGATAGAGGTCTCAGGCTATGGAGACAAGCTGATCCATATGCCGTGAGGAGAAGAACTGCTGTTGATCCAAGATTTCACACCAGAGAGCAGCAGGACTTCTATGAGACTGTGCTGATGGACAAGAAGCCCATAATGGCAGACACCAGATTTGTTGATTGGAAATACATTGACAGTGAAGAGCACAGAGACTTCTTTCCACATGTGCATGAGAGCTTCACCTTGCATGTGGTGTTGCAGACTTCGTGAGGTCGAAGTTGACAAGTTGGAATGATGAAATGATTATGCAATTCTATGCCTGACTCATTTCTATCCGGATGGAAGGATCACATGGATGATGAAGGCCAAAGGTTCTCTTCAACTGTTGAAGAGTGGGCAGAACTTCTGCATGCTCCAGTGCAAAGAGAGGATGATGTTGATGTTTATGGTATTCCCAAGAAGAACCATGAATCTATGAAGAACATGTACAAGGAGGTTCCAGCTAAGGATGTAGGAATCGAAGCTTGGCTCGATGTATTATCTCCGAGCAGGTCTACCTACCACAAACACTATTTCGAGGCATACCTTGATGCCCAAGTGCGGAGATCATCGCATGATCAGAGGATACTCTATCAACATGCTGCATATACTTGATGAGAAGGCACCTTTCAAGGTGATGGAATTAATAGTAGAGACTATTAAGAGGACTGCAGCTGACCAGAAAAGGTCGTGTGGATTTGCCCCGCATATTCAGATGCTTATCAATGCCAAGTTTGGCACGGGCACATTCTTGTTGGATAGAGAACACTTAGCACTGCAGCCTGAGCATGAGGACAATGATGTTGTGATGGATGAGGAGGATCCAACGTCAGTTGAAGGTCAAGCAAAGATTGAAGCTGCCAAGAAAGCCAAAGCTGAGAAGGAAGCAGCAGCAGCAGCAGCTAAACCAAAGAGTGTTGGAGAACAGCGACTTGAAGCTACCCAAAGGATTGAACAACGCCTGGCCAGCATTGTACAGTCTCAGGAGAGCCTAGAGAGGATTGTCGAAGACAAGATCCATGCTCGATGTGAAGTCGATGAAGTGCAAGTAATGTCAACAAGCTTGAGGCAGATATCAAGGAAGCAAAGAGGAGAAGGAAGAGCTTATGCGTGAGATGCAGGATGACCTAGTCCGGGATGCTTATGAACAGATCGCTCCGGTTCCCACAGACCCGATCACTGCTATTCCGATGGATCGACACGGGACTACAGCTTCAAAGACCTCCACAGCTCCATCGGTTGCTCGGCTCCAGCTCCAGCTCCGGTGACCACTCCTCCAAAGACAGACATCAGTGAAGTCTTTGCCGATGCAGCCATATCAACTCCATCAACCTGCATAGAGCCGCCAGCAGAGTCCCTAGTGACGTTTAGCTCTATGCCTTTTCGAACTTTTTGGTAACTTGTTGCCAAAGGGGGAGAAATTGTATAGATCATAGGACTTCGAGAGAGAGAGTGCTTTTGTCTTTGCGCTTTTGCTCTTTCGTTCATTTGCGGTCTTTTTGAGATACTTTTGGTTTTCGAGACATTTTGTGTGTTTGATACTACGTTTGATCCCACCTTAATGAGTGCGTGGTCGTACTATGCTTTAATGTGTGCTTAATGCTTATCATATGCTATTCCTATCTTGTATGACCATTTACTCATGTCTTGGTGATTGGGTGCATGCTATTCATTCTTATCATTTTGTGCGCTCCACCAAGATGTAAGTGACATGCAAGAGTGACCCATGATCCTAATCGATTGTGCATTTGCATTCAAACGCAAATCTTAAATAATGCACAAATTTAGGGGGAGCTCTTGCTTATCACATACTTCTCAAAGCGACGATATTATTCATTGATTATATCCTTTGTTGAAGCTTTGATCTATATGTTGTCATCAATTACCAAAAAGGGGGAGATTGAAAGTGCAACTAATCCCCGGGTGGTTTTGGTAATTAATAACAACATATATATCATTGAACTAATAGCTTCTTGAGAATCATTTCAGAAAGTTCAGTGATATGGGTATGGCAAGGATGAAGATGTGGACCCTCAAAATGCTAAGGCAAGCATTGGCAAAAGCTCAAGACTCCATTTTTGGTTTAGTGATCCAAGATCACATTGAGTCTATAGGAAAGCCAATACTATTAAAAGGGGATGTGGTTATGATAATGATCTGGTTGCTCAAAGTGCTTAGTGATACATCTCCTAAACTATTAGCAACTCTCACTTCCATAATACACTCATAAGTAATCTCGGTCCCACCGATTTCCTAAACTCAGTCACACCGAGATGAACCACCTCAGCCATATAGCCAAACCCTAGAAATCTCGGATTTTCCGATTCTGAACTCGGTCTCACCGAAACTTGAGTTGCCAAGCTTCTGTAACCTTCTGTCATCAAATCGGTGTCACCGAGATGATATAGTCGGTCCCACCGAGATTGGCAAGCTCTTGTCTTTGGACGAATCGGACTCACCGAGATTGTATTTTCGGTCCCACCGAAAATCCCAACGTTCACATGTTTTGA
Source organism: Aegilops speltoides (assembly GCA_021437245.1). Classification (NCBI taxonomy): domain Eukaryota; kingdom Viridiplantae; phylum Streptophyta; class Magnoliopsida; order Poales; family Poaceae; genus Aegilops; species Aegilops speltoides. The sequence continues at coordinate 27,952,698 of CM038145.1, forward strand.
ACTTTCGGTCTCACCGAGTTGTCAACTTCGGTCTGACCGAGATTGGTCAAATGTGTGTAACGGTTGGATTTTGTGTGGAGGCTATAAATACCCTCCACCCCCTCTTCATTCGTGGAGAGAGCCATCGAAAGAACTACCACTCCTACCTTACATTTTCGAGAAGAGAACTACCTACCCTTGTGTTGAGATCAAGTTGCTCCACTCCCACCATATGAAGCTTGATCTCTAGCCTTCCCAAGTTGCTTTCCACTCAATCCTTTCTTCCACCACAGCCAAATCGGTGAGGAGAGTTGAGTGTTGGGGAGATTATCATTTGAAGCACAAGAGCAAGGAGTTCATCATCATCAACACCATCTATTACCTTTTGGAGGGTGGTGCCTCCTAGATTGGTTAGGTGTCGCTTGGGAGCCTCCGTCGAGATGTGGAGTTGAACCAAGAAGTTTGTAAGGGCAAGGAGATCGCCTACTTCGTGAAGATCTACCCCGAGTAAGGCTAGTCCTCCGTGGGCGTATGCCATGATGGCATAAACAAGGTTGCTTCTTCGTGGACCCTTCGTGGGTGGATCCCTCCGTGGACTCTCGCAGCCGTTACCCTCCGTGGGTTGAAGTCTCCATCAACATGGATTGACGATAGCACCACCTATCGGAACCACGAGAAAAATCTCCGTGTCTCCAAATTGCGTTTGCTCTTCTCCACCTCTCTTTACTACATGTGCAATTTACTTTCCGCTGCCTATACTCTAGAATTGCATGTGTAGGGTGATACTTGACTTGATCATCATTGTGAACTTGCCAAAAACTTGTCTTTATCAAAAGGCTGAATTTTTATATTGTCAAGTAGTCTAATCACCCCCCCTCTAGACATACTTTCGATCCTACAGAAACCTCCACCAAGAACAGAGCCATACTATAGCAGCAAGACTGTAGTAAGAAAGAACCAATTCCCAAGTCCCAAAATTAACCCTGAAGTTCGCTTGCTTACAGTAAATTAACCTGAAGTTCGCTGGCATTTGCTTTGTGCCCTAATCAAGCAGCCTCTTGATAAAACGCATGGAAGCTGAATGTGCTTCTCATGATTTGGCTTGAGGGAAGTGTTTTACCGAAAAATGACAAGATGCCACACGTTTATTTGCACTCAGGGGTGGAGCCAGCTATATGGCGAGGTTTGGCAGGTGCCATACCTAAAATTTGGCAAAAATACTACGTATATATACTATACTTGTCTGAAGATTTGAGCTGAGTTCAGTTTTGTCAGTTGGGAGGAGGAGAACACTCTCAGAGGCACGTTGAATTGCCCATAGCCCAATTATCCTCCCAGCAGCCCACCTAGCTGCATGTTAGCCCAGCTCCAGCCTCTAGTAGTCCAGTTACGCTACAAATCGAGCCCGCTGATGGAAATCACGCAGAGATACAACCGCCATTACAGAATAGGAGCACGATCTAGCTCTCGGTTACGGGGATTCCGACGGCGACCATGCTCGGCGAACGTGGCGGCGGCGGGTGGTACTGCAGCGAATTAGGTGGCGAGTGATACACCTGCGGCGCAGACCCAAAAGCAATGAGCTTAATGCCTCTATGTGCCAACGACGGCGAGGCCGGAGCAATGACGTCAGGTCAGGATCCTCGCCGTATTGGTTCTAAAATTTCGTACTTCCTATGTCCATTTTTTCAGTCCATACACTAGTAAACATCAATTCTTTTTTATAAATTTGATTCGTTGTTTTTTTAGGGGAATTCGATTAGTTGTTCTGTGATCTATGATCAGTGAATTTGTTTTTCTGATCTATAAAGTAAGTTGTGTTAAAAAAGGAATCTACTATGTACTCCCTCCTTCCCATAATGTAAGACGTTTTTTCACACTGGGACGGAGGGAGTAGTAACTAGAGAGACTAATAAGCAATTTTAGAAAAAAAAAATCGAAGAAAGCTTCAAAGAGCACTAATTCAACACCGACAAACGTTTATGTTTTGTAGCGAACGATTTGTGAACCTTTATGTTTTCGATTTTCATTCTAGACTTTGAATACCCATTGAATGTGGCACTCCGCACAGCTACTCTCCAAACTCGCGAGGCATAGCTTCGTGTGATTATTCCCTGGTTCCGACCTGCTGTCCCTAGCTGGCTAAGTGCCAGAAGATCGAGTAAGGTATCGATCAGAGAGCAACCGTGTGAGGTTGGAAGTGCCTGGCCGGGCATGGCGTTGGCTAATGGCGAGGCAGGAGCACGCACAAGCGGCACATAGTTATATTGTACATTGGTCCTTACCTCGTGAAATCTGCCACACCTATAAATTATTCCTCCCTTCGCCACTGTTTGCACTTTGACACAAATGACACATTTACAGGTGGCCCCAAACCCCATGTGTCAGACAAAGGCATGTCACTTTGTCAAATTCCTTGTTCTTCACATAACAAAATCAATGAACACTTTGACTCCAAAAAAATCAATTAACCCCTTTTACCCGGCCAAGGAAAAGGCAACTTTGGCCCTTCTTTCCGTTGTTCCAGCACACAGCATAGACATATAGGAGGCAGAGAGCTTTCGCTCTTTGCAGTTTGCACGCACACGGCGCTCCCTGGGATAATGGCTTGACCGATGCTACCAGAAATCGATTAGTCCACACATAATGTGGCCCATTATGCCTCTCCTCTCCCTAATCCCCCCTCAACAGCAACCCTATTTCATCTCATGAACAAAACCTAGGGTTCGCTCGTATGACGCAAACTGAGGGCCAAAACCTAGGATCTGGCAAGCGGATGGGACGAGCGACGAGGTGGTGCGGGAGTATCCTCGCTGGCAGCCGCCGCCGCCTTGAATCGCCGTCGATCGCCGGGCTGGAGGGGGTCCCGCAGCGAAAAGGGGGGGCGGGTGGGTGCGGCAAACAAGGAGGGAGCGGGAGAAGAATGCAGAGGAGGTGGGGCGAAGGGAAGCACCTCGCTGCAGGACGCCGTGCGGTCGCCGGTCGGAGTGGCCGCAGTGGTGGAGCAGGCTGCCCCGCTCTCCCTGGCGACGGCGAGGCTGCACTGGGAGTAGTCTCCTCCTCCTCCTCGTCCTCCTCCTGGTTCTCCTCCTCCGGCTCGGGGCGCGGGGGCGTGGGGGCAGCGGCGCAGGGGAGCTGCAGTGGTGGGGGGCGTGGGGGCGCGGAGGCGGCGGCACGGGGGAGCTGTAGTGGTGGGGGCGCGGGGGCGACGGGGGTGGATTCCGGCGAGGGTCGGGACGGCGGCGGCAGGGGACGGAGGGGACGGATGGGGCGTGCAGGCGCGGTGGCGGCGTACGGTTGGGGAGGAAGGGAGGGAGGGGAATAGGTGGAGTGGGGGGAAGCTTACTAATGGCGCACCCAGCGGCGGTGCGCCATTAGTAGTTTTGCAAAAAAAAGAATAAATTTTTTTCAGTACTGGCGCACTCCTTGTCTGGTGTGCCATTACTAGTTAGAACTAGTAATGGAGCACTTCGGTTTGATGCGCCATTAGTATGTATGTAAAAATGAAAAAAATTTATAACTAGTGGCGCACCTTTTGTGTGGTGCGCCATTAGTGTCTTCCACACTAATGGCGCATCACCAACTAGTGCGCCATTAGTATATAGTAATGGCGCACTACTTCCCTTGTGCGCCATTAGTGTCAATCCTATCTATAGCCCTTTTCCTAGTAGTGTGAACACTCTTCCCAGTCCCCCGGCTTGGAGCGAGGAGAGCGAGCAGAAGAGCTGCGATGACCGGCCATGTTGGAATGGTTTTTCCGGAGCGCTCTGTTGGATGCTTGCTCGTTGGGGGAGAGTGAGGTTTGGATCTGAGAATCCCCGTCTTTTCAAATTGACGGTCAGCCCGAAGAATTGGAGGTGGCAAATGCAAAAATGCCTCGGTTCCTCGCATTCGCTCGACACGTGGAGATGGTCATTATTAAGGCACTGAAGCCGAGGAGTACACCATTGATGGGATGCCGAACACTATTTGTCGTAACAGGTACTTTGGAACATTCGGAGAAGGAACCCGCCTTGCAATGCCGAAGACAAGACTGTGCGCCAGACTCATCGTCATTGAATCCTTGTTCAGGGGCTACTGAGGGAGTCCTGGATTAGGGGGTATCTGGACAGCCGGACTATATACTTCGTCCGGATTATTGGAGCGTGAAGATACAAGACTCAAGACTCCGTCCCGTGTCCGGATGGAACTCTCCTTTGCGTGGAAGACAAGCTTGGCGATCCGGATATTGTATTTCCTTCCTTGTAACCGACTCCATGTAAACCTTAGCCCTCTCCGGTGTCTATATAAACCGGAGAGGTTGGTCCTTAGAAGGCTGATCACAATTAAATCATAATCATCATAGGCTAGCTTCTAGGGTTTAGCCTCTACGATCTTGTGGTAGATCCACTCTTGTACTACTCATATTGTCAATATTAATCAAGCAGGAAGTAGGGTTTTACCTCCATCGAGAGGGCCCGAACCTGGGTAAACATTGTGTCCCTTGCTTCCTGTTACCATCAGCCTAAGACGCACAGATCGGGACCCCCTACCCGAGATCCGCCGGTTTTGACACTGACATTGGTGCTTTCATTGAGAGCTCCTCTGTGTCGTCGCTGCAAGGCTCGATGGCTCGCCTCATTGTCAAGGACAACATTACCTCCGGGGGAGCGCTGGCTGTAGGCCAAACTATTCGACTTGGTGGCTTCATCATGGCTGCCCCATCGGCGGTTGCGCCAACGATGGCCTCTCGGGTCATCACGCATAACCTTCGCGTCAATTCGGAACTCGCTGAACAGATGGATCCGAGAGCTCTCCTCCCTTAATGAGCTCTTGGATCGCATCGCCGCTCTGGGAGTCGCTACAGACTATGACCGGATCGGGCTTAAACCCGACCAAAGTGACATTAAATCCCCGCCGGCCACCCATGAGATAGCGGTAGTGGAGGAACCACATACGGAATGCCCCTCATTTTTGAGGACGAATTATGTCCGGATCACCGAGCTCCCTGAGCCGGACACCCTCTCAAGGGAATACATGACCCGGGTCCCAGACATAGAATCGGGCATTGGGCTGGAGAAGTTGGGCAGCACCCCGGATCCCGAGCTGTCAGACTCGGAAGCTCCCATGCCCCTGGTCGCTAGATCGGATCAGAATCCGGATTTAGCTACGACCACCCACCCGGACTTAAACCGTCTCTCCCATACCAGGCAAGAGCCCCAGGAGACAGTACATCGCTATTGGGCCAGATTCCTCCTTGCGCTAAATAAGGTCAAGGACTGTCGCGAGGAGGATGTTGTCTCACTTTTCTGCAAAAATTGCACGAACAAAGGAATCCTTAATGCTATAAGTCGCCGTGACATAGTACACTTGCTAACTTGGCAACCATAGTACAGAAGTACTATGCGATGGTCCTTAGAAGGCCGATCACAATTACAATCATAATCATCATAAGCTAGCTTCTAGGGTTTAGCCTCTACGATCTCGTGGTAGATCTACTCTAGTACTACTCATATCGTCAATATTAATCAAGCAGGAAGTAGGGTTTTACCTCCATCGAGAGGGCCCGAACCTGGGTAAACATTGTGTCCCTTGCTTCCTGTTACCATCAGCCTAAGATGCACAGATCGGGACCCCCTACCCGAGATCCGCTGGTTTTGACACCGACAGCCTCCACACATGGGGAGGCCGAGGCATCCAAGAAGGGGAACACTCCCCTTCCAGACAACTCCGCGGCGGCCGCCAATAATGGCGGGGAGTGGGAGCCCAGGGTCAAGCCCCTGGCCAAATCGTGAGTATCTGGACACGTTCATGTATCCGGCCTTTTTATTTTTTGTTTTACTATGCTTATTTATGCATTTGTAGTCCGGCTCGGTCTAGTCCCGAGCGGTCGTTATCCTCAGAGGATTCGCTGGATCCGGCTATGATGGATAGCGAGACCCTTCCGTCGGCCACCTCTCCCTGGGACCTGGATGGTGCTAAGACGTCGTCCCAAAGGATCCCCGTCCCAGGAGAGAATCCGATAGCCGTCCAGGAGGCGCCAGAGGGTGAAGCCTCGGCTGCCGGACACACGGGGGAGTAGACCCCCATGGATACTGACGATGGGGGCGTATTCAATTCGGCCATCATCCAAATATAATTTCGGAGACCCCTACGGTTCCAGAATCAGGCAAGCAACCCCCTTCGAAGAGAAGGGGCACGCCTATACCACCGGTGACCTCTGTCCAACCAGAGGCAACAGACAGATTGCAGGAAGCGCTGAAAGGCGCCTCCATTGTTGATGAACACCGTACCCATTAAGGTACGGTGATTGGGAAGGTCCAGGCCGCGGAAAGCGGGTTGACCGAAGCTTGCACTAGCCTTCTAACATGCTTTGAGGTAAGGAATGTAATTGTAAAAGAATGTCACAGTATAGACAGTTGCCCCTGATGCTCTATTTGGAGGTCGGAAAGAAAAGCCAAATAGAGGATCAAAATAATTTTCGCAGGAGTCTAACATAATATGTTTATGTCAACAAGAAGGCATCATTGCTTGCTACTGCCGCTCATACTGCGGAGGTCTCCGGACTGAAGCAGAACCTGGAGCGGGCCGAGGAGGAGCTCGGCCTTGTGAAGAAGCAGCTGGAGGACAGCCAAGGTACGCAGTAACCTACGCGTATATTGATGAAGGATGAATGGTTCGTGTTGACTAAAGTGTCATGAACTTTATTAGGGGCCACGACTGAAGTAGCGGCCCTCAAGAAGGCGTTGGCCAAGGCCGAGGACAAAGCGGCCAAGGAACGAGCCGCGCGCGAGAAGCGAGAGGCCTGGGTCAGCGAGGTCCAGCAAGAGCTCCAGGACGTCGTCAAGAAGTACGAGTCCTTGGAGCGCGATTCGAAGACTCAAGAGTCCGAACTTGCCAAGGCCTGCCAGAGCGCACAAGATGCCCGAGACGAAGCCCAGAGCTCCCACCAGGAAATCCAGGCGGCCAGGAAGATTGCGACGGGTAAGGCTTTCATTATGCAAAGCAGATATGTGAAGGAGACATTCCTTTTACTTACCCGTATTTGGATCTCTCCAGGGGCGTTTACGGATCTGTCGCGCAGCATATCAGATGCTACAGAATTCTATCGAGCCGAAGAAGGGAGCTCTACGGAGAAGCTGTTCTGGTCTCAATACCTTGGACCAGAACATCTAGTGCCCTTTAGCGACCAACTGAAACAGCTGGTCGAGCTGCATAAGGCGGCAGAACTAGCCATGAAGGACTTAATAGTCTGGCTATGGCCTGCCGAGCCCATGCCCAGCAGCTACTTCGGACTCATGAAGCGGCTTGCGAGTGCCTGCTGATACGTCCGTTTTGCATCATACTTTTATATCAATATTTATTGCATTATGGGTTGTTATTACACTTTATATCTCAATACTTATGGCAATTCTCTCTTATTTTACAAGGTTTACCATGAAGAGGGGGAATGCCGGCAGCTAGAATTCTGGCTGGAAAAGGAGCAAACATTGGAAACCTATTCTGCACAGCTCCAAAAGTCCTAAAACTCCATGAAACAACCTTTTGGATTTAATAAGAATTTTTTAGCGAAAGAAATACACCAGGGGGCCCACACCCTGTCCAGGAGACAGGAGGGCACCCCCCCTACAGGGCACCCCCTATCTCTTGGGCCCCCTGGTGGGCCTCCGGCGTCCATCTTCTGCTATAATAGAGCTTTTATCCTGGAAAAACTCATGGGCAAGCTTACGGGACGAAACTCCACCACCACGAGGCGGAACCTTGGCGGAATCAATCTAGGGCTCTGGCGGAGCTGTTCTGCCGGGGGCACTTCCCTCCGGGAGGGGGAAATCATCACCAACTTCATCACCAATGATCCTCTCATCGGGAGGGGGTCAATCTCCATCAACATCTGACCAGCACCATCTCCTCTCAAAACCCTAGTTCATCTCTTGTATCCAATCTTGTATCAAAACAACAAATTGGTACCTGTGGGTTGCTAGTAGTGTTGATTACTCCTTGTAGTTGATGCTAATTGGTTTACTTGGTGGAAGATCATATGTTAAGATCCTTTATGCATATATTACCCCTCTGATTATGAACATGAATATGCTTTGTGAGTAGTTACGTTTGTTCCTGAGGACATGGGTGAAGTCTTGCTATTAGTAGTCATGTGAATTTGGTATTCGTTCGATATTTTGATGAGATGTATGTTGTGTTTTCCTCTGGTGGTGTTATGTGAACGTCAACTACATGACACTTCACCGTTATTTGGGCCTAGAGTAAGGCATGGGGAAGTAATAAGTAGATGATGGGTTGCTAGAGTGACAGAAGCTTAAACCATAGTTTATGCGTTGCTTCGTTAGGGGCTGATATGGATCCATATGTTTAATGCTATGGTTAGGTTTACCTTAATACTTCTTTTGTAGTTGCGGACGCTTGCAATATGTGTTAATCATAAGTGGGATGCTTGTCCAAGTAAGGGCAGTACCCAAATACCGGTCCACCCACATATCAAATTATCAAAGTACCGAACACGAATCATATGAACGTGATGAAAACTAGCTTGACGCCAATTCCCAATGTGTCCTCGGGAGCTCCTTTCTCATTATTAGAAATTGTCCAGGCTTATCCTTTGCTACATAAAGGATTGGGCCACCTTGCTGCACTTTATTTACTTTACTTGTTACTCGTTACTATTTATCTTATCACAAAACTATCTATCACCTACAATTTCAGTGCTTGCAGAGAAAACCTTACTGAAAACCGCTTATCATTTCCTTCTGCTCCTCGTTGGCTTCGACACTCTTACTTATCGGAAGGACTACGATTGATCCCATACACTTGTGGGTCATCAAGACTCTTTTTTGGCGCTGTTGCCGGGGAATGTAGCGCTTTTGGTGAGTGGAACTTGGTAAGGAAACATTTATATAGTGTGCTGAAATTTTCTGTTACTTGTCACTATGGAAACTAATCCTTTGAGGGGCTTGTTTTGGGTATCTTCACCCCAACCAGAAGAGCAAAGAGTTTCTCCTCAACCTACTGAACTTTATGAAAATATTTACTTTGAGATTCCTTCGGGTATGATAGAGAAACTACTAGCTAATCCATTTGCAGGAGATGGAACATTGCATCCCGATTTACACCTTATCTTTGTGGATGAAGTTTGTGGATTATTTAAGCTTGCAGGTATTCCTGATGATGTTGTCAAAAGAAAGGTCTTCCCTTTATCTTTGAATGGAGATGCATTGACATGGAATAGGCTATGTGATGATACGAGGTCTTGGAATTATAAGCGATTGAAGTTGGAATTTCACCAGAAGTTCTATCCTATGCATCTTGTTCATCATGATCGTAATTACATATATAATTTCTAGCCTCGTGAAGGAGAAATCATTGCTCAAGCTTGGGGGAGGCTTAAGTCAATGTTATATTCATGCCCCGATCATGAGCTCTCTCGGAAAATGATTATTCAGAATTTTTATGCTCGGCTTTCTCTTGATAATCGCAACCTGCTCAATACTTCATGTGCTGGTTCTTATATGCTGAAGACTATTGATTTCAAATGGGACTTATTGGAAAGAATTAAATGCAACTCTGAAGATTGGGGTTCCGACGATGGTAAGGAGTCAAGTATGACATCTAAGTTCGATTGTGTTAAATCTTTTATGGATACCGATGCTTTCCGTGGATTTAGCTCTAAGTATGGACTTGACTCTGAGATACTAGCTTCTTTCTGTGAATCTTTTGCTACTCACGTTGATCTCCCTAAAGAGAAGTGGTTTAAATATAATCCTCTTGTTGAAGCGAAAGTAGTTGCACCTATTACAGTCGAAGAAAAGACTATTACCTATATTGATCCTATTGTTCCTACTACTTATGTTGAAAACCCTCCTTTTCCTGTTAGGATAAAGGATCATGCTAAAGCTTCGCCTATTGTTCGTAAGAGTAATACTAGGACTTATACACCTCCTGAGCAAATTAATGTTGAACCTAGTATTGCTATGGTTAAAGATCTCTTGGATGAGGATTTAGATGGGCATGTTATTTCTTTCTGAGGTGAGACTGCAAATATTGCTAGACTTGATACTAAGACACATAGACCTGTCGTAGGCATGCCTGTTATTTCTGTTAAAATAGGAGATCATTGTTATCATGGCTTATGTGATAATGGTGCTAGTGCTAGTGCAATACCTTATACTTTATATCAAGAAATTATGCATGACATTGCACCCATTGAATTAGAAGACATTGATGTTACTATCAAGCTTGCTAATAGGGATACCATTAAACCCTTTGGGATTGTTATAGATGTTGATATTTTGTGTGGGAAGGTTAAATACCCTGTTGATTTTCTCGTTCTTGGTTCCCCGCAAGATGATTTTTGTCCCATTATTTTTGGTAGACCCTTCTTGAATACAGCTAGTAGTAAGATTAATTGTGAAAAGAATACTCTCACCATTGGCATAGATGGTATGTCTCATGAGTTTAATTTTGCTAAGTTTAGTAGACAACCTCGTGATAGGGAACCACCTAGCAAGGATGAAATTATTGGTCTTGCTTCCATTGCTGTTCCTCCAACTGATCCGTTAGAACAATATTTGCTAGACCATGAAAACGATATGTTTATGAAGGAAAGGGAGGAAATAGATGAAGTGTTCCTTAAGCAGAACCTGTCTTTGAAACATAACCTTCCGTTGAAATTCTTGGGATCCCCTCCACCCAAGGGTGATCCCGTGTTTGAACTCAAAGCATTACCTGATAATCTTAAGTATGCTTATCTTGATGAAAAAGAAATATATCCTGTTATTATTAGTGCTAAACTTTCAGAGAAAGAAGAAGAAAGATTATTGAAAACTCTAAAGAAGCACTGAGCAGCTATTGGATATACTCTGGATGATCTTAAGGGCATTAGTCCCACATTATGCCAACACAAAATTACAGTGGAGAAAGATGCTAAACCAGTTAGAGATCCTCAAAGACGATTAAATCCCAAGATGAAGGAAGTGGTAAGAAAGGAGATACTAAAGCTCCTTGAGGCAGGTATTATTTATCCTGTTGCTGATAGTGAATGGGTAAGCCCTGTCCACTGTGTTCCTAAAAAGGGAGGTATTACCATTGTTCCTAATGATAAAGATGAATTGATCCCGCAAAGAATTATTATAGGTTATAGGATGGTAATTGATTTCCGTAAGTTAAATAAAGCTACTAAGAAAGATCACTACCCCTTACCTTTTATTGATCAAATGCTAGAAAGACTATCCAAACACACACATTCCTGCTTTCTAGATGGTTATTCTGGTTTCTCTCAAATACCTGTGTCGGCGAAGGATCAATCTAAAACTACTTTTACTTGCCCTTTTGGTACTTTTGCTTATAGACGTATGCCTTTTGGTTTATGCAATGCACCTGCTACCTTTCAAAGATGCATGATGGCTATATTCTCTGATTTTTGTGAAAAGATTTGTGAGGTATTCATGGATGACTTTCCGTTTATGGATCCTCTTTTGATGATTGTTTGAGCAACCTTGATCGAGTTTGTAGAAATGCGAAGACACTAGTCTCGTCCTGAATTGGGAAAAGTGTCACTTTATGGTTAATGAAGGCATTGTCTTGGGGCACAAGATCTCCGAGAGAGGTATTGAAGTTGATAAAGCCAAAGTTGATGCTATTGAAAAGATGCCATGTCCCAAGGACATAAAAGGTATAAGAAGTTTCCTCGGTCATGCCGGTTTTTATAGGAGGTTCATTAAGGACTTCTAAAATCTCTAGGCCTCTGACTAATTTATTGCAAAAAGATATTCCTTTTCTCTTTGATGATGATTGTGTAGAAGCATTTGAAGTACTTAAGAAAGCTTTGATCACTTCACCTATTGTTCAGCCGCCAGATTGGAATTTACCTTTTGAAATTATGTGCGATGCTAGTGATTATGCTGTAGGTGTTGTTCTAGGGCAAAGAGTCGATAAGAAATTGAATGTTATCCAGTATGCTAGTAAGACTCTTGATACTGCCCAGAGAAATTATGCTACTACTGAAAAAGAGTTCTTAGCAGTTGTGTTTGCATGTGATAAGTTTAGACCATATATTGTTGATTCCAAAGTTACTATGCACTCTGATCATGCTCCTATTAAATATCTTATGGAAAAGAAAGATGCTAAGATAACTTGTCTAGGTTAGAGAATGTTCGTGATGACCCACTGCCTATTAATGATAGCTTCCCTGATGAACAATTAGCGGTCGTTAATGCTTCTCATACTGCTCCTTGGTATGCTGATTATGCTAATTACATTGTTGCTAAATTTATACCGCCTAGTTTCACATACCAGCAAATGAAAAAGTTATTTTATGATTTAAGACATTACTTTTGGGATGATCCACACCTTTATAAAGAAGGAGTAGATGGTGTTATTGGATGTTGTGTGCCTGAGCATGAATAGGAACAGATTCTACGTAAGTTTCACTCTAAATCTTATGGAGGACACCACGCTGGAGATAGAACTGCACAGAAGGTACTACAATCTGGTTTTTATTGGACTACTCTCTTCAAAGAAGCTTGTAAGTTTGTCTTATCTTGTGATGAATGTCAAAGAATAGGTAACATTAGTAGATGTCGAGAAATGCCTATGAATTATTCTCTTGTTATTGAACCGTTTGATGTTTGGGGCTTTGATTATATGGGACCTTTTCCTGCCTCTAATGGTTATACACATATTTTAGTTGTTGTTGATTACGTTACTAAGTGGGTAGAAGCTATTCCAACTAATAGTGCTGATCATAACACTTCTATTAAAGTGCTTAAAGAAGTTATTTTTCCGAGGTTTGGAGTCCCTAGATATCTTATGACTGATGGTGGTTCACATTTTATTCATGGTGCTTTCCGTAAGATGCTTGCTAAGTATGATGTCAATCATAGAATCGCATCTCCTTATCATCTGCAGTCTAGTGGTCAAGTAGAGTTGAGCAATAGAGAGCTCAAATTAATTTTGCAAAAGACTATGAATAGATCTAGAAAGAATTGGTCCAAAAACTTGATGATGCATTATGGGTTTATAGAACTGCATACAAAAATCCTATGGGTATGTCTCCATATAAGATGGTTTATGGAAAAGCGTGTCATTTACCTCTTGAACTTGAACATAAGGCATATTGGGCTATTAAAGAGCTCAACTATGACTTCAAACTTGCCGGTGAGAAGAGGTTGTTTGATATTAGCTCACTTGATGAATGGAGAACCCAAGCGTATGAGAATGCCAAGCTATTCAAAGAAAAAGTCAAACGCTGGCATGATAAGAGGATACAAAAGCGTGAGTTTAACGTAGGAGATTATGTATTATTATTCAACTCTCGTTTAAGATTTTTTGTAGGGAAACTTCACTCAAAATGGGAAGGTCCTTACGTTATCGAGGAGATCTATCGTTCTGGTGCTATAAAAATCAACAACTCCGAAGGCACAAATCCGAGGGTGGTAAACGGTCAAAGAATTAAACATTATATTTCAGGTAATACTATAAATGTTGAAACTAATATTATTGAAACCGTAAGTCCTGAGGAATACATAAGGGACACTTTCCAGAATGTTCCAGCCTCCGAAAAGGTATAGGTATGTGGTACGGTAAGTAAACCGACGCCAAAACAACTCCAATGGCAATTTTTATCAGTTTTGGAATATTTAAGAATTTTAGGAAGAAAGAAGTAGTCCGAAATGGACACGAGGCCCCCACGAGAGTGGAGGGCGCGCCCCTGTCTCGTGGGCACCTCGTGTGCTTCCCGGACTCCGTTTTCTTGCACATTACGTACTTTGGTCGGTAAAAATTCATTATATATACTCCCGAAGGTTTTGACCACCGTATCACGCAAATATCCTCTATTTTTGTTTTGAGCTGTTTCTGTTTCAGATCTGAGAGCATCATGTCATCTCCAAGCTCTCCCAAGGACAAGTTTTTCGAGAGGGTTATCAACCCCTATCTTGCGGAGGTGCTGCAACACCCTCGAACCATTGAGATGCGTGAGGGGGTGCTGCACACCCGCGATGTGGAGGGACCAAGGCGTAACGGAAGCGTGGAGACAAAGCTCGAAGCCGTGGAGCAGCAAGTTTTCAAGTTCCAAGGGATGGTGGAGCGTGGAATCAATGCTAACCAGATGATGATCACGGAGCTCACCAACAACCACAAGCTGGATGCCAAAGTCATTGGGGAGACCATCTTCAAGCTTCAAGAGAAAATCGAGCACCTCCAAGCCAGATCTATGACCTGCAAAACCAGAACTGTGAGTATGAATATAGATTCAAGAGGATGAGTTTGGCCGCAGATTTAAGGATCCTGGAGACTCGATCATCCTTCTATGATGGAGAGCCTATGCCTTGGAAGACGGATGACAAGCCTACATCATCAACAACTCCTACTTCACCACCTCCGAGGACCTAAGCACATGGGTATGGGCACTCCCCTTGGCAACTGCCAAGCTTGGGGGAGGTGCCCCGGTATTGTATCACCATCACACTCCTATCTTTGCCGCTTTATTTAGTTTGATCCTTTTAGTAGTATCTTGATCTAGTAGATTGAAGTTTTGAGTTTTGCATTGTGATCTCTTTTTGTAATCGAGTCCGCGAGCTATCTATAATAAAGATTACTGTTGAGTCAAGGGCTTTGCCATGTTGCTATGATCTTGAGAAAGTAGAAAGAATAAAAGAGTTCATATTGATCTTATGGATAGTGATAACTTCGCATATAGAATGTATGAGGCATAAAAATTGTTGAGAGTTGATAAACTTAGCCTTGGTCATCATTGCAATTAATAGGAAGTGATAAGGAAAGAGGGATTCACATATAAATATATTATCTTGGACACCTTTTATAATTGGGAGCACTCATTAAGTATGACATGCTAAAAGAGTTGACGTTGGACAAGGAAGACAACGTAATGGTTTATGTTTTCCGACATCTCAGTTAAAGTATATTGTCATTGACCTTCCAAACATGTTGAGATTGCCTTTCCCCCTCATGCTAGCCAAATTACTTGCACCAAGTAGAGATACTACTTGTGCTTCCAAATATCCTTAAACCCAGTTTTGCCATGAGAGTCCACCATACCTACCTATGGATTGAGTAAGATCCTTCAAGTAAGTTGTCTTGTTGCAAGCAATAAAAAATTGCTATCTAAATATGTATGACTTATTAGTGCAGAGAAAATAAGCTTTGTACGAACTTGTTGTGGAAGTAATAAAAGCGACGGACTGCATAATAAAGGTCCACATACAAGGGGCAATATAAAGTGACGTTCTTTTGCATTAAGATTTTGTGCATCAACCCTAAACGCACATGACAACCTCGGCTTCCCTCTATGAAGGGCCTATCTTTTACTTTATGTTTTTACTTTATGCTTGAGTCAAGATGATCCTCACCTTTCCCTTTTTCATTTTATCCTTTGGCAAGCTCCTCATGTTTGAAAGATTATGATATATATATATGTATCCAATTGGATGTAAGTTAGCATGGGGGCTATTATTGTTGACATCACCTAAAGGTGAATACGTTGGGAGGCAACACAATAAGCCCCTATCTTTCTCAGTGTCCGGCTGAAACTCCATAACCACAAGTATTGCATGAGTGTTAGCAATTATAGAAGACTACATGATAGTTGAGTATGTGAACTTGCTGAAAAGCTCTATTGTTGACTCTTTCTGATGTTATGATAAATTGCAGTTGCTTCAATGACTGAGATTATAGTTTGTTAGTTCCCAATGAAGTTTTTGAACCATACTTGACATTGTGAATTGGTTGTCACTTGAGCATAGGAAATCATATGACAAAATCTATATATGTTGCTGTTATTAGAATGATCATGATGCCCTCATGTCCGTATTTTATTTTTATCGACATCTCTATCACTAAACATGTGGTCATATTTTTCGATTTCGGCTTCCGCTTGAGGACAAGCGAGGTCTAAGCTTGGGGGAGTTGATACGTCCATTTTGCATCATGCTTTTATATCAATATTTATTGCATTATGGGCTATTATTACACTTTATATCTCAATACTTATGGCAATTCTCTCTTATTTTACAAGGTTTACCATGAAGAGGGGGAATGCCGACAGCTGGAATTCTGGCTGGAAAAGGAGCAAACGTTGGAAACCTATTCCGCACAGCTCCAAAAGTCCTGAAACTCCACGAAACAACCTTTTGGATTTAATAAGAATTTTTGAGCGAAAGAAATACACCAGGGGGCCCATACCCTGTCCAGGAGACAGGAGGGCGCCCCCCCTATAGGGCGCGTCCCTATCTCCTGGGCCCCCTGGTGGGCCTCCGGTGTCCATCTTCTGCTATATCAGAGATTTTATCCTGGAAAAAATCGTGGGCAAGCTTACGGGACGAAACTCCGCCGCCACGAGGCGGAACCTTGGCGGAATCAATCTAGGGCTCTGGCGAAGCTGTTTTGCCGGGGACACTTCCCTCCGGGAGGGGGAAATCACCACCAACGTCATCACCAATGATCCTCTCATCGGGAGGGGGTCAATCTCCATCAACATCTTCACCAGCACCATCTCCTCTCAAAACCCTAGTTCATCTCCTGTATCCAATCTTGTATCAAAACCACAAATTGGTACCTGTGGGTTGCTAGTAGTGTTGATTACTCCTTGTAGTTGATGCTAATTGGTTTACTTGGTGGAAGATCATATGTTCAGATCCTTTATGCATATTATTACCCCTATGATTATGAACATGAATATGCTTTGTGAGTAGTTACGTTTGTTCCTGAGGACATGGGTGAAGTCTTGCTATTAGTAGTCATGTGAATTTGGTATTCGTTTGATATTTTGATGAGATGTATGTTGTCTTTTCCTCTAGTGGTGTTATGTGAATGTCGACTACATGACACTTCACCATTATTTGGGCCTAGAGGAAGGCATGGGGAAGTAATAAGTAGATGATGGGTTGCTAGAGTGACAGAAGCTTAAACCCTAGTTTATGTGTTGCTTCGTTAGGAGCTGATATGGATCCATATGTTTAATGTTGTGGTTAGGCTTACCTTAATACTTATTTTGTAGTTGTAGATGCTTGCAATAGGGGTTAATCATAAGTGGGATGCTTGTCCAAGTAAGGGAAGTACCCAAATACCGGTCCACCCACATATCAAATTATCAAAGTACCGAACGCGAATCATATGAACGTGATGAAAACTAGCTTGACGATAATTCCCAATGTGTCCTCGGGAGCTCCTTTCTCATTATTAGAAATTGTCCAGGCTTATCCTTTGCTACATAAAGGATTGGGCCACCTTGCTGCACTTTATTTACTTTATTTACTTGTTACTCGTTACTATTTATCTTATCACAAAACTATCTATCACCTACAATTTCAGTGCTTGTAGAGAAAACCTTACTGAAAACCACTTATTATTTCCTTCTGCTCCTCATTGGGTTTGACACTCTTAATTACCGAAAAGACTACGATTGATCCCCTACACTTGTGGGTCGTCACCTGCCCACGGCTTGAAGCCATCAAGGTGGTTGGTCTGCATTGAGGGTGCGCGAATGGCCTTTGCCCGCGCGAAGATGCATTGGGCGAAGATGGATGCCACGAAGCTGATGACCGAGGGGCCGCCTGAAGGCAAGGAGCACTGCCGCCCCGAACTATATTTTAATAGTGTCCTGGAGGGATCCCGCCTTATGGCAGAGCAATGTGCCAAGGATATCATATTTCCATGAAAACATTCATGTTATCCTGTCCTGTAATATGAAACAAGATCGTTATGTAATATAATGCTTGTTATTTTAAAATTTTACCTCCTGTGCGGCCGTTTATGAAATCTGAGAGTTGGCCAGTCGTCGGTTTCTGCCCCCACGTAGATATTACGGGGGTGTCCGGGATAAATCTAAACACTGTTTACTCCAAATTTTGGTCCTTAAAGGAGGTGTTTAGCGCAACGAACAAGGCAATCAGACTATACAGCTTTATCACCCTCACTTAGCCATAGGAGTTTGACAATGAAAATTTTGGCGCAGCCCCTGGTATTTGGAAGGCCAAACTTGGGGCGCTATACACGCCTAATCAGATAAAGACCGATTCATTGCATAAAGCGGAAAAAATCTCTAAGGATATGAAACCTCTCGAACAGCTGACCAGCTCTCGCCGCATAATGATAGTTAGTTTTTGGCTTTCTCTACTGAGGTGCTCGTCCGGAAGAACCGGGACACAATTGCAGTAGTTCTCCCTTTACTACCCTAGCCGATATAGCTGAACATAAGGTAGTAAGCACAGGAGTCGGGCAACCTAACTATTGACCAAAGACATGATTCGGAGCCGATGCATATAATGTTATAAGTTTAGGGTGCCGAACTGTACTGTAAAAGTGTTCGGGCTTTATTGCCGTATTGCAGGGCGTAATGAAGCCCCTGGCAAAGTAATGCATACCAGAGTGTACGGGTGAAATTGTTAAAAAATACAAGGACAAGGAAAAAATAAAGTAATAAGCTGATGCTGCAAATTATTTTCCATTGTAATTTGATTAATACGTCGAGGCGTACTTGTACAAGTAATGCGATGAGCAAGTGAGGCTATTTAACATGCCATGACCAAGGGCGAGCTGTGTGCTGGTATTTAAAACAGGTATAATGATCATTAGCAGAGACCACTGATACGTCTCCGTCGTATCTATAATTTTTTATTGTTCCATGCCAATATTCTTCAACTTTCATATACTTTTGGCAACTTTTTATATTGTTTTTGGGACTAACATATTGATCCAGTGCCCAGTGCCAGTTCCTGTTTGTTGCATGTTTTATGTTTCGCAGAAACCCAATATCAAACGGAGTCCAAACGGGATAAAAATGTACGGAGCTTATTTTTGGAATATTTATGATTTTTGGGAAGTAAAATCAACGCGAGACGGTCCCCGAGGTGGCCACGAGGGTGGCCCGCGCGCCCACTTATACTGGGCGCGCCCCTAACCCTCGTGGGCCCCCTTGTAAGGCGGTTGCTGCTCTTCTTTGGCCGCAAGAAAGCTAATTTTTGGAAAAATATCTGGGCGAAGGTTTCAATCCAATCGGAGTTACGTATCTCCAGATATAAAAGAAACGGTGCCAGGGCAGAATCTGGAATGCAGAAAGAGAGAGAGACAGAGAGACAGATCCAATCTCGGAGGGGCTCACGCCCCTCCCAAGCCATGGAGGCCATGGACCAGAGGGGAAACCCTTCTCCCATCTAGGGAGAAGGTAAAGGAAGAATAAGAAGAAGGGGGGCTCTCTCCCCCTCACTTCCGGTGGCGGCGGAACACCGCCGGGGGCCATCATCATCACCACGATCTACACCAACATGTCCGCCATCTTCACCAACATCTCCATCACCTTCCCCCCTTCTATATTCAGCGGTCCACTCTCCCGCAACCTGCTATACCCTCTACTTGAACATGGTGCTTTATGCTTCATATTATTATCCAATGATATGTTGCCATCCTATGATGTCTGAGTAGATTTTCGATGTCCTACTGGTGATTGATGAATTGCTATGATTGGTTTAATTTGCTTGTGCTTATGTTGCTGTCCTATTGTGCCCTCCATGTCACGCAAGCGTGAGGGATACCCGCTGTAGCGTGTTGCAATATGTTCATGATTCACTTATAGTGGGTTGCTTGAGTGGCAGTAGCATAAACCCGAGTAAGGGGGTTGTGGCGTATGGGGTAAAGGGGACTAGATGCTTTAATGCTATGGTTGGGTTTTACCTTAATGATCTTTAGTAGTTGCGGATGCTTGCTAGAGTTCCAATCATAAGTGCATATGATCCAAGAAGAGAGAGTATGTTAGCTTATGCCTCTCCCACATAAAACTTGCTATCGGTCTGGTAAAGTAGTCAATTGCTTAGGGACAATTTCACAACTCCTACCACCACTTTTCCACACTCGCTATATTTACTTTATTGCTTCTTAATCTAAACAACCCCTACTTTTTATTTATGTGTTCTTTAGTTTCTTGCAAACCTATCCAACAACACCTACAAAGTACTTCTAGTTTCATACTTGTTCTAGGTAAAGCGAACACTAAGCGTGCGTAGAGTCATATCAGTGGCAGATAGGACTTGAGAGAATATTTGTTCTACCTTTAGCTCCTCGTTGGGTTTGACACTCTTACTTATCGAAAGAGGCTACAATTATACCCTACACTTGTGGGTTATCAACCACCTGGGAATTCCCTTGTACGTCAAAGTCCCTTGCCTTCTTGGTGTGTCCGTCCCGCGATGGGTCCGATGATCAGGTTATCACAAAAACCTCAAGGAGAGAAAAACCTGAAAGAAAGATAAAAAGTGAAGGTATGCGGATCCAGGGGCGGTTGAGCCGCATTATGAACTGCGGTCTAGCTGTGCCTCCGTCCATGCCCATGGTATTTTAAGGGCGTAGTTATGTACGCATGGCACAAAGGTCGCCGCTTGATTGGGACTGGGACGGAGGCCGAATTGCTAGTAATGCTCTGGACGAGTTGGACTGTCCTGCTACAGAGTAGTTCAAACTCACTTGACGGTGTCCGGGAGCTATACTGTCGAATTGAGGTTCTGCCTAAAAAGGCTGCTCTGTACTTCTGCTGCAAGGGCCACGGTGTGCTCCTCGGTATGGAGGGAGCGTTCCATGTTTCCATTGACTGTTATAAGCTCGCGTGATCCGGGGGCATATTGAGCTTGAGGTAGGCATAGTGCGGCGTCACATTGAATCTAGCGAATGCGGTTCATCCGAGCAGTGCATGATAACCACTTCCGAAGGGGACGATATCAAAGATCAACTCTTTGCTTCGGAAATTATCCAGGGATCCGAAGACCACTTCTAGTGTGATTGAGCCCATACAGCAGGCCTCTACACCTGGCATGACACCTTTAAAGGTGGTTTTGGTGGGCTTGATCCTTGAGGAATCGATACCCATTTTGCGCAGTTTATCCTGATAGAGCAGGTTCAGGCAGCTGCCACCATCCATGAGGACTCGCCTAAGGTGGAATCCATCAATAATTGGGTCAA
Organism: Aegilops speltoides; assembly: GCA_021437245.1. Taxonomy (NCBI): domain Eukaryota; kingdom Viridiplantae; phylum Streptophyta; class Magnoliopsida; order Poales; family Poaceae; genus Aegilops; species Aegilops speltoides. Next base: position 27,973,632 of record CM038145.1, read on the forward strand.
GGACCAGTGCGGCTGAACCGCCATGATGGATACTGGTCGGATGGTCCCTGCGATCAAAGGTGATCAGACAGGATGACCATGGGTTGAACTTTGGGGCGACTGGCTCCATCGCGTGGACATCCCTAAGTGCACGCTTGCGCTCCTTCTTGAGGATATGGGTGGCGTATATCATGTTCACTGTTTTAACTTGGGGGGGGGGATTTCTTCTGTCCCCCTGTGTTCGGTGGTCGGGGTTCCTCATCATCGTCATTGCTTTGCGACCCTTTCTCCTTGTTCTCGGCATTTAACTTGCCAGCCTGTTTGAAAACCCAACATTCTCTGTTGGTATGATTGGCTGGCTTGTCATGAGTGCTGTGGATTTGGCATATATGGTCGATCTAGTATGTGGTCCAGACTGGACGGGCTCGGATTATTTCTCTTGAATGGCTTCTTCCGTTGACCGGACTTGGGGCCACTGAATCCGGCATTGACCGCCGTGTCTTTGGTGTTGTCATCGTTATTTCGATGCTTGTGTCTATTGCGTTGAGGCTTGCCGTTGCTGTTTCTGGCTTCAGAGGTGCTAGGTTCGCTTGTATTGTTGTTGCTACGGGCTAGCTAGCTATCTTCGCCCGCACAAAAGCGGGTCATGAGTGCCGTAAGGCCTGACATGGACTTCGGTTTTTCCTGGCCAAGGTGTATGGCCAGCCATTCGTCATGGATACTGTGCTTAAAGGCCGCTAGGGCTTCGTCGTCCGGACAGTCAATGATCTGGTTCTTTTTAGTTAGGAACTGAGTCCAGAATTTCCTGGGTGACTCTCCGGGCTGTTGGATTATGTGACTTAGGTCATCGGCATCCGGAGGTCGAACATATGTGCCTTGGAAGTTATCGAGGAAGGCGTCCTCCAATTCCTCCCAGCCGCCGATGGAGTTTTCGGGTAGACTATTCAACTAGTACCTAGCTGGTCCCTTGAGTTTGAGCGGGAGGTATTTGATGGCGTGAAGATCATCGCCGCGGGCCATATGAATATGGAGAAGAAAATCCTCAATCCACACCGCGGGGTCTGTTGTGCCATCATATGATTCAATGTTCATGGGTTTAAACCCTTCTGGGAAATCATGTCCCATTACTTCGTCAATGAAGCAAAGGGGGTGTGCGGCGCCTCTATATCGGGCCAAGTCATGACCTAGCTCGGATGGAGTTTGTGTGCGGTTTTTGGCCCGGATGTGGATATGTTTGTCATGTTCGTTTGGATGGCCATTGTCGCGCATCGGAGCACGCCCCCATGATCCATAGATCGATCTTGACTGACCTGCTCTGTTTTCCAAGTCGTGCGGCAGGTCATGTGTATATCCCCGAGCTGTTGTATTTCTATTTGTTCGGCGAGGCAGTGCGGGCTGGTGTTTGGCTCGAGGTGCTGCTTTGTCTTGGCCACGTGGTGGTCGGTTAGCCGCATTGTGCCTTGGTAGGACGTGCTCCAGCGCCTCGTCATCGAACTTTGGTAACAGTTTACGCTTCGGGTAGCTTTTGGTTGGGCGCTCGAGGCCGTATTCCTCGGCTGCCAGGACATCAGTCCTTCTTTCATTGAGCAGATCTTGATCAGCTTGAAGCTGCAGCTACTTCTTTTTCAGGCTCCTTGCAGTGGCTATAAGCCTTTGATGGAGGCGTTCTTGTTCTAATGGTTCTTCTGGGATGAAGAATTCGTCGTCGCCCAGGCTGATTTCTTCTTCAGAGACAGGTTAGCAATTGCTATCTTCGGCGTCGCTGTGGTCGGACAGCATATTTGGACTGTGCTCGCTGTCCTCTCGCATGCCCTGCTCCAATGCTGGGTCTGCTGGGTCCTCGGCTTGGTTTAGATTATCATCATCGTCCATGGCAATGTTGTTGTTTTTCATTTTGCCGGATTGAGGTCGGCGCTTGGGACGCCGATGCTTAGGAGGTTCATCGACAGGCATGCTGTTATCGCCGTCGGCCTCAATCTCCTTTGGTGTGTCCACCATGTATATATATCGTATGATGATGTAGCTGTCCACTGCCCTAAAGGTGGTGGTTTTTGTGCCTGCTCCTCTCCGGCATCGTCGTCCATACTGTCGATGTCTCGGAGCCATAATCAAGCGTGTCGGTTAAGTCCTTGAAAGTGGCAATGAAGTGGGTGGTGGGTGGGAAACGACATTCTTTGTCGTCCGCTTTCCCATTCGAGCCGGACATAGTTCGTCCGAGAGTCACCTGACAAGGAGAGGGACTTCAATGAGTTTAATACATCGCCAAAAGGCGAGTGCTGGAAGATGTCCGCGGAGCTGAACTCCAAGACCGACGCCCAATCAGGTTCGATGGACGCGGATGCACGCGGTCCAGAGCCCGTGGCCGGAAACGAGTCCGGGGTTCCGATAACACAAGCCCAGTCTGATGTTTGGTCTATGTGCGGCTCGAGCGCCGCTGAGTCTGCGGCCTCCGCGGTGGGGTTAAGCTTCCTGTCCTCGGACCACATAGTCCACTCTGGCTCTAGGGCCATGACGGTCACAAGCGCTATCTCCTGTGGGCGGCCAGATGACAGATCTAAGTCATGTTCATCATGGTGGCCGGGGATAGCCGTCATGGGCTCGAATCCGTCGAAGATCAAGTCTCCACGGATATTGGCCACAAAATTCAGGCTTCCAAATCTGACCTGATGGCTAGGGGTGTAGCTATCGATCTGCTCTAGATGGCCAAGCGTGTTGGCCCACAGTGCGAAGCCGCCGAATACGAAGATCTGTCGGGGGAGGAAGACCTCCCCTTGGACTGCGTTGTCGTAGATGATTGATGGAGCCATCAAGCCTTCTGGTGACGACGCGGCGGAACTCTCAATGAAAGCACCAAAGTCGGTGTCAAAACCGGCGGATCTTGGGTAGGGGGTCCCGAACTATGCGTCTAAGGCTAATGGTAACAGGAGGCGGGGGATACAATGTTTACCCAGGTTCGGGCCCTCTCTATGGAGGTAATACCCTACTTCTTGCTTGATTGATCTTGTTGAATATGAGTATTACAAGAGTTGATCTACCATGAGATCATAATGGCTAAACCCTAGAAGTCTAGCCTATGAGGGTATGATTGTTGCGGCTAAACCCTAGAAGCCTAAACCCTCCGGTTTATATAGACACTGGGGGATAGGATTGTGCAAAGTCGGTTACAGAGAAAGGAATCTACTTATCTGAATTGCCAAGCTTGCCTTCCATGCAAAGGAGAGTCCCATCCGGACACGGGAAGAAGTGTTCTATCTTGTATCCCCATAGTCCAACAGTCCGGCCAAAGTATATAGTCCGGCTATCTGAGGACCCCTTAATCTAGGACTGCCTCAGCCACCACGACAACATTTTTTGACATGGGTGCTATGACAACGAAATATTGGCTGTCATGTCGCTTCAACTGGAGATTGAAGACGATCATGGAGAAATCCCGGCGCTCAGGGCTATACATATTATGATATTATGAATTACCTGAGATGTTCATCCCTTTATTGTTTGCACCCTTTGATTGCGCAGTAATCAATTATTAGGGTGATCTCTCACAGTAAATATCAAGTTAAAAGGTGCTCTTTCCGGTGTCGCAACCGTCTATAACACTTAGCGTTCTGGAGTGCGTCATTCCCACATGAGTACAAACGGGACGTGAGATGTAAGACTGGGATGGTCAGACCATGTATGCAGATAACACTCGGTTGTTTTGAAGTTCTAGCAGAATCAGTCTAAGCTCGGAGCACAAAGCATTGAAAGATTAAGAAGAGCCATATGGACATATGATCAACAAAAGTTTGTCCACCGGTCAAAATTCTCGATCAGTGATGTCCACATCAATGGCTGAGAACTAGACTTGGATCTTGAATCACTCACTATTAATTATGAGAGATATTAATTTGAGTGGGAGTGCACTTTAAATTAAATTTTGTTTTAATGACTAGTGAAATATTAATTATGAATTATGTCTAAATTATTTGTGTTTACCATTGTAGATTAAATGGCTTGCAATATGTTCGACTTAGCCCCTATGCTTGAGAAAGAAAAGTTGGCTGCTAATGGTGGAAACTATGCAGATTGGATCCGGAACCTAAGATTTGTTCTCATGAGTGCTAAGAAGGAGTACGTACTGGATCAAACCCTAGGTGATGCTCCCTCAAAGGATGCACCATGAGAAGAAGTTGCTGCTTGTACTGCTCGTTGTGATAAATTTGAGGCAGTCCAGTGTCTCATGTTAACTTGCATGGATCCCGAACTACAGAAGCGTTTTGAATGATCTACCACTCAATTTATAATTGGGTCACTAGAAGTTCTGTACAAGAAACAGGCAAGGATCAAACAGTTTGAATTAACCAAGGCCCTGATCGAATGCAAGAGAAAGAGCGTTCCTCAATGAGTGAGGATATAGTGAAGCTTACTGGCTATGTTGATAGACTTGCTTCACTGGAATTTGGAAATCCGCCAACACTCGTTACATATATTGTGCTTGCCTCACTCCCCCCATCTTACGATGGTTTTATCATGATTTACAAGATGAACAGGGTGGAGAAAAGTGCAAACGAGTTGTTTCCTATGCTCAAAACTATGGAAGCTGGAATGCAGAAGAACAAAGAAATGTTGATGGTTAACAAGACTACAAGTTTCAAAAAGAAGGGCAGGTCCAAGAAGGAATCTACTGGTCTCGGTAAGACTGTCTCTCAGAAGAAGAACAAGGGAAGAGCCTCTATGGAGACTGAATGTTTGTATTGCAAACAGAAGGGTCACTGGAAGCGGAACTGCTAGAAATATCTAGCAGATAAGAAGAATGGTTCTTCCGGTAAAGGTATAAAAGTTATACAAAATTAATGTTATTCCTCTCATTTATGTAAGTCACAAGTATTTGATACTGATCATTGTCTCATTTGCAATCTGATGCAGGGACTACAGAAAGCTCACAAGTTGAGAAGAAATAAAGATGTGATGCTAGTCAAGGACGATGATGGGATCGCTACTCGGGACCGATGGAATCGTGACTTTAGTTTATCTGCAAGATTCATCATAGGGTTGAATAATAGTTATTACGTTCTGGAGTTGTATAAGACATTATGTTTTGTACTATGCGACTGATGTTCTTATAAAGTTTTGAACAACAGTTGTTAAAGTGATTATAAGAATATCTATGGATTTACCTTAGATTTTTTATGGTTTATTCAGCAATCTTAATTTGAAATTTTTAACATTAATGTTAAATGTCTTGAGAAGACTGATCAGATCCACTTAAATGTGTCATTGCATGGCTATATCGGGAAATAATCTTCATATAGATGAAGTATTGAATTCTCTTAATTGAGAAATCAGATAAAAGAATACATAGTGATGTATGAAGTCCGATGAACGAGCCGCGACTCGGTGGATAAAAATGCTTCATTAAAGATTAGGTAAATATGATTTACTTGTAAGTAAGAACTGAAATATTTGAATAGTTCAAAGGAATTTCAGAATGTATTTGAAGAGTTCAAATATTTTGTAATGAAGATAGGGATCATTATGAAAAAAGATAAAGTGATTCTTCAAATTGAAGAAAATTATCCGAGTCGTTTAGCAAAAACATTCGAATAATTTATTACCGGTCTGCTTTTATACTTTGGGCTATAAATTGAAACATCAAGATATACACTAAACAGAGCACCACATATTAGTATGGTTAATGAAACGATAAGAGTTATGGATATTATTAACCAGAAAAATGTTGTAGGATATCTCAAATGATATGATTTGGGTTCCTTCCATTGAATTGTTCAAAAGGCAAAATGTTTGATACTTCTTCAAGAAAAGGTTTTCTTGTGAAAGAAACAAGTGGAAGGATATTACAGCTTAGAAAGGATTATTAAATCTATGACGGTAAAAAGTAGAATTAACGAACCAGAAATTGTTCCGATAGTTTGTTTGCAAAATAAACCATAAACTACTACATTGGTTGTAGAAATTCTAAAGCTTGTAACAGGTTTATACAAATCAGGAATATTGTTGAATTTTTGAAATTTTACTATGAGATGTTCATCTTTGAAAGAAGATGTACTAGCATTCCTCTTGTAAAGGAGATGAACTAGCACACTACAAGGAAGCAGTGGCGGCGCCCAGCTCAAAGAAATGGCTCATAGCCATGCACACTGGAATGAGAAAATCACATACAATTAAGTTTAGAACTTAATTGTAACAAATAAAAATAAGTTTGGACCTTGGTTGATACTTCAAAGAGTTTTGAAGAGAAATGGATATTAAAACTAGTTTCCTAAAAGGAAAGGATGTATTAATGATACAACCAGAAAAGTTTTAAAATCCTCAGGACACAGGATAAAAGTGCAAACTTCAAAAGAGTTGTTGAAAATTATAACAAGTGAGCTGATATTGAGATTTTGATCTTATCAAAGGAACTTTGTGTATAACTCAGTGGGAGCTATATAGTATTTCTGATCTCATATGTCTATGATATATTAAGGAATGGAAATGATATAGCTTCTTAGCACAAAATAAAATGGTCTTGAAACACATTTTCATCAAATAGCAAGGCAAAATATTGGGCATAAAAGAATCTATAAGGATAGATCAGAATGTCTGATTGAGCGACAAGTTTATATATTTTTACAAGGGTTTAAAAGGTTTAAATAAAGAAAATGTTTCTCTAAATGTCATATAACTAGATGCTTATGAGAATCAATTGATAAGCATGGATAGATGAAAGAAATTCATCTTGATAGTTATGATACATATGAAAGGGCCAAAAAAATTACTAAGTGTTAGTAACAGATATGAAGGATCTCAAAAGAATAAATGTATTATTTTGAAAATATGAAGTTAAATGTTCATTATTGAGAATATATGAATATTAACGTTATGATTGATATAATTGGGGTATAATAATTAATTAGAATTATTTTATGACAATATTGTTGATTCTATAATGATAGAAATTTGTGTTTTGAAGCATTAGATATTTCAATATTTTTTGAATCAAGAACTGTCTTGATTGGGTGTTACGAAAGTTGTAAGAAACCCATAAACATTATATTATGAATATGACTAATCAAGAAGAGTCTTGATATGAATGGATAGATCCAAAGTATGATAATCAAGAAATTTCTTGATTGGATATTACAAAAGTTGTAAGAAATCCATAAAACACTATATTATGAATACAACTGATCAAGAAGAGTCATGATATGAATGGGTGGATTCAAAATATGATAAAACCAATTACAATATATAGTCAAGAAATATCTTCATATAATTGGTGTGGTTCTAAGTGCAATGAGTCTAATAATATTTTATTTTGAATAAATATTATAGCTCAAAGCAAATTGGATTAAGATCCTTAAAACTAGACAAGGTTAACATAAATATTATATAGTTTTGAATATGTCAAAAAAAGGACAAAGGCTCTACCACAAGCAAAGCATGAGCAACACCAGATAAGCCATAGGTGTTTTAAGAACATGCAGCTAGATTATTGACTCTAGTGCAAGTGGGAGACTGTTGGAAATATGCCCTAGAGGCAATATTATTGTATTATTATATTTCTATTATTAATAATTAAGAGTTTGTATTTCGTGCTAGAACTGCTAAGATCCTGGAATATGAAACTCATATGCATGTGTGAAATCATAAACAGTAAACAATAGGTTCCCAATCTCGCCTCTAAGACCGACTCAAGTGTTGTTGGTGACTAGATTTTCCAGATCTTAGTATATTGTTAAGTGTAATGATGGTCCTAAAACAACATTGAGGGTGTGACGTTAGAACAACGATCATATTGAATCGACCCAATACTTCTTTGTTATATTATGTGACTAAATCATGAAATCATCTTTTATAACACGGAGTGTTAGCATGTGTTTTAGTTCCCATGACCACGAGAGTGTATCGTGAAGCAAAGGGAATTTCACATGTCAACCAAAGGTTCACTCGAATATCATTTGTGTAATCATAGGGACCGATATGGATGTCCACTGTTCCGCTATCGGTCATTGAACGAAGGGGTTTCGTTCATGTCTATGGTTTACCGAACCTACGGGGTAACAAGCTTAAGGTTATCATGATCTGCTGAGTATTAGTAGTACGTGAGTAATGAGAATATATTTGTGGAATTGCTTCATTAATATCTGGAATAGTTCCGAGAGGTTCCGGAAGCGTTTCGGGGTCACCGAAAGGGTTTCGGTGAATATCGGGTAATACCGAGCCCTGTTCAAGAATTTGTCTGATTAACCAGTTAACTTGCCGTTTAATCCCTACTCCTAGGGTCACCGAGTAGCTGATAAACTGATAAATGGTCTGATTAATTGATTAAATAGCCGATTAACTTGCCGATTAGCCTATTAATCCCCTACTTGCGAGCCAACCGAGCAGCTACCAGTTAACGATTTCCGCAACAATGATACCGGGTATTCCCGATTAATTATATATAGGTGGAAAATATTTCCGCTGGTGTTAAATTATATATAATGGTTTATGAGTGTTTAGAATGTTTTATATTTAATTTAAATATCAACAAGGCTTAAAAGACCAAGAGGTGGAAGGCAACTTGGGCCACAAGGGCCCAAGTGGAGTTGCCCCCCTTCCTTTTGGGGGCGGGGGCGAATTGGACTATGGGAGGGAGTAGGACTCCTCCCCTAAGCTGGCGCACCAAGGGGGCACTTTCCCCCTTGGTGGTTGCCCTCTCCCTCCCCTCTAATTTATATATACTAGAGGATTTCCACCCTATGTCAACACAAGTTTTGGAGGCTCATCTAGTTGATCTAGTGCACGTTCTAGTTGGTCCTAGTTAACTAATTAGAGCGAGCCCTAGCCACCTCTAATCCTCATAATTAGAAGCCCCGTGTGGTTCTAAACTCCCCCCTCTATTTCTTCGGCGACGATTAGCTCTGGACGGCGAAGCGCTGTCGGATCGTGAAGGCCGTACGCTTGCAACCAAGTAGAGAGTCTGTGCTTTCTGTCTTTCGTTCGATGGCAGTTCGCGGGATCATCATCGACTTTGAAGGACTCATAGTACGATGTACACCGACTTGTCTACCTCCACTGTACTCCCGGAGTCGGTAACATTCGTTGAACATACCCCGTTATGCATCTTCACATTGTTCCTGGGTAATCATAGAGCGATTTTTTTGTTTTCTATTATGTTTCTCAACATCAATGCATCCACGACATGACACCGTCCACGATGCTTCCGCTACGACTGTGCGGGGGGGGGGGGGATGTCATCCCGCAAATGTAGAAGTAGCGTTGCGACTAATAGGAGTGTCAGGGGAAGAAGTTAGAGGTTGCACCAGATTAGATAGGAATTATTTTCATCTTATCTCTAAGAGACATCTTGCCGTCCCATGTCTTGTACTTCATTATATACTGCGCCTTGAGACTCAATAAAACATGTACCGGATTACACTAATTCTGTCCCTTTCTGGTCTCTTACGAAAAGAAAGACTTGGATGGATCTAGTCTCTAATGTCAACCACCTACCATTTACGAGCTCGAGTAGACCTCGATCCTACACATGAAAGTAAGATCTAATTAGGGCATCTACAACTTAGCTAGTTTACATGATATAATTAAGTCCGCAGCAAGCGCTAGTCGTGATTTGCACAAACAGAACAAAGCCAGTTAAGCATACACACATTGTATGCGCACGCCCACGGCCAGACGAACGAACTAATGGCGAGGCCGCACGCCGTGGTGGTACCGCACCCGACACTACTGGAATTCTGGGCTACGCCGAGTGCCACGGACACTCGGCAAAGGGCCAAAAACCACTGGAAAGCCTTTGCCGAGTGTCACCCTCGGCAAAAGCCACCCGGCGTACACCTCTTCGGCAAATAGGAGTTTGCCGAGAACCAGAACACGGGCACTCGGCAAATACTTTGCCGAGAGCCAAACAGTACCACTCGGCAAAATAAAGTAGCTAACAGATAGCAGACAGTGACGGCGGTTCCTGACACGTGGGTTCAGGGGAGCAGGCCGAGGGCCTTCTTTGCCGAGTGCCACTCTCGGCAAAGAGAGCCAGTAGGTGGCTGACACGTGTCAGCTCCTGACATGTGGGACCAGCGAACTTGCCGCCGAGAGCCACTCTCGGCAAAGCCACCCAGTAGGTGGCTGACATGTGTCAGCTCCTGACATGTGGGACCAGGAGAACAAGCCGAGGGCCAACTTTGCCGAGTGCCACTCTCGGCAAAGAGAGCCAGTAGCAGGCTAACATGTGTCAGCTTCTGACACGTGGGACCAGGAGAAATAGGCCGAGGGCCATCTTTGCCGAGTGCCACGCTCGCCAAACTCTATCTTTGCCGAGTATGGCTCTCGGCAAACTAAGCCAATAGGGGAGGGCCACGTCACTTCTCCTAAAATCCGTGAAAATACTTTGCCGAGAGCCACCGTCGGCAATCCTTTTTCCTCTACCGAGAGGCCTCTCGGTAAAGTTGCCAGGAGGGCTACATGTTATTATCCTTTACCGAGAGGCCTCCCGGTAAAGGTGTCAGGGTATACTGTTTGGTATACATTTACCGAGAGGCCTCTCGGTAAAGGGTGAATTCTGGTCCAGTTTCACAGTCATTACCGAGAGCCGCCCTCGGCAATGGTGTGCCCAGGAGCCTTTTTTCCCTATTTCTGTTTCTTTCCCGCAGCGAAACATATATAGCAGCATATAGTTCATCACACATAGAACATGTCACAAATAGGCATCATTGAACAAAAGAAGCAATGATTGATTCTGAAAAACATTCCACATAAAAGCAATAGACCACAAGTTTACAAGTCTCTGCTACGTCTTGAGCTTGCGTTGGTTTTCCTTGAAGAGGAAAACGTGATGCAGCAATAGTAGCGTAAGTATTTCCCTTAGTTTTTGAGAACCAAGGTATCAAACCAGTAGGAGGCTCCTCAAAAGTCCCACGCACCTACACAAACAAACAAAGAACTCGCAACCAACGCAATAAAGGGGTTGTCAATCCCATCGCGGCCACTTGCGAAAGTGAGATCTGATAGAGATAGTATGATAAGATAAATATATTTTTGGTATTTTATAATATAGATGCAAAAAGTAAAGATGCAAATAAAAGTATATTGAAAGCTTATATGATAAAAGATAGACCCGGGGGCCATAGGGTTCACTAGCGGCTTCTCTCAAGATAGCATAAGTAGTAGGGTGGGTGAACAAATTACTGTCGAGCAATTGATAGAATAGCGAATAATTATGAGATTATCTAGGCATGCCATGTATATAGGCATCACGTTCGCAACAAGTAGACCGACTCCTACCTGCATCCACTACTATTACTCCACACATCGACCGCTATCCAGCATGCATCTAGAGTATTAAGTTCATAAGACCAGAGTAACGCATTAAGAAATAAGACATGATGTAGAGGGATAAACTCAAGCAATATGATATAAAACCCATCTTTTTATCCTCGACGGCAACAATACATTACGTTCCTTGCAACCCTTTCTATCACTGAGTAAGGACACCGCAAGATTAAACCCAAAGCTAAGCACTTCTCCCATGGCAAGAAAGATCAAACTGAGAAGATTCGAAGAGACTTGCAAAGATAACTCAATCATACATAAAAGAATTTAGAGAAGATTCAAATATTTCTCATAGATAAACTTGATCATAAACCCACAATTCATCGGATCTCAACAAACACACCGCAAAAAGAGTTTACATCGAATAGATCTCCATAAGAGAGGGGGAGAACATTGTATTGAGATCCAAAAAGAGAGAAGAAGCCATCTAGCTAATAACTATGGACCCGAAGGTCTGTGGTAAACTACCCACAACTCATCGGAGGGGCTATGATGTTGATGTAGAAGCCCTCCATGGTCCATTCCCCCTCCGGCGGAGCGCCGACGAAGGCTCCAAGATGGGATCTCGCGGATACAGAAGGTTACGGTGGTGGAAATTGTTTTTTGTTGGCTCCCTGGATGTATTCGGGGTACATGGGTATATATAGGAGGAAAAAGTATGTCGGTGGCCGCTCGTGGGGCCTAGGAGACAGGGGCACGCCTAGGAGGGTGGGCGCACCCTCCTATATCCTGGCCACCTCGATTGCTTCTTGACTTGCGCTCCAAGTCCTCATTCGTTCCAAAAATCACGCTCCCGAAGGTTTCATTCCGCTCTTCGAAATACTGAATAGGCAAAAAAACAGTAATACGGGCTGGGCCTCTGGTTAGTAGGTTAGTCCCAAAAATGATATAAATATGTAAAATAAAGCTCATAAACATCAAAAAGGGGTAATATAATAGCATGGAACAATCAAAAATTATAGATACATTGGAGACGTATCAAGCATCCGCAAGCTTAATTCCTGCTCGTCCTCGAGTAGGTTAATGATAAAAACAGAATTTTGATGTGGAATGCTACCTAGCATAATTCTCAATATAGTTTTCTTTATTGTGACATGAATGTTCATATCCAAATGATTCAAAATAAAAGTTCATATTGATAAAAGAAATAGTAACACTTCAAGCATACTAATCAAAGCAATCATGTCTTCTCAAAATAACATGGCTAAAGAAAGTTCATCCCTACAAAATCATATAGTTAGGCTATGATTCATTTTCGTCACACAAAGATGTTCCCAAATTCCACACCCTCGATGACAAGCCAAGCAATTTTTTCGTACTTAAATAATCTCAAACTTTTTCAACCTTCACGCAATACATGAGCGTGAGCCGTGGATATAGCACTATGGGTGGAATAGAATATGATGATGGGGATTGTGTGGAGAAGACAAAAAAGAAGAAAGTCTCACATTGACGAGGATAATCAACGGGCTATGGAGATGCCCATCAATTGATGTCAACATGAGGAGTAGGGATTGCCATCCAACGGATGCACTAGAGCTATAAATGAATGCTCAACAAAATAAAACTAGTGGGTGTGCATCCAACTTGCTTGCTCACGAAGACCTAGGGCATTTGAGGAAGCCCATCGTAGGAATATACAAGCCAAGTTCTATAATGAAAAATTCCCACTAGTATATGAAAATGACAACCTATGAGACTCACTATATGAAAAAACAAGGTGCTACTTTGAAGAACAATATATGAGACTCACTACATGAAGAACATGGTGCTACTTTGAAGCACAAGTGTGGAAAAAGAGATAGTAACATTGCCCCTTTTTATTTATTTTCTTTTTCTTTTTTTTCTATTTTTCTATTTTTCTTTTTTTTAATTTTCCTTTTTCCTTTTTTTCTTTGGCATTTTTTTTCTTCTTTTGGCCTTTCTCTTTTTTTTTCTTTATGGGGACAATGCTGTAATAATGAAGATCATCACACTTTTATTGACTACAACATATGAATTACAACTCAAAACTAGAACAAGATATGACTCTATATGAATGCCTCCGGCGGTGTACCGGGATGGTGCAAAGAATCAAGAGTGACATGTATGAAAAATTATGCATGGTGGCTTTGCCACAAATACGATGTCAACTACATGATCACGCAATGGCAATATGACAAAAGTAATGTATGTCATGATGATGAACGGAACGGTGGAAATTTGCATGGCAATATATCTCGGAATGGCTATGGAAATGCCATAATAGGTAGGTATGGTGGCTGTTTTGAGGAAGATATAAGGAGGTTTATACGTGATAGGCGATCGTATCACGGGTTTGGATGCACCGGCGAAGTTTGCACCAACTCTCAAGGTGAGAAAGGGCAATGCACGGTACCGAAGAGGCTAGCAAAGGTGGAAATGTAAAAGTGCGTATAATCCATGGACTCAACGTTAGTCAAAAGAACTCATATACTTATTGCAAAAATTTAGAAGTCATCAAAAATCAAGCACTATGCGCATGCTCCTAGAGGGATAGATTGGTAGTAAAAGACCATCGCTCGTCCCTGACCGCCACTCATATGGATGCACAAGCCAGGTACACCTCATGTTTCAAATTTGTTACACAACTTTAACCATACGTGCATGCTATGGGACTTCCTAACTTCAACACAAGCATTCTTTAAATTCATAATCACCCAACTAGCATGACTTTAATATCACTACCTCCATACCTCAAAACAATTATCAAGTATCAAATTGATCATAGCATCCAATTCACTTCCTATGATAGTTTTTATGTCACGACCGGTTTTCCGATAAAAATATTTATTGAAAAGCCAATCTTGTTACCCCAGTTTTTGAGAAGTACTCCTCCTTTGGTAGACAAATTCTTGATCTGATAAGCCAATAGCATAAAATATATCTGAGGGCTGAGCCAAGGATGCTCAACAAATTTATTACAAGCGCCAATAATTATACATAATGGCGGGTATAACACAAGGGTGAGGTGGCATACTCTCGACTCGAACTAAACTGGCGGTGGTGGTATATCACAGTGAGAAGTGATATGCTCAACTAGCATCTCATCGAGCGTCGAGGTGAGGCTCGGTGAATTTATTTGGGTAGCGGAAGCGGATATAGTACAATGACCAAAACCAAGGGTCACACGGGACTGACTGGGACTCCTCTAGGCGTCGGACTCGCTATCGAACTCTTCATCCATGAGATCGCCTTCGTCAGCATCTGGCCAAATCAACAAGCCAGTGAGTACTTTAAAAGTACTCGCAAGACCGTTCGGACGTAAGATATAACAAATGCATGCATGAAATGCGTACTGATAAATACACCAATGCATGAACAGTATATTAGCATACGGAATAAATAAAAAGGGGAAACGGCGGTAGTCCGCCGAGAAAATCAACAACATAAACAAAATGAAACCCGATCGGATTATGCGAGCGGCGCCTCGAAAGGTAAATAAATAAATAGAAGGAAAGAAATGCCACGGTCGGGCGTCGGCGGCGTCACATAAAGGGCTTTAAAAGAAATGCCACGATCAAGGCGTCGAGCGACACCGCATAAAGGGCTTTAAAAGAAATGCGCGATCGGGCGTCGAGCGACGTCACATAAAGGGCTTTAAAAGAAATGCCACGGTCGGGCGTCTGGCGACACCGCATAAAGGGCTTTAAAAGAAATGCCACGGTCGAGGCGTCGAGCGACACCGCATAAAGGGCTTTAAAAGAAATGCCGCGATCGGGCGTCTGGCGACACCGCATAAAGGGCTTTAAAAGAAATGCCACGATCAAGGCGTCGAGCGACACCGCATAAAGGGCTTTAAAAGAAATGCCGCGGTCAAGGCGTCGGCGACACCGCATAAAGGGCTTTAAAGGAAATGCCACACGATCAAGGCGTCGAGCGACACCGCATAAAGGGCTTTAAAAGAAATGCCACAGTCGGGCGTCTGAGCGACACCGCATAAAGGGCTTTAAAAGAATGTAACAACACTCATAACAAAAATTCAGCTCATAATAATAAACGGGTTAGTACATCACAAGAATATCCCATTAAATCGTACTTAGTACTCATGAACTTTCTCCGGAGTTTTTCGTCATCAACAAACACTTGTCGGGATAAGAATAGTATAGAATTTGATGATGATAAGATGATTCAAAGGAGTTTTGACTCTGCAGAGCTTGTACTAAAATCACCCACAGTCAACGGATTTCCGTAGTCACGAAGGACTAGTTCCGTCTACGGTATTTCAGAAGAAAACACAGCGATCCAGTACACACCCATCATACTTCTCGATGTCAGGAACCACCCCAGACATCGTTCAAGAAAAACTTTTGAGACGGGAGATCACAATCTCGAATAGCATGGGATCGAATTTATATCTGGCGCTCTAAGGGGTGCCCCCTCTCGGTCCCAACCGAAACACCCATGCCCCGACCGGATGGTGGCTTTAATCCAGGCCATGGAACCATCATCCCGCCTCTCCTTTTGGTGTGTACCAGAAAGCGGTTTGCAACTTACTATGCCATATTCCTTGCGGAAAACATGTGGTAGTACGGGAGTGAAACTGAAAGGGAATCGAACCGATACGGGTTGATTCGGAAGTAAAAGAGATGTGTGGCGTAAGACCGGCATGCTACAACACTGCCATCTTACCCATACTCATGCCAACACATGGCCATGCACCTCCATACACCACAAGTATGGATCAATGAAATTACATGTCTCCACATGCATGAATAATAACCTCCATCGGTATGCTCACCAACATGCTATGAAACTACTTACATGCAAACATGCCAAACACTCATCATATCAAAAGTCTCAACATGCTTGCCTGGTTCAGAGTAGTCGGAGCCTAGCTCGGTGAAGTTCGCGGCTCCGTCACCTCCTTCGGTATCTACGGTATAACAGAAAATATACGCGCTATCGTGAATACCGGAAGGTGCACAAAAATTATCTCAAATAATTTTCAAATAAATCTGATAAAAAACTAGACAAAATTTCAAAGAGGACAGAAAAAGAATCAATCAAAAATATGCTTCTGATAAAAAGTTATTAGGGTTTTTGTCCAGGGACCCATCTGTAATGAAACAGAAACTTCCCAGGGTTTTTATTGCAAAAACAGAAAACGTTTCAGATTAGAATCGCCCGGCTCGGAGGAGAAAGCGTATTACGGCAAAAGACGTTTTAGAAAGCGGTTCGTTTAAAAGCGAGCAGAGAGGCCGATGGCGGGTCCCACCCGTCGAGTTCAAATTGAAAAAAGGCGTCGGGGCTCGTTGGCGCCGAGAGTCATGATGGTCGCCGCGGCGATCCACGGCGAGGTAGGGTGATCGGGAGTACCAGCGTGTTCAGGTGCCATTCGCGTCGGTTGGTGGTGGTGGTGGTGGCCAAGCGAGCACCACGTCGACGGTGGCTCCTGCTCCGTGGACGGCGATCGAGGCGAGGATGAAGCTCACCGGAGAGGGCTGCAATGATCAAATTGACGAGGGGTTAGGGATATGGTAGCTAGAGAGGAAGCTGGGCGGAGTTAGGGCATCGGAGGCGGCCTCACTGCAGCGAATCGAGCTGGAGCCCGAGGCGGAACAGGCGGCGGAGTTGGGGAGGAGACCTCCTCGAGGTCCTCCTAGTGGCCCGTGAGGTGTAGGTGGAGTGTAGTGGCGTGCGTGCTCGAGAGGGGACTCGGGGTCTCTTTTATAGGCGACCAGGCGGTTGCCTTGAACAGGATAAGTCCGGCGAGGATTCTGGCGGAGCGATGGCTGGACAGGTGTTTAGGAGTTGGAGCGTTGTCGTTGTTGCCACAGAGCTGATTTGGTGCCGCGGCGTCGAGTTTAACTTGCCGAGGTGGAGTTCGACGGAACGGAGCAAAGGCGGGCACGCGTCGGCGGCGAGGCGCGCTACTGTGCTTGCCGGGCCACGGCGACGGTGCAGCGGGTGTCTTTGGCGTGCATGAGGCCACGCGGAGAGCGAGAAGCAATGGGCGGCGCAGAACGGCGTTGCGGGCGAGTGTTGTCTCCGTTAGCGCCACGGGTGGCGTTACCGCCGTGGGACACGCCCGCTGAAGGGCTGTGGTGCTCCCGCGCGGAAGCCGCTAAGCGTGCGTGCAAGGCTGCGGACAAGCGAGCCAGCGGCGAACAGCGTGCCAAAGGCACGATACCCTTGTGACTCAAACTGCCGGATGAAAAATGACACCGCAAACTGAATTTCTGCGGTGTTTGAGCGAAGGCACGCCGGTGTTCGGCAGAATGATTCGGCTTGTAGGAATTTTTCCTTGGGCTGATTTTTGGTGGAGTGGCTCCTCAATGTCCCGAAGGGCTGCCTGATTTTTGGTGGAATTTTTGGAGGAGTGTAGGTATGAATTTCACCAAATTTGGCAAATCTGGTCCAAACTTGCAGAGAGTGTAGTTTGAAAAATTTGAAAAGAAGATGAGTGGATCAAGATGGTCCTGGGTTGTGAGTACAAAGGACTAGCCAAGAGAGTTGGTTTGAGATCAAAACTCACAAGAAAAGGAACACTTGCTTTGTAAATGGTTCAGCTCAAAATAATTATCGAGAAAAGATTTGAGAGAAGAATTAATTCAAATAAAATCCAAAACTTGTTTGGATGAGTTGGGATAGTGAACTTAAGTTCTGGCAAGGAGGAGAGGAGGTTTTGGAGTGGTTTTACCACATGGGTAAAATCTGAGTCATGGATGGTTAAGAAAAGAAAGGTGACCCTAAATCTTTTTCTTTGAAATATGAAAGAAGATAAACTCCAAAAATCCAATTTTGGAAGGAAACAACAGAGGGAATATTTAAAGGATCAAACCTAAGGTTTTGAAGAAGAAAACAGAGATGACAAACTTGCCAAAGAAAAGAAGTTAAAGAGAATAGCCTTTTTACGAAAAGAAAATAAAAGGCCTTTCTTAAAGAAAGAAAGAAACCAGCAATGTTTTTGCTAAAACCAAATAAAATTTTTGGAGTGTCACAACACCTACCCCTTAGGAAAAATCTCGTCCCGAGATTTCAGCTGATCCTTAAATAAGTGTGGATGTTCCGTCCAAGAAAATCCTCTCTTTCCCAAGTTGCTTCATTCTCGGTGTGATTGCTCCATTGGACTCTGAAAAACTTGATGGTTTTACGTCGAGTTCTTCTTCGAGACTCCTCTAATATTCTTCTTTGGATGTTCCCGATAGGTGAGATCTGGTTGTGCGTCAATGTTCTCGTGGGATACTTGTTTCTCTGGGTTGCTCACGTATTTCCTTAATTGTGAGGCGTGGAATACGTTGTGGACGTCGGATAATTCTTTGGGCAAGTCTAGTTGGTAGGCTACCTTGCCTCTTCGTGCCACTATACAAAATGGTCCGACAAACCTTGGTGCTAGCTTTCCTTTGACCACTGAACCGTTGCAGGCCTCTCATAGGGGATACCGTAGGTATACATAATCGCGGGCTCAAACCTGACCTCTCGATGCTTTTGATTGTAATAACTCTTACATCGGCTTTGAGCGGTCTTGAGTCGGTCCCCGATTAGCCTGACTTTTCCTCGGCTTCTTTGAGCATGTCGGGCGAAGATCTGTTGTCTCGGTTTCGACCAATTTAGCGAGTCTGGCATCTCCGTCCGTAGAGGGCTTCAAAGGTGCCATTTGCAAGCTGGCACGGTGCTTGTTGTTGTATGCGAACTTCGGCATATGGCAAGCTTTCTTCCCAGCTGGTCCCATAGGTGAGGACACATGCTCTTAGCATGTCTTCTAGTATTTGGTTTACGCGTTCTGTTTGTCCATCGACCGGGATGGTATCTTTGTCTTGAAGGCAGTTGAGTTCGAGCCTGTTGTAAGTGCTCCCAAAATCTCGAGACGAACCGAGTGCCTCTGTCGGATATTATTGTTTTAGGGACTCCATGCAAACAAACTATACGGGCAAGATAAATCTTGGCAAGCTTCGAGTGGTGTGGGTTGTTTTCTTTGGAATGAAATGTGCCACCTTGGTTAATCTGTCGCTGATGACCCATATGGCATCACTTCGCGTTGTGACCGAGGTAGTCCGACAATGAAGTCCATCCCTATTTCATCCCATTTCCACTCGGGTATTTTATTCGGTTGCGATGAGACCGGCTGGTCTTTGATGTTCAGCTTTTATCGTTGACAAGAATCGCAACATGCAATGAAAGTGGCTATATCCCTCTTCATACCGTGCCACCAAAATCTTTCTGAATATCCTTATACATTTTGGTTCCTCCGGGTGGATCGAATATGGGCGGTGTGGGCTTCAGCTAAAATTTGATGTTTGAGGTCCTCTATATTTGGCACTTGAGTGCATCTCCGTACCATAAGGTTCCTTCATTGTCTATGATGAATTCGAGGCCTTGCCCATTTTACCTTTATTTTTATGCCTTCGATCTTTGGGGTGTTTATACTGAGCTTCTTTGATTTTCTCCACAAGGTTGGGTTGAATTTCCAAATTTGTTATGGTGCCTCCCGTGACCATTACCAAGTTGAGTTTGGTAAATTCTTGTTGGAATTCAGGTCTCAAACCTGGCAGACTGTTGTTGTCCGGACTGGGGTTCCGACTAAGAGCATCTGCCACAACATTTGCCTTCCCTGGATGATAGTGAATACCCACATCGTAATCTTTTACCAATTCCAACCAGCGCCGTTGTCGTAAATTGAGTTCTGGCTGTGTAAAAATATACTTGAGGCTTTTATGGTCCGTATATATTTCACAACGATTCCCCAGTAGGAAGTGCCTCCATTCCTTGAGTGCATGTATGACTGCTGCCAATTCTAGGTCATGAGTGGGATAATTTTCCTCGTGTTTACGAAGTTGCCTTGAAGCGTATGCAACAACTTTGCCCTCTTGCATTAGTGCGCATCCGAGACCCTTTGGGGACGCATCACAATATACTTCAAAATTCTTGTGTATATCGGCACAATTAATACCGGTCTTGTCGTTAATTTCCTCTTTAGTTTTTGGAAACTTTTCTCACGAGCTTGATCCACTCAAATTTCTTGTCTTTTTGAGTAAGCTGCGTCATTGGCTTGACTATGGTGGAGAATCCTTCAATAAATCTGCGGTAATATCCTGCCATTCCGTGAAACTTCATTACATCCGTTACATTGGCGGTGGCTTCCAACCAATTCGGCCTTGACTTTTTCTCGGGTCCACGGCAATACCTTCTTGATTTAATCGTGGCCCAAAAAGCCTACTGTCTTAACCAAAATTCACACTTGCTGAATTTGGCGTACAATTTATGTTTCTCGAGTTCCCTAACACAATCCCGAGGTGTTACG
Source organism: Aegilops speltoides (assembly GCA_021437245.1). Classification (NCBI taxonomy): domain Eukaryota; kingdom Viridiplantae; phylum Streptophyta; class Magnoliopsida; order Poales; family Poaceae; genus Aegilops; species Aegilops speltoides. Next base: position 27,994,183 of record CM038145.1, read on the forward strand.
CATGCTCTTAGGTGTCTTGGAATATATCAAAATATCGTCAATGAATACCACAACAAACTTGTCCATAAACTTCATAAATACTTTGTTCATGAGGTGAACAAAATATGCGGGGCGTTGTCATTCCAAATGGCATTCTTGTGAACTCATACAGTCCAGATCCGGAGGTGAAAGCTGTCTTGGGGATATCCTCATGCGTACCTTTAATTGATGGTAACCTGATCTTAAGTCAATTTTTGAGAAGACCCTGGCTTGAGCGAGCTGGTCAAATAAATCATTTATTCTTGGCATTGGGTATTTGTTCTTGATTGTGACCATATTAAGTGCTCGGTAGTCTACACACAATCTCAGTGTTCCATCCTTCTTTTTGGCAAATAAAATTGGTGAACCCCAAGGGGAGGAGCTGGCTCGTATATATCCTTTGTCTAGTAATTCTTTTATTTGCTTCTTCAATTCTACCAACTCGGATGGTGCCATTCTGTATGGTTTCTTGTATATGGGGGTGGTTCCAGGTGCTAGCTCAATGCTGAATTCTATTTCCCGATCTGGTGGCATGCCTGGTAATTCTTCGGGAAATACGTCTGGAAATTCACACACTACTGGAACTTTGTTTAGTTCAGAAATGTCCACTTTATTCAATCTTGGTTGCCGAGATATTTTTCTGTCTTGGGCAGAAACTCTTCTGCTTTTTTCGAGGTGATGAGTGAGAATTACGGATCGGTTGAAACAGTCGATAAAACCTTTGTTGGTGGTTAACCAATCCATCCCTAGGATGACGTCCAGTCCATTGTTTTCCAAAACAATGAGATTTGCGTGGAACTCTAATCCTTCAAACTTAATAACCACACCTTGACAGTAACTCTGAGTAACTTGCTGATTTCCAGGGGACTTGATGATCATCGATTTTTCCAAAGGAAGCATCGAAAAATTATTTTTCAAAGCAAAACCTTTGAAATGAATGAGTGAGAAGCTCGAGAATCAAACAAAACCATGGCAGGTATTGTGTTGACAGGAAGCGTGCAGTCACGATATCCGGGGCATTCGGGCTTCCTCGGGGTCACGTGGTTCGATGACCCTTCTGTGGTTGTTATTGGGGTTGAAATTGTTTCGCAGGTGCTGAATTATTGCCACCGTTGTTCGCCGGGGTTGAGTTCCTTGGTTTGGGGCATTGCTTGGCATAATGCCCTTCCTCTCCACAAGCGTAACAAATGCGCTGGGCGATATGTGGACTCCTTGTCCCTTGCATGAAAATTTTGATTGGGCGTGAGGCGCTTGTCGTGGATTTGTGCGCCCCACCTTTACGAAAATCTATCTTGCTTCGATGGTTGCGAGCATGGTTTGTGCGGTCCTTTTTCGCTGCGGAAATCTTCCAAGCTCGTCTCTCATTTTCCGGGTAATGGCTTTATCCACAGTGTTTTAAAATCTGGAAAAGTGTGTACAACCAGTTGGCATTTAAGTGCGGGCGCTAGACCGTCAAGGAATTTTTCCATCTTCTTGCTTTCAGTCATACGTTCTTCATTGGCGTAGCGGGACAATAAAGTGAACTGACCATTGTAATCTGACACTGTCATATTCCTTTGTTTGAGGTCATCGAACTCTCTCTTCTTGATTTTCATAAAACTCTTGGGAATGTGTGCACCACGAAAACCTTCCTTGAAATCATCCCAGGTTATATTATTTTCATTGGGATGCATGTGCAGGAAATTTTCCCACCACGAAGCGGCTGCTCCTGTGAGATAGTGCGGTGCATATAATACTTTTTCCTGGTCTGAACATCTTGCAATATTTAATTTTCTCTCCATATCTCGAAGCCAGTCCTCGGCTTCAAGAGGTTTGTCAGTATGAGAAAATGTCCGAGGGCGTGTCTTACGTAATTCAGATAATTTGGAATCTGCGGATATCGCCCATGGTGATTTCCCATGTTGAAAACTTGGTTCATCATTTCTCGATGTTGTTGCTGACTTTGTTCAAAAGGCGGCACATTTGAGAAAGTGCCGTTTCACTGCCTGTTGACACGATTGTCCTTGCGTGTTATCGTTATGCGGTTGAGTGTCACAATTTTCCTCTGGCGGAGCTGGCATGGAGCGCGTCCAAGGGCGAGACATTTTTCACTCTGGGATACATTTTGTAAAACCCATAAGAACAAACAGAAAAGAGTCGCCAAAATTTAAATCCATAAATTCACAGGGTTTTCAAATAAGAATAAAAATGCCAAGACAACACAAAGAAACAAAAGATTTGCGCACGGAGACGAACTGCTCATTACGTATCTTACACGCGGTCGATAATTATACAATACATCACTCAGGATAGGTGTACATAATCCCGACATGTTATTTAGGCTAGTGCACTTCTCCACTTCCTACATGATGCATAAACAGGCTACTTCTCACAACCTATGTACATATACACATATCGTACAAGCGGCATCTCGCATGTCGGTTAAGCGTACTCGATCGGAGATGTTGGCGATCTCCTTGGCTCGCCAAGGGTGAGGCGAAGTGAGGTGGGAGTCGACCTCCTCCTCACTAATAGGCTCCAGGCGTGGAGTGCTGCGCTGAGAAGGTGGAGCGGGTGCGAGGTGGAGCAACACGAACAGGATGGGCGCAAAGGTTGGTGTAGCACGTGTTGGAGTGGGCGCGATGACTTGGTTGAATTCCTCGGTGGTAGGCAGGCGACGACTCGGTGCATAGGATGCTGAGGACGAGACAAACGTCAGTGGCGGTGCGGTGTGCAGGAGCTCCCTCCTGTTGGCGGCACAGCCATGGACTGAGTCCATGCGGGCAGCCACGAAGTCGTCCACCAAATTGTCGAATGCTGCCTCCAGGGCCCGGAGATACTCAATAAGCATCTCAAAGGCCTCGTCCCGTTCTCCTCTGGGACAGGAGAATGCATAGTGACAGGTGTAGGGCACATGGCATGGGAGGTAGCGGTAACGACGAGTCTTCATTGAGGGAAGGACATCCCTGAGGCGAGCTATCGCCTCACGGGCTGCCATCTGCATAGCATGCTTCTCCGTAGGCATGGCTCTTCCCACAAACCGGAAGCGTCGTAACTCAACACGCCCTCCCTTGAATTGCACCGCGGCCTGGTGCATGGTCAGAGTGTCGTTGACCTTGTGCTGGTAGAATGTGAAAGCTGGGCGCACAGATGGCCCCATCGCGACCTGAACGACGCAGGAGAGAAGCTTGCGAACCCATCGGGCACGTTGGCGAACATCTGAGACTCGCAGCCGTCGTCGACCATCTACAACAGCAGCAAAAATTTGAAAGGTCGATCATAAATTTATCTTGTTGTCGGAAAGAATGTCTACGATTGTAAAAAAATAAGACAAGACAATCTTGTGCTAATCACCGATTAGCGATCGCACCTAGTGGCTTCCTCTGATCAGCTGGCTCTGGTACCAAGCTTGTCACGACCGGTTTTCCGATAAAAATATTTATTGAAAAGCCAATCTTGTTACCCCAGTTTTTGAGAAGTACTCCTCCTTTGGTAGACAAATTCTTGATCTGAGAAGCCAGTAGCATAAAATATATCTGAGGGCTGAGCCAAGGATGCTCAACAAATTTATTACAAAGCGCCAATAATTATACATAATGGCGGGTATAACACAAGGGTGAGGTGGCATACTCTCGACTCGAACTAAAGCTGGCGGTGGTGGTATATCACGGTGAAGTGATATGCTCAACTAGCATCTCATCGGCCGAGGTGAGGCTCGGTGAATTTATTTGGGTAGCGGAAGCGGATATAGTACAATGACCAAAACCAAGGGTCACACGGACTGGTGGGACTCCTCTAGGCGTCGGACTCGCTATCGAACTCTTCATCCATGAGATCGCCACAAGATCCGCCAAATCAACAAGCCGGTGAGTACTTTAAAAGTACTCGCAAGACCGTTCGGACGTAAGATATAACAAATGCATGCATGAAATGCGTCGATAAATACACCAATGCATGAACAGTATATTAGCATACGGAATAAATAAAAAGGGGAAACGGCGGTAGTCCGCCAGAAAATCCCAACAACATAAACAAAATGAAACCCGATCGGTGTGCGGCGGCATACTCGAAGGTAAATAAATAAATAGAAGGAAAGAAATGCCACATCAAGGCCCGAGCGGACGCCACATAAAGGGCTTTAAAAGAAATGCCACGATCGGGCGCCCGAGCGACACCGCATAAAGGGCTTTAAAAGAAATGTCGCGATCAAGGCGTCGGCGACGCCACATAAAGGGCTTTAAAAGAAATGCCACGGTCAAGGCGTCGAGCGACACCGCATAAAGGGCTTTAAAAGAAATGCTACAGTCAAGGCGTCGAGCGACACCGCATAAAGGGCTTTAAAAGAAATGCCGATCAAGGCGTCTGAGCGACACCGCATAAAGGGCTTTAAAAGAAATGCCACGGTCAAGGCGTCGGCGACACCGCATAAAGGGCTTTAAAAGAAATGCCGCGATCAAGGCGTCGAGCGACACCGCATAAAGGGCTTTAAAGGAAATGCCACGGTCGGGCGTCCGAGCGACACCGCATAAAGGGCTTTAAAAGAAATGCCTACAATCAAGGCGTCGGCGACACCGCATAAAGGGCTTTAAAAGAATGTAACAACACTCATAACAAAAATTCAGCTCATAATAATAAACGGGTTAGTACATCACAAGAATATCCCATTAAATCGTACTTAGTACTCATGAACTTTCTCCGAGTTTTCGTCATCAACAAACACTTGTCGATAAGAATAGTATAGAATTTGATGATGATAAGATGATTCAAAGGAGTTTTGACTCTGCAGAGCTTGTACTAAAATCACCCACAGTCAACGGATTTCGTAGTCACGAAGGACTAGTTCCGCTTCACGGTATTTCGAAGAAAACACAGCGATCCGGTACACACCCATCATACTTCTCGATGTCGAACCACCCGGACATCGCTCAAGAAAAACTTTTGAGACGGGAGATCACAATCTCGAATAGCATGGGATCGAATTTATATCTGGCGCTCTAAGGGTGCCCCCTCTCGGTCCCAACCGAAACACCCATGCCCCTGACCGGATGGTGGCTTTAATCCAGGGCCATGGAACCATCATCCCGCCTCTCCTTTTGGTGTGTACCAGAAAGCGGTTTGCAACTTACTATGCCATATTCCTTGCGGAAAACATGTGGTAGTACGGAGTGAAACGAAAGGGAATCGAACCGTCTGGGTTGATTCGAAGTAAAGAGATGTGTGGCGTAAGACCGCATGCTACAACACTGCCATCTTACCCATACTCATGCCAACACATGGCCATGCACCTCCATACACCACAAGTATGGATCAATGAAATTACATGTCTCCACATGCATGAATAATAACCTCCATCGGTATGCTCACCAACATGCTATGAAACTACTTACATGCAAACATGCCAAACACTCATCATATCAAAAGTCTCAACATGCTTGCCTGGTTCAGAGTAGTCGGAGCCTAGCTCGGTGAAGTTCGCGGCTCGTCACCTCCTTGGTATCTACGGTATAATGAGAAAATATACGCGCTATCGTGAATACGGAAGGTGCACAAAATTATCTCAAATAATTTTCAAATAAATCTGATAAAAAACTAGACAAAATTTCAAAGAGGACAGAAAAGAATCAATCAAAAATATGCTTCGATAAAAAGTTATTAGGGTTTTTGTCCAGGACCCATCTGTAATGAAACGAAACTTCCTGTGGTTTTATTGCAAAAACGAAAACGTTTGATTAGAATACGCCGGCTCGGAGGAGAAAACGATTCGGCAAAAGACGTTTTAGAAAGCGGTTCGTTTAAAAGCGAGCAGAGAGGCCGACGGCGGGTCCCACCGTCGAGTTCAAATTGAAAAGGGGCGTCGGGGCTCGTTGGCGCCGAGAGCATGGTGGTGCGCGGCGGCGATCCACGGCGAGGTAGGGTGATCGGGAGTACCAGCGTGTTCAGGTGCCATTCGCGTCGGTTGGTGGTGGTGGTGGTCGCCGGCGAGCACCACGTCGACGGTGGCTCTGCTGCCCGTGGACGGCGATCGGGCGAGATGAAGCTCACGGAGAGGGCTGCAATGATCAAATTGACGAGGGGTTAGGGATATGGTAGCTAGAGAGGAAGCTGGGCGGAGTTAGGGCATCGGAGACGGCCTCACTGCAGCGAATCGAGCTGGAGCCCGAGGCGGAACGGGCGGCCGGAGTTGGGGAGGAGACCTCCTCGAGGTCCTCCTAGTGGCCTGGTGAGGTGTAGGTGGAGTGTAGTGGCGTGCGTGCTCGAGAGGGGACTCGGGGTCTCTTTTATAGGCGACCGAGGCGGTTGCCGCGAACAGGATAAGTCCGGCGAGGATTCTGGCGGAGCGATGGCTGGACAGGTGTTTAGGAGTTGGGCGTTGTCGTTGTTGCCACGAGCTGATTTGGTGCCAGCGGCGTCGAGTTTGGCTTGCCGAGGTGGAGTTCGACGAACGGAGCAAAGGCGGGCACGCGTCGGCGGCGAGGAGCGCACTGTGCTTGCCGGCCACGACGACGGTGCAGCGAGGTGTCTTGGCGTGCATGAGGCCACGCGGAGAGCCAGAAGCAATGGGCGGCGCAGAACGGCGTTGCGGGCGTGTCTTGTCTCCCGTTAGCGCCACGGGTGGCGTTGCCGCCGTGGGACACGCCCGCTGAAGGGCTGTGGTGCTCCCGGCGGGAAGCCGCCAAGCGTGCGTGCAAGGCTGCGGACAAGCGAGCGAGCGACGAAAGCAACGTGCCAAAGGCTGATACCCTTTGTGACTCAAAGCTGCCGGATGAAAAATGACACCGCAAACTGAATTTCTGCGGTGTTTGAGCGAAGGCACGCCGGTGTTCGATGAATGATTCGGCTTGTAGGAATTTTTCCTTGGGCTGATTTTTGGTGGAGTGGCTCCTCAATGTCCCGATGAGGCTGCCTGATTTTTGGTGGAATTTTTGGAGGAGTGTAGGTATGAATTTCACCAAATTTGGCAAATCTGGTCCAAACTTGCAGAGAGTGTAGTTTGAAAAATTTGAAAAGAAGATGAGTGGATCAAGATGGTCCTGGGTTGTGAGTACAAAGGACTAGCCAGAGAGTTGGTTTGAGATCAAAACTCACAAGAAAAGGAACACTTGCTTTGTAAATGGTTCAGGCTCAAAATAATTATCAGAAAAGATTTGAGAGAAGAATTAATTCAAATAAAATCCAAAACTTGTTTGGATGAGTTGGGATAGTGAACTTAAGTTGCTGGCAAGGAGGAGAGGAGGTTTTGGAGTGGTTTTACCACATGGGTAAAATACAGAGTCATGGATGGTTAAGAAAAGAAAGGTGACCCTAAATCTTTTCTTTGAAATATGAAAGAAGATAAACTCCAAAAATCCAATTTTTGGAAGGAAACAACAGAGGGGAATATTTAAAGGATCAAACCTAAGGTTTTGAAGAAGAAAACAGAGATGACAAACTTGCCAAAGAAAAGAGAAGTTAAAGAGAATAGCCTTTTTCTGAAAAGAAAAATAAAAGGCCTTTCTTAAAGAAAGAAAGAAACCAGCAATGTTTTTGCTAAAAACCAAATAAAATTTTTGGAGTGTCACATTTTATTATACCCAACTTGGATGCCTACCATTTTAGGACCAATTTATAACCATAGCAAATACCATGGTGTTCTAAAAGACTCTCAAAATAATATAAGTGAAGCATGAGAGACTAGCAATTTCTACAAAATTAAGCCACCGCCGTGCTCTAAAAGATATAAGTGAAGCACTAGAGCAAAAACTATCAAGCTCAAAAGATATAAGTGAAGCACATAGGATATTCTAATAAATTTCAATCCAGTAGGATTCTCCCAAAAGGTGTATACAGCAAGGATGATTGTGGTAAACTAAAAATCAAAGACTAATATAATACACGACGCTCCAAGCAAAACACATATCATGTGGCGAATAAAAATATAGCTCCATGTAAAGTTACCAATGAACGAAGACGAAAGAGGGGATGCCTTCCCAGGGCATCCCCAAGCTTAGGCTTTTGGCTGTCCTTTAATATCTTGGGGTTCCTTGGGCATCCCCAAGCTTAGGCTCTTGCCACTCCGTATTCCATAGTCCATCAAAGCTTTACCCAAAACTTGAAAACTTCACAACACAAAACTCAACAGGAAATCTCATAAGCTCCGTTAGTGAAAGAAAACAAAACCACCACATAAGGTACTGTAATGAACTCATTATTTATTTATTTTGGTGTTAAACCTACTGTATTCCAACTTCTCTATGGTGTATAAACTATTTTACTAGCCATAGATGCATCAAAATAAGCAAAGAACACACGAAAAACAGAATGTGTTAAAAACAGAACAGTCTGTAGCAATCTGTAACTAACGCAAACTTATGGAACTCTAAAAATCCTACAAAAATAGGAAGTCCTGGACAATTGGTCTATTGATCAGCATCAAAAATAATCAACGCAAAAGCACGTTTCTGTCATTTAACAAAACTAAATTCGTGTGTGCAAAGTTTCTGTTTTTCAGCAGAATCAAATTAACTACCATCATAGGTTATCCTATAGGTTCTACTTGGCACAAAAACTAATTGAAAAATAAAAACACATCTAAACAGAAGGTAGATGTAAAATTTATTACTAAACAGAAACAAAAACAAAAAACACAAATAAAATTGGGTTGCCTCCCAACTAGCGCTATCGTTTAACGCCCCTAGCTAGGCATAAAAGCGAAGATAGATCTAAGTGGTGCCATCTTTGGCACTCAATTCATAAGTACCTCACATGATAGATTCATAAGGTAATTTGGCTTTCTTTCTTGGAAAGTGCTCCATGCCTTTCTTTCATGGAAATTGGAATCTAATATTCCCTTCCTTCATATCGATGATCGCGCCAAGCGTTCTAAGGAAAGGTCTACCAAGAATAATAGGGCAAGAAAGATTGCAATCTATATCAAGAACGATAAAATCTACGGGCACCAAATTTCTATTTGCAACAATGAGAACATCATTGATCCTTCCCATTGGCTTTTTAATGATGGAATCCGCAAGGTGCAAATTTAAAGAGCAATCGTCAAGATCATGGAAACCTAGAATATCACATAAAGTTTTCGGAATCGTGGAAACACTAGCACCCAAATCACACAAAGCAAAACACTCATGATCTTTAATTCTAATCTTTATAGTAGGTTCCCACTCATCATTAAGTTTTCTAGGTATAGAAACTTCCAAATTAAGTTTTTCATCATAAGAATGCATCAAGGCATCAACGATATGTTTGGTAAAAGCTTTATTTTGACTATAAGCTTGAGGAGAATTAACAACGGATTGCAACAAGGAAATACAACCTTCTAAAGAACAATTATCATAATCATATTCCTTGAAATCCGAGATAGTGGGTTCAATACTATTTAAAGTCATGACCTCTCCAATCCCACTTTTACCAAATTTAGCATCAAAATCTAAAAACTCTGAATTATTGGGACGCCTTCTAACTAAAGTTGACTCATCTCCAGTCCCATTATTATCAAGATTCATATTGCAAAACAAAGATCTAATAGGGGACACATCAATAACTTTAAGATCTTACCCATTATTTTCATGGAAACTAGAAGAACATGCCTTTACAAAGCAATCTTTCTTAGCAGGCAATCTAGCGGTTCTTTCCTTGCACTCATCAATAGAAATTCTCATTGCTTTGAGAGACTCATTGATATCATGCTTAGGAGGAGTAGATCTAAGTTTAAGAGAATCAACATCAAGCGAAAGTCTATCAACGTTCCTAGCCAAATCATCAACTTTGAGCAATTTTTCTTCAAGCAAAGCACTAAAATTCTTTCGAGAAATCATAAATTCTTTCACACTATTCTCAAAATCAGAGGGCATCTTATTAAAATTACCATAAGAATTATTGTAGGATTTCCATAATTATTAGAGGAATTAGTAGGGAACGGTCTAGAATTAAAGTTTCCTCTATAAGCATTATTTCCAAAACTATTCCTACCAACAAAATTCACACCCATAGATTTATTATTATTCTCAATCAAAGTAGACAAAGGCATATCATTGGTATCAAGAGGAGTATTTCTAGTAGCAAACAACTTCATAAGTTCATCCATCTTTCCACTCAAAACATTGATTTCTTCTATAGCATGCACTTTTTTACTAGAAGATCTTTCGGTGTGCCATTGAGAATAATTAGCCATAATACTATCAAAAAGTTTTATAGCATCTCCTAACGTGATTTCCATAAATGTGCCTCCCGCAGCCGAATCTAAAAGATTTCTAGATGCAAAGTTCAAACCGGCATAAAATTTTTGTATGATCATCCATAAATTCAAACCATGAGTAGGGCAATTTCGAATCACCAATTTCATTCTTTCCCAAGATTCGGCAACATGCTCATGATGAAGTTGTTTAAAATTCATAATATCATTCCTAAGAGTGATAATCTTAGCGGGAGGAAAATACTTAGGGATAAAAGCGTATTTGCACTTGTTCCAAGAATCAATACTATTTTTAGGCAAAGATGAAAACTAAACTTTAGCACGATCTCTAAGTGAAAACAGAAATAACTTCAATTCAACAATATCATTATCCGTATCTTTCTTCTTTTGCATATCACACAAATCAACAAAGTTGTTTAGATGAGTAGCGGCATCTTCACTAGGAAGGCCGGCGAATTGATCTTTCATAACAAGATTCAGCAAAGCAGTATTGATTTCACAAGACTCAACATCATTAAGAGGAGCAATCGGAGTACTAAGGAAATCATTATTATTGGTATTGGAGAAATCACACAATTTGGTATTATCTTGTGACATGGTATTACTAGGGAGATGAGTTTGTCATGGGTACTTGGTATGTCTTGACTTGAGCGAAAACCTCCCCTGCAACGGCTCCAGAAATCCTTCTTGCTACGTCTTGAGCTTGCGTTGGTTTTCCTTGAAGAGGAAAGGGTGATGCAGCAATAATAGCGTAAGTATTTCCCTCAGTTTTTGAGAACCAAGGTATCAATCCAGTAGGAGGCTCCTCAAAAGACCCACGCACCTACACAAACAAACAAAGAACTCGCAACCAACGCAATAAAGTGGTTGTCAATCCCTTCATGGCCACTTGCGAAAGTGAGATCTGATAGAGATAGTATGATAAGATAAATATATTTTTGGTATTTTATAATATAGATGCAAAAAGTAAAGATGCAAATAAAAGTAGATTGAAAGCTTATATGATAAAAGATAGACCCGGGGGCCATAGGGTTCACTAGTGGCTTCTCTCAAGATAGCATAAGTATTACAGTGGGTGAACAAATTACTGTCGAGCAATTGATAGAAAAGCGAATAATTATGAGATTATCTAGGAATGATCATGTATATAGGCATCACGTCGACCGCTATCCAGCATGCATCTAGAGTATTAAGTTCATAAGAACAGAGTAACGCATTAAGAAAGAAGACATGATGTAGAGGGATAAACTCAAGCAATATGATATAAGCCCCATCTTTTTATCCTCGATGGCAACAATACAATGCCTTGCAACCCTTTCTGTCACTGGGTAAGGACACCTCAAGATTGAACCCAAAGCTAAGCACTTCTCCCATGCCAAGAAAGATCAATCTAGTAGGCCAAACCAAACTGATAATTCGAAGAGACTTGCAAAGATAACTCAATCATACATAAAAGAATTCAGAGAAGATTCAAATATTTCGCATAGATAAACTTGATCATAAACCCACAATCATCGGATCTCGACAAACACACCGCAAAAAGAGTTTACATCGAATAGATCTCCACAAGACAGGGGGAGAACATTGTATTGAGATCGAGAAAGAGAGAAGAAGCCATCTAGCTAATAACTATGGTCCCAAAGGTTTGTGGTAAACTACTCACAACTCATCGGAGGGGCTATGATGTTGATGTAGAAGCCCTCCGTGGTCTATTCCCCCTCCGGCGGAGCGCCGACGAAGGCTCCAAGATGGGATCTCGTGGATACAGAAGGTTATGGCGGTGGAAATTGTTTTTCGTTGGCTCCCTGGATGTTTTCGGGGTACGTGGGTATATATAGGAGGAAGAAGTACGTCGGTGGCCGCTCGTGGGGCCCAAGAGAAAGGGGCGCGCTCAAGAGGGGTGGGCGCTCCTTCCTATCTCCCGGCCGCCTCGATTGCTTCTTGACTTGCACTCCAAGTCCTCTGGACCACGTTCGTTCCAAAAATCACGCTCCCGAAGGTTTCATTCTATTTGGACTCCGTTTGATATTCCTTTTCTTCGAAATACTAAAATAGGCAAAAAGACAGCAATACGGGCTGGGCCTCTGGTTAGTAGGTTAGTCCCGAAAACGATATAAATATGTAAAATAAAGCCCATAAACATCCAAAAGGGGTAATATAATAGCATGGAACAATCAAAAATTATAGATACGTTGGAGACGTATCAGTCTCAAGATGCAAGAGTTCTCAACATACAAGGAACAGTTTCAAACATAACATAACATGAAGTTCACGCGATTTTGGAGATCGGAGTGATAACATCAAAATTAGAAGGCATCATTCCGTTTGCTGCCCCAACTCCATCAACCGGAGTGATAACATCAACATTAGAAGGCATCATTCCCTTTGATGCCCCAACTCCATCAACCGGAGTGATAACATCAACATTAGAAGGCATCATTCCCTTTGATGCCCCAACTCCATCAACTTGAGGTGGAACTACCGGAACATTGTTCGACCCTTGTGATGGGTTGAGCTTTGATGGATTGACCCAATAGTGAGATGAATGCATATGGTAATGCCAAAAATGGTGATAGAAATAGTTTGAACGAAACTCACAATGTTCCACTCTGGCGTCGGTGGCATCTCTGGCACTGGTTGGCCTTGCATGGAATAAAGATTGGCCACCATATGGTGTAAAGACTTCACTAGATCATCTTGTGCCTTCAGCTTGGCCCAGTTTTCATCTCATTATTTCTCGGTGTCAATCAGTTGAGTCTACAATATGGCAATGCAAATGTCATTCATGTTGAAATGCAAATATGCAGGACCATGAAGGATCAATGAAGAAGCATTGACCTGAATATCCTCAATAATGCTCACGGAATGTGGTACGTGTCGCTCTACGGTAGGAGTAGAGCAAGTACTCATAGCACGGAGCGTGTTGACTCTCGAAAGGGAGGAGGTTATGACAAAATCAAGGTGAATCGCCATCCGTCCATTCGGTCTACCGCCTGCCGCGGCAATGGCCACAAGTGGGTCAAACAGTAGCATGTGAGGATCAGCGTCAGGCCCGTACGTCTCCTTCAATTTTTTGGTGTATTTCTCTCCATCTGACCGGGCTTTAGAGCTGATCTTGTCCCTCTCCGGGTGGAGAATGTCCTTGTCCTTGTCATCTTTGGTACGTTTGATGGTCCATGCCTCGAAGTAAGTGATATCCTTGCCAGAGTCTTCTTTCTGCAAAAGAAAGCGATCCAAACAATCGAGGGAATGCTCACAAATGAAAGAGAACATGATGAAAAGAAAAGGATGTGGTTGCCTACATGTTTTGAGATGACACCTAGGATGGTGAGGTTGCCTTGACGGTGTCCTCGACCCCCCATCAACTTATGTCGTTCAGATATTACTTTGTGTTCATCCTGCCACCCTGGATCTGTCCACGGTTCGACGATCTTCTCCTAGCACGGACGTTTGTCAGCGCACCACCGAGGAATCACCTGTAAATTAAACAAATACATCTTAGTAAGGATTCTAATTTTGCGGTAATGTAGGGAATAGCAAGCATCCATCGTCACTTGCCTTGAAGTAATTGTCCCATGAAAGATGCATCCCTCGAGCCTCCTGTTTGGAAATCCTATGGTTGAGATAGTCCGCGTGATACTTGACCACTAACCGGACGTGCTCCTCATAGTGCATCTCATGGACTAGTTTCTTGGCAATATTCTCAACCACCATATTTGCACGATCCTTCTGACCCTCAACGCATGTATAGAAATCCTACAAACATGCATACATGTGAGAAGGGTTAAATCATGACAATGGCAAATTTAAACCTGTTGGTATTGACATTTAGGTGTTTGAAAGGACTTACCAAAAATCATTGACACTCGCATGGCTCTGTTATCATAAACCCTCTGACGCATATCCAGGAAATCCGGTGCAAGTTTGTAGTGATCCCATGACCAAGCTGTCTCAATGATACAGTTCGGCAAAGTGACCAATCCAGGATAATTTAACCTACAAAGACCACCAATGATGCCACTCGGCGACCGTGGCAGATGCCTCTCACCACCTTTTACTAAGCATCTGCATTTCGAAGAGTGAAGTCATATTATATGTGAGGAAACAACAAAAGGTACAATTTATATGGGATGAGTCGAGATAACCACTTACTTCTCTCCCATTGGTTTAATCAACACATCTCTATGCACATATGGACGTCTTGGAAGCTTTGAAGGACCACGCAGCCACTCTTTCCCTCTGGAAGTAGTGCTGATAGTCGAACCGCTCGGTTGTGAATCGCTCACCTCGTGGTGCTCTTTCACCTGTGAGGGTCCATCCCCACCCTCAGAAACCTGACGAACAACCAGCCTCCTCTCGGCGGCATTGTCCTCCACTAACTCCTCCTCCTCATGCTCCACCACCTCCTCCGCAAAATCCTCCTCATCCTCCTCCTCACACGCCTCATCCCCATCATCTGTTTCCTCCTCCTGAGCACGGTGAAGCATTGCATTAGAGGGTCGAGGAGAAGAAAGAGGTTCTCTACTCCGGGCTGCTTTACGTCCTCCTCGTCCGCCTCCTCCTGTCTCACATACTTCCTCTCCTCCTCCTGCCTCACCTACTCCCCCTCCTCGTCCGCCTCCTCGTCCGCCTCCTCCTCCTACCTCACCTACTCCCCCTCCTCGTCCGCCTCCTACTCCTCCCCCATGTGGTACTCGGCCTTGTTTCGCAAGTTTTGCCGGACGGGTGTCTAGACCCGCCAATCCTTTGGCCTTGTTGGCAGTTGTGGCAACCAATGAAGGAGCGGCCACCGCTTTCACCGGTCGAGCAGGTTGATCATTGTATAGATCATTCACTTTTTTCAAACTTTCCTTTGGAATCTTCTTGCTACCTGTCATGTTTCAATCACCTGATATGAAGAAGAACAAACCAGTTAGTACAGATGATACAACTTGATGTAAATACAATAAATATATCACATATGAAGAATAAATGGAATTGTCACAATAATACATATAGTTGTTACACTCACAAATACATAGAGTTGTTGCACACACGAATACATAGAGTTGTTGCACACACGAATACACAGAGTTGTTACACACATGAATACATAGAGTTGTGACACACATACATAGAGTTCTC
Organism: Aegilops speltoides; assembly: GCA_021437245.1. Classification (NCBI taxonomy): domain Eukaryota; kingdom Viridiplantae; phylum Streptophyta; class Magnoliopsida; order Poales; family Poaceae; genus Aegilops; species Aegilops speltoides. Next base: position 28,009,487 of record CM038145.1, read on the forward strand.
ACACGATTAGATGGAGTTCTTAGAAATAAGGGTCAATATTAGGTGGAACATTTGGATTAGGGCTTTCATCATCGCTATCACACCCGTTCATACATTCATCCTCGAAGTCTTCAGGGGGGCCTCATCCTCATCTAGCCCCATGTGCCATCGCATAAGTAATGCCAAATCTCGAGGGTCATAAACATCCTCGTATTCGTCCTCTACATTATCTACTTCCATGTCATCCATGGCATCATGTTCCATAGCATCATGTTCGTGATGCACGCCATCATCTTCCTTTGCATCATCTTCGTCTTCGTCAGTGTCTGCTTCTTGAAAGAACTCTCCCTCGTATGTGTTAGGGTTAATAAGGTAATCGTCCTTGTTTGGGGTAGGTACCTTGATACGCGAGGGTACCTTGTACACGACATCCCACTTCAAGAGATCGATATATTCCGTAGATGTGCACGCGTATGGGAGAAAAAACACTTGTGTAGCCTGTTGAGCCATAATATAGACATCATTTACTGCTTATTTTGATGCTCGTTCAACTTCGACAAAGCCAATACTAGGGGTTCGTCTCACTTTCTCAGGATTGAGCCAGCTGCATCTGAATACGATGGGCTTCACTCCTTGTAAACCACAATACTGCAACTCATAAATTTCTTCGGTGGTTCCATAGTAGTGACGTCCATCTATCCCTAGACAATAGATCGCACTATTTATTGACCTTCAGTTGGGCCTCTCACGTGTGTGTTTATCAGTGTGGAAGCGATACCCATTCATGTCGTAAGCCTTAAATGACTTGGCCTCGTATTCAAAACCTTTGGCTACTTCTCTCACTTTGGTGTCCATATCAACCTCCTGGTATGCCTACAAGATTAATAGGAGATTGGCTGGTTCATTAGTGAAAGCATTACAGGCAAGTAAGATCAACTTGAAGTAACATAAAGTTAGAAAAGTTACTTTTCTTGAGAACCAAGAAATGAAACCGCCATCAGCATTGGTATCTTCAAGAAGGTCTGCTGATTCTTCTTCCCTAGGAGGTCGTGGTAGCTTCCAGAATTCATTCTGGAATTCCCTAGCAATGGGAAGAATTCGAGTTAGAACTCAAGACTAGTGAGTAGTTGTCAATAAAGCTGTTCTACACTTACTTTATGTACGGTTGCACTTCTTCCATGATGATCAGGACATAGATCATAATAGTCAGCCACTCAGTAGGTGAGAAGTTCTTGGGCTTCGGTCCACTTGCTTTGCCACCTTTGCCTTCGAAGAGGCTAAGGTCGGAAACATTACTAGTGGGTTCTTCATTGTAACGAGGAGCTGGATTTAACCTAGTCTGAATACTGTCATGATAGAACTTTGTCGTGGTCGTGGCCACCTCCTCGTTCAGGTATGCCTCGGCTATGGAGGCTTCAATGCGGGCTTTATTCTTACATTTCCAACGAAGATGCTTGAACTCCCGTTCAGGTGCATACTGACATCGGAACTCCACAGGTCCTCCCATTCTAGCCTCATACGCGAGATGTAAGATCATATGTTGCATCGGATTAAAGAAACCTGGTGGAAATATCATCTCTAACTTACATTGCAACTCAGGTGCTTGTTCCTACCACTTCATAATCTAGTTCTTTGGCACAAAGCTGACGGAAGAAGTAGCTCAACTCCGCCAGCACTCGCCAAATATCCTCTCTGACATACCCTCGAATCATCGCAGGCATTATCCGCTCAAGCCATACATGGTAGTCATGACTCTTGAGGCCTCCTATTCGCTTTGTAGCCAACTTCACTCCCCTGATGATATTAGCTGCATATCCATCAGGGAAGTACAAGTTGTTCACAATCCATTGGAGAACTTCCTTCCTTTGGGCATTGAAGGAGTGAAAGGGGCTGGTGGCTTCTTCCAAGAATAACCTTTTGCACGAGGCACCAAATTTAATTTTGGCCTTTTGCATAGTTTGGCTTGATCAATCCTAGCCTGAATGTTATCCTTTGACTTCTCGTTGTCGAGGAGCGTGCCGAGTAAGGCCTCCGCAATATTCTTTTCAGTGTGCATTACATCAATGTTGTGTGGAAGTAGAAGATCTTTAAAGTAAGGGAGCCTCCATAAGCTTGGAATGTGAGTCCACTGGTGTGTCTCTCCATATCCCACAAAACCTTTCCGATCGAGCCTTTCCTCGAGAGCATCTAACTCATCCTTAAGCTAGGCACCGGTCATAATAGGTGGTGGCGGGTCATCAACAATAACACCTTTTTGGAAGTGCATAGCGTCTTGCCTGTATGGGTGATCAAGACGAACGAACTGCCGATGTTGGTCAAAGCATACATACTTGTGACCCTTAGCTAGCCAAATGAAAGTCACACGCTATCGACACACTGCGCAAGGCCACTTCCCCTTTACACACCAACCACAAAATATCGCACGTGCCGGTAGGTCATGTAGCGATGTGTGGTACCAGATATGCATATTGAAGTGCTTCTTTGAAACGACATCGTATGTCCGGACCCCGTTGTTCCAAGCAACAAGTAAGTCGTCCACCAATGGCTCCATATACACACTCATATGCTTCCCGGGAGAGTTAGGACCTGGAATTATCAACGTCAGGAACATGTGATGTCATTGCATGCAAACGCCAGGGGGCGGATTCAGGGGGATAGCATATACTGGCCAACAACTGTATATGGCAGCCATCAGACCATATGGATTGAACCCGTCGGTTGTTATCCCAACAGCTACACTCTTCCAGTCATCCGTTCTCTTATGAATTTCAACAAACTTCCATGCTTCACCATCCCGTGGATGTTGCATCTTGTTTGTATTGTACATCTTCCCTTCGGCGGCCCATCTCATATATTGGGCAGTTTCATCGGTCATATAAAGCCTCTGGATCCGTTCTGTGAATGAAAGATATCGAAGGATATTGATGGCAATTGTGAGCTGCCTCTTGCTACCATCATCATCTATTACCTCAATATACCTAGAGGATGTGCACTTGACACAATAATGCATATCTTTATGTTCATTTCTAAATAACATGCATCCGTTTGGACAAGCATGTATTTGCTCATACAGCATCTTAAGTGAACCGAGGATTTTGTTCGACTCGTACATGTTCTTTGGAAATATATTTTCGTTAGGCAACAGGCTAGCAATAACTGACAATAACTCATTGAAGCAAATGATGCTCATGTTATGGTTTGCCTTTAGGGCCATTAGGCGTGCAATGCCATCTAGTTGAGTAACCTCTGTATGGGTGTGAAGGGGTTTTTGTGCCGCAAACAAAGCTGCATGATAATCTTCAGGGCTTTCCGGCGGCTCCTCGGAGTTCGGGTCCTCCCGCGGATCCGCACGACGGATGTCATCTAATAGGTTTTCAATCCGAGTATCATATTCGCTGGTGCGTTGTCGCACCACCTTCGCCCTGGACTATTCTATCTCACCGTGAAAGATCCACCGGTAATAGCCTGACATAAACACATATTTGCCTAAGTGTTTACTGATACATCTCCAACGTATCTATAATTTTTGATTGCTCCATGCTATTATATTACCCCTTTTGGATGTTTATGGGCTTTATTTTACACATTTATATCATTTTTGGGACTAACCTACTAACCAGAGGCCCAGCCCATATTGCTGTTTTTTTCCTTATTTCAGTATTTCGAAGAAAAGAAATTTCAAACGGAGTCCAAACGGAATGAAACCTTCGGGAGCGTGATTTTTGGAACGAACGTGATCCGGAGAGCTTGGAGTGCAAGTCAAGAAGCTTTCGAGGGCCCCACGAGATAGGGGGCTGCCCCCCTGTAGGGCGCGCCCCCTGTCTCGTGGGCCCCTCGGGCGGCCACCGACGTACTTCTTCCTCCTATATATACCTACGTACACCGAAAACATCCAGGAGCACCACGAAACACAATTTCCACCGCCGTAACCTTTTGTATCCGTGAGATCTCATCTTGGAGCCTTCGCCGACATTCTGCCGGAGGGGGAATCAACCATGGAGGGCTTCTACATCAACATCCTTGCCCCTCCGTTGAGTTGTGAGTAGTTTACCACAGACCTACGGGTCCATAGTTATTAGCTAGATGGCTTCTTCTCCCTTTTTGGATCTCAATACAATGTTCTCCCTTTTTGTAAACTCTTTTTGCGGTGTGTTTGTCAAGATCCGATGAATTGTGGGTTTATGATCAAGTTTATCTATGAATAATATTTGAATCTTCTCCGAATTCTTTTATGTATGATTGAGTTATCTTTGCAAGTCTCTTCGAATTATCAGTTTGGTTTGGCCTACTAGATTGGTCTTTCTTGCCATGGGAGAAGTGCTTAGCTTTGGGTTCAATCTTGCGGTGTCCTTACCAAAGGATGTAAAGGGTTGCAAGGCACGATTGTATTGTTGCCATCGAGGATAACAAGATGGGGTTTACATCATATTGCATGAGTTTATCCCTCTACATCATGTCATCTTGCTTAATGCGTTACTCTGTTCTTATGAACTTAATACTCTAGATGCAGGCAGGAGTCGGTCAATGTGTGGAGTAATAGTAGTAGATGCAGGCAGGAGTCGGTCTACTTGTTATGGACGTGATGCCTATATACATGATCATGCCTAGATAATCTCATAACTATGCGCTTTTCTATCAATTGCTCGACAGTAATTTATTCACCCACCGTAATACTTATGCTATCTTGAGAGAAGCCTCTAGTGAAACCTATGGCCCCGGGGTCTATCTCTTATCATATTTGCTTTCAATCTACTTTTATTTGCATCTTTACTTTTTGCATCTATATTATAAAATACCAAAAATATATTTATCTTATCATACTATCTTTATTAGATCTCACTTTGCAAGTGGCCGTGAAGGGGTTGACAACCCCTTTATTGCGTTGGTTGCGAGTTCTCAGTTTGTTTGTGTAGGTGCGTGGGACTTTTGAGGAGCCTCCTACTGGATTGATACCTTGGTTCTCAAAACTGAGGGAAATACTTACGCTACACTTGCTGCATCACCCTCTCCTCTTCGAGGAAAACCAACGCAACCTCAAGACGTAGCAAGAAGGATTTCTGGCACCGTTGCCGGGGAGGTCTTCGCTCAAGTCAAGACATACCAAGTACCCATCACAAACCCATCTCCCTCGCATTTACATTATTTGCCATTTGCCTCTCATTTTCCTCTCCCCCACTTCACCCTTGCCGTTCTATTTTCCCTCTCTTTCCCAATCTCCTCCTCTTTTTCGCTTGCCGTTTTTCTGTTTGCTTGTGTGTTGGATTACTTGTTGCCATGGCGCAATATAATACCAAATTGTGAGATTTCTCGAATACCAATAATAATGATTTCCTTAGTACTCCGATTGCGCCTCTTAATGATGTTGAGTCTTGTGAAATCAATACCGCTTTGCTGAATCTTGTTATGAAAGATCAATTCGCCGGCCTTCCTAGTGAAGATGCCGCTACTCATCTAAACAATTTTGTTGATTTGTGTGATATGCAAAAGAAGAAAGATACGGATAACAATATTGTCAAATTGAAGTTATTCCCGTTTTCACTTAGAGATTGTGCTAAAGTTTGGTTTTCGTCTTTGCCTAAAAATAGTATCGATTCTTGGAACAAGTGCAAAGATGCTTTTATCTCTAAGTATTTTCCTCCCGCTAAGATCATCACTCTTAGGAACGATATTATGAATTTAAAACAACTTGATCATGAGCATGTTGCCCAATCTTGGGAAAGAATCAAATTGATGCTTCGCAATTGCCCTACTCATGGTTCGAATTTATGGATGATCATACAAAAAATTTATGCCAGTTTGAACTTTGCTTCTAGAAATCCCTTAGATTCGGCCGCGGGAGGCACGTTTATGGAAATCACGTTAGGAGATGCTACAAAATTACTTGATAATATTATGGCTAATTATTCTCAATGGCACACCGAAAAACCTTCTAATAAAAAGTGCATGCTATAGAAGAAATCAATGTTTTGAGTGGAGAGATGGATGAACTTATGAAGATGTTTGCTACTAAAAATACTCCTCTTGATCCTAATGATATGCCTTTGTCTTCCTTGATTGAGAATAATAATGAATCTATGGATGTGAATTTTGTTGGTAGGAATAGTTTTGGAAACAATGCTTATAGGGGGAATTTTAATGCTAGACCATTCCCTAGTAATCCCTCTAATAATTATGGAAATTACTACAATAATTCTTATGGTAATTTTAATAAGTTGCCCTCTGATTTTGAGAATAGTGTGAAAGAATTTATGATTTCTCAAAAGAATTTTAATGCTTTGCTTGAAGAAAAATTGCTCAAAGTTGATGATTTGGCTAGGAACGTTGATAGACTTTTGCTTGATGTTAATTCTCTTAAACTTGAATCTTCTTTTCCTCAGCATGATATCAATGAGTCTATCAAAGTAATGAGAATTTCCATTGATGGGTGCAGGGAAAGAACCGCTAGATTGCGTGCTAAAAAAGAAAGCTTTATAAAAGCGTGTTCTTCTAGTCTCCATGAAAATAATGATGAAGATCTTAAAGTTATTAATACGTCTCCGATTAGATCTATGTTTTGCAATATGAATTTTGATGATTATGGGACTGATGATGAATCAACTTTGCCTAGAAGGCGTCCCAAGAATTCGGAGTCTTTAGATCTTAATGCTAAATTTGGTAAAAGCGAGATTGGAGAATACTCAACTTCTAATAATATTGAACCTTCTAGCTCGGATTTCAAGGAATTTGGTTATGATAATTGCTCTACAAAATGGTGTATTTCCTTGTTGCAATCCGTTGTTAATTCTCCTCATGCTTATAGTCAAAATGAAGCTTTTACCAAACATATTGTTGATGCCTTGATGCAATCTTATGATGAAAAACTTAATTTGGAAGTTTCTATACCTAGAAAACTTAATGATGAGTGGGAACCTACTATAAAGATTAGAATTAATGATTATGAGTGTTTTGCTTTGTGTGATTAGGGTGCTAGTGTTTCCACTATTCCGAAAACTTTATGTGATATTCTAGGTTTCCATGATCTTGATGATTGCTCTTTAAATTTGCAACTTGCGGATTCCACCATTAAAAAGCCTATGGGAAGAATCAATGATGTTCTTATTGTTGCAAATAGAAATTTTGTGCCCGTAGATTTTATCGTTCTTGATATGGATTGCAATCTTTCTTGCCCTATTATTCTTGGTAGACCTTTCCTTAGAACGATTGGTGCGATTGTTGATATGAAGGAAGGGAACATTAGATTCCAATTTCCCTTAAAGAAAGGCATGGAGCACTTTCCAAGAAAGAAAGTCAAATTACCTTATGAATCTATCATGCGTGCTACTTATGAATTTAGTGCCAAAGATGGCACTCGTTAGATCTATCTTTGCTTTTATGCCTAGCTAGGGCCATTAAACGATAGCGCTAGTTGGGAGGCAACCCAATTTTTTTGTGTTTTTTGTTTTTGTTTCTGTTTAGTAATAAATGTTGCATCTACCTTCTGGTTAGATGTGTTTTTATCTTTTAATTAGTGTTTGTGCCAAGTAGAACCTATAGGATAACCTACGATGATAGTTGATTTGATTCTGCTGAAAAACAGAAATTTTGCACGCACAAATATAATTTTGTTAAATCACAGGAACGTGCTTTTGCGTTGACTCTTTTTGATGCATTTCAATAAACAAATTGTCCAGGACTTCCTATTTTGGTAGGATTTTTAGAGTTCCAGAAGTTTGCGTTAGTTACATATTGCTACAGACTGTTCTGTTTTTGACCTACTCTATTTTTCGTGTGTTGTTTGCTTATTTCAATGCATCTATGGCTAGTAATTCAGTCTATGAACCATAAAGAAGCTGGAATACAGTAGGTTTAACACCAAATTAAGTAAAGAATGAGTTCATTGCAGTACCTTATGTGGTGGTTTTGTTTTCTTTCACTAACGTAGCTTATAAGATTTCCTGTTGAGTTTTGTGTTGTGAAGTTTTCAAGTTTTGGGTAAAGCTTTTATGGACTATGGAATAAAGGGTGGCAAGATCCTAAGCTTGGGGATGCCCATGGCACCCCAAGATATTCAAGAATAGCCAAAATCCTAAGGTTGGGGATGCCCCGGGAAGGCATCCCCTCTTTCGTCTTCGTTCATTGGTAAGTTTACTTGGAGCTATATTTTTATTCACCACATGATATGTGTTTTGCTTGGAGCGTCGTGTATTATATTAGTCTTTGCTTTTTATTTACCACAATCATCCTTTCTGTACACACCTTTTGGGAGAAGCCTATTTGATTAGAATTTGCTAGAATACTCTATGTGCTTCACTTATATCTTTTGAGCTTGATAGTTTTTGCTCTAGTGCTTCACTTATATCTTTTAGAGCACGGTGGTGTCTTAATTTTGAAGAAATTGCTAGTCTATCATGCTTCACTTATATTGTTTTGAGAGTCTTTTAGAACACCATGGTATTTGCTATGGTTATAAATTGGTCCTAGAATGGTAGGCATCCAAGTTGGGTATAATAAAAACTATCATAGGAAGTGAATTGGATGCTATGATCAATTTGATACTTGATAATTGTTTTGAGATATGGAGGTAGTGATATTAAAGTCATGCTAGTTGGGTGATTATGAATTTAAAGAATGCTTGTGTTGAAGTTAGCAAGTCCCGTAGCATGCACGTATGGTTAAAGCTGTGTAACAAATTTGAAACATGAAGTGTACCTGGCTTGTGCATCCTTATGAGTGGCGGTCGGGGACGAGCGATGGTCTTTTCCTACCAATCTACCCCCTAGGAACATGCACGTAGTACTTGGTTTTTTATGACTTCTAAATTTTTGCAATAAGTATATGAGTTCTTTTGACTAATGTTGAGTCCATGGATTATACGCACTTTTACCTTTCCACCTTTGCTAGCCTCTTCGGTACCGTGCACTGCCCTTTCTCACCTTGAGAGTTGGTGCAAACTTCGCGGGTGCATCCAAACCCCGTGATACGATGCGCTCTATCGCACATAAACCTCCTTATATCTTCCTCAAAACAGCCACTATACCTACCTATTATGGCGTTTCCATAGCCATTCCCACATATATTGCCATGCAACTTTCCACCGTTCCGTCCATCGTCATCATGACATACTTTACTTTTGTCATATTGCCATTGCATGATCATGTAGTTGACATCATATTTGTGGCAAAGCCACCATGCATTATTTTTCATACATGTCACTCTTTATTCATTGCACCATCCCAGTACACCGCCGGAGGCATTCATATAGTGTCATATCTTCTTCTAGTTTCGAGTTGTAATTCTTATGTTGTAATCAATAGAAGTGTGATGATCATCATTATTAGAACATTGACCAAAGAAAAAAAAGAAGAAGGGCCAAAAATAAAAAAAGAAAGACCCAAAAAAAAGAAAAAAAGAAAAAAAGAAAATAAATAAAAAGGGCAATGTTACTATCTCTTTTTCCACACTTGTGCTTCAAAGTAGCACTTTGTTCTCCATGTAGTGAGTCTCATATATTGTGCTTCAAAGTAACACCATGTTTTTCATATAGTGAGTCTCATAAGTTGTCTTTTTCATACTAGTGGGAATTTTTCATTATAGAACTTGGCTTGTATATTCCTACGATGGGCTTCCTGAAATGCCATAGGTCTTTGTGAGCAAGCAAGTTGGATGCACACCCACTAATTTCTTTTTGTTGAGCATTCATTTTTAGCTCTAGTGCATCTGTTGCATGGCAATCCCTACTCCTCATGTTGACATCAATTGATGGGCATCTCCATAGCCCGTTGGTTATCCTCGTCAATGTGAGACTTTCTCCTTTTTTGTCTTCTCCACACAATCCCCATCATCATATTCTATTCCACCCATAGTGATATATCCATGGCTCACGATCATGTATTGCGTGAAGGTTGAAAAAGTTTGAGATTATTAAAGTATGAAACAATTGCTTGGCTTGTCATCGGGGGTATAGAAGTTGGGAACATCTTTGTGTGACGAAAATGAAGCATAGCCTAACTATATGATTTTGTAGGGATGAACTTTTTTTTGCCATGTTATTTTGAGAAGACATGATTACTTTGATTATTATGCTTGAAGTGTTACTATTTATTTTATCAAAATGAAATTTTATTTTGAATCATTTGTATCTGAACATTCATGCCATAATAAAGAAAATTACATTATGACTTATGCTAGGTAGCATTCCACAAGAAAAATTCTCTTTTTATCATTTACCTACTCGAGGACAAGTAGGAATTAAGCTTGGGGATGCTTGATACGTCTCCAACGTATCTATAATTTTTTATTGTTCCGTGCTATTATATTACCCCTTTTGGATGTTTATGGGCTTTATTTTACACATTTATATCATTTTTGGGACTAACCTACTAACCGGAGGCCCAGCCCATATTGCTGTTTTTTTGCCTATTTCAGTATTTCGAAGAAAAGGAATTTCAAACGGAGTCCAAACGGAATGAAACCTTCGGGAGCGTGATTTTTGGAACGAACGTGATCCGGAGAGCTCGGAGTGCAAGTTAAGAAGCTTTCGAGGGCCCCACGAGATAGGGGCCGCACCCCCCCCCCCTTGTAGGGCGCGCCCCCTGTCTCGTGGGCCCCTCGGGCGGCCACCGACATACTTCTTCCTCATATATATACCTATGTACCCCGAAAACATCCAGGAGCACCAAGAAACACAATTTCCACCGCCGTAACCTTACTCAGATCCATGAGATATCATCTTGAGCCTTCGCGGCACTCACTGGGGGGGAATCAACCACGGAGGGGTTTTACATCAACATCCTTGCCCCTCCGATGAGTTGTGAGTAGTTTACCACAGACCTACGTGTCCATAGTTATTAGCTAGATGGTTTCTTCTCTCTTTTTGGATCTCAATATAATGTTCTCCCCCTCTCTTGTGGAGATCTATTCAATGTAAACTCTTTTTGCGGTGTGTTTATCGAGATCCGATGAATTGTGGGTTTATGATCAAGTTCATCTATGAATAATATTTGAATCTTCTCTGAATTCTTTTATGTATGATTGAGTTATCTTTGCAAGTCTCTTCGAATTATCAGTTTGGTTTGGCCTACTAGATTGGTCTTTCTTGCCATGGGAGAAGTGCTTAGCTTTGGGTTCAATCTTGAGGTGTCCTTACCCAGTGATAGAAAGGGTTGCAAGGCACGTATTATATTGTTGCCATCAAGGATAACAAGATGGGGTTTACATCATATTGCATGAGTTTGTCCCTCTACATCATGTCATCTTGCTTAATGTGTTACTCTGTTCTTATGAACTTAATACTCTAGATGCAGGCAGGAGTCGGTCAATGTGTGGAGTAATAGTAGTAGATGCAGGCAGGAGTCGGTCTACTTATTATGGACGTGATGCCTATATACATGATCATACCTAGATAATCTCATAACTATGTGCTTTTCTATCAATTGCTCGATAGTAATTTGTTCACCCACCGTAAGACTTATGCTATCTTGAGAGAAGCCTCTCGTGAAACCTATGGCCCCCGGGTCTATCTCTTATCATATTTGCTTTCAATCTACTTTTATTTGCATCTTTACTTTTTGCATCTATATTATAAAATACCAAAAATATATTTATCTTATCATACTATCTTTATTAGATCTCACTTTCGCAAGTGGCCGTGAAGGGATTGACAACCCCTTTATTGCGTTGGTTGCGAGTTCTTTGTTTGTTTGTGTAGGTGTGTGGGACTTTGAGAAGCCTCCTACTGGATTGATACCTTGGTTCTCAAAACTGAGGGAAATACTTACGCTACACTTGTTGCATCACCCTCTCCTCTTCGAGGAAAACCAACGCAAGCTCAAGACGTAGCATGTACTCATAGTAATCTTATCTCTCTGAGTCTGGTTATCACACTCCGTGCATGGGCACCAAATTCCACGAACTAGCATTTCTCCAGCAAATACTAATTCCAGGAAATCATTGGTCTTTGACCTCCACTCAGGGGTCATACCCTCCATGCTGGGATGTCTGGTGTACATCCACTCACATTCTTCCATCCTCTAATATAAAGTGAAACACACACATAATTTTTTTATGTAACAAGTGGTTCCATCAAGTTTTACGACATGCACTAAGCTATGTAATAGGTAAAGATAGGTCCTAATCCCACCCGAGAATGTGTAGGCTGGGTCCGCTTTCATGACGTACTCCGACCCGAGACAAAATTTCAGCAGCACCTCCCCGCTGTTCTCCAAATACATGTCTCGGCAATAAGCCAGGAGGATGTGTATCTAGAGAACAACAAGGAGACACTGTCAAAATTCTGTCTCCGATCTAAGTACATCATGAAAACGACCCGCCTACACATCCTTGGGTTGTCCATGGAGAACATGGAAAATTCGAAAGAGTTGAGGTTATAAATATGCAAAGACTTGCATATTTATAGATACAACCCTTCTGAACGGAAGACACCTAGGTTACGCGACTATTTAGGTGATCTACAAATAATGAAAACCTTGAAGTGTGCAACAGAATTTACTCTCTCTATTGTCAAAATAGATGCATGTCCTGCATGAAAGAATGAAGTTGTGCCATTCATATGTCAAACACACAAACATCAATAACACTCACTCACACCCCCCACACACAAACACACTCACATATGCATACACACACATCACACACTCAGTCACATATGCACACACACACACACATCAATAGCACCCCTCTCCCACACACACACACACACACTCACATACACCATTCATTATATATGCACATATATACACACCTAAATATAAAAAACCAACCATGCAGCTCGGTGGCCGTGGCCGTGGCGGTGAGGGGCGGCGGCTATGGTGGACCTTAGCGGACGGGGCGAGGCGCTGAGCGGCGGACGGGGTGGCAGCAGCGATGGCGGATGGGGTGGCAGCAGAGGCGGCAGCACACGGGGTGGGGCGCTGAGGGGCGGACGGGGTGGGGCGCTGAGGGCGGACGGGGTGGTAGGAGCGATGGTGGATGAGGTGGTGGCAGCGATGGCGGACGGGGTGGCGGCGTAGGCGGCAGTGGACGGGGTGGCGGTGGGCGATCTCGGGGGAGGTGGCGGTGGGGGGGCTTAGTGGAGGTGGAGGGGTCGGGGGAGGCACTCCCGGTGGCGGCGGCGGCGGCAGTAGCAGCGGCAGCAGAGCAAGCCGGATGGGGCGGCGACGCTGAGGGGCGGCGGCGGACAGAGGCGGCAGGGGCGAGAGAAACAGAGAGAACAGAGGAGTGAGCGCGCGCGAGGGGGAAATTTTGCATAAGTCCCCGCGGGAAACATTTCCGAGAGCCATCTTTCGGCGACACTCGATAAAAGCTTAACCTAGATCTCGGGGCTTTTCCGAGAGCCGCACTGATAGTGGTTACCGAGGGTCGTCCAGAGGCACTCGGCAATGGCCGCATTTTCCGAAAGGGACTCTTGGTAGACCATCCTTCTTCTGCATTCTCCATAATATGTATTATAATTTTTTTTGTACTTTTGTTGTTGTTTTCTTCCATGCTTGGCAAACAACGTTAGCACATCATAATTTCCGTCTTGTGTTTACCTTTTCAAATGATGGGCCTCGCCCGGTTCTAGAGACAAGCACCCCTCTGGTAGCCCCGACGGTCTAGGGCGTTGATCGGCATCGAGAGGGTGTAGTCCATGGTGAATAACTGCTTCTCCGTGTTAGTGCATGTCATCGCGAGATGACAGACCAAGTCTAGGCTCGTTCTGTCATGGGATCACCCACCGAAGATTCTGTCTCGGGGACGGACGCAGCTGGTCCTCGACGTTCCTGCCCGTGTGTGTGGTTTGTGAGGCACGTGCCACGTCAAGGACGTGCGTTGCTTATTCAAATAACACACCACCCCTTCATGCATATGCATGGGCCACACGCATGTAGGGATGCCCTCCCCCCTCGGGCGGTCTCCATATCGAGCACCCATCCGGTGGCCCCGGCGGTCTAGGGCGTTATTCGACACTGAGAGGGTGTAGTCCATGGTGAATAACTGCTTCTCCGTGTTAGTGCATGTCATCGCAAGATGACAGACCAAGTCTAGGCTCATTCTGTCACGGGATCACCCACCAAAGATTCTGTCTCGGGGACAGACGCAGCCGGTCCTCGACGTTCCCGCCCGTGTGTGTGGTTTGTGAGGCACGTGTCACGTCAAGGACGTGCGTTGCTTATTCAAATAGCACACCACCCCTGCATGCATATGCAAGGGCCACACGCATGTATAGGGGTGCCCTCCCCCCCTCGGGTGGTCTCTATATCGAGCACCCATCCGGTGGCCCCGCCGGTCTAGGGCATTATTCGGGACCGAGAGGGTGTAGTCCACGGTGAATAACTGCTTCTCTGTGTTAGTGCATGTCATTGCAAGATGACAGACCAAGTCTAGGCCCGTTCTTCGAGATAGTCTATGGGTATCGAGAGGGAATGTGTCCGGTTTGTGCACGAAGTGCGGGTCCTATTGCCCCGTTGGCCTCGAAACTTCTTGTGCTCTCAAATGAGGCAATCGCATGTATATGCATGGGCTATCCGGTGGCCCCGGCGGTGTAGCAAGTTGACGGGCACAGAGAGAGGGGGCAGGCCACAGTCAACAACTGCTTCTTCTCATGTTTATTACTTTACACTCTTTAAAGTTCTCTCTCGGTGCCGGTCTAGAAAGTTGACAGGCACCGAGAGAGCGGGTAGGCCACGGTCAACAACTACTTCTTCTCATCTTTTTTACTTTACACTCTTTAAAGTTGAGTTTTGAAAAAATTCACCAAAAGTCATGGAATTTACAAACATTGGTCGTAAAAGCATATGAAATATGAGATCCAAAAAAAGATAGTGCAAAACAAAAACAAAAAGAGAAGGAGAAAAAAATTAGAGCAGTGGTTACCGAGGGTCGATTCTCGGCTCTCGGTAATGGCCACCTTTTCCAAGAGTTGCTCTCTGTAAAGCATCTAACCTACATCTCTTTCCTTCTTGTGCATTCTCGGTAATATGTATTATACATTTTTTTGTTATTGTCTTCCAAGCTTGGCAAACAACCTTAGCACATCATAATTACCGTCTTGTGTTTCCTTCTTCGGATGGGCCTCGTCTGGTTCTAGAGACCGGCACACCTCCGGTGGCCCCGGCGGTCTAGGGTGTTGTTCGGCACCTAGACGGGGTAGGCCACGGGGAATAACTGCTTCTTCGTGTTAGTGAATGTCATCGCGAGATGACAGACTAAGTCTAGGCCCGTTCTGTCACGGGATCACCCACCGAAGACTCTGTCTCAGGGACGAACACAGCCGGTCCTCGACGTTCCTGCCCGTGTGTGTGGTTTGTGAGGCACGTGCCACATCTAGGACGTACGTTGCTAATTCAAATAGCACAACACCCCTGCATGCATATGCATGGGCCAAACGCATGTAGGGGTGCCCTCCCCCCTCGGGCAGTCTCCATATCGAGCATCCATCCGGTGGATCCGGCGGTCTAGGGCATTATTCGGCACCGAGAGGGTGTAGTCCACGGTGAATAACTGCTTCTCCGTGTTAGTGCATGTCATCGTTAGATGACATACCAAGTCTAGGCTCGTTCTATCACGGGATCACCCACTGAAGATTCTGTCTCGGGGACGGACGCAGCCGGTCCTCGACGTTCCCGCCCGTGTGTGTGGTTTGTGAGGCACATGCCACGTCAAAGACGTGCGTTGCTTATTCAAATAGCACACCACCCCTACATGCATATGCATGGGACACACGCATGTAGGGGTGCCCTCCCCCCCCCCTCTTGGGAGGTCTCCATATCGAGCACCCATCCGGTGGCCCCGGCGGTCTTGAGCGTTATTCGGCACTGAGAGGGTGTAGTCCATGGTGAATAACTGCTTCTCCGTTTTAGTGCATGTCATTGCGAGATGACAGACCAAGTCTAGGCTCGTTGTGTCACGGGATCACCCACCGAAGATTCTGTCTCGGGGACGGACGTAGCCGGTCCTTGATGTTCCCGCACGTGTGTGTGGTTTGTGAGGCACGTGTCACGTCAACGACGTGCGTTTCTTATTCAAATAACACACCACCCCTGCATGCATATGCATGGGCCACACATATGTTGGGATGCCCTCCCCCCTCTGGCGGTCTCTATATCGAGCACCCATCCGGTGGCCCCGACAGTCTAGGGCATTATTCGGCACCGAGAGGGTGTAGTCCAAGGTGAATAACTGCTTCTCCATGTTAGTGCATGTCATCGCAAGATGACAGACCAAGTCTAGGACCGTTCTTCGAGATAGTCTATGGGTATCGAGAGGGAATGTGTCCGGTTTGTGTAGGAAGTGCGGGTCCTGTTGCTCCGTTGATTCGAAACTTCTTGTGCTCTCAAAGGAGGCCATCGCATGTATATGCATGGGCTATCTGGTGGCCCCGGCGGTCTAGCAAGTTGACCGGCACTGATAGAGGTGGTAGTCCACGGTCAACAACTGCTTCTTCTGATGTTTTTTACTTTACACTCTTTAAAGTTCTCTCTCGGTGCCGGTCTAGAAAGTTGACGGGCACTGAGAGAGGGGGTAGGTCACGGTCAACAACTGCTTCTTCTAATGTTTTTTACTTTACACTCTTTAAAGTTGAGTTTGAAAGAATTCATCAAAAGTCATGGAATTTACAAACTTTGGTCGTAAAAGCATATGAAATATGAGATACAAAAAAGGTAGTGCAAAACAAAAACAAAAAGAGAAGGGAAAAAATTAGAGCAGTGGTTATGGAGGGTCGATTCTCGACTGTCGGTAATGGCTACCTTTTCCGAGAGTTGCTCTCGGTCAAGCATCTAACCTAGACCTCTTTCCTTCTTATGCATTCTCGATAATATGTATTACACTTTTTTTGTTGTTTTCTTCCATGCTTGGCAAACAACCTTAGCACATCATAATTACTGTCTTTTGTTTTCTTCTTCGGATGGGCCTCGTCCGGTTCTAGAGACCGGCACCCCTCTGGTGGCCCCGGCGGTCTAGGGCGTTGTTTGGCACCTAGAGGTGGTAGGCCACGAGGAATAACTGCTTCTTCGTGTTAGTGCATGTCATTGCGAGATGACGGACCAAGTCTAGGCCCATTCTGTCATGAGATCGCCCACTGAAGACTCTGTCTCGAGCACGAACACAACCGGTCCTCGACGTTCCCGCCCGTGTGTGTGGTTTGTGAGGCACATGCCATGTCAAGGACGTGCTTTGCTTATTGAAATAGCACACCCCCCCTGCATGCATATGCATGGGCCACACGCATGTAGGGCTACCCTCCCCCCTCGGGCGGTCTCCAGATCGAGCACCCATTCGGTGGCCCCGGCGGTCTAGGGCGTTATTCTGCATCGAGAGGGTGTATTCCACGGTAATAACTGCTTGTCCGTGTTAGTGCATGTAATTGCAAGATGACAGACCAAGTCTAGGCTCGTTCTGTCACGGGATCACCCACCGAAGATTCTGTCTCGGGGACGGACGCAGCCGGTCCTCGATGTTCTCGCCCATGTGTGTGGTTTGTGAGGCACATGTTATGTCATGGACGTGCGTTGCTTATTCAAATAGCACACCACCCCTGCATGCATATGCATGGGACACACGCATGTAGGGGTGCCCTACCCTCCTCGGGCGGTCTCCATATCAAGCACTCATCCGGTGGCCCCGGCGGTCTAGGGCATTATTCAGCACCGAGAGGGTGTAGTCCACGGTGAATAATTGTTTCTCCATGTTAGTGCATGTCATCACGAGATGACAGACAAAGTCTAGGCTCATTCTGTCATGGGATCACCCACCGAAGATTCTATCTCGGGGACGGACGCAGCCAGTCCTCGATGTTCCCGCCCGTGTGTGTGGTTTGTGAGGCACGTGTCACGTCAAGGACGTGCGTTGCTTATTCAAATAGCACACGGGCATGGGCTATCCTGTGGCCCCTGCGGTCTAGGAAGTTGACCAGCACCGAGAGAGGGGGTAGGCCACGGTCAACAACTGCTTCTTCTCATGTTTATTACTTTACACTCTTTAAAGTTCTCTCTCGGTGCCGGTCTAGAAAGTTGACCGGCACAGAGAGAGGTGGTAGGACACGGTCAACAACTACTTCTTCTCATGTTTATTAATTTACACTCTTTAAAGTTCTCTCTCGGTGCCGATCTAGAAAGTTGACCGACACCGAGAGAGGGGGTAGGCCATGGTCAACAACTGCCTCTTCTCAAATTTTTTACTTTACACTCTTTAAAGTTCTCTCTCGGTGCAGGTCTAGGAAGTTGACCGGCACCGAGAGAGGGGGTAGGCCACGATCAAAAACTTCTTCTTCTCATGTTTTTTTACCTTTACACTCTTTAAAGTTGTGTTTTGAACAAATGAATTTCAAACTTTGGTCGTAAAAACATATGAAATATGAGATACAAAAAAGGTAGTGCCAAAAAAAACCCAAAGAGAAGGGAAAAAATATTAGAGCAGTACTTACCGAGGGTCACTATCGGCCCTCGGTAATGTCCACTTTTTCCGAGGGTGACTCTCCGTAAAGCATCTAACCAAGATCTAGGGGGACGTATTTTCCAAGAGCTGCTCTCGGTAAATCATCTAACCTAGATCTAGGGTTTATTTCTTTTCCGAGGGCCACACCGACAAGCACTCGGTAAATGTGACGTCGACTACTTAAGCATATTTCCCCCTTGTTGTTTCTTCTCTCTGCTCCCCACGGACCGGCGCCCCTCCACCAATCGGTGCCCCCTCCACCGCCGCCCCCCACACCACACTGAGCTCCTCCCTCTGGTGAGCCCCCCTCCTCCTCTCCATGTGTGTATAGATAGATGGATTGATAGATGGATGCATAGATAGATGAATGGATTGATAGATGGATGCATAGACAGATGGATGGATTGATAGATGGATGCATAGATAGATGGATGGATTGATAGATGGGTGCATATATAGATGGATGTATGGATTGATAGATGGATGGATGCAATGTAGATACATTTTTTTCAAAAGAAAAAATGTAGATAATTGTTGATAATGTTGTATGCATGGATGCTATGTGCGGATGTGACCGATGAGATACGTGAGATAGTGTCGATGAGAGTTGTTCTTGGAGGAAGAAAAATCAACTTTTTTGAGCGACGACAGTTGATTTGGGTGAGCTCCTCATGTTCTATCTTGATAACGCACGAGGGGCTCACCCAACTCAACCATCACCAAAAGTTGAAATACCTGTGAGAGAGTGTCCACCATATATACCACCACCAGCGAGAGTGTCCACCGTATATACGTGAGAGAGTGTCAATGAGAGTTGTTCTGCGTGAGCTCTTCATGTTATATCTTTGATGTTTGTTCTTATGTTATTTTCCATTGTGTGATGAAAGGTGTTAGCATCGATCGATTTTTTGGCTGTGGCTTCCTCCAACGGCGAAGCTTACATTAGGGTCGACTCCATGGACAAGGAGAAGAGCGCTGACGACCGCTTGGAGGCACTTCTTGAGAGGAACCCACAGCTGATCCTAATGAAGTTTTTGTGGATCTGGCCAAGAAGAATCCCCCAGCTAAGGAGGGCAAGGATACACCACGTAAGGAGCCATTGAGTCCACCAACCATCATTACCGACGACGCTTGGTCCTCCACTATGGGGGATGCCCCCACATGCTCTGACTCGACGATCACTGGTTTCACCGACTACACCTCGAAGTAGTCACCTAGATAGTTTTTCGTTGATTTAGTGGTATAGTTATGTACCTGCTGATATGGACTTTGATGGCCACTTGCGATGCTTTTGATTGTATGAGTGATGAATGCTTATGTTGATTATGTACAATGTGCCTTCTTTCTTTTTCTTTTGTACATGAAGTGGTATGTGGTGTACAGAGGACGGTGTCCAGGAGTCTACAATTCATGGTCGGAATGCAATGAACAAATACTTCATTATGAAGGCAACTCCTTTTCCTCATTCAACAACAGAGAGACGACAGAGTATCATTACAATCAGTATTTGCTTAAGCAAAAGAGAAAAACAGAATTGCGCAATGGTGCAAGCCAGACACGGCTTAGCTGGTTCAGTAGGTTGAAGAACTTCATAATTCTCTTTCAGTTTTTCATAATTGTGGTGTTGCTTTTTATCATATGGTGCATACATGCAGATCACTTTGTTTTTTAATTAGTAAGTAGGCACTTGTACTAAAGAGCTACTTTGTGATTTGAAATGAAGCTTGTGTGAACTATTATGGATTAATGCTTATGTTAGTTTGTTGTTAACCTGTGTGACTTGAAATGCAAGTTTGAGTATTGTATAAATGTTTTTGCTGCACCAACTCGAGCAAAAAACAGTATGAACAGAACTGGGAACAAAATTTTACCAGGGGCGGTACTTGGCAAAGAGGCATGAGCTGGGAGCTGAAGGCACTTGGCTGTTAAAGTTATGCCGAGAGGACTCTCGGTAGAGCAGTGGTTACCGAGGGTTGACTCTCGGCTCTCGGTAAATGAGCAGGTGCCGAGAGTCGCTCTCAGTAATGATAAGTCCACCATCAAAGTTTAGTCCCACCTCGCCTAGAGACAAGCAACAAAACCTATTTAAATAGTGGGATAGTCCAGATGCAGTAAGCTTCGGTATTCATTACACTCTTGTTAAGGAGATGGACTATCACTTTGAATGTTCACTTTTCTCGAGCAGAGAACATTCAAAGTGATAGGCCATCTTCTTAATGGTGGATGCCAGTGTTTTTTTATTAATGGTGTCGGAACGTGTCCGTTTTGTGCAGGAAGTGCTGGTCAGGTTGCTCCGGTGGCCCCGGCAGTCTAGGGCATTTTCGACACCTAGAGGGGGTAGGCCACGGGGAATAACTGCTTCTTCGTGTTAGTGCATGTCATCGCGAGATGACATACGAAGTCTAGGCCCGTTCTGTCACGGGATCGCCCACCGAAGACTCTATCTCCGGGACGAACGCAGCCAGTCCTCGACGTTCCCACCCGTGTGTGTGTGGTTTGTGAGGCACGTGCCACGTCAAGGATGTGTGTTGCTTATTCAAATAGCACACAACCCCTGCATGCATATGCATGGGCCACACACACGTATGTGTGCCCTCCCCCCTCGGGCGGTCTCCATATCGAGCACCCATCCGATGGCCCCGGCGGTCTAGGGCGTTATTCGGCACTGAGAGGGTGTAGTCCATGGTGAATAACTGCTTCTCCGTGTTAGTGCATGTCATCGCGAAATGACAGACCAAGTCTAGGCTCGTTCTGTCACGGGATCACCCACCGAAGATTCTGTCTCGGGATGGACGCAGCCGGTCCTCGATGTTCCCGCCTGTGTGTGTGGGGTTTGTGAGGCACGAGTCATGTCAAGGACGTGCATTACTTATTCAAATAGCACACCACCCCTGCATGCATATGCATGGGTCACACACATGTAGGGGTGCCCTCCCCCCCTCGGGCGGTCTCTATATCGAGCACACATCCGGTGGCCCCGGCTGTCCAGGGCATTATTCGGCACCGAGAGGGGTGTAGTCCACGGTGAATAACTACTTCTCCGTGTTAGTGCATGTCATCGCAAGATGACAGACCAAGTCTAGGCCCGTTCTTCGAGATAGTCTATGGGTATCGAGAGGGAATGTGTCTGGTTTCTGCAGGAAGTGCGGGTCCTGTTGCTCTGTTGGCCTCGAAACTTCTTGTGTTCTCAAAGGAGGCCATCGCATGTATATCCATGGGCTATCCGGTAGCCCCGATGGTCTAGGAAGTTGACCGGCATCGAGAGAGGGGGTAGGCCATGGTCAACAACTGGATCTTCTCATGTTTATTACTTTACACTCTTTAAAGTTCTCTCTCGGTGCTGGTCTAGAAAGTTGACTGGCACCGAGAGAGGGGGTAAGCCACGGTCAACAACTGCTTCTTATCATGTTTTTTTACTTTACACTCTTTAAAGTTGAGGTTTGCAAAAATTCATCAAAAGTCATGGAATTTACAAACTTTGGTCGTAAAAGCATATGAAATATGAGATACAAAAAAGATAGTGCAAAACAAAAACAAAAGAAGGGAAAAAAATAGAGCAGTGGTTACGGAGGGTCGATTCTCGGCTCTCAGTAATGGCCACCTTTTCCGAGAGTTGCTCTCGGTAAAGCATCTAACCTAGATCTCTTTCCTTCTTGTGCATTCTCGATAATATGTATTATACTTTTTTTGTTGTTTTCTTCCATGCTTGGCAAACAACCTTAGCACATCATAATTACCGTCTTGTGTTTTCTTCTTCGGATGGGCCTCGTCCGGTTCTAGAGACCGGCACCCCTCCGGTGGCCCCGGCGGCTTGGGCGTTGTTTGGCACCTAGATGGGGTAGGCCACAGGGAATAACTGCTTCTTCGTGTTAGTGTATGTCATCGCGAGATGACAAACCAAGTCTAGGCCCGTTCTATCACGGGATCGCCCATCGAAGACTCTGTCTCGGGGACGAACGCAGCCGGTCCTCGACGTTCCCGCCCGTGTGTGTGGTTTGTGAGGCACGTGCCACGTCAAGGACGTGCGTTTCTTATTCAAAAATCACACCACCCCTGCATGTATATGCATGGGCCACGCGCATGTAGGGGTGCCCTCCCCCCGGTCGGTCTCCATATTGAGCACCCATCCGGTGGCCCCAGCGGTCTGGGGCGTTATTCGGCACCAAGAGGGTGTTGTCCACGGTGAATAACTACTTCTCCGTGTTAGTGCATGTCATCGCGAGATGACAGACAATGTCTAGGCTCGTTCTGTCACGGGATCACCCACCGAAGATTCTGTCCCGAGGACGGACGCAACCGGTCCGCGACGTTCCTGCCCATGTGTGTGGTTTGTGAGGCACGTGTCATGTCAAGGACGTGCGTTGCTTATTCAAATAGCACACCACCCCTGCATGCATATGCATGTCCCACACGCATGTCGGGGTGCCCTCCCCCACCCCTCGGGCGGTGTCTATATCGATCACCCATACGGTGGCCCCGACGGTCTAGGGCATTATTCAGCACCGAGAGGGTGTAGTCCATGGTGAATAACTGCTTCTCTATGTTAGTGCATGGCATCACGAGATGACAGACCAAGTCTAGGCCCATTCTTCGAGATAGTCTATGGGTATCGAGAGGGAATGTGTCCGGTTTGTGCAGGAAGTGCGGGTCTTGTTGCTCCGCTGGCCTCGAAACTTCTTGTGCTCTCAAAGGAGGCCATCGCATGTATATGCCTGGGCTATCCGGTGGCCCCGGTGGTCTAGGAAGTTGACCTGCACCGATAGAGGGGGTAGGCCACGGTCAACAACTGCTTCTTCTCATGTTTATTACTTTACACTCTTTAAAGTTCTCTCTCGGTGTCGGTCTAGAAAGTTGACCGGCACCGAGAGAGGGGGTAGGCCACGGTCAACAACTGCTTCTTCTCATGTTTTTTACTTTACACTCTTTAAAGTTGAGTTTTGAAAAAAATCATCAAAAGTCATGGAATTTAAAAACTTTGGTCATAAAAGAATATGAAATATGAGATACAAAAAAGATAGTGCAAAACAAAAACAAAAAGAGAAGGGAAAAAAATTAGAGTAGTGGTTACCGAGGGTCGATTCTCGGCTCTCGGTAATGGCCACCTTTTTTGAGAGTTGCTCTCGGTAAAGCATCTATCCTAGATCTCTTTCCTTCTTGTGCATTCTCGATAATATGTATTATACTTTTTGTTGTTTTTTTCTTCCATGCTTGGCAAACAACCTTAGCACATCATAATTACCGTCTTGTGTTTTCTTCTTCGGATGGGCCTCGTACGGTTCTAGAGACCGGCACCCCTCTGGTGGCCCCGGCGATCTAGGGTGTTATTCGGCAACTAGAGGGGGTAGGCCAAGGGGAATAACTGTTTCTTCGTGTTAGTGCATGTCATCGTGACATGATAGACCAAGTCTATGCCCGTTCTGTCATGGGATCGCACACCGAAGACTCTGTCTGGGGGACGAACGCAGCCGGTCCTCGACGTTCCCGACCGTGTGTGTGGTTTATGAGGCACGTGCCATGTCAAGGATGTGTGTTGCTTATTCAAATAGAACACCACCCCTGCATGCAAATGCATGGGCCACACGCATGTAGGGGTGCCCTCCCCCCCCCCTCGGGCGGTCTCTATATCAAGCACCCATCCGGTGGCCCGGGCGGTCTAGGGCATTATTCGGCACCGAGAGGGTGTAGTCCACGGTGAATAACTGCTTCTCCGTGTTAGTGCATGTCATCGCGAGATGACAGACCAAGTCTAGTCCCGTTCTTCGCGATAGTTTATGGGTATCGAGAGGGAATGTGTCCGGTTTGTGCAGGAAGTGAGGGTCCTGTTGCTCCGTTGGCCTCAAAACTTCTTGTTCTCTCAAAGCATGCCATCGCATGTATATGCATGGGCTATCCGGTGGCCCCGGCGGTCTAGGAAGTTGACAGGCACCGAGAGAGGGGGTAGGCCACGGTCAACAACTGCTTCTTCTCATGTTTATTACTTTACACTCTTTAAAGTTCTCTCTCGGTGCCGGTCTAGAAAGTTAACTGGCACCGAGAGAGGGGGTAGGCCACGGTCAACAACTGCTTTTTCTCATGTTTATTATTTTACACTCTTTAAAGTTCTCTCTCGGTGCCGGTCTAGAAAGTTGACCGACACCGAGAGAGGGGGTAGGCCATGGTCAGCAACTGCTTCTTCTCATGTTTTTTACTTTACACTCTTTAAAGTTGAGTTCTATGGGATTTACAAACTTTGGTCGTAAAAGCATATGAAATATGAGATACAAAAAAGATAGTGCAAAACAAAAACAAATAAAGAAGGGAAAAAAATTAGAGTAGTGGTTACCGAGGGTCGATTCTCGGCTCTCGGTAATGGCCACCTTTTCCGAGAGTTGCTCTCGGTAAAGCATATAACCTAGATCTCTTTCCTTCCTGTGCATTCTCGATAATATGTATTACACTTTTTTTGTTGTTTTCTTTCATGCTTGGCAAACAAGCTTAGCACATCATAATTACTGTCTTGTGTTTTCTTCTTCGGATGGGCCTCGTCCGGTTCTAGAGACCGGCACCCCTCCGGTGGCCCCGGAGCTCTAGGGCGTTGTTCGGCACCTAGAGAGGGTAGGCCAAGGGGAATAACTGCTTCGTCGTGTTAGTGCATGTCATCGCGAGATGACAGACCAAGTCTATGCCTATACTGTCATGGGATCGGCCACCAAAGACTCTATCTCGGGGACGAACGCAGCCGGTCCTCGACGTTCCCGCCCGTGTGTGTGGTTTGTGAGGCACGTGCCACGTCAAGGACGTGCGTTGCTTATTCAAATATCACACCACCCCTGCATGCATATGCATGGGTCACACGCATCTAGGGGTGCCCTCACCCCCCTCGGGCGGTCTCCATATCGAGCACCCATTAGGTGGCCCCAACGGTCTAGGGCGTTATTCGGCACCGAGAGGGTGTAGTCCATGGTGAATAATTGCTTCTCCGTGTTAGTGCATGTCATTGCGAGATGACAGACCAAGTCTAGGCTCGTTCTGTCACGGGATCACCCGCTGAAGATTCTGTCTCGTGGACGGACGCAGCCGGTCCTCGACGTTCCCGCCCGTGTGTGTGGTTTGAGAGCCATGTGTCATGTCAAGGACGTGCGTTGCTTATTCAAATAGTACACCACCCCTGCATGCATGTGCATGGGCCACACGCATGTAGGGGTGCCCTCCCCCCCTCGGGCGTCCTCGATATCGAGCACCCATCCGGTGGCCCCGGCGGTCTAGGGCATTATTCGGCACAAAGAGGGTGTAGTCCACGGTGAATAACTGCTTCTCCGTGTTGGTGCATGTCATCACGAGATGACAGACCAAGTCTAGGCTCGTTCTTCGAGATAGTGTATGGGTATTGAGATGGAATGTGTTTGGTTTGTGTAGGAAGTGCGGGTCTTGTTGCTCCATTGGCCTTGAAACTTCTTGTGATCTCAAAGGAGGCCATCGCATGTATATGCATGGGCTATCCAGTGGCCCCGGCAGCCTAGGAAGATGAATGGTACCGAGAGAGGGGGTAGGCCACGGTCAACAACTTCTTCTTCTCATGTTTATTACTTTGCACTCTTTAAAATTCTCTCTCGGTGCCAGTCTAGAAAGTTGACCGGCACTGAGAGAGGGGGTAGGCCATGGTCAACAACTGCTTCTTCTCATGTTTTTTACATTACACTCTTTAAAGTTGAGTTTTGAAAAAATTCATCAAGAGTCATGGAATTTACAAACTTTGGCCATAAAAGCATATGAAATATGAGATACAAAAAATATAGTAAAAAACAGAAACAAAAACAGAAGGGGAAAAAATTAGAGAAGTGGTTATCGAGGGTCGATTCTCGGCTCTCGGTAATGGCCACCTTTTCCGAGTGAAGCTCTCGGTAAAGCATCTAACCTAGATCTCTTTCCTTCTTGTGCATTCTCAATAAAACGTATTATACTTTTTTTGTTGTTTTCTTTCATGCTTCGCAAACAACCATAGCACATCATAAGTACTGTCTTGTGTTTTCTTCTTCGGATGGGCCTCGTCCGGTTCTAGAGACCGGCACCCCTCCGGTGGCCCCGGTGGTCTAGAGTGTTGTTCGGCACCTAGAGGGGGTAGGCCGCGAGGAATATCTGCATCTTCATGTTAGTGCATGATATCGCGAGATGACAGACCAAGTCTAGGCCCGTTCAGTCACGGGATCGCCCACCGAAGACTCTGTCTCGGGGAAGAACGCAGCCGGTCCACGATGTTCCTTCCCGTGTGTGTGGTTTGTGAGGCACGTGCCACGTCAAGGACGTGCGTTGCTTATTCAAATAGCACACCACCCCTGCATGCATATGCATGGGCCACACGCATGTAGCCCCCCCCCTCGGGCGGTCTCCATATCGAGCACCAATCTGGTGCCCCGGTGGTCTAGGGCGTTATTCGGCACCGAGAGGGTGTAGTCCACGGTGTATAACTTTTTCTCCGTGTTAGTGCATGTCATCGCAAGATGACAGACCAAGTCTAGGCTCGTTCTCTCACGGGATCATCCACCGAAGATTCTGTCTCGGGGACGGACGCAGCCGGTCCTCGACATTCCCGCCCGTGTGTGTGGTTTGTGAGGCATGTGTCATGTGAAGGACGTGTGTTGCTTATTCAAATAGCACACCACCCCTGCATGCATATGCATGGTCCACACGCATATAGGGGTGCCCTCCCCCCCCCCTGGGCGGTCTCTATATCAAGCACCCATCCAGTGGCCCCGGCGGTCTAGGGCATTATTCGACACCGAGAGGGTGTTGTCCAAGGTGAATAACTGCTTCTCCGTGTTAGTGCATGTCATTGCGAGATGACAGACCAAGTCTAGGCCCGTTCTTCGAGATAGTCTATGGGTATCGAGAGGGAATGTGTCCGGTTTGTGCAGGAAGTGCGGGTCATGTTGCTCCGTTGGCCTCGAAACTTCTTGTTCTCTCAAAGGAGGCCATCACATGTATATGCATGGGCTATCCGGTGGCCCCGGCGGTCTAGGAAGTTGACCGGCACCGAGAGAGGGGGTAGGCCACGGTCAACAACTGCTTTTTCTCATGTTTATTACTTTACACTCTTTAAAGTACTCTCCCGGTGCCGGTCTAGAAAGTTGACAGGCACCGAGAGAGGGGGTAGGCCACGGTCAACAACTGCTTCTTCTCATGTTTTTTACTTTACACTCTTTAAAGTTGAGTTTTCAAAAAATTCATCAAAAGTCATGGAATTTACAAACTTTGGTCGTAAAAGCATATGAAATATGAGATACAAAAAAGATAGTGCAAAACAAAAACAAAAAGAGAAGGGGAAAAATTAGAACAGTGGTTACCGAGGGTCGATTCTCGGCTCTCGGTAATGGCCACCTTTTCCGAGTGAAGCTCTCGGTAAAGCATCTAACCTAGATCTCTGTCCTTCTTGTGCATTCTCGATAATATGTATTGTACTTTTTTTGTTGTTTTCTTCCATGCTTGGCAAACAACCTTAGCACATCATAATTACCGTCTTGTGTTTTCTTCTTCGGATGGGCTGTTGGAGAACGTAGTAATTTCAAAAAAAATCCTACGCACATGCAAGAATCAATTATTGTGATGAATAGCAGCGAGAGGGTAGAGTGTTGTCCACGTACCCTCGTAGACCGAAAGCGGAAGCGTGAGCACAACGTGGTTGATGTAGTCGTACATCTTCACGACCCGACCGATCAAGCACCGACATCACGGCACCTCCGAGTTCTTGCACACATTCAGCTTGATGACGACCCTCGAACTCCGATCCAGCCGAGTGTCGAGGGAGAGTTCCGTTAGCACGACGGCGTGGTGACGATGATGATGTTCTACCGACGTAGGGCTTCGCCTAAGCACCGCTACGATATTATAGAGGTGGAATATGGTGGAGGGGGGCATCGCACACAGCTAATAGATCTCAAGGATCAATTATTGTTGTCTAGAGGTACCCTGCCCCCGTATATAAAGGAGCAAGGGGGAGGGGGCGGCCGGCCAAGAGGGGGCGCGCCAGGAGCAGTCCTACTCCCACCTGTAGTAGGACTCCCTCCTTTCCTTGTCCAAGTAGGAGAGGGGGAAGGAAGGGAGAGAGGGGAGGAAGGAAAGGGGGGCGGCGCCCCCCTTGTCACGCCCAATATGCGACCCTATCCAAAAGGAACTCGAAGGTCCCACCAAGGATAGACCCGCATATTGGAACGCTTTTGCAAGGTGGATATCATTACATCAACATTACATAATAGATGGGGATACATACAAAAGGCATACAATGCCACACGAATACAACATCATCACATACAAGAACAACATCCGACTACAGATGAATCATAAACAGAAACTCAAACAATATCCACCCTGCTAGCCCAGGCTGCCGACCTGGAACCTATCCCCTGATCGAAGAAGAAGCAGAAGAAGAAACTCCAAAACAAGCAACATCACTCTCGCGACATGATCATCGCATAACTTGTACCTACAACTGTTGTTGTAGTAATCTGTGAGCCAAGAGGACTCAGCAATCCCATTACCATGGGTATCAAGACTAGCAAAGCTTAATGGGAAAGGAAGGGGTAAAGTGGTGAGGTTACAGCAGCGACTAAGCATATATGGTGGCTAACATACGCAAATGAGAGCGAGAAGAGAAGCAAAGGAACGGTCATGAAGCTAGCAATGATCAAGAGGTGATCCTGAACACCTACTTACGTCAAACATAACACAGAAACCGTGTTCACTTCCCGGACTCCGCCGAGAAGAGACCATCACGGCTACACACGCGGTTGATGCGTTTTAATTCGGATCTGGTGTCAAGTTATCTACAACCGGACAATAACAAATTCCCATCTGCCACATAACCGCGGGCACGGCTCTCGAAAGTTTATACCCTGCAGGGGTGTCCCAACTTAGCCCATGATAAGCTCTCGCGATCAACGAAGGAATAGACCTTCTCCCAGGAAGACCCGATCAGTCTCGGAATCCCGGTTTACAAGACATTTCGACAATGGTAAAACAAGACCAGCAAAACCGCCCGATGTGTCGACAATCCCGATAGGAGTCGCACATATCTCGTTCTCAGGACACACCGGATAAGCTAAGCGTACAGGTACCGACGAATCCAAGTTGCCAAGGAATGGTCCCGCACGGTGCTCTAATTTGGACCAACACTTAGACAAGCATTGGCCCGGGGGGCTATAATAAAGATGACCCTTGGGTTAATTACTCCCAAGGGAAAGGTAGGTGGTGGTGAGGCAAATGGTAAAACCAAGGTTGGGCCTTGCTGGACAAGTTTTATTCAAAGCGAACTGTCAGGGGGGTCCCATAAATCACCCGACCGCGTAAGGAACGCAAAATCCGGGAACATAATACCGGTATGACGGAAACTAGGGCGGCAAGAGTGGAACAAAACACAAGGCATAAGGCCGAGCCTTCCACCCTTTACCAAATATATAGATGCATTAATTAAATAAGAGATATTGTGATATCCCAACAAAACCCTGTCCACCATGGAGCAATCTTCAACTTCACCTGCAACTAGCAACGCTATAAGAGGGCTGAGCAAAGCGGTAACATAGCCAAACAATGGTTTGCTAGGAAGGGTGTCAAAGGTTAGAGGTTCATGGCAATTAGGGGAGGCTTGATGAGCAATAGATAGGTAACGCAGCATAGCGATAGAACGAAGCAACTAGCATAGCAATGATAGTAGTGAGATCTAGGGTAGCGGTCATCTTGCCTGAAATCCCGCAAGGAAGAAGAACGAGTCCATGAAGAAGATGAAGCCACGAAGATGAACCAAGCGTGAGCGAGCGAATCCTCGATCATCGCAACTAAACGGAACTATCGAGAAGAAGCACACAACATGGTAAACACACCACACATAGACAAGACATGATGCACAACAAGCATGATGCACGACAAAGGCTACATGAAGCTACTCATGGCAAGAGATGATGCAAACAAGAACAACACATCAAAGCAAGTTTAAATGAGGCCGGAACAACATATAACAATTTCGGTAAGTCCTCATATGCAAATTTCGAAATTGGTTCAGATCTGAATAAACCTTATGTTCAAGTTGTTAAACAGCAAGTTAAGATGCACCAATATGATCTACACGAAATTCTAGTCAAGTTACATATAAAGTTCATTAGATTCGGAGCTACGGCCTAGAAGATATGAGCAAAACAAGTTAAACATGGCATTGATGCAAAATGCATACAAACATCAAGCAAACACACCAAAACAAGGATGCCACATGCTAATATGGAACTACATGCAAAAACAAGCAAGTTTCATATAGAGCACACTCAAAACGGAGCAACGGTTCAACACACACACTATACAAGTCATAGCAACAATCTGTCCAAAACAGCAACTAGGCATCTTACAAGCATCAAAACAACATGCTACAGCATGTCAACATAAGAACAAAAGGCATGGGCATAAAGTACAGGTAAAGCATAACAAAACATGAACACTGAGCTATCTCTAGAAATCACTAGATCATGCTCAAAAAGACATGGTAAGATAGAAAATAATAGCAGTTACAGACTTTGCAGAAATAACATCAGGTTGCAATGTTTAGAGCTATCAAACAACATGTTATAGGAACTTATCATGGCAAACAAAGGTATGGCATGAATCTACTAATTGCATATAACAAGAGTCCCTTACTAACCATGAGCCAAAAGGGCACAGAAAATATGATGGCACCCATGTAAACATGGCAAGTTATATGACAGATTCAAACATGGCAGGAACAACAATAAGTAGGCATGTTGGTGAGCTTGAACCACTCACCACAAAGCAATACATGGCATGGAAAGGAAACCCACAGTAATAAGGCATGTTTCTGAAGCTAAGCATGGCAAAAGCAAGGTCATAGGGTGCATGGATCACTAGCAAACTATCATGAAAACATTGAACTTGATGTTAACAGGCTGACAGCAACATTATCAAGCGAATTTGGAGCAAGATAACAACATGTTCCAGTAGCATATAATTGCAACCAAGGGCATGAATGGATAGAGTAAAACATGTAGATCAAAACATGTTTATAGAACATCTCCAGATTATGCACACAATGACTTGTAGGAGCAGGTTTACATAGCAACAAAATATAACAGAATCTGCCTAGCAAAACAGCAACAGCAAGTACCCTAATTAACAAGCTTGATGCACTCAGCACACAACTCACAAAAATACATGGTTAACACCCTTGGTAAGATGGCATGGCATAGATCAAAATACATGTAGACATCAACCTCATAGGATGCACACATCAATCATGGCAAAAATGACAAATGAGCATGTTATAACAGTTTCAGCAGATTAACATCAACATGCACTCTTCCAACAACATTTCGGGCATCAAGATGAGCTCAAATGAAAATGATGCAATGGAATGAAATGAAGTACTCGTTGAGACGAACAATTTGACATATTACACGCACGAAACGGAGCAGTATGCATGGAGTTATGGTGCGATGAATATGACATGGTAATGTGAAAATTTGGGGACTTGGGCGTTTCGGGGGTCAACCTGCGATCTCCAGATCTGGATCGGCCGGAGCGGATCAGGCTCCGGCGAGGTCGGGCAGCCTCCGGGGACGAGGGAGGAGGTCGGAGAGGCCGGGGAGAGCGCCGCCGAAGGGCGAGGCAGCGGAGGGGCTCCTGGACGCGGCCGGGAGGCGCGAGCAGGGAGGAGCCGCGGCCGGGCGACGTGATGGCAGCGGAGGGCGCGGCCGACGCTGCTGGCTCTAGTGAGGCAGCGCGGAGCGCAGCAGAGCTGGCCGGGCGCTGGAGGCGCGGGCGAGGCGGCGCGGTCGGGGGTTCCGGTCCCGAGGCGGCGGGCGGGCCTTCCGTGACCGGAGGCGACGAGAGACAGTGGAGTCTAGTGCGGTGGCGGTGGTGCGGGCATGGTCGGGAGGCGCGGGCGGGAGCTTCGGGCGGCGGCGGCGCTGGATCGGCTCTGCGCGGCCCGGATGGGCTCCATGGGCGGCGGCGCTGGCGGCGACGGAGGCCACGTGGCGGCGTCCGGTTGGGCGAGGCGGCGGCGGACATGTCCGGGCGTGGGGCGGACACGTCCGGCGGCGGGAGGTAGAAGAAGACTAGGGTTAGATCCGAAATTTCGAGGAGGGGCACATATATATAGGTAGAGGGAGCTAGGAGACTCCAAATGGGGAGCGGTTTTCGGCCATGCGATCGTGATCGAACGACCGAGAGCATGGAGGGGAGTTAGGTGGCTTTTGGGCCACTTTGGAAGGGGTGTTGGGCTGCAAAGAGAAAGGGGCTTTGCGGTTACCCGGTTAACCGTTGGAGTATCAAACGACCTCCAAATGTCACGAAACTTGACAGGCGGTCTACCGGTGCTATACCAAGGCCGCTTGGCAAATCTCGGGCCATTTCGTGAAAGTTTAATACCCGCTCACAACGAGAGACCAAAGGGGGACGACGGAGGACAAAGGAGAGTCGGATTGCAAAACGGACAACGGGGAAAATGCTCGGATGCATGAAACGAACACGAATGCGAAATGAGATGCACATGATGACATGATAAACTGCAACACGCAAGAAAATGACATGGCAATGACGGTGAATAACTGGCAGACACCTGGCGCATCGAATCCGGGGCGTTACAACACTCCTCCACTAACAAGAGATCTCGTCCCGAGATCTTAGGACCGAGACGGAAGGGAAAAGGGATGAGGTGAAACAAGAACTCAGGAGAGGAAGCAAAGAATCGAGAGCACTCGAGAAGAAGAGAGGAACAACGAGAATGACGAGAACCAAATTCTCATGGAATGAGATAGACTATGAAACGACTCGTTCTAACCGGAGTGGTTAGAATGAGAAAAGAAATGAATAAGACTGAAAGGATTTAGGTAGCACTCCGGCTGAAAATGGAAGGATTTGAACACGCGCTTGAGAGGATGGAATGGTACTTGATGAACTCTTGAAGAATGAATTAAATCATGAAGAATCGCCATGAAGTACTCGGTAAAATAAAGGATGATGAGATAGAATGAAGGATGAAAGAATAAGATGAGCCTTGCGATGATTTAGATGAAGGTTCCGACGAGATGGCCGAGGAAAAATTTGAACTCCGGAAAAGAAAAGATGAAAACACTTGGAACTAGAATTTATTCATAAAGAACAAACTCCGAAGGATGGAATTACTCACTTGGATGAAATAAGAATAAGATTTATTGTATGCTTATCCTTCATCAAATTAAATTGATGACAAGCAATGGATTTTTCATACTACTTATTCTTCATGAAAAGGATTAAGGGGAATGTGGCACAAAACTTGAGAAAGTCTTCATGAACCACCGGTAGGATTGGAAAGAACGAAAGAATTAATATGATAATCAAAGAAAAAGAATCTTGAACGAACCACCGTAAAATTCGGAAATGACTGACGAAAGAGTATGAATCACCGAGAAGAATTAAAAGAACAAATATGATAGAGGGGATTTAGATGCAAAGAACGAAGAGATCATGAGCTGATTAAAGAACACTGGAATAACTAGAATGATGGCCTCCGTTGAAAAGAAATGGGAAAATAACTCCTGAAGTTCTCCGGATGGGTAAGAAAAGAATATCTGACAAATGGAATAATATGAGAGGATAACATGAAGCTAGAACCACGAAACTTCGAGAGAACGGGCAAGATTTAGAGGAAAAACTCTTCTTCGGTCTTCAAATGACGATGAGAAACACCACCAAAATTACTGAGATACTCTGGTAGAATGAAAAGCAGAGAGGTTGAGCCAACAATGAAATGATTTGAAATCTATCTTGGAAAAGGCATGTGGCTGATGGAATCCATTCTTACGTCACACTTTGAAAAGAATTTGGAATAACCCCGAGGGAATTAGAAGAGTCAGGTAAGATCCTGGGAAAAGACGTGTGGGTTAGGGCCCACTGAAGAGAGAAAACACCATTGAAAAGGATTGTTGAACAGATAGATGATGCACCGGAACAATTGAAATATTTGAATGAGGTGACAACCTCGAATTAATTGGAACACAGACGAATCTCCTGAGAAGTCTTCCGAACTCCGGAATGATTGAATGGCGAGAGGCGGACGAGCAAGGAGAACACTTGATCCAAGGAAAAGAATATGATCAACACCGCAAAACTTGAATTGAACCCACCGGAAAAGAAAAAGAGATGAAGAATGCCAAACGAGATGCGAATTCACCAGTTGAAATGATTGAGGGAAGACTGAAAAGGATCCGTACGAATGAAATAGCTTCTCGAATAGATGCTCAGACTCCGGAAAGAAAAGGGGGGGAGGGCGGGAAAACAAAGGCAACTTGGAAGGGGGATACTACGAATATCTTGAAGAGAAAACACCGGTTGAAATCATGGAGGAAAGAAAACAGAGACTTCGCACGAATAGGATGGATACTCGATTACGGACTCCGGTTCCGAGAAGAAAAAGGGGAGGGCGGGTGGGAAAAAAACAAGGACAACTTCGGACAGGGAAACAACATCGATCGAAAAGAACCGA
Source organism: Aegilops speltoides (assembly GCA_021437245.1). NCBI lineage: Eukaryota > Viridiplantae > Streptophyta > Magnoliopsida > Poales > Poaceae > Aegilops > Aegilops speltoides. The sequence goes on from CM038145.1 coordinate 28,044,375, forward strand.
GGATTGATCTCCCAAAGACAAGGAGGTTCGAATCAGCTTGACGAGGAATGCACCGGACAAAAGAGGATGGACAACTCACGAAACTAACCACGTGATCCTAAAGAAAAATTTGAACGGGAAGAGGAGTAATTCAAAACACCTACGTCAAGGTTCCTCACCAGAGCGACAAAGGGGCAGAGGAGTAAAAAGAATTCCTACTCTCTGATATAACTAGACTCACAAAACAGTTTTCTTCTAGACTCAACAACGGCCAAACTACATGATCAATCAAGGGGGGCTCCTAAGGTCGGCCGAGGCTCTGATACCAACTTGTCACACCCAATATGCGACCCTATCCAAAAGGAACTCGAAGGTCCCACCAAGGATAGACCCGCATATTGGAACGCTTTTGCAAGGTGGATATCATTACATCAACATTACATAATAGATGGGGATACATACAAAAGGCATACAATGCCACACGAATACAACATCATCACATACAAGAACAACATCCGACTACGGATGAATCATAAACAGAAACTCAAACAATATCCACCCTACTAGCCCAGGCTGCCGACCTGGAACCTATCCCCTGATCGAAGAAGAAGCAGAAGAAGAAACTCCAAAACAAGCAACATCGCTCTCGCGTCATGATCATCGCATAACCTGTACCTGCAACTGTTGTTGTAGTAATCTGTGAGCCACGAGGACTCATCAATCCCATTACCATGGGTATCAAGACTAGCAAAGCTTAATGGGAAAGGAAGGGGTAAAGTGGTGAGGTTACAGCAGCGACTAAGCATATATGGTGGCTAACATACGCAAATGAGAGCGAGAAGAGAAGCCAAGGAACGGTCGTGAAGCTAGCAATGATCAAGAGGTGATCCTGAACACCTACTTACGTCAAACATAACACAGAAACCGTGTTCACTTCCCGGACTCTGGTGTCAAGTTATCTACAACCAGACATTAACAAATTCCCATCTACCACATAACCGCGGGCACGGCTCTCGAAAGTTTATACCCTGCAGGGGTGTCCCAACTTAGCCCATGATAAGCTCTCGCGATCAACGAAGGAATAGACCTTCTCCCAGGAAGACCCGATCAGTCTCGGAATCCCGGTTTACAAGACATTTCGACAATGGTAAAACAAGACCAGCAAAACCGCCCGATGTGTCGACAATCCCGATAGGAGTCGCACGTATCTCGTTCTCAGGACACACCGGATAAGCTAAGCGTACAGGTACCGAGGAATCCAAGTTGCCAAGGAATGGTCCCGCACGGTGCTCTAGTTTGGACCAACACTTAGACAAGCATTGGCCCGGGGGGGCTATAATAAAGATGACCCTTGGGTTAATTACTCCCAAGGGAAAGGTAGGTGGTGGTGAGGCAAATGGTAAAACCAAGGTTGGGCCTTGCTGGACAAGTTTTATTCAAAGCGAACTGTCAGGGGGGTACCATAAATCACCCGACCGCGTAAGGAACGCAAAATCCGGGAACATAATACCGGTATGACAGAAACTAGGGCGGCAAGAGTGGAACGAAACACCAGGCATAAGGCCGAGCCTTCCACCCTTTACCAAATATATAGATGCATTAATTAAATAAGAGATATTGTGATATCCCAACAAAACACTGTCCACCATGGAGCAATCTTCAACTTCACCTGCAACTAGCAACGCTATAAGAGGGCTGAGCAAAGCGGTAACATAGCCAAACAACGGTTTGCTAGGAAGGGTGTCAAAGGTTAGAGGTTCATGGCAATTTGGGGAGGCTTGATGAGCAACAAATAGGTAACGCAGCATAGCGATAGAACGAAGCAACTAGCATAGCAATGATAGTAGTGAGATCCATGGTAGCGGTCATCTTGCTTGAAATCCCACAAGGAAGAAGAATGAGTCCATGAAGAAGATGAAGCCACGAAGACGAACCAAGCGTAGACGAACGAATCCTCACGATCGCAACGAAACAGGAACTATCGAGAAGAAGCACACAACATGGTAAACACACCACACATAGACAAGGCATGATCCACAACAAGCATGATGCATGACAAAGGCTACATGAAGCTACTCATGGCAAGAGATGATGCAAACAAGAACAACACATCAAAGCAAGTTTAAATGAGGCCGGGAACTACATATAACAATTCCGGTAAGTCCTCATATGCAAATTTCGAAATTGGTTCAGATCTGAATAAACCTTATGTTCAAGTTGTTAAACAGAAAGTTAAGATGCACCAATATGATCTACACGAAATTCTAGTCAAGTTACATATAAAGTTCATTAGATTCGGAGCTACGGCCTAGAAGATATGAGCAAAACAAGTTAAACATGGCATTGATGCAAAATGCATACAAACATCAAGCAAACACACCAAAACAAGGATGCCACATGATAATATGGAACTACATGCAAAAACAAGCAATTTTCATATAGAGCACACTCAAAACGGAGCAACGGTTCAACACACACACACACACTATACAAGTCATAGCAACAATCTGTCCAAAACAGCAACTAGGCATCTTACAAGCATCAAAACAACATGCTACAGCATCTCAACATAAGAACAAAAGGCATGGGCATGAAGTACAGGTAAAGCATAACAAAACATGAACACTGAGCTATCTCCATAAATCACTAGATCATGCTCAAAAAGACATGGTAAGATAGCAAATAATAACAGTTACAGACTTTGCTGAAAATAACATCAGGTTGCAATGTTTAGAGCTATCAAACAACACGTTACAGGAACTTATCATGGCAAACAAAGGCATGGCATGAATCTACTAATTGCATAGAACAAGAGTCCCTTACTGACCATGAGCCAAAAGGGCACAGAAAATATGATGGCACCCATGTAAACATGGCAAGTTATATGACAGATTCAAACATGGCAGGAACAACAATAAGTAGGCATGTTGGTGAGCTTGAACCACTCACCACAGAGAAACACATGGCATGGCAACGAAACCAACAGTAAGAAGGCATGTTTATGAAGCTAAGCATGGCAAGAGCAAGGTCATAGGGTGCATGGATCACTAGCAAACTATCATGGAAACATTGAACTTGATGTTAACAGGCTGACAGCAACATTATCAAGCGAATTTGGAGCAAGATAACAACATGTTCCAGCAGGATATAATTGCAACCAAGGGCATGAATAGATAGAGCAAAACATGTAGATCTAAACATGTTTATATAACATCTCCAGATTATGCATACAATGACTTGTAGGAGCAGGTTTACATAGCAACAAAATATAACAGAATCTGCCTAGCAAAAACAAAGAAAGACAAGTACCCTACTTAACAAGCTTGATGCACTCAGCACACAACTCACAAAAATACATGGTTAACACCCCTGGAAAGATGGCATGGCATAGATCAAAATACATGTAGACATCAACCTCATAGGATGCACACATCAATCATGGCAAAAATTACAAATGAGCATGTTATAACAGTTTCAGCAGATTAACATCAACATGCACTCTTCCAACAGCATTCCTGGCATCAAGATGACCTCAAATGAAATTGATGCAATGGAATGAAATGAAGTACTCGTTGAGACGAACAATTTGACATATTACACGCACGAAACGGAGCAGTATGCATGGAGTTATGATGCGATGAATATGGCATGGTAATGTGAAAATTTGGGGACTTCGGCGTTTCGGGGGTCAACCTGCGATCTCCAGATCTGGATCGGCCGGAGCGGGTCGGGCTCCGGCGAGGTCGGGCGGCCTCCGGGGACGAGGGAGGAGGCCGGAGAGGCCGGGGAGAGCGCCGCCGAAGGGCGAGGCAGCGAGGGCGCCTGACGCCGGGGGCGCGAAAGGTGGAGGAGCCGTGGCGGCGACGTGATGGCAGCGGAGGCGCGGCCGACGCGCTGGCTCGTGAGGCAGACGGAGCGACGAGCGCGGCCGGGCGCTGGAGGCGCGCGCGAGGCGGCGCGGTCGGGGTTCAGGTCCCGAGGCGGGCGGGGCCTTCCGTGACCGGCGGGCGAGGCGGCGGAGTCTGGTGCGGTGGCGCGCTGGCACCGACCGAGGCGCGCGAGCGGGAGAGTTTCGGGCGGCGCGGCGCGGATCGAACCTCGCGGGCCCCGGACGTGGCGGCGTCGGTTGGGCGAGAGCGGCGGCGGACATGTCCGGGCGTGGGGCGGACACGTCCGGCGGCGGGAGGTAGAAGAAGACTAGGGTTAGATCCGAAATTTCGTGGAGGGGCACATATATATAGGTAGAGGGAGCTAGGAGACTCCAAATGGGGAGCGGCTTTCGGCCACGCGATCGTGATCGAACGACCGAGAGCATGGAGGGGAGTTAGGTGGGTTTGGGGCCACTTTGGAAGGGGTGTTGGGCTGCAAAGAGAAAGGGGCTTTGCGGTTACCCGGTTAACCGTTGGAGTATCAAACGACCTCCAAATGGCACGAAACTTGACAGGCGGTCTACCGGTGCTATACCAAGGCCGCTTGGCAAACCTCGGGCCATTCCGAGAAAGTTTAATACCCGCTCACAATGAGAGACAAAAGGGGGACGACGGAGGACAAAGGAGAGTCGGATTGCAAAACGGACAACGGGAAAATGCTCGGATGCATGAAACGAACACGAATGCGAAATGAGATCCACATGATGACATGATAAAATGCAACACGCAAGAAAATGACATGGCAATGACGGCGAATAACTGGCAGACACCTGGCGCATCGAATCCGGGGCGTTACACCCCTCCTTGTCCTATTTGGACTACAGGGGGAGAGGGGGCGCGGCCTGCCGTGGCCGCTCCTCCTCTTCTCCAATTTGGGCCCATGAGGCCAATTAACCCCCCGGGTGGTTCCGGTAACCCCCCACTAGTCCGGTATATATCTGATAACCCCCGGAACCATTGCGGTGTCCGAATATAGTCGTCCAATATATCAATCTTCATGTCTCGACCATTTCGAGACTCCTCGTCATGCCCGTGATCACATCTGGGACTCCGAACTATCTTCGGTACATCAAAACACATGAACTCATAACATAACTGTCATCTAACTTTAAGCGTGTAGACCCTACGGGTTCGTGAACTATGTAGACATGACCGAGACACGTCGCAGGTCAATAACGAATAGCGGAACCTGGATGCTCATATTGGCTCCTACATATTTTACGAAGATCTTTATCGGTCAAACCGCATAACAACATACGTTGTTCCCTTTGTCATCGGTATGTTTACTTGCCCGACATTCGATCGTCAGTATCTCAATACCTAGTTCAATCTCGTTACCAGCAAGGATCTTTACTTGTTACGTAATGCATCATCCCGTAACTAACTCATTAGCTACATTGCTTGCAAGGCTTATAGTGATGTGCATTACCGAGAGGGCCAAGAGATACCTCTCCGACAATCGGAGTGACAAATCCTAATCTCGAAATACGCCAACTCAACATGTACCTTTGGAGACACCTGTAGAGCTCCTTTATAATCACCCAGTTAAGTTGTGACGTTTGGTAGCACACAAAGTGTTCCTCCGGTAAACGGGAGTTGCATAATCTCATAGTTATAGGAACCTTGTATAAGTCATGAAGAAATCAATAGCAACATACTAAACGATCAAGTGCTAAGCTAACGGAATGGGTCAAGTCAATCACATCATTCTCCTAATGATATGATCCGGTTAATCAAATGACAACTCATGTCTATGGTTAGGAAACTTAACCATCTTTGATTAACGAGCTAATTAAGTAGAGACATACTAGTGACACTATGTTTGTCTATGTATTCACATATGTATTATGTTTCCGGTTAATACAATTCTAGCATGAATAATAAACATTTATCATGAAATAAGGAAATAAATAATAACTTTATTATTGCCTCTAAGGCATATTTCCTTCAGTCTCCCACTTGCACTAGAGTCAATAATCTAGTTCGCATCACCATGTGATTAACACTAATATTCACATCTGCATGTGATTAACACCCATAGTTCACATCGTCATGTGATCAGCTCCCAAAGGGTTTACTAGAGTCAATAATCTAGTTCACATCGATATGTGATTAAGACACAAAGAGTACTAAGGTGTGATCATGTTTTGCTCGTGAGAGAAGTTTAGTCAACGGGTATGTCACATTCAAAGCCGTATGTATTTTGCAAATATTCTATGTCTACAATGCTCTACACGGAGCTACTATAGCTAATTCCTCCCACTTTCAATATATATCCAGATGGAGACTTATAATTATCTGGATCGGTGTAAAAGCTTGCATTGTTGTAACTCTTTACGACGGGCTCTTTTATCACCTCCATAATCGAGAAATATTTCCTTAGTCCTCACTAAGGATTTTCTTGACCGCTGTCCAGTGATCTACTCTTAGACCAAAATTGTACTCCCTTGCCAAACTCAGAGCAAGGTATACAATAGGTCTGGTACACAGCATAGCATACTTTATAGAACCTATGACTGAGGCATAGGGAATGACTTTTCATTCTCTTTCTATTTTCTGCCATGGTCGGGTTTTGAGTCTTACTCAACTTCACACCATGCAACACAGACAAGAACTCCTTATTTGACTGTTCCATTTTGAATTACTTCAAAATCTTATCAAGGTGTGTATTCATTCAAAAAATTCTTATCAAGCATCTTGATCTATCTTATACATCTTGATGCCCAATATGTAAGCAACTTCACCGAGATCTTACATTGAAAAACTCTTATTCAAGTATCCCTTTATGCTATCCAGAAATTCTATACCATCTCCAATCAACAATATGTCATCTACATATAGTTTCTTGAAAATGCTACAAAGCTCCCACTCACTTTCTTGTAAATATAGGCTTCTCCAAAAGCTATATAAAACCATATGCTTTTGATCAACTCATCAAAGCGTATATTCCAACTCCGAGATGCTTGCACCAATCCATAGATGGATCGCTGGAGCTTGCACATTTTGTTAGCACCTTTAGGATTGACAAAACCTTCTGGTTGCATCATATACAACTCTTCTTTAATAAATCCATTGAGGAATGCAGTTTTGACATCCATTTGCCACATTTCATAAAATGTGGCAATTGCTAACATGATTCGGACAGACTTAAGCATCGATACGAGTGAGAGAATCTCATCGTATTCAATACCTTGAATTTGTCAAAAAAACTTTTTGCGACAAGTCGAGCTTTGTAGATAGTAACACTACCATCAGCGCTTGTTTTCCTCTTGAAGATCCATTTATACAATATGGCTTGCCGATCATCGGACAATTCCACCAAAGTCCTCACTTTGTTCTCATACATGGATCCCATCTCAGATTTCATGGCCTCAAGCCATTTCGCGGAATCTGGGCTCATCATCGCACTACTAGAAAAACGCCTACTAATGGCGCACCTAAAATGGCCATTAATGGCGCATCTGTGGTGCGCCATTGATAGCACGCTATTAGTAATTTTTACTAATGGCGCACCACCTGGTGCGCCATTAGTATCTGATATACTAATGGCGCATGCTGGTGCGCCATTAGTATTGGCCGAGGCGCCATTAGTATGCCTCCCAAGGGCCATGTATACCAGTGCTTTGGCATACTAATGGCGCACCACCACTTGGATCGCCATTAGTAACATGACATACTAATGGCGCCTTGCCTTGATGATGCGCCATTAGTATGATCGTCATACTAATGGCGCATTGTCATGTGATGCGCCATTAGTATGAATATTAGGTTTTTTATTTTTATTTTCTGTTTTTGCACAGGTTACAAAATGTATAATTTGACAAAATATAGACAGCACACATCAACAGCAGATTCATCGAATACAATAGAAGATTAGTCTTTGAATACAATTCATCATATTAGTCTCCGAATACAATTCATCATATTAGTCTCCGAATTAAAAAGACCGAACTAAGATAGAACATTATATTACAAGTCTCGAGACCGCGAGTAGCGAGTTTGTCTTCACATTACAAGTCGATATCTATCATCTAAACTACCATCACATAGAACAGAGTTGCGGTCATCACGATGAGCATCATCACGATGAAACTCGTCTTCATCCGGTTCCTCCAACGCTCCCTCCCCTCTCCCGCTAGATAGCGGGCGTATCTAGATTCGGCCTCGGCCCTAGTGTTGTACCCTTTGTAACTATTATCGCTGAATCGGTGAACCTGTCTCCGACACTCCTCCCAGTCATCGTAGACTCCGGGAACCTTACCCTTGTACACGACATACGTCGGCATCGCTATGCACTAGCCAAACGAAACGTTAGTACCAATTCACAGACAATACATAAGCAATATATAAGTATGCAACAAAACGATCAGAAGAGAAAAGCAAGACATTAATAGCATCGATTACATCTAAGTTGAACGACTCTCGAAACCAATGAGACATACTACAAGTTCATTAAAGTTTAATTACAACATGAGCCAATCGATGTTTGAGAACCAGACACAAACATCACCGCTTTCGACTCGACTCAAGGGACCGGAGCGTGGATGAAGCCGCCTTCTATCGTGGGAGTCACGAAATAACGGTCGTTGTCGGCCTGCATTTGTAGCATTGTGTCGATGTCACTGTTGGACGGTTGATTGTTGAGGTAGAACTGCCCCGAGGTACGAAGGACATCTTGATGGATGATTTCCGCAAACTCCGACTAGATGCGAAAGAATTCTTGTCGGAGGTCCGCGTCCTGGATTGCCGACACGCTCTTTGCCCAATCTTTGAGTTTACTCGGTAGCAGAAGTTGATGATGGTCCCGTACGATTGCCCGCATGTGATGGATGGCGTAGTAGGCACCCTTCTGACCGCCAGGCGGCTGCTTGACGCAGCAGAACGTCGTATTGTGGGAGAACACATGCTTGTCGTACTTACGATTAGGCCTGGTGAAGGTGCCTCCAGATTTGGCGTAGCCGGGGAGAACATCATCAAGAACCTTCTTGACATTTGTGTAGTCTACGTTCGACTGACGGTCCGGGTCGAAATACGTGGCCATGGAATATTTGGGGCTTAGGAGGATGAGCGTGCAACGTGTGTCACTGCAGAAAACACGGAATGTTAAAAGAAAAACGATCGAAATGTAAGAATTCATATGTTACGGGCCGGTTGAGGGGAGGACTTACTCGGGAAAGTAAGGCACGAGGAAGTTATCCTTATCTTGGTTTGCCAGAATGACGCCTTCGAGGTAAGAACTCACGACTTGCTGGTCCCCAGCGCTGCCCAAGATCTTGGCATGCATGTAGAAGGGGTCGACTATCACGATGTCCGGGTCTTGTCGCGAATGGTCCGCATCTCCATACTCGGTGAAAATAGCCGAACGAAGGTGTAGTGCAGCGGATGAAGGTTCAACATAGCGTGGATGTCATCAAAGCAGGACGATCGTGACGCCCGATGGAGTTATCCACAAAGCCCTTGCCCTCGGCACCTTGGCCGCGAAACCGGTATGCCACATCCTTCTCTCGAGACGCCGCTTCTCCAAAGCAAGAACACATCATGCAGACTCCGATAGCACGGTTGCAGCATTGAGCATATTTGTCGGTAGCATCGCCCTACCGCCACATGCACCCTCCTCGAGATATCCTGCGGTGAAGGTGGCCCGCCCCGAGCACGGATCGTACTTTCGGTGCGGCTGGCTCGCACCCTTCTTAGTCTTTCTTTTGCGTGCCTTCTTCTTCTCCTGTAATGGGACCGAGTTCGCTCACGACCGCCTTCTTGAGTGTGTTGGGGCTGATAATATTTCGCACTCGCCTATCTCGAGGCTCGCTGAAGTCGGCAGTGGAGGCGCTCGACGAGCTGAGCGCCAAACGGCGCTGTTGCAACTTGGCTTCTCCGCGGTACCAGCTAGATCGCACACGTCTTTTGTTGTGTTTGGTTCTTGAGAAGGAGGCCCCATGAAGTCGCCATCGTACCCATGATCGCAAAATCTTGATCGGCGTCGCCAAATGTATCATCGTCGCCGCCGCCGTCGTTACGATCTGTGCCATATGCATGTTTGGATCCGATGGCATAGGGATGTCCGCACCGTTCTGGCGGTCTTGCCATGGGGCCGACTTGGCGCCCGACGATTGGCGGTGTTGTCTTTGGGGTGGTGTCCCCGCCCCAAACGAATCCGCTCTTCGGCCAAACCGGGGCCAGCTCAGGCGCCGAGGGTCATCACGTCTTCATCGTCGGCCCCGACGGGTCGAATCGGAGGTAACAAGTCGTCGCAGCCTGGCAGCACCCGAACCAGTTGAACCCTAAACAAGTTGGGTGGCATCTGGGTACCGTGGAACAAGGGGTTGCTCGGTTGAACGATTTTGCCCTTGGCGACATCGACCAACTCGTTGTTCACGAAGTGGAGGAGAGTGCACGAAATGTCGGTGGCACCCTGCGAAAACATGTAGGGCGTCAGGGATGCCCAGTCAAAGGCAAGGAGATGAAGTCCTCGGCCGAGAGAGGCTTAATTAGTTACCGTGATGATGGCGTCGAGCTCGGCTAATGTCGGCCGACCGCCAATGGCGGGCGCAGCGATTGACGGAGGGCGCTTGCTGCAGAGGTGCGGCGGTGTACACAGGTGCATTAAGCTCCGTGTCGGCGTCGCGAGACACCAATGCCGCCCGCCGAGGCACCAATGGCCCCGCCATCGCATTATGCGAGTTCTGGCCGTGAAGCTAGGAATCGGGAGGCCCTGTTGGCCGCCCGCAATCCACGACTCAACCCGAGATCAAGGTAGGCACAATGGCGGTGATCGCCGCTCGAGTCGTTGTTCCACTTGCTCTTGGACAATCTCCGAATCCGCGCCACCTGTTCCTTGAGTTCTTGAACCTCTCGCGCTGGCTTTCCGAGCTGGTCTTTTCTCCTTCCGCACACCAGCGTATAGTATGACCCCATTTTGTCGACAAGCCTTTGCCGCCACACGACCAGCCGACGTCGGCCATCGAGCTTATCCTTCTTCTTCATTACATTCAACGCCCTATTTAGAGTGGTGTCCCAAGGGTTGCTCTTAGTCGACCCCGCCATCGCTTTCGATCGCTGCGGAAGGAATGTGAACCATTTAGAAATTTGGCTTCATTAATTAGAATGCAACCATACGGAGCTAATTACGCGTGGGTGTATTCCTTACCAGAACAAGCTCAAGCTGCCTGGTCTTCGGATCCGTGGTAAGCTCCTTTGTTTTTGGGTCCTTCTTGTACCGGGCCCTGACAAAGTTCCTGGTCTGCTTGTTACCGCTGTATTCCTCGAAGAGGGGCGGTAGGCCTTGCTCGGCACGGTCCGCCTCCTCCTTGTCCCATATAGGCTCCGCCACTCTATAACCGCCGGGACCGAGTGTGTGTTCCCCTATGTTCAGCTCCCGCATTTGTTTCCCCCACTCACTTGATTGGGAGCTTGCGGTGCTCGAGCAATTGATCTTGAAGTCGTTGTAGTCATCTTCGGTGATCGAAGGATTTTTCTCCTTGATCTTCTGATAACTCTCACCTTTATCGATCATTTTCTTCACATTGCTTTTCCAAGTAGACAGGGCCTTGCTCATCTTCGTGAGGGCAGCATTGTTCACTTTATTCCCTTTGAGGCTTGTGTTTGCAAATTCAGCGGGGAACTTGTATCGTTCGTGTAACCGTGAAGAGGAGGTGGCGCAAATTCCCTCGGTCGGGATGCCTCGGGTTCTCGGTGTTGATCGAGACGGTGCTCGGACAATGCACCCGAGCTGAAGCGAGTACCCTTGACTATTCGTCGGCGCGTTGGATACCCATTGGAGTCCACTTCAGTAACTTCCTCCTTGAGGGTGAGGAGCACGATCGGGCGTCGGTCCTTCCGTTGCCTCTTCGGTTGGCTCCCATCTGTGCGGGCACCGCCATCATCAGTGGTGGCATCCTCGGCGGCACCATCAGTGGTGGCATCAGTGGGGTCATCCTCGGCGGCACCATCAGTGGTATCAGGATCGGTGGGGGAGGCGGTGTCCTCATACAAGTGAGGTTGTTCCTCCATCTCCTGGGACAGCTCCCTGAATGCCTTGCCGCTTCAACCCCGGCCTCATCGTTGTGGGCCATGTTTCTCTCTAAATAGAAACAAAGTTTGGTCAAAAGGTTGGTTATTGTCAAGGAACAAGATCATGGTCTCATCATTTAGGGTTTGTTGACACCGAGGCATCCTAAAATCTAAGCTTTTATCATTGAGGGTTTTTCGACGCCGAGGCACCCTAAAAGCCTAAGCTTTCATCATTTCGGTTTTTATCGACACCGAGGCACCCTAAAAGCCATGCATTAGTCACAAGTACGCCGGGGCACTTGATCCTACTTAATTAACTACTAAGATACCCCGGCCCATGCATTAGTCACAAGTACCCCATATGTCCTATTTTTAGCAAAGTCATGCTAAAATTCATGGAAAATTTCAGCATGACCTTTGCTGAAAATAGGACATATGGAGTACCCGAATTTGCCGGAACAGAAGTTAATCGACATTCCGGCAAACTCAAGGGCCTCTCGGGGTACCTGCAAAATCATTATCCCAGGTGGACAAGGCAATGTGCTACTTGCTTAAATATCATTTGGCCAACTATCTGAAACGTTTGTGCACACTTGTCCAATCCTTCCAGAGCAGTAAGAGCATTATGCATATATAAGTAACATTTCCAGGGTCTCACTACTTCACAACAATTTAATTATTGTCAAATGTTAATCACAAACCAAAACACCAACTATCATATGACTTCAGAATCATATTAGTGTCCAATTACCACTTGAGTAAATCATCACTATGACATACAAGATGCGGGTGAACAGTTACAACTATCAAATCACAAACAGGCAGATGAAAGAGTGTATAGTTTTTTCCTTCAAGTGCTGAACATAAATTTAGATTGCATGACTATATACCCATGAAGGCATTTTCATAAAACCATTCATCAGATAAGAGGTAGAAACTCTAGTGGAGCAATGAATGCTTAGTGTTTGGCTGCAGCAGAATGTGGCATTTCCATAGATAACTTGATTTGACCAATATGAACACAACCTTTGAATTTGACCATTCAGTTATCGCCCGGGGTCACTAGGCCCTCCTACTTGTAATTATTGTTAATTTGCAGTTCCTAGCTAGACATAATGTTGTCCCTAATCGTCCCTAGTCTGTTCAAAAGCTATGATGGATCATTTTCGATTGACTAATATTGGTGCAAATCAGGTTAGTCCTCGTGATTACCAACTAAGTCTTTTGTCCTTCTTTTACGCAAGTTCGGTGGGATCTTGTTCAGCAATCACCGCACCAATAAGAAAGAACAGAGGACAGTACACAAAATCGTTTGCTAATTCTCAGAATCTCTACAACAATGCCTTAGTCAATATTCTTGCTTGATACAATTGTTCTTGGAATAATATATCAACAAAGAGAAACTCCCCACACATTTGATCTTGGAACAGTCACAAGTGAAAGAATCTGTTATATATATTGGCCATAGCTTACACCAGAACAGTAGCAACTAAACTCTGATTACTCATTTGGTTGAACCAAAAGTCAAACTGATAAAATCGGAACAAGGATCGATAGTACGCTCAGTTTCACTTAAGATATAAAGTATGGAAACTCCATGTTTACCAGCTTTGCAGTATAGACAGAGCATACTGAAATTTTGCAGCATAGACAGCACAGTTGATAGAAGCTAAATCCGTAGACCAATGCTCAGACCGCTAGATACTGATACTCTTAATACAATAAAAACCGGGAGTGCAAAGCAGAGTAATTGGATACAGACCAATGCATCGACATGATCTGATATTGTATCAATGGAACAAGAGAAACAAAGAATTTGCTAAAATGGCGTGTCACACGCAGACCGGATGATCTGATTTCCAATTCAGCAATTCAGCAAACAAAGAATTTCGCATCTAATCAACTACTCTAGGTATGTACGTACATGGCAGACAAAAACACCTAGCAATAGCAACAAGAGAACATAGTTTCATCCCTTAGGAAAAAAACACGCCAGAGCATGAGAGATGGAGAGAGCAGAGAGAGAGAGGGGGATGATACCTTGACGAGCTCCCCTGATGGCGTGGGTAGTATGGTCGGGGCAGCGTCCCGGGAAGAACTAGGCACACGCGGTCCGAGGTGCGTGCAGCCTGCGCGCGAGAGGAACCAGCATCATCAGGGAACCTTGACGGCGGTACAATCGAATCGAACAAAGGGGGAGGGGGAGGAGAAGAGGACCTTGCGAGACCTTCAATGGCGGGGTCGCGGGAGAGAAGAAGCACGCGAGCAGCGGCGTGGTCGATGGCAGCAGCTCGAGCAGAGGTGGCGGCGGATCTGGCCGGCGTCGAGGGTGGCGGGGCGGCGGCGTCGGGAGAGGAGAGGGGAAGGGGATCGAGGGCGAGGGCTCGGGCGAGGGAGAGAGAGGGGATCGAGGGCGAGGGCTCGGGCGAGGGAGAGAGAGGGGATCGATACGAAGTAGGAGGGCACAATACTAATGGCGCACCACTCCTCGGTGCGCCATAAGTATATACATGCCAATGGCGCACCTCGACCTGGTGCGCCATTAGTATTTTTTTTTATTTCCGCTCGAGCCAACAGGTTATCTCCCACCTGACCTTATCCACATCAACTCCCCTCTACTAGCTTGACTGGTCAGGTGCCAGTTCTCACACCAGGAGGTCCTGGGTTCGATTCCCAGGCTCCACAAAAAAAATTATGCATTTAAAATGCTGTTTGATACTTATTTGTCTTTAAATATGTTCAAACTTGTTTAAATCATAACAGTAATTTTTTTTATAAGACAGTAATAATTTTTTAAAAAATATCATCAAACAGTAATGCCGGTGGAGCGGGGGAGGGTGCGGGGGGTCGGTGGCGGTTGAGTAGGGAGGGTGCGGGGGTCGGCGGCGGTTGAGTAGGGGAATCGAGGTGCGGGGGGTGGCGGCCGGTGGACTGGGGTGCTCGGCGGCGAGGGGGACCGGATCTGGCGAGGTGGGATAGCGATCGAGATGGAGGGGGATCGAGATCGAGTGTCCATGAAATTTAAAAATATTCATGATAGTTCAAAAAGTGCCCATGAAATACAATCGAGAAATGAAGGCTACGATTTAAATACAATCGATCTTAGCTAGCTATCTGTTAACAATCTTCTTGCCCTTCTTTTTCGCAAATGGAGTTCTTCTGTGGAACGGACGTCCTTTAGGTAGGGTGGTCCTGCTTCTTCTTGTGGTGTATGCTGCTACTTCATCATCGTCGTCATGTTCGATCCTCGGGTCGCCGTACTTGTCGAAGTCTTGCTCATTGGCTACTCCATCCATTCCGATGATCTTCCTTTTGCCTCTCCTCACGACAACACGACTGGTCTTTGACGGGTCGGTAATGAAGAAGCATTGGTCCACTTGGGAAGCCAGTACCCATGGCTCATTTTTCACGGTGACGCTTTGCGCCACGGTCTTGGATTTGGCCGGGTATAACCATGGTGGTGAAATACCGGTCTTCTTTTAGGGCGCTCTTGGCCCATCGACACGGAACATCGGGACCTTCTCTCCAACAGTAGCTCAGCTCCCAGATCTCCTCGATCCTTCCGTAGTATCTGTCCTTGTCGTTACGGTGTAGGATTCCATCGTTACACCGGAGTTCTGATAACCATCGCTCTTCATGTCCTTGGCCTCGGTGTAGAATGTGTAGCCGTTGATATCGTACGCCCCATAGGTCATCAGGTTGTGCTCGGCGCCCTGTGACAAGGCGAATATGAGTTGTTCTTCCGCGGAAGAATCCTCATGTAAAGGGTATGATAGAAGCTTCTGCTTGAACCAACGCATGAAACATGAGTTGTGCTCTTTGAGTATATCTCCGTCCTTCCTCTGTTGGCCTCGGTCATTGTACGTCTTCTTAATAAAGGTTTTGTGCTCTACCACCCAAGGATCGACCACGTCTATGTGTTGTAGCGCGACTAGGTTCGCTCTTTCAAAGTCGGCGAGTCGACCCTCGAAGTCGACATGCATTTCGCGGCGACCCTCACGGTGACCCCATCCAGCGAGCCTGCCGAGGTGCTGCTGACAGGCGGACCAGCGGGTTCTCGATGCCTAGATAATTAAATGCGTTATGAGATGCACTCTTGATCGAAAGCCCGGCTATGCTTCCCTCGGGCGTGACATGTTGCGAACGTATCCTTTGATGACACCATTCATCCTTTCGAGCGGCATCATCTTTGTGCAGGAACGTCGGCCCGAGTTGGATGATATCCTCCACTATATGGACTAGCGGATGCACCATAACGTCGAAGAATGCGGGCGGAAGTACATCTCAAAGCTCGCATAGTATCACCACGATCTCTTCTCGTAGCCTTCGAGTTGCCTCACGCCAATCGACTTCCGAGATGGCGTCGAAGAAGTTGCATAGGCCAAATAGCATTTCACGAACGTGCGCGTCCATGATCCCACGGATTGCAAGCTGGAAGTATCTGCGTCATCAAGACGTGCGGTCGTGAGACTTCATCCTGCTGAACTTCGCTTCACTGGGTCTAGGTATCTGCTTATCTTCCTGCAGAACCGTAAGGAAGTTTTACTCCTAGGAGGCAGGTGAAAACTGCTTGATCTCCTCGACTTAGAGTGAAGCACGCGGAGGGTAGTCATTTCCGGTCTTCTTGGCCTTTTGCCTTTGCGGCGAATTTACGTGTCTGCTTCGCCTCATCATCATCATCATCATCATCATCATATATAGCGTGAAGCTCCTGCCGATGCCCATTGATTTCAAGTCCGCCTTGCTTCGGCCCATCTTTGGTCCTCTCTGGCATGTTGAGCAGGGTACCAAGCAGACTCTCGCACACGTTCTTCGTGATATGCATGACATCAAGGCTATGAGGCACACGGTGGATCTTCCAGTACGGCAAGTCCCAGAAAACAGACCTCGTTTTCCATACCTTCAGCAGCGGCTCTGGCGCCTTTCGCTTCTTTCCCGGCTCTGGCGCCTTTTGCTTCTTTCCCGGCTCTGGGCAGTCTTTCCAATTTTTCAACAGCTTGTCTATTTCCTCGCCGCTCCTCGTACACGGGCGTTTTCGGGGTTCGGTTTCACCATCGAACAGATCCTTGTGTTTCCTCCACGGGTCATCGTCGCGAAGCCACCTTCGATGTCCCATGAACACGGTTTTCGAAGACCCGGGATCTCTATCTAGCTGGCGATTCGTTGTGTCATCCATGCACCTTACGCATCCAGAAAATCCGTGGACTACCTGCCCCGCAAGATATCCGTAACCGAGATAGTCGTGCACTGTCGTGAGCAGTGCGGCTCTCATAGGGAAATATTCTATCTCTGCGGCGTCCCACGTATTGGCGGGCGTTTTCCACAGCCTGTCAAGCTCCTCTTTCAGCAGCCCCACATACAGATTGATGTCGTTCCCTGGTTGTTTCGGCCCTTCAATTAGCATACTCATGTGAATGTACTTCCTCTTCATGCACAACCAGGGGGAAGGTTGTACATCCACACAAACACAGGCCAGGTGCTATGTGTGCTTCTCTGGCTGCCAAACGGATTGACTCCATCGATGCTCGCGCCCAGCACGATGTTCCTTGGATCGTTCCCAAATTCTGGGTATTCGAAGTTCAACGCTTGCCACTGGCTCGCATCCTTAGGGTGACTCAGCATCTTGTCTTTTTTATCTATCTCCGGATCATTTCTGTCATCTTCTCGCTTCTTCTCCTCCCTATCCGCGTGCCAACGCAGGAGCTTTGCTACCTTAGGGTCCGTGAAATACCGCTGCAGACGAGGAGTGATTGGAAAGTACCACACCACTTTTCGAGGAGCTTTCTTCCTCTTCTTGTATCGAGTGACACCGCACACCGGACATATGGTAGACTCCGCGTGCTCGTCCCGATAAATGATGCAATTGTTCATGCACACATGGTATTTCACGTGCGGTAAATCCAGAGGACACACGATTTTCTTCGCCTCCTCCAAACTGGTCGGGCACTTGTTCCCCTTGGGAAGACGTTCGTGCCAGAATGACATGTTCTCGTCGAAGCATGCGTCGGTCATTTTGTGTTTTACCTTCATCTCCAGAGCCATGAGCGTTACTTTCAGCGGTATCCTCGGCCTGCATCCTTCATACAATGGAGTAACGCGTCTAACTCAAGTTGATCCATCTTGGCTTTCTCTCGGCGGCAGCTCTTGCGTTATCCGTCGCTTGAGAAGCAGCTCTTGAATATGAGGGTCCCGCACCCAGCCCATCGATGGTCCAGCGTCGTCGCTCCGCCCGGCATCATCATCATGTCTCGCATCTTCTACATGATGATTGTGTACAGCATCACCGTCGTGATCATCTCCGGGATTCTTCGTCTTCGCCCCGAGCGCGGTGGTTGTCTTCTGCCCTTCCTCATTTCTTGCCCGGCCCCATGGGCGACTTTGTAGTCATCTTCATCACCTTGCCACCGATAGCCATCCATGAAACCACGCAAGAGCAGGTGGTCCGCCCCTGCCCGGAATCCGGGTCCGCAATAAGGCTATTCAGCTTGCATCTTCGACACGGACATCTTATCTCCGTCTCGTTCTTTTGAAGCATCTCGGCCTTCGCGGACCTCAAAAACCTATTCACGATGCCTTCGGTCATCGTGCGGACCATGGTCGCCTGCGGAGTAGATTAAAACGATATTTTAGAACCAAGAAAAAAAATTTGGCATGACTTTCCCTAAAATAGGACCAAAAAGAATGCTTAATGCCAAAATTCTCGCCGAAACGGAAATGAATCAACATTCCGGCAAAATATTGGCAACTATCGCATTTCAAATACCGGTACACCTCCAAACACAAACACATATGCAACACCACAAACATATGCAACACCACGAACATACATAGATCTAGCTAGGCCATAAAAAGTGCATGTGCACATTGTTGTAGGGAGAACAACATAAATATAGCTTCCCCCCCTTACTTACCTAGCAAAACAAGGTAACTTAACCACTTAATTTGAATGAATCTATGGTGGAAATGAGGTGAAAAAGAGGAGGTACCCGAGACAAGGAGGAGGCGGTGGAGAGAATGAAGTGGGGACAAAGTGAGTGTGGGAGGAGAGGCTGTCCAAAATATCTTGTTGCTGCCCACTTACTAATGGCGCACCAGCAACAAATCGCCATTAGTAATCCAGTTACTAATGGCGCACCCTGTGGTGCGCCATTAGTAGTTTTGCAAAAAACATACTAATGGCGCATCTGCCACGGTGCGCCATTACTAGTTTGAACTAGTAATGGCGACCGCGTGTGAGTGCGCCATTAGTACTTTTGCAAAAAAGGAATAAAACAATAATAAAAAATAACTTTAGTGGCGCACCCTCGGCTGGTGCGCCATTACTAGTTACAACTAGTAATGGCGCACCACCAGTGAATGCGCCATTAGTATGTTTGGACAGGCGCACTAGTTCAAAAAAATTGGTACTAATGGCGCACCGTGGGGGGTGCGCCATTAGTATTTCAACACTAATGGCGCATCGTAATGTGGTGCGCCATTAGTATATACTAATGGCGCACCACATGTCTGGTGCGCCATTAGTGTCAATTCCATCTATAGCCCTTTTCCTAGTAGTGTCGCTTCCTTATAGTTCGTAGGTTCGCCATGGTCAAGTAACATGACCTCCAGAATAGGATTACCATACCACTCTGGTGCGGATCTTACTTTGGTTGACCTACGAGGTTCGGTAGTAACTTGATCTGAAGTTTCATGATCAATATCATTAGCTTCCTCACTAGTTGGTGTAGTTGTCACAGGAACCGGTTTCTGTGATGAACTACTTTCCAATAAGGGAGCAGGTACAGTTACCTTATCAAGTTCTACTTTCCTCCCACTCACTTCTTTCGAGAGAAGTTCCTTCTCTAGAAAGGATCCGAATTTAGCAACAAAAGTCTTGCCTTCAGATCTGTGATAGAAGGTGTACCCAATAGTCTCCTTTGGGTATCCTATGAAGACACATTTCTCCGATTTGGGTTCGAGCTTATCAGGTTGAAAATTTTTCGCATAAGCATCGCGGCCCCAAACTTTAAGAAACAACAACATTGGTTTCTTGCCAAACCACAGTTCATAAGGCGTCGTCTCAATGGATATTGATGGTGCCCTATTTAAAGTGAATGCATCTGTCTCTAATGCAAAACCCCAAAACAATAGTGGTAAATCGGTAAGATACATCATAGACCGCACCATATCCAATAAAGTGTGGTTATGACGTTCCATGTGGCGTGAGCTGTGAAACTATTCCACATTGTTTTAAATGAAGGCCAAACTCGTAACTCAAATATTCTCCTCTACGATCAGATTGTAGAAACATTATTTTCTTGTTACCATGATTCTCCACTTCACTTCTGAAATTCTTTGAACTTTTCAAATGTTTCAGACTTGTGCTTCATTAAGTAGATATACTCATATCTGCTCAAATCATTTGTGAAGGTCAGAAAATAACAATACTTGCCACGAGCATCAACACTCATTGGACCGCATACATCGATATGTATTATTTCCAACAAGTCAGTATCTCGTTCCGTTGTTTCGGAGACGGAGTTTTAGTCATCTTGCCCAAAAGGCACGGTTCGCAAACATCAAATGATTCATAACCAAGTGATTCTGAAAATCCGTCTTTATGGAGTTTCTTCATGCGCTTTACACCGATATGACCTAAATGGTTGTGCCACAAATAAGTTGCACTATCATTATCAACTTTGCATCTTTTGGCATCAATATTATGAATATGTGTATCACTACGATCGAGATCCAACAAACTTTTTCATTGGGTGTAAGACCATTGAAGGTTTTATTCATGTAAACAGAACAACAATTATTCTCTTACTTTAAATGAATAACGTATTGCAATAAACATGATCAAATCATATTCATGCTCAACGCAAACGCCAAATAACATTTATTTAGGTTTAACACTAATCCCGAAAATATAGGGAGTGTGTGATGATGATCATATCAATTTTGGAACTACTTCCAACACTCATCGTCACTTCCGATTCAACTAGTCTTTGTGTATTCTGTAACTCCCGTTTCGAGTTACTAATCTTAGCAACCGAACAAGTATCAAATACTCAGGGGCTACTATAAACACTAGTAAGGCACACATCAATAACCTATATATCAAATATACCCTTGTTCACTTTGCCATCCTTCTTATCCACAAAATATTCAGGGCATTTCCATTTCCAGTGACCATTTCCTTTGCAGTGTAACACTCAGTTTCAGGCTTTGGTCCAGCTTTGGGCTTCTTCGTGGGAGTGAGAACTTGCTTGTCATTCTACTTGAAGCTCCCTTTCTTTCCCTTTGCCCTTTTCTTGAAACTAGTGGTCTTGTCAATCATCAACACTTGATGCTCTTTCTTGATTTCTACCTTCGTTGATTTCAACATCGCGAAGAGCTCGGGAACCGTTTTCGTCATCCTTTGCACACTATAGTTCCTCATGAAGTTCTACTAACTTGGTGATGGTGACTAGAGAACTCTTTCAATCACTATCTTATCTGGAAGATTAACTCCCACTTGATTCAAGCGATTGTAGTACCCAGACAATCTGAGCACATGCTCACTAGTTGAGCAATGCTCTTCCATCTTTTAGCTATAGAACTTGTTGGAGATTTCATATCTCTCAACTCGGGTATTTGCTTGAAATATTAACTTCAACTCCTGGAACATCTCGCCCATGACGTTCAAAACGTCTTTGAAGTCCCGATTCTAAGCCGTTAAGCATGGTGCACTAAACTATCAAGTAGTCATCATACTGAGCTAGCCAAACGTTCATAACGTCTGCATCTGCTCCTGCAATAGGTCCGTCACCTAGCGGTGCATCAAGGACATAATTCTTCTGTGCTGCAATGAGGACAATCCTCAGATCACGGATCTAATCTGCATTATTGCTACTAACATCTTTCAACAAAGTTTTCTCTAGGAACATATCAAAATAAACATATGAAAACAACAACGCGAGCTATTGTTCTACAACATAATTTGCAAAATACTACCACGACTAAGTTCATGATAAATTCAAGTTCAATTAATCATATTCCTTAAGAACTCCCACTTAGATAGACATCCCTCTAATCATCTAAGCGATCACGTGATCCAAATCAACTAAACCATGTCCGATCATCACATGAGATGGAGTAGTTTTCAATGGTGAACATCACTATGTTGATCATATCTACTATATGATTCACGCTCGACCTTCGGTCTCGGTGTTCGAGGCCATATCTCAGATATGCTAGGCTCTCAAGTTTAACCTGAGTATTCCGCGTGTGCAACTGTTTTGCACCCGTTGTATTTGAACATAGAGCCTATCACAACCGATCATCACGTGGTGTCTCAGCACGAAGAACTTTCGCAACGCTGCATACTTAGGGAGAACACTTATACCTTGAAATTTAGTGAGAGATCATCTTATAATGCTACCATCAATCAAAGCAAAATAAGATGCATAAAGGATGAACATCACATGCAATCAATATAAGTGATATGATATGGCCATCATCATCTTGTGCTTGTGATCACCATCTCCGAAGCACCATCATGATCACCATCGTCACCGGCGCGACACCTTGATCTTCATCATAGCATCATTGTCGTTTCACCACCTATTGCTTCTACGACTATCGCTACCGCTTAGTGATAAAGTAAAGCAATTACAGGGTGATTGCATTTCATACAATAAAGCGACAACCATATGGCTCCTGCCAGTTGCCGATAACTCGGTTACAAAACATGATCATCTCATACAATAAAATATAGCATCACGTCTTGACCATGTCACATCACAACATGTTCTGCAAAAACAAGTTAGATGTCCTCTACTTTGTTGTTGCAAGTTTTACGTGGCTACTACGGGCTGAGCAAGAACCGTTCTTACCTACGCATCAAAACCACAACGATAGTCCGTCAAGTTAGTGATGTTTTAACCTTCTCAAGGACCGGGCGTAGCCACACTCGGTTCAACTAAAGTTGGAGAAACTGACACCCGCCAGCCACCTATGTGCAAAGCACGTCGGTAGAACCAGTCTCGCGTAAGCGTACGCGTAATGTCGGTCCGGGCCGCTCCATCCAACAATACGGCCGAACCAAAGTATGACATGCTGGTAAGTAGTATGACTTGTATCGCCCATAACTCACTTGTGTTCTACTCCTGCATATAACATCTACGAATAAAACCTGGCTCGGATGCCACTGTTGGAGAACGTAGTAATTTCAAAAAAATTCCTACGCACATGCAAGATCATGGTGATGCATAGCAACGAGAGGGGAGAGTGTTGTCCACGTACCCTCGTAGACCGAAAGCGGAAGCGTTAGCACAACACGGTTGATGTAGTCGTATGTCTTCACGACCCGACCGATCAAGCACCGAAAGCACGGCACCTCTGAGTTCTTGCACACGTTCAGCTCGATGGCATCCCTCGAACTCCGATCCAGCTGAGTGTCGAGGGAGAGTTCTGTCAGCACGACGGCGTGGTGACGATTATGATGTTCTACCGACGCAGGGCTTCACATAAGCACCGCTATAATATTATCGAAGTGGAATATGGTGGAGGGGGGCACCGCACACGGCTAATAGATCTCAAGGATCAATTGTTGTTGTCTAGAGGTGCCCCCCTGCCCCCGTATATAAAGGAGCAAGGGGGAGGGGGCGGCCAGCCAGGAGGGGGCGAGCCAGGAGGAGTCCTACTCCCACCGGGAGTAGGACTCCCTCCTTTTCTTGTCCAAGTAGGAGAGGGGGAAGGAAGGGAGAGAGAGGAGGAAGGGCGGGCCCCTCCTTGTCCTATTCGGACTAGAGGGGAGGGCGCGCCTGCCCCGCCTCCTCCTCTTCTCCACTTTGGGCCCATGAGGCCCATTAACCCCGGGGTTCCGTAACCCCGGTACTCAGTATATATCCGATAACCCCCGTAACCATTCCGGTGTCTGAATATAGTCGTCCAATATATCAATCTTCATGTCTCGACCATTTCGAGACTCCTCGTCATGTCCGTGATCACATCCGGGACTCCGAACTATCTTCGGTACATCAAAATACATGAACTCATAATATAACTGTCATCTAACTTTAAACGTGCGGACCCTACGGGTTCGAGAACTATGTAGACATGACCGAGACACGTCTCCGGTCAATAACCAATAGCGGAACCTGGATGCTCATAGTGGCTCCTACATATTCTACGAAGATCATTATCGGTCAAACCGCATAACAACATACGTTGTTCCCTTTGTCATCGGTATGTTTACTTGCCCGAGATTCGATCGTCGGTATCTCAATACCTAGTTCAATCTCGCTACCGGCAAGTCTCTTTACTCGTTACGTAATGCATCATCCCGTAACTAACTCATTAGCTACATTGATTGCAAGGCTTATAGTGATGTGCATTACTGAGAGGGCCCAGAGATACCTCTCTGACAATTGGAGTGACAAATCCTAATCTCGAAATACGCCAACTCAACATGTACCTTCAGAGACACATGTAGAGCTCCTTTATAATCACCCAATTACGTTGTTACGTTTGGTAGCACACAAAGTGTTCCTCCCGATAAATGGGAGTTGCATAATCTCATAGTTATAGGAACATGTATAAGTCATGAAGAAAGCAATAGCAACATACTAAACGATCAAGTGCTAAGCTAACAGAATGGGTCAAGTCAATCACATCATTCTCCTAATGATGTGATCTCATTAATCAAATGAAAACTCATGTTTATGGTTAGGAAACTTAACCATCTTTAATTAACGAGCTAGTCAAGTAGAGGCATACTAGTAACACTATGTTTGTCTATGTATTCACACATGTATTATGTTTCCGATTAATACAATTCTAGCATGAATAATAAACATTTATCATGAAATAAGGAAATAAATAATAACTTTATTATTGCCTCTAGGGCATATTTCCTTCATGGGCCTCGTCCGGTTCTAGAGACCGGCATCCCTCTGGTGGCCCTGGCGGTCTAGGGCGTTGTTCGACACCTAGAGGGGGTAGGCCACGGGGAATAACTGCTTCTTCATGTTAGTGCATGTCATCACGAGACGACACACCAAGCCTAGGCCCGTTCTGTCACGGGATCCCCCACCGAAGACTCTGTCTCGGGGATGAACGCAGCCGGTCCTCGACGTTCCCGCCCGTGTGTGTGGTTTGTGAGGCACGTGCCACGTCAAGGACGTGCGTTGCTTATTCAAATAGCACACCACCCCTGCATGCATATGCATGGGCCACACGCATGTAGGCCCTCCCTCCTCGGGCGGTCTCCATATCGAGCACCCATCCGGTGGCCCCGAAGGTCTAGGGCGTTATTTGGCACTGAGAGGTTGTAGTCCACGGTGAATAACTGCTTCTCCGTGTTAGTGAATGTCATCGCGAGATGACAGACCAAGTCTAGGCTCGTTCTGTCACGGGATCACCCACCAAAGATTCTGTCTCGGGGACGGACACAGCCGGTCCTCGACGTTCCTGCCCGTGTGTGTGGTTTGTGAGGCACGTGTCACGTCAAGGACGTGCATTGCTTATTCAGATAGCACACCACCCCTGCATGCATATGCATGGGCCACACGCATGTTGGGGTGCCCCCCTCCTTGGGCGGTCTCTATATCGAGCACTCATCCGGTGGCCCTGGCGGCCTAGGGCATTATTCGGCACCGAGAGGGTGTAGTCCACGGTGAATAACTACTTCTCTGTGTTAGTGCATGTCATCGCGAGATGACAGACCAAGTCTAGGCCCATTCTTCGAGATAGTCTATGGGTATCGAGAGGGAATGTGTCCGGTTTGTGTAGGAAGCGGGGGTCCTGTTGCTCCATTGGCCTCGAAACTTCTTGTGCTCTCAAAGGAGGCCATTGCATGTATATGAATGGGCTATCCGGTGGCCCTGGCGGTCTAGGAAGTTGACCGGCACCGAGATAGGGGGTAGGCCACGGTCAACAACTACTTCTTCTCATGTTTATTACTTTACAGTCTTTAAAGTTCTCTCTCGGTGCCGGTCTACAAAGTTGACCGGCACCGAGAGAGGGGGTAGGCCACGGTCAACAACTGCTTCTTATCATGTTTTTTACTTTACACTCTTTAAAGTTGAGTTTGGAAATAATTCATCAAAATTCATGGAATTTACAAACTTTGGTCGTAAAAGCATATGAAATATGAGATACAAAAACGATAGTGCAAAACAACCAAAAAGAGAAGGGAAAAAAATTAGAGCAGTGGTTACCGAGGGTCGATTCTCGGCTCTCTGTAATGGTCACCTTTTCCGAATGAAGCTCTCAGTAAAGCATCTAACCTAGATCTTAACCTTTCCCCTTTCATTTGTATCTTCATTCCCCTCCTCTCTTCCCGGCACCACCGCCACCGCCGACGCCGATATCGCCGCCACCGCCGCCACCAACAGCAGCCGCCACCCCTCCTCCACCGCTCCCAACTACGGCTACCGCCACCCCCTCCTCCACCGCCCCCAACTGCGGCCACCACCACCCCCTCCTCCACCGCTACCCCCTCCTCCACCGCCATCCCCGCCTCCACCGCCCTCCACTACCACCAACTGCGGCCGCCACCCCTTCTCCACCGCTCCCCACTACGGCCACCGCCACCCCCTCCGCCACCGCCCCCAACTGCGGCCACCACCCCCAAGCTTCATTGCCGGCAGCCGGCGCGTCGGTTCTTCGATGCGGCCCAAGGATGGCCGCGGCAGCAGAGCTCTTCCAGTAGCGCGGCAGCTGGAGATGCCCTTAGGTTAGTATCAGATTCTATGCCTAGAGTAGGATATTTTGCACAAATGTAGGAACTATGCACAAATGTGATTAAAAGTAGTAGAGGAAGATGGTCCTGTTTAGTAATGCCTAGAGTAGTATGGAAGTTTGGAAGTTTGGAGTAATGCCTAGAGTGTTTGTTTGACTTTTAGTTTAACTAAACGAGTAATAAGAGTTTAGTTGCTACTGTTCTGGTTTAATTTTACGACTGATGATCATTGTAAATACTAGTAATGTGCTACGGCCAATATATATATAACAGATTCAGCACTGTGTGTGCTTGTCGTCGGTAAGTGATTTGCCATGGAGAATAAGGCTGTGGATGCTTTGGTTTTGACTCCTATGTTTGACTGGTAGTTTTAGTTAAACCGAATGAGTGCTCGAAGTATTTAGTTTCAGTTCAAACTAGTTCTCTGAACTTCTTGTCTCTAAACTAATGCTTGTCGTCGGTAAGTGGTTTGGCGTGGGGATAAGGCTGTGGATGCTTTGTTTTTGCCGAAGGATCAGCACCTCTATGCTTGTACTTTTTTAGATAAATACTAGAGTAGATCAATGAAACTATATACTTGTGCTTGTTTCCTTGTCAGTGATATGGCATTAGTAAATGGAACTATATATCTGAGACTTGATTGAGCTATTTGTGTTATTTTTTGCCATATATGATATGACACTTAGATTAGGAAGATTTTGCTTTGGAACTGAGAGTAACCATATATATTTTGTTTTTCAGATTCTGATGGGAGCACTGGTAGTAAGTACCGGAGAGTCCCGATTGGTAGGACCGAGTCGTCCGCCTCCCATCAGGCCACAACCGAGGCATCGTCATCATCGGATGGCGATGTCAGAGTGGACTTAGATACACCAGATCCGCTCGCTACCGAGTTGGGCGACATGGAGGCCTCAGACGGCTCGGGGTCTACCTCGAGCAACATTTCCAAGAGGAAGAAATACGGGCGTGGTCCGGGGAAGGTCCCGGAACCAACTGCTGCTAGCAACCGTCCTGTCATTTACCCGACGGGAGAGGGGTAAGCAAGCATTTCATTTGCATCATATTTTGGATGCCACAGCTTTGACACTCACATATGCTTGTCTTTTATATGATGCAGTCAGTGGGAATTTATCCCGACACAACCTAAGGGGGCACGCCCGCCGAACCACGTCATCGGCTCCCTCTTGAGGAAGCACTTCCCTGGATTGTCCAAGTCGGGTGATGACGATCCGCCGTCGCCAGGTTTAACCTGGGAGCATTACCTACACAACAAGGATGAGCACGATGTCACCATGGCCACTCGGGTCATCAATGCTTTTTTTGTAAGTATCTTCACTCCGACCACTGCATTTTTCCATATCCAAATCCTTTCTTGCGTGGATGGTGAGAAGATGCCTTATGCTTTCTTGTAGGAAACATTTGCTTGCGTGGATGGTGAGAAGCAGAAGGCGATCAAAGGCATCGTGAAATCTGCCCAAAAGATACTCTCTGACCTCAAGCACCCGCTGCGGTACAAAGCCGTGATGTAGTGGCGGCCGCTCGATGAGAAGGGAGAGAAGATGACAAGGAAGACTGCTTGCCAGACCAACATGTCGTGAGAAGAATACCTGTCAGTGGTAAGTGACTACATCGGTTGCTAGTACTTTGATTCATCCCTCTTGTTCCTCAATTATTCGATTTTTTCTGACTAGGTGAAGGAACCCTGGATGAAGGACGATTGTTTGGAGGCCCTGGTTGACATATGGTGTAACCCAGCATGGCATGCGCAACATGTGGAGAAGGGAAACGATCGTGCCAAAATGACAGGCCCGGCTCATGTCTAGGGGAGCCTGAACCTAACCGCTCTCAAGCAACACATGGTATGTGGATTAAGATGTTAATTTTTTGCACGGTGCATCTTGGTTCATTAAACTTGATGGTTAATTTTGCGGGAGGCGAAGGAGGGTCGCCCGGTCCACATCCTGGAAGCCTGGAGAGAAGGCCACAAGGGGAAGGATGGCGTCGAGTTCTGTAGCGAGTCGGTGGAGGATAAGTGGGGGACCTTCAAAGAGGTCTTCCAGGAGGTGCACGGGCAGGAACCCGAACCTACGCCCAAGCCTATTGACCCTGGGCTTCTCATCATTGTCGGCGAGAGGAAGGGCCATGGCCGCCACCTCCTTTGCAACGGGGCAATCGCCACCTCCGGGCATCGCAAGCTGCACGTGATACGCGCGTCAAGCACCAGCTCAACTCCGTCCATACGGAGTCGCCCAACCGCCGCATCACGTGAGATAGCGCGTCTCAAGGTTAGCATCCTAACCTTTCATTTATGTCCATGCCTCGAAATATCACCGTTCCAACCTATATGAGCCTAATGCCATGTTACAGGATTTAATGGCGCAGCGGGCTGTTGAAGAGGAGCAAAGGCGGCAGGCTGAGAAGGACTCCAGAGAAAAGGAACGGGAAGACACGCACAAGAGGTTGAAGCTGCTTGAGGATCAACTACAGGTAGGACATTATCTAAACTAGAGTAGAAGATTCATTACATAGGGACGAACCACCCTCACGTGACTCTACTCTTATAGGCTCTTATGCAATCTCGAAGCAGTGCAAGTGATGCCCCTACTCCTCCTCCGGAATGTTATCCCGATGGCCTCTCCTCCTCAAGATGATCTATATATGAACAAGTGTACTTCTATTGTGATGTGCACGTGTTTTGCAAGTAGTGACAATATGTATGAATTTGCGATTTGTGTGTGACGTTTACTAGAATAATACATTCAACTTGTGTGTAACAATATTTGGACTATCCCTAATTATGCATATATATGTGGACTAGATCAAATTATGCCTATATATGATCAAATTATGCCTATATATGTGTGGACTATATCAAATTATGCCTATATGATCAAATTGCACTGTAGTTGTTTTTATCTGCAGGGATCAGAAAAGAAATAGCTTGATAGCAGAATGGATGCGAAAGATTTCCGAGAGCAACACTCGGAAAACTATATACTACCGAGAGCTCCTCTCGGAAATATGGTCGTCTGAAAGACACTACTGTTGTGCCACAACTTTTTCGAGAGCAGCTCTCGGAAAAGAAGGAGAGCATTGCCGAGACTAGCTCTCGGCAAAGCTATGTAAACTGTCAGCCCCCCATGTGGGCCACGCTGTCCTACTGGTCAGAAAGATTGCCGAGAGCTGCTCTCGGCAAAGATATCGTCATTTTTTTTCAAAAATATTTAGCAAGTTATTTAAAACTTTTACTGATAAATGTGACCAGTGAGAGCACATGTCAGTTAGAAAGAACACAAAAAATAGGATGTTGCATATGCTTTGCCGACAGTGACACTCGACAAAGTACGCGGTAACTAACGGAGCCGTCTGTTGCGGACGGGCACGCCACGTGGCTCCTTTTGGCCGTGAGCGGCTCTCGGCGTCTGCAAGGTTTGCCGTGCAGTGCCTCTTTGTTGTGAGACAGTGACGGGAAAGATGGCAGTTTGCCGTGAAGCTGGGTTTGCCGAGAGTGACACTCGGCAAAACTTGCTTTGCCGAGTGTCCGTGTTTTAGCACTCGACGAAGAGCATTACACCGGCGTACGTGAAAATTCCAGTAGTGCGAGCTCCGGTAACATCAACCCGGCGCTCCAACTGGCCAAGCTGCTGCACCACCACGGCATCTACATCACCTTCGTCAACACCGAGCACAACCACCACGTCATGGAGACCACGGAGGGCGCCACCGCGGTGCGTGGCGACGAGGGGTTCCGGTTCGAGGCGATCCCGGACGGGCTGGTGGAAGCTGACCGGGACGCCGAGGACTATGACCTAAGGCTGTCTGCCGACACGAGCCAGCGGTGGGCGGAGCCATTGAAGGAGCTCCTCCTGCGGCTCAACGGCACCCCGGGCGTGCCGCTGGTGACGTGTGTGCTGCCGACGGCGCTGATGAGCTTCGCGCTGGACGTGGCGCGGGAGCTGGGCGTGCCGAGCATGGTGCTCTGGACTTGTAGCGCCGCATCGCTGATGGCCCACATGCGGCTCCGGGAGTTAAGGATAGCCATAGTGGGAGTAAATTAGCTAGTAACATAGCATATCCCAAGACATATATGCTTACGTGGCATGAAGTTAATGAGGAGAGAGGTGCTTGGGGTAACATAATATGTTACCATAACATAA
Source organism: Aegilops speltoides (assembly GCA_021437245.1). Classification (NCBI taxonomy): domain Eukaryota; kingdom Viridiplantae; phylum Streptophyta; class Magnoliopsida; order Poales; family Poaceae; genus Aegilops; species Aegilops speltoides. Next base: position 28,075,157 of record CM038145.1, read on the forward strand.
CGCATATCCCAATGCAAAATGAGTCTACAACATAATAAATGAAGGCCTGCATGACACTACACTTATGTTACTACCCACTATGATGGTAGTAACATAGACTCACTATGACTAGCCTAAAGGAAAGAAGCTACGTGCCACTCAAAGGTACACCTGGAACCAATTTATTTCAACTTGTGTTGCCATTAACCAAAATAACATGATATCTTTAAAATCCAGTCGGCAGTAAATACATTAATCTGTATCTTGCCGGCATTTTTCATGCTTCATCTGTGTTGTTATACGAAAACATTTCAAATTGACTGTAAAATTGCCAATCAGATTTCACACTAGATACTTACCAACTTATCCTCTTTTTTGACCTACTCTTTTTTTTTCTTCTAGGTCTCTACTCTCTTTCTTTTTAGGCAGAGATGTTGTATTGCATTTCGTTCCCAAGTAAAGAAAAATTGGGAATTCATTGCCAGTGGGATCCGATCGACTAGCATAAAGTAGTTTTGCGCCACGGTACCTTGCGGCAGCTATCCAGCAATGAGCTATCTAGCCATTCATTGCCTGTTGTTCGTGCAACAGCTGGCCCACTCAGATGTAGTATTATCACTGTATTGATTTCTCAACTGTTTGTATTCTACTTTAGTCAAATCATAGTATGGCCCATCATAAGTTTCTTCACACATGTTTCTCTCTATCTCTCTCCTCCACATGCATGGATGGCAGAAAATGTCAGATACACTCCCTGTCTCCTCCTACACAATAAATTCACTCCTTTTATTCTACCATGATAAAGTTAAATCATGCATATCTTTTAAACTATAATTTTGTTTTTTAGTTTTTTTAATATTCGAATTCCTTGCGCCGAGCCATTTAGAACAAGATCAAACTTGGATACATTCATAACACGTTTAAAATTATAACACTTGACATTCCATATGTAAAACAAACCCTTTTCACGAGAAAAATGTGAAGCAAACAATTTTTCATTAGAAATGTGAAACCAACCTTTCATACTGGAAACATATTTAATCCAAATATGAAACTAAGATGTCAACTTGTGAACCTGGTAATTTGAAAATGTGTAATAGTTTATTTCAAAAGCGTGAAATATCTTATTCAAAAATCTACAATTCAAATAGATGTGATTTTTCTGAAACAAGCTGGTAGAAAGTGAAATGTAGGTTCTCAAAGTGAAAAATAATATGAAACTGATATGTCAACTTGTGAAATGACTATTTGGACATGTGTAACAGTTTATTTCAGAACAGTGAAATATGTTATTTTAAAAAATGTGCAATTGAAAATAGATGCCGTCTTTGTGAAACAAGCAGTGATGAATGAAATGTAGGTTCTGAAAATAAAGACAATAGGAAACTCAAATGCCAACATGTGAAATGTTTAAAAAAATGTGTAACCGTTTATTTCAAAAGAGTTAAATTTGTATTTGCTTCATCGTTTGTACATATACATACGTTTCCAGATGAGAGCTGCTTGACGAACGGACACCTGAGTAGGACGATCATCGACTGGATCCCGGGCATACCGTCGATCAGCCTCGGAGACATCTGTAGCTTCGACAGCACGACCGACCCGGACGATTTTGGCCTCCGTTTCTGCATCGTGGAGGGGAACAGCTGCACCAAGGCCGGCGCGCTCATTCTCAACACCTTCGAGGACCTAGAAGCCAACATCCTCGTCGCCCTCCGCGCTAAGTACCCGCGCATCTACACCGTCGGTCCCCTAGGCTCCCTCCTCAACCACCACCTAAGCGATGACGGTGCCTCCGCTAGCGGCCTGAACCTATGGAAGCAGGACAACGAGTGCCTCGCGTGGCTGGACACGCAACAACCGGGCTCCATCGTGTACGCCAACTTCGCCAGCCTCACGGTCCTCTCCACCCACCAGCTCGCCGAGTTCGTGTGGGGCCTCGCGGCCAGCGGCCACCCGTTCCTCTGGTCCATCAGGGACAACCTCGTCCACGGCGCCAGCGCTGGCATGAGCTCGTTGCCGGAGGAGTTCGTCGCGGAGACGGCAAGGCGGTGCTGCCTGACCACGTGGTTCCCGTAGGAGCAGGTGCTAGGCCACCCGGCCGTGTGGTGCTTTCTGACCCATAACGTGTGGAACTCCACCTGCGAGAGCGTGGCCGCCGGCGTGCCGATGGTGTGCTAGCCGGGGTTCGCAGACCAGTACACCAACTGCAAGTATGCCTGCGAGGTGTGGGGCGTGGGCCTCCGGATTGACGACGAGGTGAGGAGGGACGAGGTGGCTAGCCATGTCAGGCATGCGATGAAGGCGGAGGGCATGCGGCGGAGCGCGGCAGGGTGGAAGGTCAAGGCGGAGGAGGCCGTGGCGCCCGGCGGGGTGTCATGGAAGAACCTGCGGAGCATGGTCAGAGAGCTCGGCTCTGTCAATGCTGAAGCCTGAGGAGTTTGACTGATTGATCAGGATCTTTTATCGGGGTCAGTCCGGCTCCATCTGCAACTGCATCAGTAATGCCAATAATGTACTTGAAGGCACTGCTCGTTATTTCTTACTCCCTCCATTCCTTTATATAAAGTATACTTTTTAAAAAAATTCCATAATGTAATGTGCATTTCTTCTAATTCCTCGTAATTTCATCGTTAGCCCTTCAAAAAAAAGAGAGTATCTCTCCCCTAATTGCATGCATCTTTTCTTCTAAAGAGAAAAAAAGGAAAGTATCTCTCTCTTGATTGTTTTTATCTCTTACTTTCCTTGCCTAATGATTTAGTTGCCGCTAATCAATGATTTTGCCAAGGTTAATTTGGTCCTAACATGTGTATAATTATGTGTCTTAGTCACCATGCTGAATATAATACACCTTACATGAATTAATGGAGAGAGTACTTCGTAACTTTGTACTGTATTATATTATCTTATCTTATGATCTTATCCGGTCTATGTATTTCAAAGATCCACAGCCTCAAATGCTTGCTCGTTTGATCACACTGATTCAGCCGTTAATGCATCTAGGCTATTCTGTTGCGCGTAACAGAATATTATTCTGTTACCCTACTCGTACTTATGCATTCGAGTGGTTGTACTGATTCTGTCATTTTCGTTGAACTGATCGTCTTTTATTAAAAAATGCAAATAAGAGCCCCTCCTGCTCTTCCCCTCGTCCGTTCAGCCGGCCACTCCAGCCGTCGACCGAGCTGCTTGTGGCCGATCCCTCCCGGCAACCCAGGCCCTACCTCCAGCGACCGCGACTTTCTTGGCTACATCTTCCTCAATGGCTCCGCCTCCTGGCGCAGCGGCCGTGGTGGCTCCCCAACCTGCGGGCGCTCTACCAGTTCTGCCTCTTCTGTTGTCCCGCCAAAAAGTACTCCTACCACCACGTCGACCACGATGGTAACCCGCTCCTCCACGGCCGCCACCACATCGCCCACTCCGGCGAGGTCTCTTTCGCGGGCTCAGCCGCGCGGCCCGAGCAGGTGCACCTCTCGTTCGCCAATAGGGCCGACGAGATGCGGGTGATGTTCGTGTGCGCGGACGCCGGAAAGAGGGCCGTGAGGTATGGGCTTGAGAAGGAGGAGGAGAAGGGCTGGACGGAGGTGGGCACGGAGGTGAGGACGTACGAGCAGAAGCACATGTGCGACGCGCCGGCAAACGACAGCGTAGGGTGGAGGGATCCGGGCTTCATCTTCGATGGCCTCATGAATGGGTTGGAGCCCGGAAGGAGGTACTTTTACAAGGTAAACCAAAGATTGGATTCCCCGCAAAAAAATACTCAGAGATTGAACCTGCAAAAAAACACCTAAATTTATCAATCATGACAGCAATTTAGTGTTCCAGCGGCAGCAGATTGTTCTTCCAGTAGCTTGCCCAGTGGAGGAGCCGGCCGTCATCCTGAGCAGCGCGCTGTTCTCCATGTTGTCAGGCGACTTGCTGGAGCTCGACGACGAGCAACGGTTTGGCGGCATGCTTGCCGGGTTGTACTATGAGATCTTGGCGCAGGGGATGCTCGTCGAGCCGCCGGACGATGGAGCGTGGCGAGAGGACAGCGAGCACAGCGGCATGGCGGAGACGCGGACGCCGTGTGGAGTTAATCGTTCAGCTAAGTAGAGCATAGTTATACTGTACATAGTACTAGTTGTGTTGCGTTCTTCCCAATTTGGGAAGAAACAGAGGAGGCAGTTTGTTCCTTAATTGTGTATATAGCAAGTTTCCGATTTATATTTTTTGAGAGAAAGGGCTAGATTGCTTATTTGCATCCATCAATTATTGTTGTCCACGAATCCAAATCCATTTACTGTTTGAAAGGGCCAGATTCCTTATTAGCTTATCCACGAAATTTCACAAAGAATTGTCAAATGCGAAACTTTCGAAGAGGCCAAAGATTTCAGTTTAACGTCTACGCAAAGCCATTGAAAATGTGAAACTTAGTCATGTTGAACATTTTCTCAAATTCGCAACTAGTGAAGAATAATTTGAAATACAGTGAGACCCTTCGTATTGTTTTCACGTCAGGAAAAACAGAGTACTCGTACTGATCTATGTGTAAGTGTGTACTGAGGAGGTATTTTTCACAGAGTAATTTTGAATGGTTCCGAAAAAAGTACTTGAACGGATGTCCGTATGGGTTTGTACTGATCGTGTTTTCGCAGACTAGAGTTTACTTTTTTTTACGGTTTTCCTCGTAACTTTTCAATGGTTTACGGTATCATAGTCCTCGGACTTGCATGATTTATATCTTGAATTGAATGATACTTTTTCAAAAAGAAAATGTTTTGTGTGTTTCTTCTTTGAACTCTTTTTTTTTGCAACGATGTTTTTGGACTTCTTGCGTTTTGCGACTTGAACTTTTACCATTTGAATTTCAGTGGGCTTTTCTTTTATTTGAGCTTTCTCCCAAACTTATCTGAGATGTCATGTTTGAACGTACAACTTTTGTAGTTGTGAACTTGTCATTTTTTCATTTATTAAGTTTCTTTTTTCCTCCGAACTTTTACTGGTACAATTTTTTTTTTTTTTGCAAATTTAATGTCCCTTGAGTCAGAACTGATGCGATTTTTTATTTTTTATTTATGGTACTTATGGTACTAGAGAGTTTGTACTTCTCAAAAAATAATCACTCGATGTTCTTTTAGTTTTAGTTTTTAGTTTTCTTTCTCATCCTTATCCTTACTGACGGTGTCATCACACATCGTACCTTTATGGTTTATGTAGTTGAACGGACTTACATTTTTACCATTCCCTTCTTTTAAAAAACTTATGTTTTCTTCTCCAAACTTCCTACCTGACGAGAATCAAAACTTATTTATTTTTTACATTTGTACTTCCAAGTGTCTTTAGTGACATTTTCACCTTTTTACTTTGCTTTACCTCATCAAACAGGTGCACAACACATTTAAAGAAACAAAATACGAATCTTGGAAGCACTAGGGGGATAACCATTTGAACAGGACTTCATGTGTGTCTTCATCATAGAAAAATATACTGAATATCACCAAGTTCTAAGGTTGAACAAATGAATCATACATAATATTGTCAGAACCCCACATTTTTCTCACTAAAACAAACTTCTGTACTTGCATACAACCCTTTTTGAACTTGGACGACACCTAGTCCTCAACTTGGACGATGACCAATGCTCAACTCAAACGGAGGAGGTTGTCGTTGCTTTTTTAACCATGAATGCTTCAAAAGACACTAGGAATTGCTTGAAAACTGCTTTATACTTTTTAACATGAGGGTTCTCTCAGCTGGGCCAAGAAGCAATGCATAAGTCATATTTTTATTCTACAAGAACAAAATACATCATATTGTTCTCTAACACTCACAGAATACAGATAGAACACACACACTTAAGTTCAGAGAGCCATCCTGTTTATGTTCAGAGAATAAATGCATTTAAGCTCAAAGAACAACTGTGTTTAGGTTGAGAGAACAAAACAATCTTTAGTGTGATTTTCTACATATGGATAATCGCAGAAGCAACATAGTTGGACTGAAGCTCTAAAAATTTTTAGAAACTGCAATTGGAAAGGTGAGCATCAAGTGGTAATTAAGGAAGGCTAACAAAAACGAAAGTAGCATTTTTTACATGACGGGTAGTGGTAGGTATTGGTTCATTGCTTTTGCCATCAAGTATGGTGTCAACAAGAATGCGGTAGCTCTCGTCCTGGATGGGCGCCCAGTCATCATCAAAGAGCTTGAGGAGGAGCTTCAGGACTGGCCAAACATGCTAATTGGAGAAGCCAAGAGGCTTCATCACCTCCAGCTCCTTTCTAGTAGCATTAGCATTGTTGGAAACCATGGACTTTAATAAAATGGTTCAGGGATCACTCCCAGTCAATCCCATTTGCTACTTGTGCTGCAGAGAACATGAATATAAAGCAGATGGTGACTCATCGATTTTTCTTTATGATATATCTAAACTTACAGAATTTTGAAACTTGCACTGACGATATTAGGGTGATATATCTAAACTTTACTGAATTTCGAAGAAACTCGCTGCAAATCATTACTTATTTAGGTGATATATCTAAAGTTACAAAATTTTGAAACTTGCACTGACGATTTTTCTACACACGCACCAACTATTCTGTGATTTTTCATGGACTGAAGATAGAATACGCACCAAACTAATATTAAGTCTGGTACAGAAATTCTCTATTCTTGAACTGACAATATTTCTTCTATGTGGAATACACAAGATCTCCTCAATTGGCCATGATGCAGGCATCGCCGCAGGCAATACTTGGCGCACCGGAGAACCTATACTGTTGGATTTGTCGAGAGAGGACTGAGGGAACACGCCAGCGTTAGGGTGGCGGATGCAAGTATTGGAGTTCAGCCTAAAATCACAAGAGAATGGATCAAAATGAATTCAGATTGATTTCTAATCATTTATCATGCTATAAAAGTTAGAACTGATGTTACACAAACCGAGGCATTTTTTATATGAACAGCTCACGTAATATGTATAGTACCACTATTTTTTTCATTCTCATGAACAAATAACCATAGACTAACGAGAGAATGTATTACTCGACAGTAGGCATTTTCTTCTCAGAACCACTTTGGTTTTCTTTTCTTTTTCTTCACTTTTGCTCTTCTTGGTTTTTTCTTTGCTTTATGAAGTGCCCCATCAGAAAAGTTGAACTTTAGATTTTACCAATCTCCACATCTACTGAAACAAGGGAGCTCCTTTTGAAACATGTACAATGAACTAAGAAGGCATATACAAGGTCAACTGAAAAACCATATACAAGGTGAACCAGAAAAGCTTCTGAGAAAAAAAAGTGAACCAACCTTTTGTTGTTTTTCTAGTTACTAAACTACTTATTACCATAACAGCGGCTGAACTGATGCTGCATATGTATATAGGAAGGTTACTAGTACCAAAAAAATAGGACAGTAAACAACATTATAAATTGAATTCCTGAATGTTATATGAAGATGAGGAAATTGTACTTATGATTTGGCATTAGATGTACTGAATAGCACACAGAATATGGACTGAAAAAATTGAACTAGCACAACCATTCTGCTTTGTGAAGATGGTGGCTTCAATTCTACATGGACTGATGTCCGTGCTCCCCTTGGACGGGTGCGAATAACCATGGTGGACGAGCTCGTGGCCGAGGGTGGCCAAGGCGACCACTGGAGACTGTAGGTGGTCGTGCTTGTTCTCGGCAGCGAACTTACACGAGGTGGTGGTGATGGCCGAGGAAGTCAGAAATCGGCGCTGAACTAAAAAAATAAGAATTGTACTAACTAAAAATTAGAATTTGAACTGAGCGTGTCACTGAAGATTAACTTGTGCATCTGTTTTTTGCTCCCGCACCAGTGTAACAAATTCAAGATGACATGAATTTTGTGTGCATATAATAAGATGAATGAGTGAGAGAAGAAAGAGAGCAATAAAAGGATATTTTTTTCACCTTGAGATGATATCTCTTCTTGAGGTCTTGATGAAAAGTGACGGTGTAGGTACCACATAACCACCAACTAAACACCAGACCTTAACAAACGATGATCTCTCCTTCCAGAGTCTGAACCTTTATTGGCAAACTGCTGCAAAGTCCCCAAATGCCATACAATATAAAATCCCCAAACTGCAACAACATTCAGTTCAAGATAAGTTATCAATTCAGATCTTAATAAGCAAGAGAAACAGTAAAGAAAGGCTGCATTTGCGTCGTCGGGCCATTCTTTAGGCACACTAAAACAAACATGCCGCTCATGTTAAGTATTCTTTCCAATAAAATTTCTAGAGTATCTTTGTTTAAACGTACTGTGGGGCGAACTTTTTCATTGTGTAGTTTTTGAACTCCTATGGTAGTAATACATGAACTCCCTGAGGACACGAATTCTTATATTAGCACCTAAAGTACAGATCACACATGAAAATTGCTCTAAGTGGAGAAATGATCACACACGAAAAATGATAATTGCAGGAAAACTTTTATTTGAAAAAAGCTCTCTGAATACCTTATTGAACTAGCTGTTTTGAACTTGCAAACATTCATTTCTGCACTTATCCAAAATGTTTGAAATGAGCAGGTTGTTTGACATTATTTTGAACACACCTTTTCATCTCCACTGTATGGTATCCTCTCATAGGTATTTGCACAAACAGGTGGTGTGCTATGAAGAACAAAGGTACTGTGAGCGAGTGAAATCAGAACTGAAACTCGTTACAAATTCTTGACAAAAAGGAGCAGCAGATAACCATTAGTACATTACTCACAACAAACAAAACTCACCCCGTACATAGCAATTTCATAAATCTTCACGCACCTTGGGGATTCCACTAGACCTAGACACTGAATCAACTATGACAGATTGCTCTGAACCTTGCGAATTGTGCTCTCTGTTCTTGGCATGAGTGGTCGGAGCAGTAGCAGAATTTGGTGCCTGCATATATATTTTGAACTGACGATCTTTCAGTCATTGCACTATTGTTGATATATAATCGAACCAAAATATCACCCCTACCAAGTCTGCACCACCAAGTACCTGCATGAGTTCAGTTTTTTTAGACCATAGTTCAAGGCAGTAAGGTTGCAAGTTCAAACAGTCAATGGACCAAAAATTGTTTAAACACCAATGTTGGATACACATCAGTTTAGAATCAGCCAAAACACAAGTTCAGTATCAACACGACACAAGTTCAGCTATAGTTAACTTGAAATGAACGGAAAGAACAGAAGACCACACCATGTAATTTAGACATTTGGTATAGTCTAAAATCTGACCAGAACTTACTAGAAGAGGGATTATTTTTTCAGCTAGTAGTTCGCAAGCAATTTCAGAACACCATAAATTTTTAGCTAGTGAAACATGCGATGAAGAACTGAACTCAATAAACAAGATTTTTGGAGATGGAAGAAGGCGTCGCACGTCGGGTGAACCTGCTACCCCTACTCCTGCGGACTGACGGCTCCGGTGAGTGGAGCTGATGGAGGCGGGGTTCACGAGCAGTGGCTGGGCGCGCCGGGATTTGGCCGCTGCAGGTGATCCATGCTGGGGCTCATGGTGGAGAAGACCACACCAAACTTTTTCAATGAACTTCTAGGTTTTGTGTTTGAACTTGCAAACTTTCCAAATAAGTACTTATCTCACTTGTCTTTTTACTCACAATGGGATCAAAAGTGCACACATAGAAGCATTAACACAAGTATCAGATGCGGAAAACAACAAAACTTAAAGCTAAACAAATAAATGTGCAAACAGAAAAACCTACAACTGACGGGCATGATCTCCTCAATGGGCCATGATGCAGGCATCGCCGCTAGCAATACTTGGCGCGCCGGAGAACCTGTACTGTTGGATTTGTCGAGAGAGGACTGAGGGAACATCTCCCTGTAGTTTAGTGTGACAATGTAGTTCATCTGCTCAAGAGGAAACCAATAACCACTGAATAAACATGCTAAGTATATTTCGAATTTATGTATTTTTTTCTAGTTACCGAGCACATTATGAGTGCAGAATTGTCACAAGCATAAGAACTGATACAAACAGAGCACATATCATATTTCAGGATTTTCTCAATTTGGACAGTCATCAAGTTATATATACATGGTTTCATCATCTTGTTAGCATGTCCTGCCTTATTGTTATGACAAAATGGCCCAAGAATTATTTGAGCTACACCTATTGACTCCAAACGGTATTGCTAAGCTTAAGCTAGCTAGCACATTCATATTCATATAATAAAGAAGCAACCATAAAGAAACAAGAACAACACATTTTGACACTGACCATTAGGCTATAAATATAGTCTGTGAGCAGGGAGTTTTATATAATATTTCTTTATGTACTGATGGTGAAATACATAGTGAACTTTGTCATACTTTTTACAAATTTTTCTTTTGTTTTATTATACTTATTTATTGTTCATCTCCAAACAACTACTCTGAACTCTGAACTTTTTTGGAGCTCTAAATTGGGTGGGGAAACAGCAAACTTTGTTGTCATTCATTGATTTGCAAAAAATGCTCCTTTCTTTCATTTTCCCACACAATAACACAAGCACCACAATGGTAAGACCAAAGCTACAGAACAATAACTTTTCTTCAGTAGCTACTACATTGAGCATGCAACGTGAACTTGTGATAAGCTAGCACAAAATCATGTAGACAAGAAACGGAATTGTTGAGATTTTTCATTTATAGGCATACATGAAATCTTAAAAAGCACGGCGGTCTACGTACGGCATCAGGCCAGGTGCTGGTCGGAAGTGGCATTTCACTCAGCAGGGTGCAGGCAACTTCTCGGCCCTCATGGCCGACGGATAGAGATGACAATATCAATCCCTGTGGTGCCCTGGGAGCTCGCCCAGTGGAGGAGCATGAGCATCCACATCCAAGTGGCCGTAGAGCTTAACTCCCCTTTACCAGGAGATGGAGAGCATGAAGCCTATGCCTCGTTTTCTTCTCGCTGTTTATAAGAAAAGATGCGACGAGGAAGACAAAGGCCATGGAACGCTGCTGACTCCACCACTGTCACTTCCCTGTATCCTCATTGCACGGGCAACCATTGGGGAGCGAGCGCTGCTGCCGCTTGAACCACCAGGAGGAATCAAGGTGAGATTCGAACGCATCAATGCACACATGTAGTACTACACAACAATATGCATATGTACTGTACATAACAACAAATTAGCCAAAAAACAATTTTATGAACACGACCTGACAAGAACAGAGATGAACTGACACATACACACGAACTGGTTACAAATTTGCACGCGATTTACGTGTAATTTGTGGGAGATGAGGGGCTGACCTGCGGATCCCATCGGCAAACTGACGAACTAAATCAAACTGACGGACTGTTATGCTCCACACGAACTGACGTGTTCCTGCAGCAGAGGAGTGTAGTGGAGGGGTCACGAACGGCGCGAGGATGGGGGCACCGGCGGCGATGGAGTGCGAGCTCGGCGCGGTGGGAGGGACGGCGGTGCGCGAGCTTGGCTCCGTGGGAGGGACGACCGCGTTCTGGGGCCAGTGGGGGCGGCGCGAGAGAGGAGACAGGGTTCAGGGGCGGCGCGTTGCCGGAGATGGGAGGCAGGGCCGTGGCGCATCGCCGAAGGTGGGAGGCAAGGCCGTGGGCCTCGTCGGAGGTGGGAGCTGGGGGGCGTGGCCCGGCGTCGGAGGTGGGAGAAGGGGGCGTGGTGGGTCGCTGGATGTGGAGGCCAGGGGGCGCGGCGAGTCGCCGGAGGTGGGAGGCGGGGGGCGCGGCGGGTCGCCGGAGGTGGGAGGCAGGGGGCACGGCGGGTCGCCGGAGGTGGGGGTCGTGGGTGCATAGGCTTATTTTCTCTCTCTCAATTTAGAAAATCAACATCGCTCCCTTATAGGCTGGATAGTAACAGAATAATATTCTGTTACCGGTAACAGAATAGTCCAGCCCTATATATATATATATAGGACAAATTTTTCCTACTACCGGGTGTAGTTACTCTCACTTTTGTTTCATACGTTCTAGGTAGTATCTATCATATGGGAGAGTATGTACGTATAGTATGTAGTATGTAAGAATATTTAGGTAGTATATATACTATTTTTTAGGTAGTATGTAGTATATTTTGAGCATACTCCTTTATACGTACAAATATGTACGTATTTCACAAATGTAATAAAAACATGGGTTCACATGCAATTTTTCACATAACTCGCTTTGGAGTATCTTAGATATAGTATGTGAACATACTAAAAATAATAAAGTAGAATATATACTACCACATGATAGTATATGAGAAATGGGTGTAACTACATCCGGTAGTAGGATGCATTTTCCCTATAATAGCTTGCCACAGAACTAGTTAAGATTTTTGACGGTGTAAAAGTTTTCAAAAATTCTGTAAAAAATATTGAACCAACACACCTATAATATAACATGATCCAATGGAGGGATTGAAGAAATATGACTGTATGTGTCCTGGACAAAAAGAACAAATGTTTCAATATATATTGATCCTGCAGTGAGCTGAAATGCTTGTCTTTTTTGCTGAGGACACATAAATGCATATTTTTACAATCACACCGTTGGATCATCTTATTATATTAGAGTGAGGCTCCCCTATTTATTTCATATTTTTACTTACTTTTAAACCGTTAAATGTTTAGCAAGCCTTAACTAGTTCTGTGGCAAGCTATGATAGACACAGTTTTACCTATATATATATAAACACTATTCTGATCACGGGATCAGAATAATATTCTGATCACAACCTGAACTACCTGAGTAACGCGCCTGAACTTCTCTCTGTACGAACCCGACCTTCGGGCTATCTTCGCAATCGTGCCTTCTACCGCGAGTTTTTCTGGTTAGCCGTGTTCCATGTGATGTAAGTGTAATCTTCAAACGATTTTTAGCAACTAAATACTCGTTTTAGATAGGAATCTTGCTCATGGCGGATTTTGCACTCGGGTCGTGAAGAACTCGCGTTTTTTGTGATTTTACTGCCTGAGTAACGCGCCTGACCTTCCCCCTGTGCTAGGTTGAACTTCCCGCAACATTGCCCAAACGGGGCTTGTGATATACCGTTGAAAAGCTATGGACACGAATATCATGACTCAAGTTAAATTTTTCGCAAAATGTAAGCAGTTTAAGAGCAGTTTTGAAAACCGTTTTTTCTTCACACAAAAAACGTGAATCGTAATTTTGATCGCATTTTCTAAACTGTTTATCGGAATGAGACATATAATATGGCATTGAAAAGCTGCTGCAAAACCGCTCCTTCCACATGTTGAAAGTTTTTTCTAATTCCCTATGGTTAAAGAGTAATTTGAGAAAACGTAAAATTTCGTAAAGCGAACAGCTGAGTTCGTTTTTTCGATGTCATTTCTAAACGGCTAATCCAATGGAGGATGATATGGCGTTGAAAAGCTTATGAAAATGCGCTACTTTTTCATCTTGAAAGTTTTTTGTAATTTTGAATGGTTTAAGAGTAATTTAGAAAATGGTCCAAGTCGTACCGAGTTCGTATTTTCGAGCTAATTTTTTAACCGTGTGTCCGAATGCAGCAAATGATATGGCGTTGGAAATCTTGAACAAATGCGAAACTTTTTGGTATGTATTGTTTCTCCCAATTCGTTACTGTTTTAAGTCAGTTTCGAAAATGGCGAAAAACGTATTTTCGCCGTAATTTCTACAAACTTTATCGGAATTGGGCAAGTAATATACCGTTGAAAAGCTACAGACAATGCGAAACTTTTTCATGTTGATGGTTTTCTCTGATTCTTAGCCGTTTTCAAGTAATTTCGAAAACGGCGGGATCATTCCTTCTGCCTCTACCGCGAAACAGATTCTTCGAAAATGCACCGATGAAGAACCTGAACTTCTCGGTGCGTGTACCTGAACTTCACTCTGTTTTTCACGTGATTTTTTTGCTCATAGATCTTCATCCACTGATGATAGCTCTCCATCCCACTCACGGGAATTGAGCGGGTGATATACCGATGGAAAGCTGTTGTAAATACGCAACTTTCCCGTGTTGATCATTTTTGCATACTCGCGACGATTTTGAAAGTTTTTCATCTGAAATTCATTTAGCGTAGTAGTTGAACTTCCTACTGTTTTTGACGTTGAACTTCTGGTACGTATTTTTGTTTGTAATTTTCTCATCCATTCGTAAGTGTTACACAAATAATATTCGTTTTGTACAAACGTCTCTCACAATAATTTTTTTAACTTTCTCCGACCAAGGACTTGAACTTACACAAATGATATTACCGTCGTTTCGAGGTAAATTAGAAAATGGCGAGATCATGATTTCCGCATTCATCGCGAACAGATATGCACTGTGTGAAGTAGTTGAACTTCTGGAGCATGTCTTTTTGAACTTCACTTTGTTTTTGACGTGCTGTTTTTTGCACTGCATGAAGTAGTTGAACTTCTGGGACATGTCTGTTTGAACTTCACTCTATTTCACTTTATTATATTTTTCTTATATGAAACACACACCATGTAGTATGTGAACTTCCGGTTGTTATCACGTTGAACTTCTCTCTGCTTTGAGAGAGTTATTTTAAAACACAAAAAACAACATATTTTTTATGTATTTTGGACATCTAAATACACGGTGAACCTCTCTCACAAGAGTTTTTCGAACTTTTCCTCGTCGAGCACTTGAACTTCTAGCAACCTTTTTTTGTTTATGAGGTTGTTTTTAAAAGTGCAAAAAGTGGCGTTGTGTTTTTTATTTTTTGAACGGGTAAATCCTAGGTTTTAATAAACTCCGAACTTCTATATTATTTCAATTTGAACTTCACCTTTTTATATTTTGATTAAATAATTTTATTCGATTTTTATATAACAAATATCAAACATGGAACTACAAGATGAACCTCTCTCGTAAGAATTTTTCAACTTCCCCGGACAAAGCACTTGAACTTCTTTCAACAAACCTTTTAAGCTTTTAATTTTCTATACTTTTATTCTCATTCGAAATGCATTCGTTGCAGTAGTTGAACTTCTCGTTGTTTTCACCTTGAACTTCTGTCACGTATTTTTGTTCAACCTCTCACAAGAATTTTTGAACTTTCTCGGGCCGAGCACTTGAACTTCTAGCAAAAAAACTTTTTAGCCTTTGCTTTTTTGTTCTTTTTTTATACAAAATGCACATTGTGTAGTACGTGAACTTCTGGCAGATATCAACCTGAACTTCTCTCGGTTACGTGAGAATATCTGAGTTTTTTCAATATTTTGAACCTCTTTTGTGTATTTTCTAGAAATGTGAAAAATTGGAGTTTTTTTTAGTAAATGTCAAACTTCTTCGTTATTTCAAACCAAACTTCTTGGTTTATTCATTAGTAACGGGAAAAATTCAAGATGTTTGCAATAAATATTGAATTGCTCTGTTCTTTTAAATATATCTTCTTGGTATATTATTTAGTAACGAGGAAAATCTAAGTTTTTCATATACATTGTACTATTCTATTTTTTTAAAATTGAACTTCTTGGTTTTTTCTATTTGGATTTCTTGGTGTTATTCATTAGTAACGGTTCAAGTCTTAGTTATGTGAAAAACATCAAACCGCCCAATTATTTAAATTTGAACTCAGATAGGTGCTCAAGTATATTTTTGATGTGCTCATTCCTTTTAGATTTCCAATTTTCATCTGCCACTGTGGTGACTTTGTTTGGTGCAAGCCATTGGGACATAGGTGCAAAGTGCAAACCATTGCTGTGAAAAAAACCTCAAATATACCTGAGCAAGCAAGAAGCACTCAACAACAGCATCAGTCTCTTTTTTAGAACCTGTAATCATTTCTGGTAGTATTTTTTTGTTTTTTCTATGACACAGTTGCAGAACACACAACAAAACAAGCGTTTAGTTACTTTTCTGGTTGCACACAACATCTGGAGAGTAAGAAAAAAGGTCCACGTATTTTTTCTATGGGGGATTACAACAAGCTAAGCACACGGATCTGCTATGAACAAACCAACTCATCAATTCAACACAGTTGAGAGAGCTGCGGCTGGAAATGCAGTCTAATTAACACATGACGCGGAGGAGCAAGTTCTGTTCGAGGATTAGAATAGTGTTGTCCTATATATATATATATATATATATATATATATATATATATATATATATATATATATATATATATATATATATATATATATATATATATATATATATATATATAATGCATCCTACTACCGGGTGCACCTATATATATACTCTCTAACTATATCTACTATATCTATTATCAAAAATGAATCTATATCAATACTTTTTTATAGAGAACTTATGATCTATTCATTTTCAATCATGGCAGTACAACAAACACCAAAAATAATAAAAATTATATTCTGATTCGTAGACTATCTAACGACGACTACAAGCACTGAAGCGAGCCGAAGGCGTGTCGCCGTCACCGCCCCTTCCTCGTGCCGGGCAAAACTTCTTATAGTAGACAGTCGGGAATTCATCATGCTAAGGCCCCATAGGACCAGCGCACCAGAATAGCTACCACCGCTGATGAAGAATAGTGTAGATCGGAAGGATCTAATCTGAAAATACACGAACGTAGACGAACGGCAACCAAATCCGAGCAGATCAACCAAAGATAGATCCGCCGGAGACACACTTCCACACACACATTGATGATGCTAGACGCACCACCGGGACAGGGGCTAGGTGGGGAGGACCTTACTCCATGTTCAAAGAACTGTTGTCCTCTCGCCTTCGTGAGAAGTATACAAACCCTAACAAAACTCAAAGAACCATCTAAAAATGAAGCCCTCCCATCGGTAAGGGTCGGGATCCACTGCGCCTCCATGGCCCTAAGGCCACCAGAGACGAGGTGGACCTACAACAATACCGGCGGGAGGCAGAGAAACCCTAATCTTTCTTGGGGCGGAAGACAGGGTTAGGGCCAACATAAATGTCTCAACTATATCTGTTTCTATAGTACTTCCCCGTATCGAAATAAGTGTCTCAACTTTGTATTAACTTTAATATAAAGTTATTATAAAGTTTAGACATTTATTTTGAGACAGAAAGAGTACTTGCATATATATTACTTCCATTCCGAACTACTTGTCCTCAATTTGTCCAAGCATGTATCTAGATACATTCGCATTTAGATAAATTTAATACAAGTAATTCGGGATGGAGGGGTATATATAATAATACACAAAAAATAGTAGTGTTTTTTTCTGCCGGTGGAACACTTTGTCAACCGGTTCTTCATCCTCCCATCACGTCCTTCCATTGTTTTATTTGTCCGCGGGTTTGTTTTTGTCTAACCGTGTCCTTTGTCCACACCTTCTCTGTATGCTAATCAATCATCTCAATTTACTTACTTTCTAAACTAATATCACTTAAACTTACTTACAAATATATTTATTTACACAATCACATTAATAAGGTAAATAACAGACATGATCTGATAAACATTTGTTTACACATACTAAAATATTTATATCTCAATGCAACGCACGACGGTTGTCCTAGTAGTATGATAAAGGAAAAAGTCTAACATAAACCTTAAATTTACATTCACAATCTGAATCTAACCCTGATCTAAGAAATCCCTAAAACTAGCACCCTGTCCTTTTCAATCCCAGTCGATCCCGGTCGTTTGTCGCTGAAAGATCATTTGGGCATCGGGATTGCTTATTTGGCACTGGATTGAGGGGAAATCATAGGCCGGTTACGTCCGCAGCCTACGACCGTGCTCACAGCGGGGACGTGTTGGGAAAGCTCAGCTGAGCATGCCGTGAGTGGGGTTTCTTCCATGTTGGCATGCACACCGGCGAGCTGCTGGACGAGAGATGGACGTGCCTGACCGAAGATTTCTCCTTGGGAAAAGCATGTCTTCTTCTCTTCAGCAGTGCATGTCCTGCATACTTGAATTAGTCATGTCGATCGATGCAACTGGTGGGAAAATAAGAAGTGTTGTTTTTTACTCATGATGACACAATTAAACACATTTTTTTTCAATATAAGTTTGCGTGTTCTACGTGGTCAGCCATTCAAATAGCGTCAAATTTGTATCCGTCCATAAGTGTTGCAAATATTTTTGAGCATTGGCTGGACGGTATCTCAAATAGGTACAAAACGCTAATAAGGGTGAGAGCGTATGCCTTACTATGCACGGGATTTTTTTTGATTTTTTCAAGAATGAGGTATGGGGCGACGCCACAGGCGACGCCGGGGGCGACTTCTCCCACCGGTGATCAGCGGGTAGGAGGCCGCTTCTGGCGTTATGCGACGGCGCCTGCGACGCGGAAGATGAGGACGGGAAATCCAGCGGCGAGGAGTCTCCGACGAGTTCACCGACGCCGTCCGATGCGATTTGTGAGGCATTCCGTGTCGGTTACTCTGAGAAGGATGTGTCGAGGCTCGTCGACTTGGCGACCCCTCTCGATGATCCGGCCCGGCAGGGACTTGATGACGACGCCGTTGAGATTGTTCGGCGGGTTGTTCATCGTCGTACGTCGGCGTCGGCGATCCGGCCATGGCGAGGACCTCTTCCAAAGGTATGTCTTCCTAAACCTACTTTGTGAGATTACTTCGAGGCCGGGGCCTGGAAATTAGTCCAGAGAAAGAAGAAAAAGAAGTCTCGGCGGCGGCGGCGGTGCCGGCGCCGGTGACCGGCGGATCAGCTGAGATCCGAGCCGCTAGGATCCAGCATTTGAATTTTCTTTTGGGCTTGGGTGGGCTCGAACAGAGTGGTGGGGATATGGGCCGGATTGAGGATGGGTATCAGGCCGAGTACCTGGCGAATCGGAGTGGGCCGTGGTTAGCTGGGTATGAGGCCCAGGCTAACCCGGACTCCACGTCTGCCGACGCCATAGGCCCTTGCATGTGCTCGAGTGTTCGTACATCGGTTTGCCCCGAGCTGTTGCCGTCGCTGCGCCCTAGGGTTCGTCACCGTGGGGGAACCTCGGGGTTTGCCAAGTGTGGTCTGGGTCGGGCTACTCGAATCCCTCCTCTCATGATGGCGGGACGGGGTGGTTCAGCCGCGACCGGTCCAAAGATTCCGGTGGGCGCTGGGGCGGCGCCGGCCAGCCGAGGTGGTGGAGTTCCATCGGTCGGTGCTGTCTTTGCCGCGGGGCGTGGCGCGCCGCCGGGCCGAGGCCCGCTGGCTGCCGGACGCGGCACTCCGCGAGGCCGCGACCAGCTGGCCGGCGGCGGCGAGGCGGTGCCGCCATCGGGCGTGGCGGCTAGGGCCTTAGGCCATCGGCGCCGGCTGTTCTGATGCCATCTTCTGCTGCTGTGGGGCGCGGTTCTACCCAGCAAAGACCGCCGACGCCCGGTCGCACCTCCGGGTCAGCAGTCGCTAGCCGCGCCTCCTCCACATTATGTCGCTAGGCCGCCTCGAGCGTCTTTGTGCGGCGCAGAGTTCGCCAGCAAGAACTTGTGACGGGCGAGGGAGGTGAGGATGCAGCTCGTGCGCCGGCTAATCGCGGCGGTAATGGTCCACCCCGAGGAAAGTGGGGTGATGATGGATACAATGCTTATGGGGACGGACAACATCGTGGCTCATCGTTTGCGGATGGCGGGCGTGGCTACGCATGGTAGAGGGATGGGTCAGCTGAACGACCTTTCTACGGCCCTCCGGGAGGTTTTGTCGAGGGGGCGGCTGGCCCTGATTATAGGCTGCGAGGTGGATATCGAGGTAATTGTGATGGTCGTGGTGGTAGGAAGCGTTACCACCAGCCTCCACCGCCTGTTCTGGAAGAACCGACGGTATCCTCGAAGGTCGATGCTTCCGGGCAGGTGCCGGAGCTGTCCGGAGAGGCTATGGAGGTGGTGACGGCACTGGCTGCTGCTGAGGTCCCGTTGACCGAGCCAGTGTCAGGTGTTTCAGGCGCCGTGGACAAGGCAGATGGTGAGAGAGTCTCTAACTGGGCTCGGAAGAAGGAGAAGATGTTGTGCAATCACTGTGGTGAGCGGGGGCACTTTATTGCTAAATGTGTGACCGAGTTATGTGATACTTGCCTCAAGCCAGCACATGACACGGGTGAGTGCCCGATATTGCGTGATCAGATGCCAAGCATTACTATATATGGAGTCTGTTGTGCCGAGTTGATGTTCTTTGAGTCTCCGTGTGCGAGGGAGGTCCCAGAGGAGGCCGAGAGCACGACTACGAGGGTGGTCAAGGTCACGAAGGGTGACGTGTCCGAGGCTCAGATTTTGCAGCGGCTTAGGGAGTTGGCCCCAGGTGATTTTCAGTGGGAGCTGATTTAGTGGGAACAGATGTCTTCTCAGCAAGTGGCTGTATAAGTTATCTGTAGAGTCGGACGCCACGTGGGCGCAGATTCTGCGTAATAAGTATCTTCATTCCAAAACTTTGTCACAGGTGACAGTGAGGCCGACGGACTCACCTTTTTGGAAAGGGCTGATGAGAGTTAAAACAACCTTTTTCAATAGAACAAAGTTTATAGTCGGAAACGGTACTTCCACGAGATTCTGGGAGGACACATGGCTAGGGGAAACCCCTCTCGCGCTTCAATATACTTTCCTTTATAGCATTGTGCAACGGAGAGACGCTTTCGTTGCTACCGTGCTTCAGTCGACTCCCCTCAACATCCACTTTAGGAGAACACTTGCCGGAGCCCGTTGGGAAGCCTGGCTCCATTTAGTGAGAAGATTGATGGATGTGCAGCTTTCTCGATAGCCAGACACGTTGCGATGGAAGTTAGCCAGGAATGGAGAGTTCACGGTTAAATCTATGTATTTAGATATGATTAACTCTAGCTCCATTCCTACTACCAAGCACGTTTGGAATGTCAAGGTGCCTTTGAGAGTTAAAGTGTCCGATGGCTAAGGTTCTATGGCGGACTGTTCATATTGCGTTTAATATTACTCTTCCGAATAATATCAACACGTTATTTGGGACGTGGCTGGACGGGATAGAATCCCAAACAGCGAGACACATTCGCGTAGGAGTATGTACTTTACTTTGGGCAGTCTGGAACTGCAGGAATGATTTGGTTTTTAAGAGAACAACAAATACTCATTTTTTGTAGGTTATATTCCGAGCCACTACTTTGATCCGTATGTGGTCGTTACTCACTCAGACAGAGGCCAGGGAGCATTTGGTTACTGGATCTACCCAAAGGGAGATGGTAGCTCGGGCTATATTCAGCCGGTTTGGATGGCGGTCATGTAATAGGATAGGCAATTAGTTTTCCTATTTTTCTTTTGCCAGCCGGTTGTGGCTTTTATCCTCGGCTCTTCGTGAGCATTTTTGTGGTTCGCTTGTTTAAGACCTTGTGACTTGTGTTAAACTTATTTACTTTCTAATAAAGGTGGCCGTATGCATCGTTCTGATGCAGAGGCCGGGGCGACGCCCCTTTTCAAAAAAAAAAAACTTTGGCTATGTAGGAATGATGTTATTTCAATGAACAAAAATGCTTCTCCTTTGTAAGTTATTTTTCGTTGTACGCACTCGCTTCATACGTGGTGTACGCTACAACGAGCGGAGTACCAACCGCTATTCAAGACGGTGTGTACGCTGTTGGAGCAGGTGGCTACAGAGGTTTTACCCAACATGGGTGGCAGCATAATCTCCGGATCGGTCCACCATCTGTTTCGACATAGGCATAGTGTCGGTCTATGGACTCTACTGTTGCCGAATTGTCGGTCTTTTATCTTTTTGTTTATCAGACTACTGGTGTGTTTGGCTGTGTGCATAATAGTTATGCAGAGACCGGATGATATTTTTAATGCTTTGTATCACTTTGATGCTATATTTTGAGATAATAAAAGCGTCCTTTATCAAAAGAAAATCATGCCGATCCATGGTGCATGAGCCTGCCTTGATATATAACGATCAGGCCATGCCATGCATTGGTTTTCGGAGCACGGAGGGGACATGGCCGACAGACTAGAGATTTCAAGCGATCGCATGCAGCGAGCGACGGGCCAGAACAGCGTGTACGTCGTGGCCCAGCTTATTGTACAGCAAAACGCTCGTTGTCAATCTCAACGACTCTGCTCCCTAACAACGGGTAAAAGAGCGTCGAGCACCAGGTGGTGACCAATGCCGACCAGGACCTACTGTCCATCATGACCATCTACGCGCCTGATCGTTTTCCGATGGGGAGCCATGCTGGAACCAAAGGTTCAACCATGGCAAGAAAATGTTGGATTCTCCGTTCACCTTGTGCCATGTAAGCAATCCTGGAGCCCAAACAAGATTTCAGCTGAAAACAACCGGATGGACCGGGACTACAAAGGACGGGGTGCCAATTTCAAAGATTTTGAGATGAGGCCCAAACAAGATTTCAGCTCAAAACGACCAGGATGGACCGGGACTACAAAGGACGGGGTGTCAATTTCAAGGATTTTGAGATGAGGGTTTGATTTAGACCGAGAATATGAATTCATGGTTTATTTCAGACTTTTCTCTACATAGTGATTGTTATAAATTACTAAAACCAAACCTGGGGCACCATACTCTTTCACTAAGCCATATATTTTAAACAACTCTTATGGAAGTTATGAGACGTGGCTGTACGAGAGGAAGAGATTGAGGGATTGCACAGCCCATAGTGGTTGCGTTGGTTCTCATTATATAGCATAGGGTAAATACATATACAGGGTATGTACGATATATGGAAATGACGATCGTATACAAGTCGGAGTCTAACACCCTTCCCCAATGTTAACCCGTGTCAAGAAGGTTGAGATTGCGCCGACATACTTCAAACAAAGGAAGTGGCAATGGCTTAGTGAAAACATTCGCAAGTTGATCTTTAGACGAGATAAACTTGATTTGTAGTAGCTTTTGTGCAGCTCGTTCCCTCACAAATTGAAAGTCAACTTCGATATGCTTTGTCCTTGCATGGAAGACAGGGTTGGATGAAAAATATGTGCCTCCAATATTATCACACCGTAGAACTGGAGGTATGTCTTCAGGAATACCCAACTCCCGCAGCAAGGACTGCACCCAAATGAGTTCGACAGTAGCATTAGCTACAACTTTGTACCCAGCTTCCGCACTACTCCTAGAAACAATGGCTTGCTTGCGACCATTTCAGGTGATCAAGTTGAACCAAAGAACACGTACGGCATATCCCCTCGACCATTCCAGGCAATCAAGTTGAACCAAAGAACACAACATATCCCCGCGAGCATTCCAGGCGATCAAGTTTTTTGTGAATACTACAATTTTTGAGATTACCATAGTTTTATTTTATTTACAATGAGATGTTTGATTGCCCCTAAGAACTGTGGTATTAATACTACAGTATTGGCCAAACTGCAATTTTTTCTCCGTATAAAAAATGAATCCAAGACCTCTTCTTGTAAAACTAAGCACCGAAAAGAACAGTGCAATGTGTCGAGCCTGGCCGTGCGGTTCCAATTCATGCAGCTCTATGACACGGTGAAGTTGCCGCCGGCTACGCCATGCTGCTGGGTGTCCACTTTGGTAACCTATAAACCCTGAGCGTAGGCGTTCAGTGGAGATGGCAACGGTTAGCTAGCTAGAAAAATGGCTGCTCTATCGCCGTGTACATGGCCGTTCTTAGGCTGATCAGTTGGGGCATACAACTGAGCTGCGCTGGTAAACAGAATTGTTGGCTAGCTAACTGCTAGCCAGCCTTTTTACGTCGCTGCATCCAAACAGGTTTTCAGTATCATGAATACTCTGAAATATTATGTTGTGTCAAGATCACGGTATTTGATATCTACAGGATAAATTACTCTAGTTTTTCATACTTTGGTTTCTACAATACTTTACTGTACTCTCTCGCTTGGAGGCTAAACAATCCATGACCAGTGGGCCCAGCCCTAAACTAATTTGTTAAGATCATTCTCGACAAAATAAAACCGGCACAGTTGGCCTGTTTAAGCACACGGTGCGCTGACTCGTAGACTTTGACTCAAGACTCCACATTCTTTGTTAGTGCTAACCACCTTTACTAAACCATCATACATCAGCCTAACTAAATGTTATAAATACATCAGAAAACTACATGTATACATGAACTATCTTCATGAGGGGCAAACGCATCTTTTCATGTCTCACATGACACTGTTAAAGGGCAAAACGGGCGAGAGTGTCAAATAAGGAACAAAATGAAGATGTAGTGTCGTAAAGGGAAGAAAAACATTTTTAGGGCCAAATAGTGAAGCATGTTTTAAGAAAGGGCCAAATAAGAAAGGAAGTTGTTCCGGTTGGTCAATGATGAAACAATTAACCATGTAACTGACCGATTTTGGTTATAACCGTACATTAAAGCAACAACAAATTAAAGCACACAAAATGTTTGAATGTACACAACATATGTGCATGTTATACATACCAACACTTTCACATGTAAACTGTAATCAAGACTATCGAGGGTAGCTCGCAGACAACACAAACTCTTCTTCTTGACTATACTGCCTGCTCGTGTCCTCTAACCTTGTCCTTCTTATTGGTGATGTATATCTCATTGTCGAATAACTCCCCTCATATGTTGCATCCCGAACCCGAAAATGCTCTTTGGGTCCTTGAAGTGCTTCTAGTGTCATCTCCACTGACCTCATGGTTGGTCGTTCCTCCGCTCTTAGCTTTGTGCATGACATAGCTAGAGAAGCTACCACTTCAGCTTGGCTACCTCCCTCCTCAATTACTTCAGGATCTAGTATTTCTACCAATTTACCTTCTGCAAGTAGTTCAACAAATTCTGCAACTAGCCCATCACCGGTGGAGGATCTATATATAATTGGCATCTTCCTCGTGAGCAACTCAACGAGAATAACTCCAAAGCTATAAACATCACTTTTTTCTGTTAGCCGGCCAGAATAAAAGTACATAGGATCTAAATATCCCAGCGTTCCCTGAACCACTGTTGTAATTGTTGTTTTATCTCTAGGAATGTACCTTGAAGCTCCAAAGTCAGACACCTTCGCTGTCAAAGCACCATCAAGAAGTATATTGGTGGACTTTATATCTCTATGTATTACGGGGACAGAAATACCCGAGTGAAGGTAAGAAAGCGCTTTGCCAATTTCTGTTGCAATCCTTAATATGTCTCGCCAAGGTATGGATCTTAGTGGTTTCTTGTGGAGATAATCACATAGGGTTCCATTGGAAATGAATTCGTAAGCCAACAAAGGGATTTCTGTCTCAAGGCAACATCCAAAAAGCTTTACAATGTTCCTATGATTGATCTGTGAGAGTATGGAAATTTCATTTATGAACTCGTTAATTTCACTCTTGACCACAATATTTGACTTTTTGATTGCAACAACATGCAAGTCTGATAAAATTCCTTTGTATACGGTACCATGCCCTCCACCACCAAGCTTACGAGTTTGATGAAATTTGTTTGTGGCCTTTTCTAGCTCCCTTAAAGGGATGATCGTCCTCTCTGCAATATCTGACCTATGAGATACCAATTTTTGCAACAATTGTCCACGATTTTGATTGAAGAACTTTTGTCTCAACTTTTGTTCCTTTTGACGCTTAAGCTTGCGGATTATTATCTTTGAGGCGAGGAACAAAATTAGAATAGTTGGGCCACTAGAAGCTGATAGGCCAATGATTAAACCTGCAAAAATAGACCGATGGACACGTAATTAGGGTATGCGGTGACATAATTCAACAGTAGTTGAAGGGACAAATATGAGGTTGGACTTAGGGTTTGAAGTCTTAGTAAGGGGAGAGGTATCACCCAATGGACCGAAAATTGACTAACTATACTGGATTGAAATTTCGAAAAGATCAAAATCTAAAAAAAATGTCTCATATTGAAGTGGCCCAACTAATAGGAGGGGCCAATATTTAACCCATGTAAGTCCTCTAACCAGCCACTTACTAAAATTGCAGGTGGATCGCATGGGAAAGGATGCAGATAATAGTATGTGTAGCTAGAGAGGGTTTTGGCTTCTATTTCAAAATTTTGGAATGTATTTATATATTAGTACTAATGTACAATTATATATTTTCAAAGCATATTTAATCATACATATATTCTAATAAGTTTTTTCCCTTCTAAGCATCCTAAAAAACTTTCTTATTGATTGTCTTCTTTACTCCTCTATAAAATGGTGGCATTGCATACTTATATAATTCTGGATTGCAACTCATTTATTTAAGGATTGTCGCCACCTGAAATAATTTATTGTATAATCTAGATCTCTCAGTAGAAATCTGAATTTTATCTGCATTGCATAAGTAAAAAAATTAGCTTATTTTTGTGCAACATACTCTATATGTATGGTTCATGAGCTAATACATAGAACTAACTATGAGAATATTCTTTGCATTTAAGACAACAAGAGGGGGCTGCTAAGTATGATCGAGAAGGAACAATATCTTTTCACCTACTCCCTCCATTTTTAAAATGTTAGTGTCTTTATGATTTCAAAGTCAAAGTTTTTGAAGTCTTACCAAACCTTTAAAAAATATAGCAACATCTGTGACATCAAATAAAGACATCTTGACAACACATTTCATAATTGATCCAATGAAGCCAATTCATTGTTAAAGATGTTGGTACATTTTTTTATATAATTGGCTAGGCTTAAAGATGTTTTACTTAGTTCAAACCTAAATGTTACATTTTCAAAAAGGAGGAAGTACTTGTTTTAAAACTGTTGTGCTTGTTCTAAGATAGTTTATATACATGTTGATCCTAGGGAATGTAAGAAGCAATAGTGCCCACCTGTGTTTGTGGACTTGACACAACCATTTTTGTGGGTGGCGTTTCCTTGGTATCCTTGTGCGCACGTGCACTTGAAAGATCCATCCATGTTGGTACACTTGCCGAAGCATGAATATAATTGTGGTTGTTTGCACTCGTCGATATCTACATAAAACATGGAAGCATTAAACCATGTTGACCATGCGCATATATATTTTGGTTGATAGAAGGCATCATGCAGAGCGGAAGGCTTGTCGTGATAAAAAAAACTTCATCATACTCCATCGTGAGGCAGATTTATTAGTAGATGCACATGTAGACACATGGGTTCCAGTGGTGTCCACGTTAAATATAAGAGAAGGGAGGACTCAAGTCCAAATAGCACCCTGGGAAACTTGTCAACCTATATGTGTCTATAATACGTACATGTTTAATTTTTCTTGCATGAGTAAGAGAGATAAACAGAAAATGCTACTACTTAAAAAACATGTAAGGTTCTCTCTACATTGATCCTTCATCTAACCTTACGTATGTTTCCTACTCCCTCTTCCTCTTTTGATTTTACCTTCCTTCTCTGATTTTTTTCCACCCGTTTTCCCCCAAAACCATCTCAACTGCCCCACCACTTATTGAATTGCCAAATAATTATGATCCGTTGGTAAGCCAAAAATGTTTGCCCAATAAAATTCTTTTGTTATAGGATCACATAATATGGGCATGTAAATCATGAGCTAAAATACTAGAATATTTATGCTCTCATTCCAACACACGGGCAATTATGTAGTACAAAAAGGGCAATAGTAAAGATTTTTTTAATAAAACTGGGGGCGAGTGAGAAGATTCTATTTTCTCTTAGTGAATGAGAGCTGTCCGATTTTGATCCGATGGAAAAACGTAAAAATATTTAGAAATTGATGCCCATGTAAAAAAAAGCTAAACCCTAGTGCGATCCAACGCCATTCGAGCATTATTAAAGAAAACACAATTGATTTAGTCCTTAGAGCATGAGGCAAAAGATGGTGCTAAGTAAACTTTTGGTCTCACAATTAGGTCTAAACTCTGGATTGAGAGAGGCTAATGAAAATACTCCTAGAGTTCCAGTTGAAGGGTGACTCTACAACAATCAAAGTATAGTGGGCCCACTCTCAAGCCATGTAGAGCTGCTCCACAACTTATGTTTTAGAGTCTTTGTAAGATATCTAACCCCATATACAATGTGGTCACAACTTATGTTGATTTAACGCTGGAAGATGAGCAAATTTGAGAGTTGTGTAGAGTTCCAATAAATTTTGGTTTCCTAGCACCGGCTTGGTTGGGAAGTCAGAGCAATTCCAACCGATTCCCAATAAATATATCCTTCAAAATTTCTTAGAGCGCTCTCCAAATATTTTGGAGGTTGTAAGGCAATGCACGAAGCTAGATTCCCGAAAGTTGAGTCGTAAAAAATATTACCCATATTACTTCTATTTGTGTGCATATAAACTCTATCCTGACTCAATCACATCAAAGTAATTCAGAATTTCCATGTTTCGACATCAAACAATTCAACAACATTTCAAATAAATAGGTTCGCAAAAATTGAATTCAAATTTAAACAACATAAGAAGGTCTGAATGCAACAAATAACCTAATAAACTAAATAATCTAAAGACAATAGATAATACGATGAAGCAAATACTCCAAATTAACTATTAAGCATGATTGAACAAATGTAAACACACTATTGTCCATGTAGCCGCCACTCATGCTCAATGGGATCTTCAAGGAGCTGGTCATGAGATCTCGGCTCTTCAATCATCTGGTACACCTCAAGAAAATCCTAATGTGGTATAGGTTCCTACGAGGTTTGATACTTTGGCCAACATAGCCATAGTCGTAGTCCAATGTGCATCCATCTCATTCTCGATGATCACGAGCAAGACCTCGATCAATTGTAAACTAAGCTCGCAACACTCCAAATGCTCCGCCAATATCCTTCCTCGTTCATTCTTGACACTTTGGCAAATTGGTTTTTTTTCTTACGTTGATGATTTAAAATTGTCTAGACAAATGATGACCATGAAGACTAGATGCCATGGGCAATGTTGTAGCCTTGATCATAATCATGCCCATTGACATTGAAGCTGCATGTCAGAGCATCACCACTTGCTAGCCCAGCAAATAGATGAGATCTCTGCAGATCATTGATGTCATTGTGAGAGACATGATGCCAAAGTAGCAATGGTGAATCTACAAGTCATCAGAGACAACCCCTTCCTAAATAATAGTTGGATCATGGCTATGTCTGGTGAATTGTTTATGACATGCAGGGAAATTGCTCCAGCTCTAACATGTGTAGTCAATGCTCCCAAGCATACCTGGCTAGCCTCTTACTTCACCAATTGCTATATGTGTCATCAACATTGGGTGCCTTAAAATACTCTACTTTGTAGACCCTGATCGCAACATCAGAAAACTTTCTCACGCGCTTATGGATTGTTTCTTCAACCATTCAAAGGTACTCATTCGTCAAATATGCAAAAATACCATATGCAACCACCGGGAGTGCCATCGTCACCTTCTGGGAACTAGTAAATCCCATCAATCCAACTACATTTCTTCGTTGCATGAAGAATGTTTCATTAGCTTACATGACTTCGTCAATTTGCTAAAACAACTCTACTGACATCTAGAATTATTGCTGGAAACGATGTAGAGGTTCTATAGGACTAGCATATCATGGTCGGCTGCTCTATTCTGGTGATATGTCAAACAACCAAGCTATGACCGTGCACAACCCGTCTTCCTTCCACTTTCCATCATCCATAGAGTAACCATCAACAAAACCTCCTCGTCGAATAAATCAACATCAAAATCATCCAACGATGGTGAATCATCAAAATACCCTCTACCATTATGGCATCCAAAAAAAATAATGAATGATAAGAACGAATCTACAAGAAGCTAGACTACTAAATATAAACAAATATACCTTGGGGCAAATCGTCGAATACCCTGAGTGTCGAGGTCATTGTTGGACGAATGCAAGAGTGGCGGCATGGAGAGGTTCATAAGTGGTGGGAGAAGGTTGTAGGTGGCACGCGACGTCCCGGGGTGCTCCGGAGTTAGCTCGGGTTTGCGAGATCTAGCATAGATAGAAGCTAGATGACACGGAGGATGGAATTGGCGATGACGGGTGACTCCGACTTCCTCAACAAGTGAGGAAACGAAGGACTCGTGGCAGAGACAGGAACACATCGAGCTCTTGTGATGCGGTCATGGCGGTGGTCGGGCAATGGGAAGCTCACACGGGGGCAGCCATGGTGTGTGGCATGGCCGGGAACGGGTCATCCGTGGTGAGTGCTGTTAATCGACCCTGGTGCGAAGGCCAGAGGTGGAAGCAAGTTGTCCTAAAATTTTCCTCCCACATATCCCTCTTAGTTGACAGGCACGCCATACCACTGATAAAATAGTGCCGGAGAAACTGAAATAAATCCATTAAATATGCGAGAACACCCGTGCCAAGTTTAGGGCTTGAACCCAGGTGGGCTGGTTCCACCACAAAAAATCAAACCACCTAAGGTATGCCTAATTCGCCGGGTGTCAATATGGATGAAGAGAGCTCTATATTCTCTCCACCAACCAATACTTTTTTTAGATGTCCACCAACCAATATGGATGAAGAGCTCTATATTCTCTTCACCAACCTCCAAATACGGAGTCTATGTGTTGTTTTTCCAGCACGCTCTAAATAGTATATGTGTAGAGGGTTGGTTAGGGAACCTCGTAGAGTGCAAACTGCGAACTAACCAGTGGTCGAACGGTAGGAGGATAGTGGTATTCTCAGCCCACCAGGGTTCAAGTCCTAGACTTGACATTGTTGCTCGTATTTTTCTGGATTAATTTTAGGACTTTCAGCGATGGCGTTCAATGGGAGGAGACATTCCCGTCGACTACGGAGGCGTCTATGATGACTTCGTCAATCTTAAGATTATGTATTCACTCTGTCTCTCAGAGTTGCTCCTTGGGTTAGGGTGTGCGTGCATGTGCTCATAGAGGTAAGTGTATGTGCGCTTGTATGAGCACCTGTGGTTGCTCTGTGTTAAAAAAAGAACCTGGTAGAGTGACTTTTTAAGCCAAGAACTTCAAACAGATTTTATGTAGTTCGGGTGAAAATCAGGAAGGCCACCTGGAATTTCTCACGTATCCTATGCATGTCATAGATTATTTTTAAAAATAAAATAAACATATAACAAGATTATATGAATATGTTCATTATTGGACCAGCATGGCCCATTGCTATGGCTACGCCACTAGTGGAGAATAGGGAATGTACTAGAGTTGCTCGTACCTGTGCATCCATCGACAAGGTATGGGTTGCCATCGTAGCCTTCGTTGCATGTGCAGTAATATCCATTCCCGTTGGTAGACTTGGCGCACTCGCTGCGGTTGCTCACGCAAGCGTATCCGGGCGTCTTGTCCGGCACAGGGCAGGACGAGGAGTTACTGCCGTCGCGGATGGCCCAGTCGAGCCAAAGTGGCATCCTCCATTTCTTGGCCTGGTCCGCCGTCCTGTTCAGGTCGGCGGCTTTGAAGACGTAGTGCTTCCTCTCCACAATGAAAGCGTAGTGGCAGGGGCGCTTGATATCAACAGGCGCCATCGACCATCTTACAAACCTCATCTTGGTGTTGGTGAACAACGGTGAGATGTCGACGCGGCAGCATCCGATGCTGTCGCACGTGTTGTTCCGCGCTTTCTGGGCTTTGTTGCAGTAGGCCAGGCACCCGCTGAAGTAGCCGGTGTTGGATGTCTTGTTCCAACGCGATCCTCTGCTGGCGTAGGCGAGGGTGTTGCAGCCAAGGACAAAGAGCTCGTTGGCGGTGTTGGAGATGCGGTACACCTTCTGCTTGTTGATCGTCAGCCTGCCGTCGTAGCTGCCGGCGGTCTTGTTGCCGAAGGCGTCGAAACACTGGTGCGCCACAGGCAGCCGCACCTGGACCTGCGCGCTCGGCGCCAGGGTCAGGTTCAGCACGGGTACTGGCATGGCGTTGCTGGTGCGGCCTGCAATGGTAGCATCCGGCAGAAATGGCTTCGTGTTGTTGCAGATGATCTCGAAGCCCGGGCGGAAGCAGCCGGCGCCAATGCCGAACGGGTAAGGGATGTCAAGGCCGCCACATCGCGCCGGGCAGCCTGGCTTCGCCAGTGAGCTCGAGGCAGTGGTTACCCATGCAGCTAATAATGGCAATAGCACCAACATCCATGCCATCGACGACATTGTTCGTTCAATATCGGTGGGTGGTTAAGCCTCCGTTACATTCTCTTAAATACAAGGGCAAGCCCTGCACTTACCACTGGCCGTCCTTGAATTGAAAATTGTATTTCTGAGCTTGTGAAAAAAAACCCGAAAACAATCACACGTACTCTACCCAAAAATCTAACTGATCTTGTTCATTAATTAATTTACAATCTAATTAACTACAGCAGGGAGTTGGTAGCTTGTTGCCGTCAAGGGAGACTCATAATTCATCACTCTACTAGCCTATTAAGTGGGTTGTTGGCCGGCAGCAGGGGCAATGGCCGGCAACAACACGTTTCTAATCTATGTGTGACCTCATCCTCATTGCCTCCTCGGAAGCAATCAAACAGTCATAGGTAACTTGGTCCGTAAACACATCTTAACAATCCAGGACGGCAGGCAGGGCGAACGTTTCTAGGTACGGAGTTCACACATTGGTTGAGGATGGCTACCGTGCGTAGCATGATAGCAGCCTCACAATTTTCATGCCTCTCGATGTTTGGAACACTAGTGCAAATCAAGTCAAGGCACACACTAGCCGTTAATCCGTCGCAAATGTTGTCTGTGCCAGAATCGTGCAGGGAGTTGATGGCTTGTAGTCATACACGGAAGGTTCACTATGCTAAAAAATTGGAAGGCCAAAAATTCATCTGATAACTAGACAGCGGGAACATCACATCAGATGTTGTGTCGATAGTAGTACGCATCAACAATCGGACCGGCCAGCCGCCGCCTCCTCCTCCATAAAAAGAGTTAGGTTTTTGCCTCCCGCCGGCACCGTCGCAGATCCGCTCCTCTCCAGTGGCCCTAGGGCCATGGGGGCGCGGTGGATCTCGGCAAGGGCTGGCGTGAGGGCTTCGTTTTTAGTCGTTTCTTTCAGCTTTGCTAGGATTTGTGTCCTGCTCAGAAAGACGAGACGGCGGTGCCCCCCTGAAGATGGAATAAAGGTCTCCCCGCTTCGACCCCGTTCCGGCGGTGCGTCTATCGCTGTTGGTGGGCGTGTGGAGGTGTGTCTCCGGTGGATCTATCTTTGGTGAATTTGCTCGGATCTCGTCGTTGTTCATCTATGTTCGTGTGACTTCGAGTTGGATCCTTCTTATCTACGTTATTCTTCATCTGCGACGGTTGCTGTTCTGGTGCGTTGGTCCTACGACGCCTTAGCACGACGACTTCCCGACTGTCTACTACAACAAGTTGTGCCCGACTCCGGCGATGCAGGGGCGATGACGGCGGCGCGCCTTCGGCTCGCTTCAGTGCTTGTAGTCGTCGCTAGGTGGTCTACGGATCTGGTTGTAATTTTTATTATTCCTGGTATTCGTTGTACTCCTATGATTGAAGATGAATAGATCAAAAAATTTCTTGCAAAAAAAAAAAAACTAGACATCCGGAAATCTAAAATGTGAAACTAAGGATTGGCTAGCCAGCCGGCTGACGGGGAAACAATAATACATTTCTATTCTCTATACTAGCACATATGCCCGTGCATTGCAACGAAAAAAATTAATGTTTTGTGTAAGCATAATGTCCCACAGCATGGGATTCACTATGAAGAACAAGCTGCAACGCAACATCCTTCTACAAAATGAATATAAAAAAATGATGCAATTTAGCCATGTTCGTATTTTCTTTGTCGGGCATAATCTCTCACTGATTTCATTTAAGTATAATCCTTCCTTTAATTACCATGACGTCCTTACCCGTTTTTGTCGGGAATCAAATTCTTCCTTTTCAAATCTAGCAGCCCAACACATTGAAGCCTACAAATCCTTCCTTTGAATTGTTCACCCGTATATTTAGAGCGAGTCGGTATTACTAAATGTGAATGGCGCATAGGTCGTTGCTTGTTACATCGAAGATCCAGAAAGAAGGTCCTCTGTTCAATTCCAACAAATGTTGATCAGTTTTTGACCCAATTATTTTTGTGGTCTCTATGAAAACTCATATAAGGCCCATCAACATACAATTACCTAGCCCAGGTCGCTTAGCCCATGTATGAGCCAAACGAAAAGGACTAAACCAAATAAAAAATACCTATTCCCTTTATTAAGTAGGTATAGATGTAGATTACCATATATGTGATCTCATTACCCAACCCGAGAGCAATCAAAACAGGAAATATATGATCCATAAAATATATTAAGACCAATTACGTTGGGATATCATAATAATTTATGTGATACTATGTACTCCGTTCGTCCCATAATAAAAGACGTTTTTTGGCACTGGTATCATAAAAAAATATTGATGTGATACTACTTGTATCATAGAAAAATACAGTTTTAGAAAATAATAAACAAGGTCACCTAATAGGAGGAAACATGTGACCTCTTGGTAAAAATGAATTTCCCCGGCATGTGAACTCTGCCATGAACAGCTTCATTTGCAACCCGGGGATCCTAGGCACTTGTCGCTTGGATTAATATGTGACAGACGAAATACAGTTAGAATTCATGTAGAAAAACGCCGTTACAATTACATGCATGTCAAGAAGCCAATTTCTAGGCAGGATTATCACTCAAATATCCCTACATATGTTCTTCTGAAAAATATTCGTACACATATTATTTTTTTGAGGAGAAAACCTGCCGCCACTTTATTAAGTAAATAAATGTTCGAATATCATTGAAAATGACATCCAAAATAAAGTCTGAAGGAGATTGAGGATGTGTTTGTTTAGGCTCTTTTCAGTGGCTTCTACATCTTCTGGCCCAGAGAAGCTGAAACCCAAACAAACGGCCCGTTTCATCGCTAGCTCCATTCAGTGCTTCTGTGGCGCGCTCCAAAAATAGTGAACAGAAGCCGCGTCGGGCTTTTGCTCCTCGCAGCTGGCTCCAAAGTGGCGGATGACCGGTTTGCCCTCCGGCAAAAACACATACAACGGCAGAAATGCCTTTACCGTTCGGCCCAATTCCCCACACACCTCAAGACCCTTTTACCGATAAAGATTTCACCCCGCTTTATATATAAAGCACCGACCGATCACTCGAGCCCCTTTTTACCCCTCAGCGCGGTGCACACGAACAGCCCGGCGGCTGCGGAGACCCAACACCTCCGTCGCCGATCCCCCGAACGCCCCCGCTGCCTAGCCCGCGACTCCCGTGCCTTCGCTCCCGTTGGCCGCGACGAGGCGCTCATCTTTCACCTCACCCCGCAACTGTAGCGACCCAACCTCAGATGGTCAAGTCTCTGTGCTCAGGTGTCATCCCTGGATCAGTAATGCTGACACCACACAGTACTTCGAAGGATATATAACAGAGTAGCAATCACACACTTATTACATCGAATGTCTCAAAAGAGAACTTATTACAATAATATGGCTTAAGGCCATCTAATGTGATAACAGCGAAAGGCTTGGAAGATAAAATGAGTCCATCAACTCCAACGACATAACTGAGCTGCACGGCAACGACCTACGAACCTTACTCCTCGTCTGAAAAGTCTGCTACATAATACGTTGCAGCCCGAGAACGGGTCAGCACATGGAATATGCTGGCAATGTAACACAAAAGAGCAATAACAGAATAATGCTACCACTACATGCATATTTGGCTGGTGGAAAGCTCTACGGTTACAGTTTTGCGAAAAGCCAATTTTTCCCTACTACAAAGGAATCCGTTTTGATTTAACTATAATGGTAGTTGAAATATCATTTGAGAAGGTAACCCCAACTCAATGATCCCAATTAAAATACTTAACAACCCAGCAAGATTAATTAAGAGTGTTGAGATACATGCGAATACTCAAGTACTAGATACTCAGAATTGTCCATAACCGGGGACACGGCTAACCATGATTAGATTGTACACTCTGCAGAGGTTTGCGCACTTTTCCCCGCAAGACTCGATCGCCTCCGTTGATTTCTCGCACTACATGGTGTTTGAGAGACGGATGACCGAGACACAGTTTTTCAGAAGCATTAACTCCTTACTCCGTGCAGACCATACCAAACCTACAAACCCACTACCTGCTGATCCACCTCTTCAAGAGCTTCACGCAACTTACTCAACCATGCTAGAGCCCATAATAGCTTGCGGCTGCACACGGAAGTTTCTAGCATGAATAGACTCAGTTCTCTTTGAGCCTGGGTGGCGGTCCATAGGAGAATCACACGGTAACCCCGGATTTCCAAAATAAAACAGCAATCTTTGGATACCCCGGTGCCTCAATCCACCCAGATGTGTATTAAGGTTGCCACCTTAAGTA